>JAWDJD010000004.1:173410000-174010000 GCA_035047305.1 Bradypodion pumilum
CTAATTATAAAATTGCCTGTGTGGGAGAAAGGCAAAGTGAAGAAGAATACATTATTCAGAATGAGCGCTCTGAGCCAGACCCAGATCCTATAAAGCCTGGCATTTTGTTTGCACAGTGATTAACCAGAGGTGTATCAGAAGTTCATTGCAAGACTAGAGTGCAAATGACATCTTTGAATTGGTGGGGAATTATTAATATAAGCTAAGTTTTGTCCCGTCCCCCCGACTGATTTCCATTTTATGTTCATTTACATCACAGCATCTCTTCTCTTCAGTGAAATTGATGATCTGATAGGGGAAGATGAACTGCCACTGAATGCAGAGATGGAGACTTACGTGAGTACCAGGGATTGTTGCATGACTTTGAAATATATCAGCTTCATAAGTAAAGCTAATTGGATATTCTGTGTTGGTTGCACACTTTTACCTTTATTTAGTACAGTATAGTGATTCTTCCCTTCATTTGCAGAAATGTGAAACCACTGGATTTTATTTCTTTCTATGCTTTCAGATGGTTTTATTAATCAAGAACATAGGTGACTGCTATCTTGCATTTTCAACAGTGAGCTGATTTGCCCCAGCTTCTTGCCAATACATCACTGTATGATCTTAAGCAACTGAAAAGAGAATTGCTTTTTTTTTTGCTTCCCTTCCTTTCCCTTCCCCAAACTCTTTGTTCCCTTTCCACCCTGACAACAATAGCAGTAGCAAATAGACATATACCACCCCATAGTGCTCACTACACTCTCTGGGCAGTTCACAAGTTAATTAGCATTTTGCCCCCAACATGCTGGGTACTTCCCTTTAGCAACTTCTTCATGAATACAAACCATGGGTGGGTTCTAACCACCCCAAAGTCAAACTATATTTTTTCATGCCATTAAAAAAATGAATCTCATAGAAGGGAAACTGATAGAAAGGACTATGCTCGTGATGGTGAACCTTGGCACTCCAGATGTTCTTGGACTTCAATTCCCAGAAGCCCAAGCACCCTGTGAATCCACACGAATAGGTTTACTGTGATTCATCCAGCCCACGCTGCCCTCGTCGCTCCTGGAAGCGGACGTAAAACGCGCCCGTATGGAGGAAGGGTTAACCCGGAAGCATCTTAACCGTACAGGCGCATTTTACTTCCACTTCTGGGAGCGATGAGGGCAGCGCGGGCCAGATGAATCACAGTAAACCCATTTGTGTGGATTCACAGGGTGCTTGGGCTTCTTGGAATTGAAGTCCAAGAACATCTGGGGTGCCAAGGTTCGCCATCGTGGGACTATGCACATAAACAAATATAAACACCTCTGCAAAATGAAAAAGTATGTATATTAGGACCCACACAAACCATACGATCTTACCACAAAAACGTCAAACCACAAAAACGTCAAACCAACAGTGTCAATTCCCTATGGAAAAAACTACAGAAATAACTCTACACTCAAAAGAAAATCTAGAAGCAACTACTAAAGTGGGAGTGGGTAATCTCCACTGATCCAGGAGCTGCATACGCCTGTTTCAATCTCATTTTCCCTTCAAAAATGTATTTTTAACTTTTAAAAAGAGACCCCCTTTCTAGTAATCCAAAATATTTTTCTTTTTTAAATGTTGGGAGAGTGAGCCCTCTCCAAAGCATAACATTGTTCCCAGTCCAACTAAACAACACAAAAGCGATTTTCTGAGCCCATCCCACCCTGCCCAGAAAAGGTCTGATAATTTCAGAGGGTTATTGGGGTTATGAGGTGCATTTGTGCACACGGCAGTCTGCATGTTGTCCAGCCTGCCTTAATTCCTCCAAACATCCCCTCATAGACGAAGCAAAACAGATAAACAAATCACTCTTCTCCCTCACATGTAAACATTCATACAGAATAGCATTTTATTGCTGCTAAAAGATACTGTCTAGCACAGAAGTTCTCAACCTTTTAAAGCCAGGGACTGGGTCACGCTCCCTCAGACAGCTTTGGAGGCCAAACGGCCATTTTGCCCTTCCACCACCACATGGCACTTCCAGGTGTGGTGGAGGCGGTGGGGGGGCAACATGAAATGGCGCCGAGGGCCACATTCGGCCCATCGGCCACAGGTTGAGAATCCCTGATCTAGTATGTTGGCAAGAGGAAGAGGGGAAGCAAACTAGGAATTAGCAACAGCAACAAAGGTTTGTTTAACCACGAATCTAGGCTGTGCTTTCAGAAAACTGATTAAAATTTGTTGTAGCTAGCGTGCATTAAATTTCTATCGTGCAAGAGAAGCAGTGTTGTGTATGAACTCGTTCCTTATGAACCCTGTGTTCAGTGAATTCCTTGCTTGTCATTAGCTGCAGCCTTCCCAGTGGAAAATACACTGATACTCATACTTAACAGCACAATGACTATTCATACACAACTGCTTTAACAATTGAAAGTGAATGTTAATATGTCAATAACTATAACACAGTTATAACGTTGGCCAGTTGGAGTTGTTCCCAAACAAATGATAACTCACACTTGGTCAAAAATAAAATATTAAATCCTAAAATATTATATTCAAGCTACTGTATTAGTAAATATTGTAGTGGTCCATTACGTGCTCAGTTTATAACATAAAGCCACTAAAAGGACATCTGTTTCAACAGTAGATAAGAGACACTTAAAAATAATGCCAATCTTGTTTCTAATCAATATGGGTGGACAATGTATGTTTATTAATGCACTCTACTTTGTACTTGTTAGTTTATTAAAAAGTATCCCTGGGCTAGTGAATGCATAATGAATATTTGAGGCACCTTGGCTGCCATGAAAAAAATAGGATTTTTAGAAACATTTATAGACTTACATAGTTGCCTTCTTTGATTCTATCTGGTGTATACATTCAAGGCAGGTTGTGTTATCTTAGACAATCAGTTAAATATACTTATTCTCTAAAGTTTGGTTTGAGTAATTATTTTAGTCTGGGAAGTGTCCTGAGCATGAAGGGGACTTAATTCAAACCTTAATAATTGCCCCCATTTTCATTATGCAAGTAAATGCCCTAACATTGAGGTTGGTAAAATGAGTTCCTAGTATGTTAGGGGCAAAATGCTAATAACCATGCGAAATTCTAAACACAATGGGCAGTATACAAATATAATTGCTGTTGCTATAAATTATAAAGTAATTTTTAAAATTGTCTCAAAGCACACAAAGGTACTTTCTGGGTTGAAAGGAGTTTTGTGGAGGAACTCCGCTCTGGGACACCCAAATGAGGCTCCTTTCATGTCCCCAAGATCTTTTCCCACTGAAGTGGTCCCTATTTATCTACTGTACTTGCAATTTCTTGGTTTCGAACTGCTAGGTTGGCACAGTGGTGGGCATCATCAGGTTCGCACCAGTTCGTCAGAACCGATAGCAGAAATTCTGGCCTGCCCATCCAAGTTTTGAAATAAAGTAGTTCTAATTCAGGTGCAATGCGGGGCTTTCTCTCTGGCCGCACCCAACATGTCACACCCACAGAGTAAAAAAAATTGAATCCCACTACTGGGCAGGCATGACTAGATTGCCCACCCAGTCACATGGCCATGCCCACAAAGTAGGCCACACCCACAGTGTGGTGGTATTTTTTTTGGGAGCCCACCACTGGGTTGGCAGGAGCAGGGACAGAGACAGGTGCTCATTCTATCATGCAGTACTCGGGTCTTGAACTGCTGGCTGTTCTGTATCTATTAGGTATATCTGAAAAGGTCTGATGCTTTTGATCCACACACCAAAACTAGTACTTTATATGCACTTGATGGCAATAAAGGAAACAGATCAGCGATGAGTAATTTTCAGTGGAGATGTGCCATTTTGATTTTTGGGATGCCAACACTCAGAATTCTCCAAGAATTTCCCTGGCAGAATTCTGGGAGTTCTAGCCCATAGATCCACACATCCAGGCACCTGTATTTTACTCACCTGTATTTCACCTATAGCATTCTAGGCCTAGTTGTCTGGCCGGACATCCCGCAAAGGTAAAGAAGTAGACTGTACAGACAGCTTTACTCAGCGTCGAGTGTTGGTGGCAATAAAGGAAACAGATCAGCGTAGGTAAAGAGTCAGGTAAATAACCTGACTCCCTAAAGAGGCCAACAGCTACGGGCAGATGAGCTCCTTTAGGCGGGGTGGTGGTCCCCTCAGTGGAGAAAATGCCACTGGAAATCATCATATTGGGCCCAATGGCAAAATGAGAGAAGGAGGAACTCTGATTCCCAACGGTCATGGAGGCAGAAGAGGCCATGCCAGATGAAGGCGCACCTTGTCCATATCCTCAAGGCTGTGGCAGTCCACTACAGTCCCGGTGTTAAATCCTTCATGTGTCATTTCATACGTGCTGCAGAAGATGGCTCCATAATCACTGTGTGGGTCACTTAATGGCAAGCTGGGATCCACCTTAAACAAATTCACACCAATGACTTTTCCCCTGAAAATGTAATTTAATTTAATTTAATAGATTTATATACCGCCCTCTCCAAAGGACTCTGGGTGGTGTACATAGAATATACAGGTAAAACAATTTTAAAAAACCCTTAAAAACATAATATTTACCACCACCACCACCCCTGCCATGCCATCTATTATCTAAAACCAAATATAAAATCTACAAAAACCTTAAAAAAATAATTACAGGAGGGGGGAAGCCTCAGATGAGCTAAAAAGGGGAGCTTATTGGCAAACCCGGCCCCCAGACCCATTTTGCCAACCACGTCTTCAATTCTTTCCTAAATGGTACCAACTGGGCCTGGAGGTGTAGTTCTACTGGAAGGAGGTTCCATAGTGTGGGGACTACGACTGAGAAGGCCCTTTTCCTTGTGCTAGAGAGGCAAGCCTCCCCAACAGATGGCACCTGAAGAGTGCCCTCTCGGTTTGCTCTCGTGAGACGGGTCGATGTCCTAGGGATGATACGGTCCCTGAGGTATCCTGGTCCGCTACTGTGAAGGGCTTTAAAGGTAACAACCAGCACCTTGAATTGCACCCGGAGACATATAGGCAGCCAGTGCAGCTCCCGCAGCAGTGGCGAGGTGCGGGCGAAACGACTACACCCCACCACTGCGCGGTCTGCCGCATTCTGGACCAACTGCAGTCTCCATATGGTCATCAAGCGCAGCCCCATGTAGAGTGCATTACAATAGTCCAAATGGGAGGTGACCAGGGCATGGGTGACGATGAGCCGGGCCTCCCAGTCCAGGAGTGGGCGTAATTGATTAATAACACACCCTTGCCTGAAGGCCCTCCTGGCCACGGCTGTAACCTGCTCCTGGAGCAGAAGCCGTGAGTCCAGGAGGACCCCTCAGGTTGCGTACCAGGTCGGATTGGGGTAAGGGTGCCCCATCCGAATCCAGTGGTGATAACTCCTTATGAGGACCGGGTCCCCTCACCCACAGGCACTCAGTCTTGCCAGGATGCAGCTGTAGTCTGTTGTCCCCCATTCAGACCCCAACCGCCTCTAGGCAATTGGTCAGGACCTTGACTGCATCACTGGGATCACCACGGGCAGAGATATATAACTGAGTATCATCAGCATACTGATGATATCTCACCCCGTGGGATCAGAAGATCTCACCCAGCGGTTTCATGTAGATATTAAGGAGTAAGGGCGAGAGGACCGAGCCCTGAGGCACCCCACAGGTGAGTTGCCTCCAACTCAACACCACACACCCCACACACCGACTGGGTCCGGCCACTCAGGAAGGAGGAGAACCAGGACAACACAGAGCCCCGGATCCCCAACCCTTTTCGCCGGTCCAGAAGGATACCGTATCGAAAGCCGCTGAGAGGTCAAGTAGAGCGAGAATGGAGGGGTACCCTTTATCTCGCTCTCGCTAGAGATCATCAAACAGCGCGACCAATGCAGTCTCTGTACCAGGCCTGAAGCCTGATTGGAAAGGGTCTAGATAATCTGCTTCCTCCAGGACCCCCTGGAGCTGCTGCGCCACCACTTTCTTGACAACCTTCCCCAAAAAGGGGAGGTTCGAGATAGGGCGGAAATTAGATGGTATATTTGGATCAAGCGATGGTTTTTTTTAGGAGGGGGCGTACCAGTGCATGTTTAAGTTGTGGTGAGAACACACCCTCCCTCATGGACCACTGCTCGAATCCAATCACCCGTCACGGTCCTGCCTACTTTCACAAGCCAGGCCGGACACGGGTCTAACTTGTAGGGGGAAATGTATACTCGGATACAAGTAGCAGCCGACGACGATTCTAGGCCCTCATTTGCTGATGCATTGCTTCCTGGGAGGAGGCTGCCACAATGCTTTCTGGGTGTTATAGTTCTTTGGATGGTTCCCCCATAGAGTCTAAAGCAGGGGTGCCCAAACTATGACCCATGGGCCGGATCTGGCCCATGGCACCTAATAATCCAGCCCATGTCACCCTCGCTGCTCCCAGAAGCGGAAGTAAAACACGCCCACACATGCGCAAAATGCTGCCGTAAAGCACCCGCAGCTGTCGTAAATGCATTTACAATAGCTGCGGGTGCATTTACGGCAGCGTTTTGCGTATGCACATTTTACTTCTGTTTCTGGTGGGAGGAACCATGTGACCAGTCTGCAGCACGAAAGGTTTTGGAACCCCTGGTCTAAAGAATGATGAGACTACCATTCATAGGAAACATTGAGGCAGAAAATGAAGGCCCGGCATGCCACAGCAGACTTGGATGACTAGGTCGTGCTCTGTGTGAGTGAAATATTGTTATCTAAGGTGTGAGTCTATGGGTTGGAACTTCTGCAATTCTGCTTGGGAAATTCATCGAAAATTCTGGTAGTTAGAATACAAACTTTTTGACTGGCACATCCTTAAGTTGGTACAAGTGACACCTCTAAGTGTTATCCAGGTCAAGGACCTACTTGAGTGTCAACTGACAAAATAAATCTTCAATTTACTGTTTATATTCTACAGTATTTTTTAAAAATCCATTTTAATTTTGCTTATTGTGATCTATAGGAAAAGAACTTTTGTGACCTTGACTTTGATTTAGATCTAATGTCTTGGAACTCAGAACCTTGGGATGTTTCAAAGCAGATCTTGACAGGTAATTTCAGATCAAGTTACTGATCGTGGTATTGATTTATATCCCATTTGTCTTCTAGTGAGCTCAGGGCAGTTTATCTTGCTCTCCATTTCCCTTTCCCATCTTTCCCTTTCCAACAACTTTTTTGTGGTGAAGCTGAGTAACAGTCCCAAAGTCAAGTAGTGAGTTTTGTAGCTCAGTGGAGGTTAGAACCCAGTTATGTCCCACTTATCCATCTAACAACCATTTAACTTCTCTAGCTCTAAGGCAGTTAAAAGACCAGATGCTCATTTGAAAAAAATAATAGCCTTTTATGCTACAGCTTAAACTAAAGATAGGTTCTTTTTTTATAAAAAGAGTTTATACCCTTCCAAAAGTTAAAGGTGGGAGCTAGGATTGAGTGAGCATTATATTCTGAGGGAGATGCAGAGTGAATTACGGTATCTTTTTTGAAATCTAGAATAAGAAATTGTTTCTGTGTTGTTTCTTATTCTCTTGATAAAATGTTATAGAGTATTTCACAGTGTTTATGATGGAATAAGGACAACTGTATTCTTCAAGGTGATAAGAAGCGGTTTTATATTACATATTGATAAAGATAACTTTCTGCTGTGAAACAGCTTTGGTCAATGGTGCATGAAAGCTACTTCCTTCCTGCAAGAAGCATCGTACCACCACCAGAGTGAAGCAGGGCAATGTCTGTCAGCTATGCCTTGCGATAAAAGTAGGAGTGCAGAAAATAAACTATCTGTGTTCAAACTGGTCAAAGTGAGTCACAGCATATATTCTGCTGTGAACAGTCAGCTGTTTCATCAGCATTGTTTGTATAGGAGAATCTTGATTAAATCATGTTTACCTAAGTAAAGAAATAACTATCTGGATATAACAAAGATAAAAGAGTGTAACTTTTCAGGAAGTAATTCAGCCCAAGAAAAAATAAGAAGGGAAGTTTATATAAGATTCATAATATAAATGAATTCCTTTCTTTTCATCTATATTAAAACTTCTAACCCAGTTTCTTCCATATCAAAGAATTGAAAGTGGAATGTGCAAATACAGTAAAATGTTTTGTGGAAGAATGTGACATTCAAAGTGCCATCTTTCTGAGTGGGATATGGAGTGAATTGTCTTCTAGCTAATTCAGAACACAACCGAAAACAAACTAGAACAAGGAATTGTTTCTGTGTCCATTGGAAAATAATGTTTTACTAGAATGCAGGAGAGAAGTTGAATGAAATCCTTTTTTAAAAATATCTTGAATTGATAGCTCAATACTTTTATACTTTGCAGATGAAGACTGGAAAGTAGAGCCTCTCTCACCAGTTATTTCAGCAGAATCAGTTCCTTCTCCTGAATCTGTGGATTCTCCAGTTCAATGTGTTCCTGTAAGTAGTTCAATATTTTGGACTGATTGGATGTTTTAATCAGGTTCAAGTTTTGAATGTTCATTTATATTAGCATACTAGCAGAGGTTGCCCGGCGTTGCCGGGCTGTTTTAAATTGTGTTGGAAGGTTAAATTGTGTTGAATGTTTTTTAAAAATTGCTTAGTCTGTAATGTTTATTTTTAAAATGTTTATTTATGTAAAAAAAAATTTGGGCTTGGCTGTTATTAACTGTGGTCTGCTTTTTTTTAATTAATAAAAGAACAAAGTATGATATAATTTTTTCAAATTGTTTTATGTAAGCGAATAATGTTTTAGTTTTTTAAAATTTTTTAATTAGTTGTACCGTAGGTAATAATTTTAATAATGTAAAAGTAAATGTTTTTTACATTCAATGTTTTTAAAAAATGTGTTTAGATGTTTTGGGTTTTAATTTGAGTTAAAACTCAGCACAGGATTTTAAAAAGTTTCTATTGTATTTTATTGACATATGTTTGTGATTTGTGTTAAAGTGTGTTTTAGTGTCATTTTTTGACTTGTTTTTATTGGTGTGACCTTTTGTGTAAAATTGTGAATTTGTGTTATGTTTTTGATTTGTTTTTATTGTATTTTGACTGTTTTTTCTCTCCTGGCCTCTGGGTGGAGCTTCTTCTGGTAAGTAGTCTCTTTCTTTATTCATTTCTTTTCCGGTCCTCGTGGAGGTAGGTTTTGGTAAGTTTGCTTTTTTTTCTTTCTTTTGTGTGTGTGTGTGTGGGTGGGTGGGTTGGAATTTGTATTTTTTTGTCTGTTTTGTTTTGGATTGTGTTTTTGTTTTCTTCGTATTGTTTTTTGGTGTTGTTTTTGTTTGTTTTGGTGTATTTTTGGATGTTTTTGACTGTTTTTAGTATTTTTTAAAAAATTATTTATTTATTTGATGGTGGGGAGGGGGCGTGGTCGTTGGGGGTTAGGAAGGGTGGGCTAGGTGGTGGGGAGGGGGGTGTGGTCATTGGAGGTTAGGAAGGGTGGCCTAGGTGGTGGGGAGGGGGGCCTGGTCAGTGGGGGTTAGGAAGGGTGGGCTAGGTGGTGGGGAGGGGTGGTGTGGTCAGTGGGGGTTAGGAAGGGTGGGCTAGGTGGTGGGGAGGGGGGCTTTATTGTGTTATGGTGCTTTGATTATGTGGAGTCGTGAAAGTAGATCGGGGTTTCCCCTTTAATATCAGTGGGTGGGGGGGTTGCGACCCCCCTCTCTGCGGGCTCCCCTGGGTTTGGGAGGTTTGGGGGGACAAAAGGGGTATGTCCCCCCAACCCTTCTGGACCCAGGAGACCAGGGAGAGTAGATCGATTCCACCCCCTCCAAATAAAAAAACCTCCGTTTTTAAAGAGAAGAAACCGCTTTGTTTCTTCTCTTTAAAGATGGAGGTTGTTTTTTTTTGGGGGGGGGTGTATTCGATCCTCTCTCCCTGGTCTACTGGGTCCAGAAGGGTTGGGGGGACAGATCCCTTTTGTCCCTACAAACCTCCCAACCCCAGGTGAGCCAGCGGAGAGGGGGATGGCCACCCCCACTTACTGATATTAAAGGGGAAACTCCAATCGGATTTTCCCTTTTAATATCAGGGGGTTGGGTTGGAATCGATCTCCTCTCTTGGGTCCCGTGGGTCCGTGAGGGTTGGGGGGGACAAAAGGGGTATGTGGTCCCCTTTTTATTAAAGGAGAAACTCCAGTCGGGACCTTCAGGCGCCGTTGGTGAGGGAAAGAAGGGCGGTTGGTGTTTGCGTGACTGTGAGGCGGTGAGTTGTTGTTTTTAAAAATTTTCGGGCGCCAGCTTCCTCAGCGTTCTGCACGCTCATGTTGCGCAGGACTCTGGGGCTTGTAGTTATGGGTTTGTGATTTGTGGTTGTGGTGCGTTTTTTTCCTGTGGCTCGATTTTGATTGGCCGTGGCGTGTTTCTCAATGTTCTTTGTGGTCGCGCCTCTCAGCCTGATTGGCTGTGGCGCGGCGTGGTGCAAAGAATGTTGGGAAATAAAGTTGTTTCCCTTTTTTCGCGTTTGTGGGGCTCTTGCCCCACTGGCACATTTCTCAATCTTGCGTTTACCTGCGTACCCAGTTCGGGCATGTGCACGAATGGTGAGTGCGGGCTAGTAGGGCCTGGCTAAGGAGCCTATGCAAAGTTCCAACGGTTAAGCCTTGATTTTATAGGTTAAGATAACAGACAAAGGAATAGCTGTGTTTGTCTTTGTTGTATAACGTGTGAATTTATTCACCTAATATAAATATTAAGAGAAAGAGGTATATATCAGATAAAATATAGCCACTTCTTTGCATGTTAAATATACATGGAGGTCAACTAGATTCAAGAGTCTCTAGCAGCAGCAATTAAACATAGAGTGTGGTCAGAAGTACCGATTTGAAAGTAGCCTTTTGGCTAGTATGTATCTAATCATTTTTGAAACTCAACAAGTCTATTTTTTGTGTTGTTTCTTTTTAAACATTTCCAGGAAGGCACAGAATTAAGATCCAATCCCCAGCCGTCTCCTATTTATTTATACAGCCAGTGCTCTGAAAGCCCTCCTTTACCTGTGGAAGAAAAAGAGAAGAAGCCCCCACCCAAAGCCAAGCATTGTTCAGGTATGCTGATTCTGTCAATCATCCTCATACTGTAAGTGTAAAAGAGAGATAACTATTGCTAAATTAAACACATGTTAAATTGTGAATTGTTTGCCTAACTGATTGGATGATTTGTCTATTAAATTTGCATAAGCATACATCAGTTTTTTGTTTGTACATGATGCAGGCTTATATAAGAGACATTTCTCTCTTATGAGGTGCTGAGCTGGAGACTAGAAGGTCGGGTTTCGATACCTGAGGGCTGCACTTGGGGACATGAAAGGAGCTCATTTGGGTATCCCCTGAGTGGAGTTTCTCCAGCAAAAATCCTTTCAACCCATAGTAATCTCTGACACGAAATTATTATTATTATGTCTCTTTTAAGATGATGCCTTTAGCCTACAGCTTTTAGGAATCATTCTTTTAAAACAGTCATCAATTTTTCAGTGATCTACTGCTTGATTAATCAGTAGCTTTAAAAACTATAAATTGAAAATATTAATTAGATCTAAAATGTTATGGACATACTTGGAGTCTATTTGGAATACAGAAGGATTTGATGTATAAAGGATTGTTGGAGTTACTTATCCTGCTTCCATTTTTATTTAATTTCTGTTCTGTAAAGTCTCCCTTTCCTTCCATGAGCTTTAGAGGGAGTCTTGTAGAAGCATCTTGATATCATCCAGTATCAAAACATGATGTATTTAGAAGCAAAAGGTAGTAGCTTATTCAGTCTAAAACAATCTTTTTTTAAAAAAACTACCATACTAGTTTGCATTAACTGGTTAAATGCTGTATGCAGGAGATGGACAGAGTACTAGTAAAGTCTTAGGACCTTCTTTCTTCTTTGGTCTTCTTGTGTCACTAGGAGAAAGTGTTTTGAAATCTCATTCATAATTTGTCCACCCAGAAAGAAGCAGAGATAATGGTTGGGTACAAACCTTAGTTAGTTAAATAAGTCATCTTCATAATATAGGATTTTAACTTAATTTATTTGAAACTGACAAGAATGTGTTTTTAATGATTATTTCCAAAGGATATCTGTTTTTAATGTAAGATCAAGGCAGGATTAATGGGAAAACTGAAAATAAACATTGACACACTTTTTTCCTAGGCAGGAAGGAGTTGTGGGGACAGGGGGCGGATTGAGACCGTGTAATTTCCAAGCTTTAATTTGGGGCCAGTTTCAGATCAGATGCCTGGTGCTAAACCATAACTTACCAAGCACATTAGAAGTGGGCCTGGCATCTTGATATCTTCCAAATTTTACTGATCATGGTAGCATAATTTCTACAAACTAGTTCATTTTTTGAAGTTTGCCTTTTTATAAACTAAACCTCAAGATTTTGTGGACCTTAAAAGGCTGATTTTATGCTATATTCTCATCATTTGATGAAATCCCCATCTCTACCTATCAGCATTTGAGAAGTAGAGACAGCCTGGTTTCCTGTAGGTATTATTGACTACAAGGAGTATAGGATGTGTAATTAAGACTTATAGGGGGAAAAGCCCAAGATATCTGACAGGTACACAGTTGCCTGCCTGTGGAAATTCTTTAGAAGAAAATTCTGCCATTATGCTTGAATTCCCTAGGTGCTTTTTGTCATATTTATGTATGTCTAGGACTAGAAGTAGTGAATGGTTGCTGCCTCTTTTGTCAGTTTCAGTCCTGTTTTATTCTCTTCTCCAGCAAATGGATCATCAGTGACTCTAAACCGGTGTAATCCTTTGACTACTAAACCTTTGATTCAGCCCAAACCTCTTTTGCCTGCTCATGCTGGCCTTGGTGTTCAGGCAAAAGCCATTGTCATTCCAGCACTTCACACACTCCTGACTCTGCCAAAACAGCAGCCAGTGGTTTCTATCCAGCCAGCAGTTCCCAATGGTAAGTGAACAGTTGGCGGGGCAGACATAGTGGCTTGTTGTTTGGGAGGAGGGATCTTATAGGATACAAAAACCTGTCTGCTCTCCCTAGATGGGTTTGTATTTTTTTGTTCTTCATGGTCCCTGTGAATGCACACTAATGAGTTCAGTCCACGCATGCGCGGAGTAGTCAGAATCTTCTAGAACTGTTTAGAATTTGAAAAACTCTTCCCTTCGTGCCTTGCGCCTGGGGTCCCGCCCCATTCCTCTTCGGGGGGGGAGTGTTGGTGGTGATGGCGGCAGCGGGGATGGTGGTGGCTCAGTGTGGTCCCACCAACAGTCTGAGGGGGTGTGATCCGGCCCACAGCTTAAAAAGATTGAGAACCCCTGCTCTAGATGCAACCTATTTCCAGCTCTACACTTATTAGATATATTAGGCTGAATGTGAGATGATCGTAATAGGCAATTTTTTTTCAGATGGGTGCTTTCCACGGTCCTACAATGATATCCCCCCATCCGGTAACTAAGCTTGCTATTCACCCATTAATGTGTATTCACAGGGACCATGAAGAAGAAGGACAGTTGCTTACCTGTAATTGTAGTTCTTCGAGCATCCAGCCCTATCACCCCTCTTATTGTTCACCTGTCCAGACTGTTACTGGTGGTAATAACATTTGAAACTTAAGAGGGAGAGGGGCGGGAAGAGTTTTTCAAATTCTAAACAGTTCTAGAAGATTCTGACTACTTTGTGCATGCGTGGACTGAACCCATTAGTGTGAATTCACAGGAGACCACTCGAAGAACTACAATTACAGAAAAGCAATCTGTCCTTTCTTGGCCACTAGATTAGAATCCTTTTTCTTAAAAAACAACAGTAGCCGCTCAAATTAAAGATTTTGACTTTGTGCATTTATTCGTTGTTTTTAAAGTAGTAAAAGTCTCAGAATAACTGACAGAGAAGAAACTTAATGGGATCTAGTTTGTTTAGTTTGAATAATAAGAGTTATTTCACTCTTTGATCCTTTCTTGGTCTATGGATTGTTATTCACTGCACTCCCCTCAAGTTTTGTTACCGAAAGTAATGTAATGAAACAAATATGACTTTTGGGAAATAAAATTGCACGTACAGAGATCACTCCTAGAAGTTTAAAAAACCAAACACTATGTTCAGAGGCAGAATTTCGCTGGTTATGTGACATCTAGTGGACAGCATTAATCTGTGTCTGGTTTTTTCTCCTTGTTAATATCTGCAATGGCCCCTTGGTCTCCTAGGTACTGCAGTAGCTTATTGGTTAAGACACTGAACTGGAAGGTTGGCAGATCAGCAGTTCAAGACCCAAGTGCTGCACGACAGAGTGAACTCATGTCTCTGTCCCAGCTTCTGCCAACCTAGCAGTTTGAAAGCAAGAAATTGCAAGTAGATAAATAGGGAACACTGGTGGGAAAGTAAACAGCTCTCTGTGTCTAGTCATGCCTGCCACACGTCCATGGAAACTTCTGCAGATGCTGACAGTGTGGTTCTTTGGCTGTAAATGGAGATGAGCACCAAACTCTATAGTCATCTACAACTGGCTTTCAAGCAAGGGTAACCTTTACCTAGTAAATTTAAGGGTAGCTACTGTACTATGGAGCAAATACATAGTTTTGAAATGGAATGGTTTTTCAAAATCAGTATACTGTATATTATTGCTTACAGCTGATATTTACAGAGGGAATAGGAATCTCCCTGAACTAATAAGAGACCTTTGGACATTACTGGAGCAACTATTTGATCTCATGGCAGATGTCTGAGTGCCTAAGATGTGAGATATTCTTCTGTATCTGACAAAAGTGTTAGGGATGTGCCATTTAGGTTTTTAAAAATCTCAGCTATCAGGATTCTCAAATAATTCTCCCGGCAGAATCTACCTTTTGCTCACCTAAGGAAAGGGGTTAGTTTAAAATGGCATGTACCTAAGAAGTATACCTTTTATTCTGTGGGGAGGGATGCTATCAGTATAGCTATCTAGAGACAAAAAACAATATTCACTGAATCTAATTTCTCTCTCTAAATGCTTAATCAAGTCTGCATGCTTCTTATCTTCAGGTCAGCCAGTGACATTTTCTCAGTCTGCAGTTGTGCATCTTCAGACACCTGGAATTTTTCCTTCCACTAAACCAGCTGTTGCTATCACTGGTGGGATCACTTCTTTGCCAGGGCAGACTATGAATATATTGTCACAGACAGACAGGAAAAATTCAGCTACTGCAAACATACTTACAAACCCTGTTCTTAATGCCAATTCCCCAAATACTGGTATAGAGGTAAGTTCTTCATTATAGCTGTTTGTAATTGGCTGTAGTACTTTGTTTTGTTGCCAGTCTCCTTTCAGAATTCCAGGAAAACTGTGGGCAAACAGTTATAGTGACTCTAAAATTATGGCCGTACATTTTCTAGTCTGTAGTTTTGCTGTAAGTCAAAAGTCATTTAACGTCCTGTAATATCCTCATCTTCCCTCTTATTTCTCAATGTTAAATATGTCCTGTTTTTCTGTCTTTCCTCATAGGGTTTTTGGTGTTTTATCCAATATGGATTTGTCGTTGCTTATCTATTTAAGCGCAAATCAACCAAACTCCAAAATGATCTATCCTTTACCTTTGCCTTTTGTTTCCATCGCTGGCCGAACAGCTTTGCCATAGGCTCATCCCATCATTTTCGGGGTCTGCCTAGTGATCATTTGTGGTCCCTTGATATCCAGTCTGCTAGTCGACAAGTCCATCTGTTATCCTTTGATGTTTTAGTGATCCCATTAATGCATGAAATAACAACAAGAGCCCCCCCCTTAAAACAGACTTTTACAGCCTATTTGAGTTGCAGCCAACAGGTCGCCTCTCCTTCTGTGGTTACAAAACAATTTGGAGGTGTCTTTGCCATGCTTCTTAAGGCAATGGAGCTCCTTGTACCACAGTTTGTGTAACTTGTCTTACTAGATGGTAGAGATGTCTCCTCCCCAGTTTTTGTACAACTTCATGATAGCCCATTGGGATAAATTTATCTCGTTTGGATATTGTGCCGCAGAGTTCAGTGTAAACCGTAAGTGGACCATTATAGAGAATGAATGGAAGAACTGAATGTCAGACTACCTAAGAATTAAAGTCAGATCCTAAAACTATTATAAATATTGGTAGTATTACAGGAAAATTTGGATAGTGATGTATAAATTATAGGACTGTTAAATACAGCTGTATGTATCTGCAAGAGTCACTCTGATTTCAAATGGTCTCTTTTGTTGTGATTTTAAAAAAAATCTCATTTAGAGAGATTGAAACAGGAACTGTATCTTAAAGTAACATGAAAAATTATTAAAATGTTTTGAATTTCTAAAAATGTGTAATTTTTGCAGTAGGTAGTTTCTTTTCCCTCCGGAAATAACACCATTAATGCTATCAGAGAAGTCTTGTGTAGCATGTGTGCATGCATGCTAGAAGTGTCACAGCCTTCCTGTTTTTAATCATTCTCTCTGTCCTTTCTCATCCACAGATGAATGTTCTAAAACGACAGCAACGTATGATAAAAAACCGGGAATCAGCCTGTCAGTCACGTAGAAAGAGAAAAGAATATATGTTGAATTTGGAGGTTAGGTTGAAAGCAGCTTTGCTGGAAAATGATCACCTTATTAGAGAGAATGGCTCACTGAAGAGGCAGCTGGATGAACTAGCAGAGGAGGTGAGCATGCAGAATGCACATTGAAGTGTTCCACTCTCTGTGAATACCACTCACTGGCCAGAATATCTCGATTAATTAAATCTCTGGATTAAGAGAGATAATTGTATCTTTTGTTTTGTATGGATTAAGGTCTGTTGGGCCACCCTCTGTCTCTTTGCTCACAGTGGCCAGACACTGCTTAACAGCCAAGTTTGGGAGGACAAATCCTATTAGCCTTAGCTGGCATAACAGGTGTAGGATGATGGAAATTGCAGCACAACAACTGTAGTCCATCTACATTTCTAAGGAGGGAGAAATTGCTGGGCATCAGTGACATTTTGTTATTTCTGCAATCTTCTTGCACAGCAAATTTCTTGTAGTAAGCTAGCAGCCTTCGGGTTTACAAATAGTAATTGTTTGTTTGGACCGCTCTTCAGACTCTTGCTGCCAAGATTGTGGGAATGCCAGTGCCTTTTGATTCTTCATCCTGGATGCCATTGAAAAATCTAACTGAACCACCAAGATGCCATTTCTCTTACTGGTTGTTGATCAGAGTCACAGCTGTTGCTAAATGTAGCGTGTGGCAAAGGGAGTGATGAGTGTAAACCAGTGGTTCCCAACGTAGGGCCCAGGCCCCACGGGGGGACTTCAATTCCCAGAAGCCTAAGTCAGTACATTGCCTGGTCAGTGCTTTAGGGAATTGATTTAGGCTTTTGGGAATTGAAATCCAAAAACCAAAGGTTGGGAAACACTGGTGTAAGTGGTATTTAACAGCTATTATATATACAATGATGAAAAACTGCTAGCTGTTTGTGATACTAATAGCAGTAAGTATGACAAGAGTAATTCTCTTCGTGCTACTACTACTAATGATACTAATAACATCCCTGATGTTGGAAAATCTCAGCTTTCTCTGATGTTCCTTTTCTTGTCTAGAACCAGGTTCTCAAGAGCTCCCCTCCAAAGAGAAGAGCATTTTATGTGATGGTGCTGCTAACCTTCATCATGCTGAACTATGAAAGATTAAGGTGAGAGTGAAACTCCTTTTCTCTACTCTCAGAGAACCTGTGTCATCAGGCAGTAATCTATATACAAGAAGTTTCAAAGCAAAGGTACATCCTCTATATTTTATTTCCTTGCCTCATTGGCTATCTGGCAAAATCTACTGCTTTGCATCTGTGGACAGCTAAAATTCCTTGCAGGAATGCCACAATAGGAAAACATTTTGCATGTGACATCCATATTACCTAATTTCCTTATGCCCCAACCACCAGCATAGGAAGTGGAAGGTATTGTTTACTGGAGGAGAGGGTGTTTGTTTGTTAATGTTGTGTATTGTTATGTTAATATATTTATGTGTATTGGGTTGTTGTTTTTTTATGGTGAACTGCCTAGGGTAGCATTCAATGCTAATTAGGGTGGGTTGTAAATCAAATGGTTAAGAAGGTGAACTCGCTGACTGAAAGGTCGGAGTTCGATTCCGGGATACTGGGAGTGAGCCAACCTAGCAGTTTGAGAGCAAGAAATTGCAAGTAGATAAATAGGGAGCACTTCGGTGGGAAGGTAAACAGTGTTGAGTCATGTCGGCCACATGTCCATGGAAACATCTCCAGACGCAGACAGCGCTGGCTCTTTGGCTATAAACAGAGATGAGCACTGAACCCTAGAGTCGGATACAAATGGGTTTTGAGCAAGGGCGACCTTTACCTATAAATCAAATAAATAAGAATTATGGGAATTGTAGCCCAATATTTGATGACCTCAGGTTGCCTGTTCCTACCCCTAATACCTTGAGGTGATTTCTTTGCTGTGTACAGTGAGGTACCCAACTTTTACCTGAGAAACCAGGAAAATAGATTGACGCGAGTATAAGCCAAGTGTGACAAATGCAGCAGCTGCTAGTGAGTTTCAATAATCAAAATACATGAAAATAAAATTAATTGATTGATTGAATCATCTGTGGAGTAATGTTTTTGAATATTTATGGTTCTGTATTTGAGTTGGCGCCACCCAACCAGCATTCGCACTGCTGGGGAAGGGTGGGTGGGCCAATAGCACTGAGGCAGAACATGGGAAACATCGCTCTAGTCTCTCTCTCTTGCTGTAAGCGGGCGAGTCTTCCCCCGTCCGGCTTGGCATGCCCTGTGGAGCAGGGACAACAAGGCTGCTAAGTAAAGCCGCAGGGGCTGAGGGGAAACCGGCTCTGCCTTGCTACAAGAGAGCGGAGGCTTCACAGGCTGCACCTGCTGGGGTTGCACCTAAGAGAACCCCCCTACCCATGGCATCAGATAGCCAGTTTTTCACTCTGGAGCAGGGAGAGAGAACCGCAGAGCTAATAACTTTTGCATCCTGCTTCTCCCAATGTGTCTTCGGCCTTTTGTGCTGAAGACACGATGGGAGAAGCGGGCAGCGAAGGCTATTAGCCACTATCGTCTTCTTCCCTTACCACCATCTCAATTGGGCGCAGAGAAAACTCCTTTCCTACTGCGATTTTCTCCATGCCTGATTGAGACTGGGGCAAGGGAAGAAGGCAGTGGCAGCAGCTAATAACCTTCGCCGCCTGTTTCTCTCATCCTGTTGTCAGCACATCTTAATCGGGTGCAGAGAAAACCGACGTCTCCCAAGTCGCAGCAAGAAAGGAGTTTTCTCTGCACCTGATTGAGACGTGCTGACAACAGGATGGGAGAAGCGGGTGGTGAAGGCTATTAGCTGCTGGCAGCTTCTTCCCTCGCGCTTGGTGATCCGAGTATAAGCTGAGTCCACTTTTTTGAGCTCATTTTTGGGGCTGAAAAATTTGGCTTATACTCAAGTATATACAGTACTTGTGAATACAGTTTATTGAACGTTGGGAGAATGTACTTGTGGGTAAATATGGACAGGATTATGGTGTCTGTTAATTTGTATAAAAGGGAAAAAGATTTTGATTTGAATACCAGATATACTATGGCTGAGAAATAGAGGGAAGTCACTCACCTTTGGATGTGATGCATCAGCTTCCAAGAGAAGTTTGTTTTGCAACTTAGTAGGGCCAGGCTTCACAGCAAGTTTGAATAACAACCAGAAATGTTCCAGTATCGCCAGTTGTAATAAGCTACAAACGTTATTTTCTATTAGGCTGCCAATCATTGTGTGTCTCTGTACCTAATGAGTATAAATTGATGCCATGAGGTCTCACTCTTATGTCTGATGAAGTGGACTTGATCCATGAAAGCTCACATACAGGAGTTAGTCTTTAAGGTGCCACAATGTTTTTTGTCATTTGTTGTTGTTTTGTTTTGTTTACTCTTATGAGATACGTGCACAGACTAACACGGCTACCATTTCAAAGGTTTCACTCTTTACTGCTGCTGTTTGTTTCCAATATTGAGTGAAAAATTAAGCTACATATTTAGTCTTTGTGTGAGCAAAATGGAAAATTGATTTTAGATGGTGCTTGAGATAAAGGGCATGTTGTTACCCATCCAGCTACTTGTTGTGGAATATGGATTCTGCTGTTTCCAGAGTGGTCCGGTAGATGGTGCCTTAGCCAAGTTAATAAACCAAGCTGGAGCTAATAGAGAAAAACTAACAAAAATAAGGAGATATATATATTTTTCCTCTTCTAACTTGGAAGCCTTGTCTATTTTTCATTTCTCCTGTTGCAAACTCCCCATCTCTAATTCAAGGATTATTCTGTCCTCAGAAAACTTTTATAACTGTCTGGTTGATGTCATTCTTGGCCACAGCAGAACAGTTACTGTACAAGATTTGCGCTCTCTTTAAAACCTGGCATTTTAAATTGTTCAGGCCTTGTTTTTTAGCCAGATTTACAAATCAAATCCAGTTAAGGTTGCTGAAATAAAAGGCCTCCCTATTTATCTGTCTGACACACAGCCCACAGCAATAAGAACATAGCTAAATGTTGGATGGTTGTGTGCTTTGTGTTAAGCTTTTGCAGAGGTAAGGGGAGCATTTTGCATACTCTATTTTCCTATATGATGTCACAAGGTAGCTGATTCGCTCATCTGCTTTACTTGGCTTACAACAAATACAGTCTGTGAATGGTAGGCATGGAGTAGTTTGTTTGTTTGTTTGTTTGTTTAATGGATTTATATACCGCTCTAATCCGGTGGATTCTGGGTGGTGTACATAGGCCAGCGAGCACCTCACTGACCATACAATGAAACAAGTTAAAAACAATATAAAAACAATTAAAAACCCTTTTAAACCTTTTTTTATCCTACTTTTTCTTGAAGGATGCCAGAGATTGTATCTCACCCTAGTTGTCTCTTATGAACTCTAGAAGGCCTATTAGATTGTGACATAATCTTTGAACCAGTGGGCTTTGTGGATCACAGAGCCCAAGTTTGGAATTTTTCTGGACAAGAGTAATGGATTTGGTGTCATTACTTTGTTAAAGAGAGTACAGCCTCTCTAGCACAGATTGAACAGCACTCAGCAAGACAGAGAAATATCTCCACTAATATCTTTATCCTATCCAGATTGTATCTCAGTTAATTTGCTCTCATGCAGAGGTAAAGTAAAGGTAAAAGTAAACCTTGCTTGAAAGCCAGTCATATCCGACTCTAGGGTTCAGTGCTCATCTCTGTTTGCGCCCATGGTTGTCGTAAACTCGGAAGTGGGCGCATTTATGACAGCTGTAAATGTGCCTGCTTCTGCTTCAAGGGGGTATGGTCTGGCCCATTCATCTGTCTGGGTGGTATGGTTAGGCCCGTGGTGTAAAAAGGTTGTCCACCCCTGCTGTAGAAGAAAAAAAAACCTAGCTGAAAACATGAACATTGTGACAAAAGTTAATGACAACAAATTTGTTCCAATTTCTACATGGCATCCCAGCAATAACTTTGAGGCAATTATATCTGTTTAATTGAAAATACTAAAAAGGTTCAAATTCTTGTTTTGTTTGTATACTGCTTTTCTCCCTGGCACATAACAGTTAAGATCATACAATAATAACAAGTTAAAATACTATACACAACTAAATATTAAAAAATTAAACATGTCAAGATTAAAAACAATTCTAAGACATTTTAAAAACATTAGAATATTAAATGTCATAAATAGAGCATCCCCTAGAACAGGGGTCAGCCAACCTGGCACTCCAGGTGTTCTTTGACTTCAATTACCAGAAGTACACCTGCTGATCAGGGCTTCTGGGAATTGATGTCCAAGAATATCTGGAGAGCCAAATTTGCTGACCCCTGTCCTAGACCACAGCTTATTGCTTCAAAGCTTGTCTGAAAATGTCTTTGTCAGATACGTTTAGTACACCAAAATTGGACTGGCAGACTAATTTTTAGTTATTGGAATGATTTCCCTAGGCAAAGAATTCCAGCTTTCTCTAACACTGGGAATAAGAAGCTTTTCTACTGCACTTCTAATGATATTTGTACATTTTGGATCTGATCCTTATAATAGCAACCACATAATGTGGCCAGTGTTGCCATCCTGTTGTAAGTTTTGGTGGGTGATGGCTAGGCCAAAGAGAATAGTAGCTATTTAACTGAGTTAATAGCAGAGATAAGAGCCTGTGTTCCTAGTATTGTGCTATACCAGCACACTACAAAGTTTTAAAAATCAGCTTTTGCTGATTAGGAACTGCCAGGTCTGACCAAAGTACATAGGCAACCTTAATGTTCTACAGCAGGGCTCGGCTGTTTTTGGATAGGTAACTTGGGAAATTGCAGGTATCAGCATCAACTGCTCCTGATGTGATGCCTGTCTTAAAAGTTGCTACAGGAGGCTGTACTCTGATTAATTTGCTTTCTTATTTTGCTTCTAGTGTGCTTGAATGGGGCCCCACCTCTTCGGAAGTTCACACCAGGCCTGCCCACCAAAGTAGGCATCTTCTTGAGTTTTCGTCAGGTATACCTCAGGAAACAGGGGACAAGAATAACAATGGGTAAGCATAGTTACATAAATTTCTTTTGGATTCAAATTTGCAAAATCTTGCATATGTACAGATAGTACATTTATTTGCTTAGGGTGTTTTATAATTCAGCAGTGTTTATAACAGTTTTACTGTAGTAAAACTTTGGTTACAGATTTTTTCCGTAAAGTGGTTTTTCCGTAACCCGAAGCACAATTTTCCATAGGAATGCACTGAAAATTTAAAAAATGTTCCCGACCCTCCAACCCCCCCTGAAAAAATCCAAAGAAATGCCACACGATTCTCTCCTACACTTCAATCAACCTTCCCAGCTGGTGAGCAGCTGGGGTGGAGAAAAGGGGGTGTTCTTAGAAGATTACTCTTTCTCTCCTATACCTTGATTGATCGATCTCCTCAGCTGATGAGGGCCTGGGGTGAAGAAGAGGGGATAGGGGTTCTTGAGGTGTGGGAGAGAAAGGGGAATCCTCTAAGAATACCTCCCTGTTGGAATGGTTCGGGGAGTCGAGGTGCTGAACTCAAGGAAGGCGCACAAGACAGATGTGTGGTAGAAAAAGCCAGTCCCGAATCCTCGAGTGGCCTGTATTTATTGGCTTGCATTCTGGATCACTTGCGCACAGACTGCGTATGACCCTTATTACAGAAGGCTTGCTTACGTAGCATGTTGCTGGCTAGGGTACATTTGCCAGCCTAAGAAAGTACTGCATGCCTAGGTTCACCATAGGCAGACTAGACAGCAGATGTAGCGAGACTCACTGTTCCCGTCTTATCTCAGAGTCCTTGTAACTCTGGGCATGTATGCTTAGCTGTTTGGTCTAGCTGCAACTCTGTGTCTCCACGGATGTGAGTGAGATACTGTGTGCTGTTTACTAGGCATTGTGACATTTAGCTGACTTCTGTCCTACTCCTCTCAGCACCCCCAGCCAAGCAATATGGATTCTCTATTGCTGCCTAATGCTATTGGCCCGCAATCCAATTTCCCAGCAATATGAATCTGATACAGTGGCAGGTATATCCAAGTATGCTGGTTACAAGTGAAAAACCAACTGTGGGCAAAATAACATGATCATACATTAATCAATAATGTCTGGGTGATTACATTTCCAAGTCTCTTTAACGGGGCTAAGGCAATGGGGGCGTTGCCCCTCAACTGAGGAGCAGCTAGTCATAAGGTGTGTTTGGGCTGATTGCCACTCGGTGTGTGACTAGAGTGACTGCATCAGCGGACAAAGTCTTAGTTACCTGAGTCCCCAGTTTATGTAAGTAGCATATACTATATGGCGATAGTGTCTAAGTACCCGTTGAGGTACCCATTCAATGTCCCCAGCCTGCTTGCCCAGAGCATGGCAGACGGAATAAGGCAAGTGCTCGAAAGCGAGGCAGGGTCCATGTTTTGTTCAAGGCAAAAGTCAGATTGGTTGGCAAGTCTAGCAAGTCTTTCCCAAATGTTGTACTGGAGCCTGGCGTTTAAGTCCTCGCCAGGTGTCAAGTCCACTGAAGAAGCCCGGACCCCTCCCGCCAAAAGCAAGGAAAGGATCAAGACAACCATCAGGGAATTGTAGGTGATAATGACCGTAGCTTGCTTTCTGTTAGCAAGGCAATGTGATGAGTTGTGTCATTGATCTTAAACTGGAGGAATTAACCTCTTTTACCCCCTCCCAGTGGCAGAACTGGTAATTTCTTAGGCTACTTTGCAAAGTGACCTCTTCTGGTAACTATGCAAATGCTTCTCTAACACAATAGAGGTGTGATTGACACTGAGATAATGAATTACAATAGCCAGGGGTTACTCTGGCTCCAGGAAGCTCAACCTTCGGTAGATGTGGCCTTGTTTGATTTTTCTCCCACCTGTAGCCAGGATATGTTCTCCTAGCGAGGGTAGCATTGAAAAGGGCAAATGTGTGAGTAACATGCAATCATGTACACAAGAATTAATATAAACCTTGAGAAGCCCACTTGAACATGGTACAAAGGCATGGAAAAGGCATTGAAATATGAAAATAATACAAGCAAATGGCAGTAGACATTCATCTGTTGTCCTTGAGCTTCTGTGGTGAAACTCTTTAAGATATTTATGAATTTTCCTTTTGGTGTGAATTTTAACTCAAAATGTCCATAGAAGGTGGCAATCCATTTTAGGCAAAACAATGTGTTCACTGAAAGCATTGTTCATGAAAGTAGCATTGCATGTCCAATGTGTGTGCAAAATGTCCAATCCCAAATCCACCCCCCTTGAAGTAAGAAGCATGCCAAAATCATCTTAGGAGTGGAAAAATTATGGACAGCTGATATCATCTTTAGGCAATTCTTGCGCCTGATGGGCTTAGTTTCTCGAGGTGGTGGTTCCGGCTGGGCTTCTAGGGATTGGCCTGCATTAGAGAGAGAAAGACTAGCTGCGACGCAGCTTTGAGAAGGTTAGTTTTGCAATTAGCTGTAGATGCGGGGGGGGGGCTACTTCCCCCTTTCTTTACTTTCTAAAAGAAAGAACAGTGTGAGCTGACTCATTCCGCCCTTGCGGGATAAGCTGGCCTGAGACTCAACATGAAGAAAAGCAAGATAATGGCAACAGGCCATATCAGTCCCTGGAAAATAGATGGGAAAGAAGTAAAAGCAGTAACAGATTTTACTGTCTTAGGAGCCAAGATCCTTGCAGATGGGGATTGCAGCCATGAAACTAAAAGACAACTGATTCTTGGGGGACAAGCTATGAAAAACCTGGGGAACATAGTGAAGAATAGAGACATCTTACTGCAAACAAAGGTCTGCATAATCAAAGTAATGGTATTTCCGGTGGCAATGTAAGGCTGTGAAAGCTGGACCATTAGAAAGGCTGAGCAAAGAAAAACAGTATGCCTTTAAGATGTGGTGCTGGAGGAGAGCTCCGAGAGTTCTCTGGACAGTGAGGAGAACAAATAGGTATTAGAAGAGATTAGCCCTGACTGCTCCTTAGAAGGACAAATAACAAAGATGAAGTTGACATCAAATGAGAAGAGAGGATTTACTTGAGAAGACCTTGATGTTGGGGAAGGTGGAGGGTAAAAGAATAAGGGGATGGCCAAAGATGAGATGGCTAGATGGTATTGTAAACACAATGAGCACAAGGCTGAACAACAACAACAAAGCCCTTTATTGATAGATACAATTATTTTGGCCAAATCATGTCCTGAAATGTTGTGAATGTGATCACCAACTCCTGCTGCAGAAGAAGGATTTGGTACAAGCACCCATTCCACTATTTTTGCCCCCCCCCCCCCCCGCTGGAGCCCATGAGAGGGTCCAGCGAAAAGGGGTACCAGTTCAAATCATGTAAAGGTTTAGGATGGGCGTAAGGCCCTTGACCAAACCTACCTATAAAGCTAGGGCTGAGAAGGTGGCTTGCTGCCTGCAATGCTTGCTTAGCCTAATTTTGGCATGTGCCTTGGCTAACAGCGAAAAAGTGGCCCTCAGAGGCCTGCGTCTATTTAGAATTATGACCTTGTCTAACCAGTGTTCCCTAGAATTTTCTAGAGTTGTACTGGCCAGACTGAATTCCCAATATCGATCTTGGGCAGCTCTTGCGCTGCAAAAGATCGAAGCAGCTGAAATTCAAAAGAGGGTTCAGCGCTCTGCACTCTCTCAGGAACTAGGCTTAATCTTTTATTTCCCTCCGTGCTCGGAAGGTTGCAAAATGTGTACTCGAAATAGCAAGGAGAAAAAAGGTTAGTGGTTAACTCTTATCACTCTTAGCAGATAATTAGAACTGCTCGGTGGGGTGCCTCTTCTGTGAAGAGATCCTATTAATGGAAGGGTTAATAAATCAAGGAAGCTGTGAAGAAAATACCATATCTTTTGAAACATAATTCCAGGCATGTTAAGAAAAAGTGGCACCTTGGAGAAAAGTTTGTAAGAATTAAGGCATTAGTCAAGTAGCAGTGCCGTGAAGAAGAAGAAATTCTCAAGTCATGAGGTTGTTTTTTTCCTTCAAAAATGCAAAGAGTTAGAGACCTTTTACCTAGATTTCATGCAAAACCTGAGCATGTGATTTCATACTACATTCTTAAAAATGTTTAGACAGTTACTGAGACAAAATTTACATGCATTAACCAGAAATGAGACATATGCTTACCTAGATTTTGGAGGATACAGGGGCCCCAGATTCCATGAAGATTTTTCCTTTTTGGAGAAGACACTAGCTGGGGGAAAAGAAACACAGAGGGGCAATCTGACCACAGTTCGCGACGCTGTGAAAAGACTGCCTCCCCTGCTCCAGCGCAGGTTTTCCATGATGCCAATTTTCCTCACTTGCATTTCCCAATCATGTCTGAAAGTACGAAAGTTGCAGCCTAATCCTTGGAAGAAGGAAAAGCGTCCCCTGCACACTTTAAAGACAGATTTTGCTGAGAGGAGGGGGGGTCATTCCTGCCCCTATTTTGGGCTAGAATTTTCCCCCCTCCTCTTTCTTCCTTTGCCCAGGGTGCTCAATCTGTCAAGCGGACTTTGGAATGAGGAAGTTACAGCTTAATTCTTTGAAGAAGGAAAAAGCCTCCCTTTGCACATTTAAGAACCGGCTTGGCTGAGGGGGAGGTGGGTTGCTCCGGCCCCTTTCTCGGGCTGGAATTTCCCCCTCCTCCTCCCCCCTCATCCCTGTTGCTTAAGCAGGCAGCCAGGGACCAGGGAAGTTTTTATTTTCCTGCCGCTTTTAGTCATAGTTTCTCCAGCCTGTCCCTGAAATGGACCAGGGCTGGGGTAACCTTTCAGTGGCCATTGAAAGCAACGTATTTAACACAGGAATAGAGGTAACTGTCTAGAACACAATACCTGGCATTTCACATTTAATGTTGCAACATTATAACACAATCATTCGAACACATATTCAATCATACTGGTGCACCACTCGTGCATTCAAGATTTTTGGATATGAATAATGTATCTAACACATGAAGAAATAATTCCTTGCTGCCTAATCTAGGCGATTCCCAGATGGCTGGTTTCAGCCACCCCTGGGCTCTGACTCTGAGGAGCGAGTTCCCTTTCTATTTCTGCGCTACTTCGAGACAAGACAAGTCAGTTTCTGCCTGTGCCTCAGGAATGCTTGGGGTATCTATTGCTGGGATTTTTCTTCTGGTGTAGCCAGAGCGGTGATTGCCTTCTTTTGGACCTAGGCTGAAAGCGTCAACGTGGGCACTTGGCGGTAGGCTTATTCAGACAGCTCTTCAAAGAGCTGCCTTTCCCTCTGCTGCCTGGTCTTGACCGGCATTCTCTTTTAAAGTGCCCCGTCTTCCCGCACTGGAAACAAGCGCCTTTGGGCTTCTGCACTGCTCTGTTCTTGAGTTCCTTAGTGGATCTGCCCTGGAATCCTATGTTGCCAATGGCTGTGTAGGTCTCCAGGAGCAGTCTGCATAAGGCGGGCTTGTGGACAATAGTCTGCTCAAAAATGTGTCTGCCTCTAGGCAGGCTGAACACAGCTGCTGTGTTTTAGCTAACTGCGCTGCTGGCGATTTCCCCTTGCATTGATCTCTTTCACTCCTCTGTTGGGGAGGACTCCTGGCTGCCTTTGAAGTGCCTAGGCTTTCTAAGTTCCCCCTGCCCCCATGCTGGTGTTGGATGGTTGGGTAGAGACACAGTGGGGCATAAACTGGTGGATTTTGGGTCTCTACTCGGACTGGACTAAGTGCTGAAATGATCTGTCTACATTTGCTCCAAGTTGCAATGATGTCGGCTGGTGCCCTGGGCTCCTGCTTAAGGCAGTTCCCTACTCCATCCCAAACGTCTGGTCCTATCATACCTGCTTCTGGGTAGAACAGACAATGCTCCCCCAGATGCTTCACCAGTGCCGTCAGACGCTGTCTGCTTATGTCGAACTGGTGTTGCCTGACCAGGGCTGCAAGTTCATCCGTATGAGGTCAAGGTTTGCCTCCCCAAGCGTGACCCCATTACCACCCGGTGGGGAAATTCCCTGGATGTCTAACACAACTCACGAGTCAATGCTTCCATGGGACAAGTCTAGGTGGTACGGCTGGGCAGGTGAAGCACAGGCCGATGTCTCTCAGGTTTGGTCAGTGGATTGGGATCACAGCCTCGGTTGCCGCGGATGCTGCTGCCTTTGGTCGCACTGGATCTCGGCTTTCCCTGGCTTTGGAACGCATCCATTCCTATGCGTGAGGTCTGCCATGTACGAGCGCTTTCCTTCTTCGAAATGGTGCTGAGTTCTGATCGGAGTTGCTGTCCGATCAGAACCACTCCGTAGCCTCCGAGAAAAATCAGTCCGCGACTCTCGAGTAGAGCCGTTCTGTAACTCTCGAGTAATTAGAATCACGTCGGGGTCACCAGATGTTGGAATGGTTTGGGGGAGTCGAGGTGCTGAACTCAAGGAAGGCGCACAAGACAGATGTGTGGTAGAAAAAGCCAGTCCCGAATCCTCGAGTGGTCTATATTTATTGGCTTGCTTCTGGATCACTTGCACACAGACTGCGCATGACCCTTATTACAGAAGGCTTGCTTACGTAGCATGTTGCTGGCTAGGGTACATTTGCCAGCCTAAGAAAGTACTGCATGCCTAGGTTCGCCATAGGCAGACTAGTCAGCAGATGTAGCGAGACTCACTGTTCCCGTCTTATCTCAGAGTCCTTGTAACTCTGGGCATGTATGCTTAGCTGTTTGGTCTAGCTGCAACTCTGTGTCTCCACGGATGTGAGTGAGATACTGTGTGCTGTTTACTAGGCATTGTGACATTTGGCTGACTTCTGTCCTACTCCTCTCAGCACCCCCAGCCAAGCAATATGGATTCGCTATTGCTGCCTAATACTATTGGCCCACGATCCAATTTCCCTTCCAGCTGAGCCAGGTTGGTCTCGAGCCACCATTCGTAGCCCGACAAACCCTTTGGGAAAGGTTGATAGCCAATTAATAATGCGGACAACCCACACCTCCCCCCCCCCCGTCGCTCACCAACTGGGGAGATAGATCTACCTAAAAATGTCAAAAAATGCAGAGCACACTTTTTTTTTATTCTGCATGTGCTCTTAAGCAGAGCTGCTGCTGAGGAGAGCCAAACAAAGGAAGTGAGCACTGGTAAGTTTTGGGCGTGTTTGCAGTTGGAGTCGAGCTGCTTTAGAGGCCTCCACTAATTTAAATTGATAATTTAAACTGCTAAAAGCCACCTCTATTCAAACAGAGGAAGCAGCTAGAAGCTTCCTGAAACAGAAAGCAGGGGCGGAGCCACACTAGGCCCTTCCCTGAACTGTGACTCAAAGGGGCGGAGCCACAGTAGCCTTTAAAAGCTCTGAGCTCTTTCAGGGTCAGCCTTTTTGATTCTGCATGTGCTCTTAAGCAGAACTGCTGCGGAGGAGAGCCAAACAAAGGAAGTGAGCACTGGTAAGTTTTAGGCATGTTTGCAGTTGAAGTAGAGCTGCTATAGAGGCGCGCGAGATTTTAAGAAAAAACAACGGCTTCTAAGAGGTGTCCAGGATAGTCTGCTCCGCTCTGTCCAAGAATAGCTCAAGCTCCTTAATTTGTTGGTTAAATATGCGGGCCTCTAGCTGCTGGACCTTCTCTTCTAGTAGTGCAACCAGCTTGCACTTGCTGCAAGTGTAGTTTTCCATGTGCTTTGGCAAGAACACAAACATGGCACAAGTGTTCCAGGTAACTACAGCTCTGACTCAGAGGGGCTAGCCACACTAGCCTTTAAAAGCTCTGACTCTTTCAGGGTCAGCCTTTTTGATTCTGCATGTGCTCTTAAGCAGAGTGTGTAGACAAAGTAGATAAGGAAAAAGTGTTTTACCTATCGCATAGCACTAGAACTAGGGGGCACTCCATGAAACTTTTGGGTACTAGTTCTCATACAAATAAGAGAAAGTACTTTTTCACCCAGAGGATCACTGGTCTATGGAACTCCCTGCCAAGAGAGGTGGTGATAGCTGTCAGTCTTGACAGCTTTAAGAAAAGATTAGACAAGTTCATGGAGGCAGGATATCTCTCAACGTCATTTCCAGGGAATCCTAAACAGGTGAAGGCATCTGCTTGGGAATACCCTGAAGCAAATGGTGAGCCACTGTGTGAGACAGAATGCTGGACTGGATGGGCTGTGGCCTGTTCCAGCAAGACTGTTCTTATGAAATAGAAATGACAAAGCTAAGGGGACATTCAATAATTACATGATCCTCGAGGGGGGAGGGGGTCTGCCATCTGCATTACGGAAAATTACGTGGGAGTGGGGGCGGGGGGTCAGGTCAAAGATTACGTAATTATCTCTGGGAATTTTGATCCAATTTGAGATTATTGAATTGCTTGTGCAGTCTATTTCTAACCGACAGAAATTTATAATCCTGATAAAGAAGATAGTAGAATAACACTATCGGAACTTACCTGACATCCTCATTCCTCCCTGCAAAAATAAAAATAAAAATCTCTTCACAAAGGGTGTGATACATCGAGAATCCTCACCAATACGTTCTGCATTAGGCACCAATAGTGAAAAGCTCTAAAAATTAGAGTTTTGCTACAAAAGCTCTGGATTGTGTAGTTTTAAAGGGCGGGGAGGTTGGAAGTGAAAATTACGGTCAGATTACATGGGGGCGAGAGGGGGTCATTTCCCCCCAAAAATGGATCACGTAATTGTTGAATGGCCCCTAAATTTCCTACCTTTTCCACGCTGGTGCTTCTTCCTGAGGGTCGGCGTCAGGTGCGCCTTTCCTGTCCGAGAGGGTGACGAACAATAAAAGTGTTCCATAACATGACCCCCCCCCCGGTAAATCAGGATGTGATTTCTCCAGAATTTCCTTCTGTAAGTCAAGTTTTCCATTACCTGAGGCGTCTAACCCAGGGTTTTATTGTACTCATTACAGGTAACATAACATTAAATCCAGACTCTCTGGAGTCTGAAGAAGAAGGACAGGGCTATCCTTACTGGCCTGAATTTGAATCAAACCAAGCAATTTTAGTTGTGGCTAAATCTGCAATGGAAGAGAATTACAGTGGCTTTTGATTTGCTGAACAAAATATAAGGTGGTATCAGTGAGGCCATGTAGCTGGAAAGAGAGTTGCACGAACTGCTCTGTCTCCTGCAACCCTGCTTATTGTGACAGAATTGTGGATTCAGGGGAGTGCTCTCCAACCACATTCTGTGTTTATTACTTGGTTCAGCTTCACCAAATGAGCTGGTAGTTTGGAAACACTTGGGTTAGTCCCCAGTTTGTCAAACATTGCTTTTATTTTCTATTTACTGTGTATCATGAAATTGCAGACTTGTGTAGATGTTGTAATGTGAGGTTTACTATGAGGTTTCCACATGCTGATGAAGCTTGACATACTTCCTTTGATGTCTAAGCCAGTGCTTCCCACCCTTTGGTTTTTGGACTTCAATACCTAGACGCCTACGTCAGTTCCCCAAAGCACTGATCAGCAAATGTACTGTCTTAGGCTTCTGGGAATTGAAGTTGGTTTGTGGGGCATATGCCCCACATTGGGAACCGCTGGTCTAAGCTCTAGACTACGGTTTTGGCAAAACTGCTTACCCAGATTTGTATTAAGTAACCAGATAGAGTTTTTGCTTTGTTGCTAGAACTGGGTTAGTGAAGGGAGGAAAAGCGGCAAGGGTGTAAATGATCAAGGAGGGGAGGAAAATATTCACCCAAAATAGAAAAAGGAGTTTTAATATATCGTGTGTAAAAGACGCAGTAAAGAGCGAAAAAACCAGCTGAAATATGGACGGTGTAACAAACACGTGACTGGGGACTAGACAAATATTATAAAGGTTTAGCAAACCAACAGGTAGAAATCAGGTGGCCGAAGGCCTAAATGTACATGCATAAGTAACATCTGAGAATATATAGATGTAACAATCTGAATTGATGGAACAGATCGTTGCTGAGGAGCCTAGTCATAAAGTTCGTTTTAAAGTCCGTATCAAAGAGTCCATATACAATAGGAGCAAGGTCCAAAGTTCATATCCAAAAGTCCGTATCAAAAATCCATGTTAAAGATCCTAATCAAAGTCCGTAGGCAACAAAGAGAGGTACGAGGTACAAGGTAAGGCAGCCAGAAGGGCTATGAAAGCGTAACTCAGAGAACAACGTTGTTGCAGAAAAAACAGGTCAATATCCTTCCGGTAAAAGATATTTCGTGATCTTTGTCAAGATCTGCAACAAAAAGAAACCAAGACCTCACAATAATACTAGAAATACAATAACGCAAAACATATGCAATATAAAACAGTATTAACAGCAATACAATAAATACCTGTACAAACGCGCTCAGAATCACCTCTAGTAGTATTCTCATCATGGGTGGGAGCGTTAAGAAAGCTTACAGTGTGACTACTACATATAGTTCCCGGGAATTCTCATGTGAATACAGTAACAATAATTAGGAAGGAAAATGCGTGCCGTGTTTTAAAGAGAAACATGAACCGAAACATAAGAACATAAGCAGTTCGAACCAAGGGCTAAAGGAAAACAGAATAATCCTGATCCGTATTCAAACGTAGGGGATGTAAGGTGGAAAAACGATGAATGTAGAATGCTTCCCGTTGCAATAAAAACGTTCTTTGTCCATAACATGAAATTGGCGGGGGGGAAATGATTCAAGTACAGCAACCCTCATGTCAGTTAAAGCATGTTTTTTAATCAATAAAATGAGAAACAAGAGGGGCTGTAATCACGTTGTTACGGATGCGTGAAAGATGCTCCCCCAACCTAATTTTCAAAGGTCGGGCGGACTGACCCACATAGGCAAGATCGCAAGAACATAGAATAATATACACGACGTCTCGTGAATTGCAATTGGAGAAACGGGAAAGTTGTAGTCTAAACACAGCACTCATTTTCCTTGCTAATTATTGTTACTGTATTCACATGAGAATTCCCGGGAACTATATGTAGTGTCACACTGTAAGCTTTCTTAACGCTCCCACCCATGATGAGAATACTACTAGAGGTGATTCTGAGCGCGTTTGTACAGGTATTTATTGTATTGCTGTTAATACTGTTTTATATTGCATATGTTTTGCGTTATTGTATTTCTAGTATTATTGTGAGGTCTTGGTTTCTTTTTGTTGCAGATCTTGACAAAGATCACGAAATATCTTCTACCGGAAGGATATCGACCTGTTTTTTCTGCAACGACGTTGTTCTCTGAGTTACGCTTTCATAGCCCTTCTGGTTGCCTTACCTTGTACCTCGTACCTCTCTTTGTTGCCTACGGACTTTGATTAGGACCTTTAACATGGATTTTTGATACAGACTTTTGGATATGAACTTTGGACCTTGCTCCTATTATATAAGAACTCTTTGATACGGACTTTGATACGAACCTTATGACTAGGCTCCTCAGCAACGATCTGTTCCATCAATTCAGATTGTTACATCTATATATTCTCAGAAGTTGCTTATGCATGTACATTTAGGCCTTCGGCCACCTGATTTCTACCTGTTGGTTTGCTAAGCCTTTACAGTATTTGTCTAGTCCCCAATCACGTGTTTGTTACACCGTCCATATTTCAGCTGGTTTTTTCGCTCTTTATTGCGTCTTTTACACATGATATATTAAAACTCCTGTTTCTATTTTGGGTGTATATTTTCCTCCCCTCCAGGACTGGGTTAGTGTACTAGTGCTTAATAAAAGCAAAATATAAGTAGAGGTGTTAATTGCAGCATTGCTGGAGACATTCAAGAGAAAACCGGACAACCATTTGTCAGATCTGTTTTGGTTTGATTTCTTGCATGGAGCAGGAGGTTGGATTTGATGGCCTCATATCCCCCTTCCACCTCTTATTCTGTGATTCTACATATTCCAGTTCATTTCTGAACAATCATGATTGTCCAATACTGTATCTTAATAATGTGATGGTCTGTCTCAGATAGCAGGGTTTTCCACAGTCCAGTTGTGCTTGCTGCTCAGGACACGTTTTCTTCAGATAAGCACATCCCTAGAAGGACTTTTTGTCTACATCAGGTGTGGGGAAAATTCAGTCCTTGTATGTAAGTGTGTATGTACAGTATTTCTGAGCTTTTTCTCAAGCTTCTTTTATTGCAATTCGCATTCAGTTTTTGGGCCTTTAGGGAATAATTTCTAATATTGATAACATTACATATAATATAAAATGTCAATCTAATCAAGTCTCATTTTAAAATGATAACTGTAGCATTTCTTCCCTATGACAGGTTGTGGTATCTGACCATTTGAATATTTAAAGAGAAGCATATTGACTTTGCCTGATTCTTGGTTATGTGCTTTCGGTCCTTATGCTCCAAGTGAGCCTTTTGCTGCCATCTGCTTGGAAAGCATTTCCCCCTCCCCCAGCACACACACTTTTCTGTATTTCTGTTAATATTCTTGATGGCCTTTTGCAGGAGCTTACTTTACGTGGTGTGTAAATGTGTGCTTAATTATCTCCAGATTGAAGCTTTGCCTTTCCCAACTAATGGGATGTTTTGTCCTATTGGAGCTTTTCCTCTCCAATAAACTTAAAGAAAAACCAGTTGGGTACAGATGTGTTGAAAGCTTGAATAGTTAAGAATGTTTTGAAAACCAGACAACAAGACAAGAGTTCATAATATTTTTACAACAAAGGCTCTCTGTTGTAGACTATGAGCAGATGTGAACTCCAAAGAAGTGCTAAATAACATATCTGTTTGAACTCCATTGTTAGCGTTTGTCAGCACAGTTGGGAAAGTGAGGTTGGGATGACGGAGAAATTCTGTTGTGCTTGGTTTCCTATATGTAATATTCCATCTTCTTATAGCTCTGTCTGTGATAGATTGATTTGATTGATCTGTCCCAGTTTCCTAAAGTGAAAGCATATGATGGAAAAGTTCTTGGTTTCCCATTTGTACATGGCTCTCCAGGTCTCTTCTTGATTTCCATCTTTAGGTATGGCTCTTTTCACATCCCATTCCACAGAGTCTGGTCCTCAAGGTTCCAAGAACTGTTATCTAACATCAGTGAACGTCTTCTTCTCTCTCTTAATCTGTTAGTTAGGCACCATACCTTTCTTACCTTACCTCCTTTAACTTCCGTTTCCAACAACTTGACTGCTTTACATTGTGTCATCTTCCCACCTGGTCCAGTTGTACATATCACAGAGCTTATTTGCTTCTTGCTTTTTATTTATTTTAGCTCTAGAAGGTTCTGATGACACTTGCACGGCTCCAAAGTTAACTCTTTTGTTAACCCAGAGTCCTAGTCTGTCACTTTATCCATTACACTACACTAGGCATCCCCTCTCATAAGCTTAGTCATCCCAACTGGCTGCCAGTTGGGACTTTTAAGTTTAGCAATCCTATCATACATGTGGAATCTAAAATCAAGGTGTCCTTGATTGCTACAAACCTTTATGGCTGATTTATATTGTTAATAGATATATTATTTGTGTATTGTCATCTTTTTTCTAGGTATAAACATTCTGCTTCGGATAATAAAGCACTGATGGTAGTCACTGAAGAACCTATAATATATATTTCTCCACCACCTTGTCAGCCATTCATCAACCGCACTGAGTCACTGAGGTAAAGAGCTTGTTCATTGGGAATAATTCTAGTGGAGGGTTGGGCAAAGCATGTCACCTCTCGTGGCTATTTTTTGTGAATCTGTGATCTATAAGACTTCCACCACCACCACACCAATGAAAGGAGAACCAAACAGCCAACAAGACAGAGTGCCTGTTCCAGAAACCTCCACTTTTAAATAAGCTGCACCACCATTTAAAATGCCCTCGCCATTTTTCAAAACTGTAAGTGTACTTCCAGCCACTTACAATTTGGCTTTTTCATTCTTTCAGATTTTTCACAATCTTTGTAGCTGCTGGAGTATCTCATGGTCACAAAACTGACTCCGAGGCCCACCAAATCTCATACTTGATTTAATGTTTGATAGGGTCAAGAATTTGGTGGCTGGTAGCTGTACTACATTTGCCTGCAGCTTTGAATAAAGTATTTTTGTACAAAATACTTTTGCATAGTAATGTCAGCATAATACCAAATTACAAAATCACCATAGACATTACTTCATGCATTCTGAATTATGCAACTGAATTTGAATTACACAATAGATAATGTCTATGATGGTTTTGTAATGTGAGAAGAAAAACGTAATTTGGTATTTTATTTACAGATTGAGTCACATTAAAATTGCACTAGAATAGCTATGCAAAAGGATTTGGGCCTATATTCACATCCAAGAAACAATAGATAGTGTTCATTGTCTTATGTAATCACATTGTCAGATGTGGTTCTCTGTGATTTTTTGTCAGCTGCCTAGAGTCGCTATGTGAGTGGGGCGGCATACAAGTTGAACAATTAAATTAAATTAAGATTAAATTATGCAGGGCCAAGGTGTTTCCCTCCCCAGTTTTGAAAGCAGAGGTTCTTAACTTTTGGCCTACAGATGTTTTGTACTTCAACCTCAGAAGCTTTAGTCAACATGGCCAGTATTCAGAGGTTCTGAAAGTTGAAGTCCAAAATATCAGGAAGTCCAAAGGTTGTTACTCACTGCTTTAAATACTTGAAATTCACACGAAAGCCTTCTATTTACTTCCTTCAGGATCTTTCTTGTAAAAAGGTGCTTATTTTCCTCTTCATCTTTTCCCAAGATAGCAATTGGCTCTCTTTGACCCTCAGTGCAGAATTGAATTAAAAGAGGTAATGAAGATCCAGACCCACAACTATTCTTCCATCACCACCACTGCTGTTGCTTTTCTCTGGGCCAGTCTGTAACTTGATGAAAATGGACATTTAAAAAAATCAAGATACAGTATTTGCAGTTGTTTTGAAAGGGTAATATTTTGTTCCCTCAAGCACATGTCTGTTTTTTCAAGAAAAATGTAATTTGGTGTTTTATTTACAGATTGAGTCATGAGCTAAGAGGCTGGGTTCATAGACATGAAGCAGAAAGAACAAAATCAAGGAGAACATCAAAAAATCAGCTGCAGAAAGATCAAGCTGCCCAGGTAGGTTTATGTGTTCACAAGAGCCTTGTGCAAGAATGCGCAGAGGTGACTATTGGCTTGGAGCGAGGGCAAATGGAAGAATCACCAGACTTGGAATCAGAAGATTGGTTGTACATCTAAATTGAAGCTCCTGGGGAGTAGAGTGGGCTGTTGTGCTGCAAATTGTTTTTGTCTGGTTTACCTTGATAGGTGGCATTAGGGTGCAGAAACTCCTGGGTTCATCTGAATTTATCTATATACAGTGGAACCTCATACAACAATCGCCCTGTATATCAACGAAATTGCATAACAATTAGGTTTTTGGGGGAAATGGCGCCCCGCATAACATTTTTCCCTATGAAAAAAATTGAACAAATTTTCAATGGGAAAAAGCACTTAGCAAAATAAATAAATAAATCATTGTACGATGCATCCCATAGGGAAAATTGGTATACGATGCATGCATCGTATAGCAATTGTTTCGTACAACAACAAGCCCCATGGAACGGGTTAAAATCATTGTATGAGGTACTATATATATATATATATATATATATATATATATATATATATATATATATATATATATATATATATATATATATATATATATATATATACACACACACACACACACACACACACACACACACACACACACACACACACACACACACACACACACACACACACACACAGAGAGAGAGAGAGAGAGAGAGAGAGAGGCCATTGTACAAAGCCCAAATGCAATAGTACTGTATTTTAAATGTATGTTAATTAGATTTCTCAGAGAAATCATGAAGAGCTCTAACATTTCTGTCTAGGTCACTCTTGAAGATAATTGTATATTTTAGTCATGTATAACAGGTTCAAAGATTTATTGGGACTTCTGTTCCTTTGTATAACCTGCACAGAAATGTAACAATGCTAGTCTACACATGTTCTCATTAGTAAAGGTCTCCCTTGCTCGAAAGCCAGTCATATCTAACTCTAGGGTTCAGTGCTCATCTCTGTTTCATAGCCGAAGAGGCAGTGCTGTCCGCTCCTGTAGATGTTCCCGTGGTCATGTGGCAGGTATGACTAGACATCGGAGCGCACAGAACGCTGTTTATATTCCCAACGAAGTGGTCCCTGTTTATCTACTTGCAATTTCTTGCTTTCGAACTGCTAGGTTGGCAGGAACTGGGACAAAGATGGGAGTTCATTCCATCCTGCAGTACTGTATTCAGGTATTGAACTGCTGACCTGCCACCTTCCAGTCAGCGTCTTAGCCACTTGAGCCACTGCAGTCCCTCATTAAGGTTTTGTGAAATTTAGTAACTAATTTCTCTTTGCATAATCACACTTTGTTTCTAGAATGCTGCAAGAAAAAATGCAAACTCTGAGCTGATGGCCCTTCCCTACGTGGACAATAGCGTTGGGTGAGTAAAAATAGGATCAGAACAATATTCTGTTGAGATTCCTCTTCAAAAGTCTACTGTTAGTACAAGTTCAACGATTTCTCTAGAGAGATTTGATTTTTCTGAATCTGGTATAGCGAAGGCTCTTTTTATTTATTTATTTGTTTGTTTCAATTTGTTTTGCCGCCCAATCAAGAAGTGACTCCGTGCGGCTCACAACATTATTCAATCATAAAAACTATCCCCAAAAACACTAAAATCATTAAAAACATTTAAAATCTAAATTTCCCTTGAGATATTGTATAAATCCTATTACACAACTTTACATTGCACAATTATGACCATATCAGCAGCCGCAGCCATTTGGGAGCACATGAATATTTTCCTGTCTTTCTCCCCACACATTTCCATGAATCCCTCACATCCTGGGGAATTCTTTGGGAGTTGCAGAACAGGGGAGTGAACTCATTAATGCCTGAAAATCACTGCCATTAGTTCCACAGCTGTGATGTCACCACAGTGGTGTAGCTCTAAGATGCACAATAGAATCATTATCGTGGAAAAATATCATGACCTTCTTGATCCATGGTTCCGTCTTCCTGATTTTGTTTGCTTGCGTTACTTTTTAAGAAACAGTCAGAAGGTTCATATAGTTGAACATCCTGTTATTGGCAGTAGTGAACACCTGCATCAGGGGAATTCCACAACTGGAGCATGTGGGTGGCGGTCTTCACCTCTTCTCCATTCCTGTCATCTGGCATCCAGAGCTACATAGGGAAATTGTTTTAGTGATTGTTGCTGAAATGCCTCTGGACAAAGAAGATATAATAGCTTGTCTAAGTTGATCTCTCATAAATCTAGCTCTTTTGGAAAATCCAGTGACATTGTGTCTATCACAGTAGCAGTTTCTTGGGCTGTTAGTTCAGAACAGGCAAATAAATTTCCATCTGGAGCCCCTGCATTGTGTTAGGAAAGAGAAAAGTCTAGCCCACTGTTTCCCAACCTTTGGTTTTTGAACCTCAATTCCCAGAATTTCCCAAAGCACTAATCAGCCAGTGGACTGACTTAGGCTTCTGAGAATTGAAGTCCCCCTGTGGGGCATGGGCCCCACATTGGGAACCACTGCATTAGATCCTTCCTTCACCAGATTTCTTCTTCTGAATTAAATCTCTGCTGCACTTTTTTATCCAGTTTTCCATTCCTTATATATTAAACTGACTATGGTGTCATTGAGTCCCAAGTGATTCTTTTCTGATTATGTCTCCAACCAGATCTTGGGCACTGTGATATTCAGTCAAGGGAACCCTCACTCTTAGTGCTCCTAACAGGAGAAGGAGCCCAAGATGGGTGGGAGTTTCTAAAAAAGGAAAAAGTAAAGACACATTTCAAATCAATTCAAATAAGGCCAATGTAGCTTCTCAGAAAGCTCAGAAAGGACCTGAAAATAAAAAAAGGACACATATAGGTGGAGGTGGAATAAGGCCAGCTTCAAAGAAAGAATAGAGATACAGTAAAACCCTGACTTACATATGCCTCGAGTTACAAAAAATCCGACTTACATAATGATTTTTGCACTAAAACCAAGTTCCGATTTACATAAATGTCCAGATTTACATAACACAATTTCCTATGGGTTTGCTTCAAGTTATGTAAAATATTCATTTTTCCTATGGAGTTGTTTTGATTTACATAAATATCATTTTCCTATGGGTTTGCTTTGAGTTAAGTAAAAATTCATTTTTCCTATGGGTTTGCTCCAAGTTAAGTAAAAAACCAATTTATATAAAAACCTACGAAACAGACTTTTTATGTAAGTAGGAGTTTTATTGTAATAATAAAGAATTGCACAGATAGTACTAGAAAGGCAAAAGCTAAGAATGAACGGAGTTTAGCAAAAGATGCTATAGCATAAAAAAAACATTTTTCAGGTATGCTTGTAAGACAAGACAGAAGGAAGAAATAGTGCCTCTGTTGCTCAATGGCTATGGAAATATGATAACAGATGACAAAAAAGTAGATAAGGTAAAGTTGAAGTGTGGAGGAGTCAGGATTGGAGCTTGACATTGATATATAAATAACTAGTCAAGGAATACCCTATAACTTTTAACAAGTTCAAATCTCCAGAGCGTGATCAACTGCATCCTAGAATATTGAGTGAACTGACTGAAGAAATCTCAGAACCACACTCTATTATTTTCTTGAAATCATGGAGGATGAGTGAAGTGCCAGCTTGTTGGCAGAGGGCCAACATTATCTCTATAAAAAAGGCAAAATGGGGGAACAACAAAGTAGTCGGTGTGACATCAGTCCAGGGGAATATTTTGGAGAAGATTATAAAATGGACATTCTGCAAGCATCTTGAAAACAGTGCAGTAGTAACTAGAAGTCAACATAGATTTATCAAGAACAAAACCTGCCAGACTACTCTAAATCTCACTTTTTGATTGGGTAACCTCTCTTGTAGATGGTGGGAATACTACATAAATTATTACTGTCACTTTTCTGAAAACAAAGCAGATGACAATGTAATATATCTTGACTTCAGCAAAGCTTTTGACAAAGTGGCCAATAATATTGATTAATAAGCTAACGGGGTATGGGCTGTACCTGATGTGTATAAATTGATGCTATGAGGTCTCACTCTTATGTCTGGCAAAGTGGACTTGATCCACAAAAGCTAACATTAAAATACTGTACAGTAGCCCCGCATAACGAAAAAGTATGTTCTGCGAGGCACTTCGTTATATGAATTTTTTCGTTATATGAAGCATGCCTTGTATAACGAAAATCCCTATGGGATGCATCGTACAACAAAAATCTCTATGGGAAAAATCGTACAAGAAAATTTTTCTTTGTATGATGCATCCCATAGGGATTTTTGTTGTATGATGCATCCCATAGGGATGCATTACTTCGTATAATGAAAAATTCGTTATACGGGGAATAGCGGTTAGCGCAAATCCTCTTTGTTGTATGAATTTTTCGTTATACGAGGTGTTCGTTATACGGGGTTCCACTGTACAGGAGTTCGTCTTTAAGGTGCCACAACACTTTTTGTCTTTTTGATGTTGTTTTGTTTATTCTGATTGCTTGCATAGATTAATACAGTTACCATTTCAAAACTTTCACATATTTCTACAGTATCCTGTGAAAGCTTTTAACTTTCCTATCTTGTTGAAAATAAAAAAAATAGAAATTGGTACTGCTGATGTATATGGCAGATGTAAAATTGCCAGTGCAATAGAGTACATTGTTCTGACCAAGATATATAGGCTGCGGGTGGTGAGCCTCTTGGTATTTATTAAAGCTGGTATCTTCCCAAATTAATTTATCATTAATTTATCCTCTATGGTACCGTAGTTTTCCCAGTTACTTTCCATTTCCTAGCAATACACTGTCTTCACGTAGTCATAAAAACTGAAATTAAAACTTTTTTATCTCTGTCTAAATTCATATCCTCAAAATCTTTAAATAGAGCGGTACCTGACCCAATCTTAATTTTCACCCCCAGTATTCCCATAATCTCTTTCTCAATTTCGTCCCAAAATTCCTTAACATCATTACATTTCCACCACATGTGTATATACATTCCAACCACTTTTTTACATCTCCACCAATTATAACTCTTAGTTTTATCAATTAAATTCAGTCTCACGAGTCAGGTACCACCTCCACAACAGTTTATAATTATGTTCCTTTACTCTTACCGATAGTGTCTTCATGATCCTCCTTTTCCAAATATTCCTCCATTTTATTTCCGAGATTTTTATATTTAAATCTCTTTCCCAAATTTCCTTTAAGGCCTGTTGTGAGTTGCTCTCTGTATTTAAAATCTTATAAATCTTGCTTACCAGATCCTTTAACCCCAAATCTCCTTGTCTTATCTTCCACAGCATCTCTTCGAAATCTGTTTTAGCCCTTTATAAACTAACTTCCTATAGGTATATATTCCATTCATTTAATCTTATTTTTTGTAGTCAATCCAACCCCATTTCTGTATATAGCCCTACTTTTTTAACTTCATCTTTACATGTTTGAATCCAGTCCTTCAACAAATACACTATTACTTATCAGCACAGATCTAATCCTTTTATCAATTTTAATTGGGAAACTTCGGATGTCCTCAATCTCCACTATCAGGGATACATCAGGACCTAATTTTTTCTTAGTTTTTTTCCAAACATCCCACAGTGTCTTTAACATATTATTCTTAATAGTAACTTTCCCTATATTTCTTCCTAAAAAGGCAGCTTTACCAATATGCAAAAATTCCTCTAAATCTTCCCAAATTGCCTTATCCTTCATCAAAATCTTAATGTTTTTGATCTGAAAAGCTCTATAATAATTTTTGAGATTAGGCATTACTAATCCACCTTCTTTTTGCGACTGATACCACAGACTTTTAGAAATTCTGGGTTTATTTCCTCCATTACAGATTTTTTTTTTTTGGTATTTCTTAATCTCTTTATCCTTTAGTTGTATTGGGAGGGCATCGAATAAACAATTCATTTTCGGTAACATCATCATCTTGCACAATGCCACCCTACCAAACCACAACAATTTCAGTTTTTTATATTGGCTAATTTGATCTTTAATCAATTTCTCCTGTTTATCATAATTTAATTTCTTAAAGTTCTCCAAATTACTTGTTATATTGACACCTAAATATTTTAAACTGTCTTTAATCTGAATTTTAATTTTCCCCAATATCCTCATCTATTCCTCCCCATCTATATTGGGAATTGAATGAAAAGAAAGGGTTAATCAAAGAAAATAGATTTTGGTTGATATGGAAACCTTTTGTGGATTATGCGTTAAGGAAAGGTGAAGGAAGTAGACTAGTACCAGATCAAATGGGTTATTGGAAGCATTGAAAAAACATGATACAGTCGCGTCTCTCTCTTGGCATTGTAAATATCACTTGGTGTATTATGTCTTACATTTTTATTCTTATTCTTTTACTTTTTACTTTTTTGAATAGTCGCTGATAAAGAAACATACCATGAGTTTGTTGCACTGAATCAAATTTTGATTTGACTGTATATTTTGGAATTGATAAGGTTGAGATATGTAGTTTAGAACGAGATAGTTACGTAATTATACCTCATTTTGACGAGACATTTTTCTTTTTAGTGACTATTCTTTATTTTTGCGTATCCAATTATTATTTTCAAATTTAATATGGGTTTTTCTTTAATTTTTCCTTGTTATATTTGTATTGTTTTCTCATTTTTTATCTCTTTTTGTATTGTATTTCTAGTTTTGTATCTTATATTGAAAAGTTAATTAAAAATAAAAAAAGCTGGTATCTTCAATGTGTTTGTCTGGTTTTCAACAGGAATTCAGGAAGTGAACTACAAGTTTATTATGCTTCACCACAGAATTACCAAGACTTCTTTGAAGCATTTCACAGAAAGGGAGATACATTCTATGTGGTATCTTTTCGTAGGGTAAGTCTATTATGATAAATGATAAATATTTGTTTCTTGAGAATTTTTAAAACCAGTTGCACAGTTTCCATGGGAAGAAGGAGCATCATGAAGATAAGTTATAGACTTCTGTGGAGAAATGTGTGCTCAGACTAAGAAGGAAAGGGAAGCTTAGGCAAAGAAATTTTTCCAGTGAATCAGGGTAAAGAGGACTGTTATTAATACAACAGTGGTTTTGTTGCTTTTGTTTTTTATTATTATTGAATAAGATTTTTAAAGTTTTTTTTTACTCTAGAGAAGAAATTGTTTATAAACAAAGCAAATAAATAAAAGATTGAAATATTGAAATTAAATAAAAATAAATTGTACAATTTTACAATATTGGTCATGCTAGAATTTTTTTGGAGGTTGATAATTCCTAGGGTCACCATGAATTGGAAAAAAGAGTTGATAGATAATACCAATATATTTAGTTTCTCTTCCTTTCCCTATTTGGAATCATCAGTAGAAGATCTTCTAGTAATATTTTTAAGTTACTGATACTTCCTAGGAGATGCCTGTTTTATTCCCCTGAATATCTACCCCTGAAAAATAAAAAAATATTGTTCAGATGACTTTGTGTATCAAATTTTGTAAGACTTAAATCACTTTAAAGTTGTTTTGTGTGGTTGTGTGGTTGTGTGAAGCAATTGATAAATTTTGTTTAAAATCTGCAAACTACCTTTAAGTAATGCTGTTGACCTCTACTGGTCTGTTGGGATCACAGGTATGATGCAAGGCATTCTGCAAAATCATCTGATATTTTTTCTATTGATCAACATGGACAACATCTGTGACAGATCTTCCATTCCACAATTTCATGTTGCTAGGTTGTTAGGGAAATGGTTCAGCATAACGGTACCAAGACAGGACTTGTCACACTGCTTGATGACCTCATAAGAGAATTTGACAGGGTAATGCTGTCCTATTGGTGTTCTTTGATCTCTCGGTTGTCTTTGATACTGTCAACCACAGTATCCTCCTGGATATGTTGTCAGGACTCAGGATTGGGGGCTCAGCCTTGGTCTGGTTCCGATCTATTCTGTATGTCTGTATCCAGAGGATGCAATTAGGAAGGCGGTGTCAGATCCTTGGGTCCAACAATTTGGAGTCCCACAAGGTTCAGCCATCTCCAGTGAGGCCACTGGGTTAGGTCATTTTGAGATTTGTGGTTCATTTTCATCAGTATGCTGATGATACACAGCTCTTTCCTTTTCTCCCTTGGCAATGGAAGTTGTCCAAGTCCTGGAGCAATACCTGGGAGTAATCGGAGTTTGGACGAGAGAGAATAAGCTGAGTTGAATCCTGACAAGACAGAGGTCTTTTTAGTTATTGGCTGACTCCAGCCAGTTGTGTAGAAATCTCTCTGATAGTGGTATTATCCTGCCACTTAAGGATAAGGTGTGAAATCTGGGTGTCCTCCTTGACCTGGCTCTCACCTTGGACAATCAGAACTCTGCCATGGCCAGGGCTACTTTTTTGATTGATCTATAAGCTCAATTGCAGTTATGCACTTTATATGGAACTGCCCTTGAGACTGGTATCGAAACTTCTACAGGTCCAAAGTGCAACTGTCAGACTTCTTATGGGAACATGGAATATATGAAATACAGTCATATATCCCTGTTTCTGATGCGCCTTCATTGGTTACCCATTGCATTCTGTGCCAGATTCACATATTTATTTTACAAAGCTCTATACAGTTTAGGACTTTGCTCCCTGCAGTGGCTCAAGTGGCTAAGATGCTGACTGGGAAGCGGAAGATCAGCAGGACGGAAATGAGCTCCCGTCTTCGTCCCAGCTCCTGCCAACCTAGCAGTTCGAAAGCAAGAAATTGCAAGTAGATAAATAGGGACCACTTCGGTGGGAAGGTAACAGCGTTCCGTGCGCTCCGGTGTCTAGTCGTGCCTGCCACATGACCACGGAAACGTCTGCAGAAGCAGACAGTGCTGGCTCTTCGACTTAGAAACAGAGATGAGCACTGCACCCTAGAGTCGGATACGACTGGCTTTCGAGCAAGGGAAACCTTTACCTTTACCTTACCTGCCAGAGCAACTCCCTTTCAGAAGTACTACCCATTGTACAAGGTCCTCCTAGGTTGCGCTTCTGAAGGTGGCCAGACTGACATAAGCAAAAATGAGTGAAACATGTAAGAAAGCTTTCTTGGTAGTGTGTGACAATAGGATCCTTACTCTTGAAGTTGGCCCTATTGTCCTTCTGAGTTGCAGCCCCCTGGCTGGACAACCCAGGCCTCAGATGTGTGTAGAATCAGGTATCTTTGAGCCAAGAAATCACTCCAAATCTCTTCAGGCATTTTATAAGTGTATTAAAAGCATAGCAAGATACAGGATACAGTCCATCAAAAGATCAGGAAGCAAATAGATAAAGCAGGCTGCTTCTCTCAAGTCCTTATATCTTAGCTGCTTGCAAAACAGGCATTCCAGAGTGTGTCTGAGTAGTTGCTGTGTGTGTGTTTGTGTGTAATATCTCCTCCCACAGGGTCCACCTTTTGGCCCTCCCCCTTAGGGACTCCAACCAATGATGTTACAATGAGACATGTCAATCATACAATACGTTTCAGTTCTCCAAAACCACGAGGCAACCATGAGGCTCACATTGTTTACATAGTTCCACTCTCCCCCGGACTTGAAACCGCCATTTTGAAGAGGCAACAAAAATCAGGGGAAAGCACAGTTTTTCCCGTCACATAGTTACCCCCTTACTATGGAATGATCTTCTGCTGGAGATTCAGAAGGCCTCTTTGCTCCAAACATACAGGAGATTGCTAAAAACCTTCCTCTGTAGAGAGGCTTTCTGGATACTCTTCTTCAGTGGCTTTATTTCTGGGGTATGTTCTCTGATTCTGTTAATTAACTGTTTTGTACTATTTATTATGTAACTCTTGTACATATGGATTGAGTTGGGTTTCTAAATTATTTTTAAGTATTTCTTGTTTATATTAGTTTTACTGTAATTTATGTTGTCATTTATTATTGGGGACTGTGGTATATAACATTTTCTTGTTGGCAGGTAATACTGCAGAACTATTTTCTCTTCCCTTACATATTATAAACGAATAGTGTCATTAAATGGAGCCAAACAAGCAAGTTTCTTCCCATTCGAGGCATACTTTTCTATAACTCATAAAATAGTTGGAGTTGCTTCCTTTGCACATGAAACAAAAATGGCTCAAAGGCTAATGCACATGTATTGGCCATTTTTTTGGCTCTGATGACTTAAACTAAAGTTGGCAAAATAATTAATTTCCTCATGGCATATTTACATATTATTGCGTATCATAGAAGAAAGGGGCTGTGGTGGCTCAGTGGTTAAGAAGCTTGCCTTGTAAACTGCAAGGCTGGCAAGTTGGCAATTTGAGACCTGGGTACTGCATGACGGATTGAGCGTCCGTCTCTGTCACAGCTCTTGGTAACATGAAAGGAGCCTCATTTGGGCAATTCCTGAGCGGAGTTTCTTCCGCAAAAATCCTTCCTATCCAGAATAATTTCTTACATGAAATTATTATTATTATAGAATAACTGAGTTGGAGCCGGGGTGGAAAAAAACCACAACAACAGAGGAAGTTCAAGGGGGGGAGGTATTGATGCCTTTGCCCCCCCCCTTGAAAGCAAAACAATTCCTCCAGAAAGAAAAGGCACTGGACGGCGCTCTGCTCAATACCTTTACTTTCCGAGTAAGTGTTTCACTTTCAAGGGAGGGCGAAGGCATCATTGCCTCCCCCCCTGAAAGTGAAACATTTACTCCTCTGTAGCATGGGGGGTGGGGAAAGAGGATACCCCTCTCTTCCCCCAATGCTTCGGCGAGGCAACGGGAAAAAACTATCTTTTCCACCGCAGCCTCGGAGGCCTGCCCAAGCTAGCCTGTAGCTTGGGGGGAGGGGATACCTCCCTCTTCCCCCCCAAACCCAGGCTACGGCAAGGCACTGGCCAGCCCCCCTGTAAAAAAACACCATACATATAAATAAATAAATAAAAAGAATCCCCACCCCCACGCAAGGATTTAACGCGGCCTGGCCAGCAAGGCAAGGTCACGTTAAACCCTCCCAACCCCTCCCCCACACACACATTGAATCCATTCCCAGGTAAGGAAAGCCAGCGGACGGCGCTCCGCCCGCTGACTTTACTAAACCCAAAAATAAAACACAAAAATCAGAATCAAAAACATTCAAAAATAATCAAAATCAAACCCAAAAATAAGAACAAGACAGAACACATAGAAACCCCCCCAAAAAAATAATAATAATAATAATAACAAAACAAACCCCCAGAGAAATTAAACAAGAGAACTTACCCCCACGTCCTCACTCCATGACGTCCGGAAATGAAATGAGGAAAGAAAGAGACTACTTACCGGAAGAAGCGACAACGAGAGGCCAGTAGAGAAAAACAGTCAAAGCAAAAGAAAACCTGAACAGCACCACCCACAGGAGAAAAAACAGACAGAAATATTCACAGAAATGCTTCACACATTTCTAAAATCCTGTGTTCAGTTTTCACTCAAAAATAAAAACATAAAATTTTAAAACATTTTAAAAATATTAAATTTGAAAAACATATACTTACACATTTTTAAATTTTTTATCCAAAGTACAACTATTAAAAAAAATTCACATAGTAAAAAATTATTTGGTTAAAAAAATTGTAAAAAATTATATCATCCTTTCCTACTTTTGTTAATCCAAAAAAACAAACCAAAAAAAGCTGATCACAGTTTATAACAGCCTGTGCACATAAATAAACATTTTAAAAATCACAAAACCTTTCAACACCATTTAAAACAGCCCGGCACCATTTGTTCAAGAAAAAAAAAAACCCTTTACTATCCAATACAATTTAAAACTGCCCGGCACCGCCGGGCAAAATCTGCTAGTTCCAGAATAAAGAAAACTGAGTGCATACTTATCAAATACAGAGGAAGAAAAATGGTGCCCCCCTCTTCTCTTGCAAACTTTCTTCCCATTTTCTCCTCCCCAGATTTTCATCCTCCAATCATTCTTGTACATTAGGGGTGCCCAAGCTATGGCCCAGTGGCTGGATCCAGCCCCCGATGCCAATTCATCCGGCCACAAAGCCCTCGTTGCTCCCGAGAGCGGAAGTAAAACGTGCCCATATGGCCTAGGCACAAGTAGATTGTAACTTAGATACTCTATGAGCAAAAGTGGTAACACGACCCCATGTGATGAATCTATCTATACCTATAAGAATGGGTTGTCTGCACACATCCAGCCCATCCCATAATGAGCCGGCCACACTTACCTTACCTCCTGGACAACGTCGACGCGAGGGTCCGGGGACCGAGAGTGGGGCCAACACCCCACGAACTAGAAAAAAATTAAATACTACACTACCCAGCATCCTCTGCACTGTGGCATGCCTCAGCCAATCAGGCATGAGGACGCGAACGCAGAGGAGGCAGGACAGACGGAGTGTGCAACAAAAAAGGCCTTCACGCATGCCTTTCCCCCCTCAACAGCTGCCTCAGCGGAGTTCGCCTGGCAGGTCTGCTGGGGAAAAAAGAAGGTGGGAAGGAGAGACCCAAAACACGAAGGGTCTCTCCTGTGGCTCTAAAAAGCCACCTCGCCGCCGCCGCTCCCGCTGCCACTGGTAAATAGCTGGGGGGGGAGAAATGACGGCGGCAAGGTGGCTTTTTAGGGCCACCGGAGAGACCCTTCGTTTTTCGGGTCTCCTCCCCACCTTCTTTTCCCCCCGTCAGACCTGCGTTCCACCACCCACCCTTCCCTGCCCCCCCTGCTGGAAGGTAAAGGGGAAACAGAACCCTTCCACCTCCCACCCTTCCCTGCCTCCCCCCCCCCTCGCCGGCAGGGAAAGGGGAAATCGGAACCCTTCTGCCTCCCTCCCTTCCCTGCCTCCCGCACGGCAAGGAAAGGGGGAAACGGAACGCTTCCGCTTCCCGCCCTTTCCTGCCACCCCCCCCCCCCGCCAGCAGGGAAAGGGGAATGAAACGCTTCTACCTCCCCCCTTCCCTCACTACTCACCCGGGCACCTTCTCCTCACCTGCAGCCTCCCCCTCTCTTTCTGTGTGTGTACCCCCCAAAACCACCTACTCACCTGCCACCTGTGTGTGTGTGTCCCAAAACCACCCCACCAACCAACACACAATCCAAACCTGCCCAGCAAGGCCAGGAACAATAGCTAGTATCTTTCTAAGGAAACCATTCAGATGGTTACAAGCAATAACAACATTACATACAGATTGATTGATTAGACTCGATCACAACCCCCTGCTCAATGCAGGAACCCGAATCAAAGCAGATATGACTGATGGTGGTCCAATTCGCTCTTTAATGCTTCCCATGTTGGAATGCTCACCACCTCTCAAGGCAGTTGGTTCCGTAGTCATACTGCTCTAACTGTTAAGAAGTTTTTCCTAATATTCAGCCTATATCTGGCTTCCTGTAGTTTCAGCCCGTTATTATTCGTCCTGCATTCTGGGATGATGGAGAACAGTTCCTTCTCTTCCTCTTTATGTTTAACTTTCAGGTATTTGAAGAGTGCTATCATATCCCCCCCCCCCGGGTCTTCTTTTCCTAAAGCTAAACATACCTAGTTCCTCCAGTCTTTCCTCACAGGGTTTGGGTTCCATCCCCCATGATCATTTTGTTGCCCTTCTCTATACCTGCTTTAATTTGTCTGCATCTTTCTTGAAGTGTGGTGCCCAGAATTTGACACAGTACTGTACTCTAGATGTGGTCTAACTAGTGCTAAATAGAGGGGGACTTAGTACCACATGGTTTTTTGAGATTATACTTCTGTTAATGCAGCCTAAAACAGTGTTGGCCTTTTTTGCAGCCACATCACACTGTTGACTCATATTTAGCCTGTAATCTACAACAAATCCAAATCCTTCTTGGTTGTAGTATTACTAAGCCAAGTATCCCCCATCTTGTAACTGTGCATCTGGTTTTCGTTTCCTAGGTATTAAACTTTGCACTTGTAACTATTAAATTTCATTCTGTTGGTCGAGAAGGGTGTGCTTTCTCAAAGTTGGCCCGAGAAAGCCAGGTCCACAGCGGAGCTGGGCAACAGGTTCACAGGGAAATGGCGATCTGTGACTGATGTCGCAGTTAAAATTAAAGTTGCAAAGGCCCTTGTCACGAGACTCTGGATTCCCGTTGAAAACACCCTTATCTCTTTTTGGGGAACACTACGGCCTTGGAGCTGGGTAAAGTGTATGGGAGTAAAGCTGTTACCTCTGCAGCAGCAGTTACCTCTGTAGCTGAATTCCAAGCCTCGAAACAAAGTTTCTCGTTAGGCAGCAGCTCCCACAAAGTAACGCAAAAGCTGTAATCCTTCTCGTAGGAAAAAGGCTGTATTGTTAAATATTCCCATTCAATCTGCTCCACTTTGGGAGGAGCAGAAAGAGCACTCTTGACAATCAATGTCCTTTTATGATTTATTGAAGAAAATAACAGAGTCCAATAAATGTGATGTAATAGAAAAATTACATAGTCTCAGAAAAAATTCTAAGTGTCGATGTCTCTGCAGAACCTAAGTCCCAACACCTCTGGATTTTAGGCTAAGTACGGCGATACCTCGGCGCCCCATACGAGATGGTTCAATGGGGGAGTCTAGCTCAGATGTCAAGAGAGATAGAGCCTCTGACAGCAATCAAAAAGTGACGTTCCAACAGAGCAAAAGCCCTGGTTTTATACCATTTACCTGGGAAAGTGTCCTTGAGAAGTGCTAATTGACTTCTCAAAGTGACAGGTTTTGTGCATAGATCAAAGGATACCAGATGGCTATCCTATCTATGTTCCATCTCAGCCCGTGAGATAGAACATCTTCCCAGACACTGACTTTGGGAAGAAGAATCAAAATGTACTTTCCCAGAGAAAAGAGATGATGCCATTCAATGGCAGGTGCCAACCGAAAATGGCTCTGGTTAGGCTAAGCAGAGAGTATTGCAGAAACAAAATAAAAGCAGATTTAAAATCCTTACTTAATTACCTATATAAATATAATGTAATAAACATTTAAAAAATGAGGTCTTCCCAGATGGAATCACAACACAGCCCAGTGTTCTAGCCTATCAAGATCTTTTTGAATTCTGCTCCTATCTTCCGAAGTACAGTGGACCCTCGATTAACGACGCGTTCAAATAGCATTATTTCTGCTTACCGACGCGTCGTCACTCACCACGTGACTATCCGCACAATGACGAAAAACCATCATTGTGCGGATTAACGACGTTTTTTAACGTTGTGCGGATAATGACATTATATTGCCGCTAGATGGTGCAAATGCCATTGAAAACCGCACAATGACATTTCCCCTGTAGCGACGCTACCTGGGGAACCAAGCAACGTCATTATGTGAGGGTCTTACTGTATTAGCTATTTTACCCAGTTTTATGTCATCTGCAAATTTGATTAGAACTCACTCCACTCCCTCATCCAAGTCATGTATGAAAATGTTGAAGAATGCAGGGCCCAGGACTGAGCCTTGTGGTACTCCACTTGTTACTCCATCCCAGCTTGAGATGGAGCCATTAATAAGAACTCTCTGAGTAGGATTATGTAACCAACTGTATATCCACCTGACACTTGTGCTATCCAAGCCACACCCAGTTAGCTTGCTAACCAGAATATAATGAGGCACTTTGTGAAAGACTTTGCTGAAGTCAAGATATATTACATCAACAGCATTCCCACTGTCCATCATGAAAGTTACCTGATCAAAAAATGAAATCAGATTAGTCTGGCAAAATCTTTTTTTGTCCTATCAGACTATACTGAGAATGTTCCATGCAATTTTTAAATGGGAAAAGGCTTCTAGCCATTCTTTTGTGAGAATGCAAGGAATAAGGGCAAGGTTGTGGCTCAATAAGTAGACTTCAGTGAAAATTGCAGACACACTGAAAATATTTACACATGACACAAAATTATTTTTTAAAAAAATCTTAATTGTTGCCTAAATTAAACAACTTGTTAAAATCTAAACATATTAAAATACTTACATGTAGTCTTTTGTGGCTTTGCTTATGTGATATTTACTCCATCCATGAGCTTTACGTCCACCATAATTTAAAAAGTTGATTACTGTAGGACATTAAATTTCTGAGACATGGACAATTCTTTGTATTCTGTGATGGAGTGAAAATATGAGTGGGGAATGCGGCTGAGTGCAGTAAAATAATTAGGTTACACAGTAATTTCCCTTTCTCGCTACATATAAAAGATGGTAATTGACTTTCTGCTGTTTTGAGAATGAGCTGGCGCTCTGCAACAGTAGAAGTATATATTACTTAAATGGTGCTAACCTGGAAGTTAACCGTGGAAGGGATAGGCTGAGCCATTTGTTGTTGGGAATCCTATTTCCATTCATGTAAGATCTACATTAGTTGCTGTGGCTAATTTTTTAAAATCATGTCAAAAGTACATAAAGGTGCTTTCTGGGTTGAAAGGATTATTGCTGGAGGAACTCTGCTCAGGGGACACCCGAATGAGGCTCCTTTCATGTCCCCAAGATCTTTTCCCACCGAAGTGGTCCCTATTTATCTACTTGAAATTTCTTGCTTTCGAACTACTAGGTTGGCTGGAGCTGGGACAGAGACGGGTACTCATACCATCATGCAATACTCAGGTCTTGAATTACCAACTTGGCTGTGACTAATTATGGGTGTAGATGTAGATTATCTTAGTTGCACACTTGGCTACATGACTAGATGTGCAACCAATATGCTCCTCAGCAGCTCATCATTTACCTGCAATGCAGACTCAATGCAAACACCAACAGGAATCTCTCCGCTATGTCACCATGATTCATTATAAGTAAAAAGTATATACACAAAGGCTATAACTTCTGGTATATTTTACCAAAAACGTTTTAAAATTTCAAAGGAAATGAAAGAATCACAAGAGAACAATGATCTATTCATCGTGTCATATAGAAGGTGAATGAATTTCGTGTCAGAAATTATTCTGGGTTGAAAGGATTTTTGCTGGAGAAACTCCACTCAGGGGACACCCGAATGAGGCTCCTTTCATGTCCCCAAGATCTTTTTCCACTGGTCCCTATTTATCTACTTGCAATTTCTTGCTTTTGAACTGCTAGGTTGGCAGGAGCTAGGACAGAGAGGGCGCTCAATCCCTCTTGCAGTACCTGGGTCTCAAACTGCCGACTTGACAGCCTTCCAGCTAACAAGGCGAGCATCTTAACCACTGAGCCACTGCAGCCCCTAATGAAAGAATAGCACTCCAGGAGTAAATGCTAGATGTGGAAGAACCCTGATCCCTTACATCAGGGGTGCCCAAACTTTTCGGGCCGGGGGCCTGGCCATGCCCCCAGAACCGCTGAGAGGGCCAGACCATACTCCCAGAACACGGCGTGTTTGTGCATGCATTGCACAGACACTTCTGTGCATGCGTGAAAGCGGCCATTTTGTGTCCTGGTTTAGTGCAGGAAACAAAGTGGCCACTTTCACGCATGCGCAGAAGCATCCGTGCCAAAGCAGAGCACAAAATGGCTGCTTTTGTGCATGCACAGAAATGTCCATATTTACTTTCTGGTTTGGTGAGGGCGTTGGGGGCTGGATGAAATGGCTTCGGGGGTTGGGGCCAGCCCATGGGCTGTAATTTAGGCATGCCTGCCTTACATTGTGTGAGCTTGCTCTGATTTGAAAGCATTCCATTTTGCACTTGGAGCTAAACTGTATTGCACAACCATCTGTTCTGTGGTGTCCCAATGAAATATTATGATACAAGCCAAAGATATTCTGTTAAAAGAAGGAAATAGCCATATTTTCTCACCCACACACCACAGCTAGGGCCAAAACTGTAAATCTTTGTTCTGCCCTTCTGACACCAATTCCTGCTTTCATTTGTCCCTCCTAGCCCCCCAAAGTTCCACCAGAGGACGATTGTTTCATTCCATTGCTTGGTGGGATAACCTTTTCCTTCTGAAAAGATTGCTATGGTCTAATTTACTAAAAGTTGTGTTATTAAGTTATGAGTTATTCTCCTTAGTGTTTCATAAAGTCAAGTATATATTTCTTCAAAAAGCCTTGTTAACATTTGGTTTAGAGGAAAATAAAACCTCACCGGCCTTTCCCACAAGCCACCATTTGCTTTTGTAGTTGTCAACTGCATAGAAGCCTCAAATTATAGTTGTGTATTATGGGTAGAATCTAGTAAATGTGCATGATAAATGAATAACAAGGTGATTTTGGATTGAGCTCTGGCTTAGGTTGAATGAGAAATTAAGAAATACCTATGATTTGTGAATGAGCCGTCGAGAATGAATTGCCCCCTCTAAAACTAAATACACCATCTGATACAATGTTTAGAGTGTTGGCCATGCTTATTGAAACCTGGGTTTTGAATCCATAGGGAACTACAAATCTTACTGGATGACCTTAAGTCGGTCACATATGCTCTTGGTTTAAAATACCTTTACAGAATGGTTGAGAGTATAAAAGTCGGGGGTGATTGTATGTTTCCTAAGATTGCCTACAGTTATTAGAGATGTACATTAAAAAAAAATCAGGCTTCAGCATGTAAATAGTCCCTTGCTTCTCTGTCTAGAAAATTTGCTTATACGTGCTCTGTGCTTATGTGGTAGACATGTACCTTGTAGAAAAAACATATTTTTCTAGTTTGTGCTTCAAGAAAACTGGTTTGTTTGAATTGAATTGCATTCAAGCAAAAAGTGAGTTATGTTAGTGGAGTTTTTTTCTCATTAATGCTAAAGACAGATAATTTTTGAACTGTTAGGAATTTATTCCTGAACTCTGTGTTCTGAGATGCTTACTAGAGTCATGGCATAAGGATATTATGGAGCTGGAAAAAGTGCAGAGGAGGGCAACCAGAATGATTAGGGGACTGGAACACCTTCCTTACCATCTGAGGCTGCAATGGTTGGGCCTCTTCACTCTTGAACGACGACGTCTAAGAGGTGACCTGATTGAAGTTTATAAAATCATGCACGGTGTGGACAAAGTAGATAAGGAAAAACTGTTTTCCCTATCGCATAATACTAGAACTAGGGGACACTCCATGAAACTTTTGGGTACTAGTTCTCAAACAAATAAGAGAAAGTACTTTTTCACCCAGAGGATTACTGGTCTATGGAACTCCCTGCCAGAAGAAGTGGTGACAGCTGTCAGTCTTGACAGCTTTAAGAAAGGATTAGACAAGTTCATGGAGGAGAAGAGTATCAATGACTATAATTATGGATACTTAAGGACAACCTCAGGGTTGGAGAGATAGGCAGGATATCTCTCAATATCATTTCCAGGGAATCCTAAGCAGGTGAAGGCATCTCCTTGGGAATACCCTGAAGGAAATGGTGAGCCACTGTGTGAGACAGAATGCTGGACTGGATGGGCTGTGGCCTGTTCCAGCAAGGCTGTTCTTATGTTCTTATGTTCTTATGGCACATGATTTTAAAACCTTACAAAACCAGAGTTTGGCTTCAATAAGAATGGAAATAATTCCTCAGTGGCACTTGAGATTTTCAGAAATAAAAGACTGCTCTTGTCCTTCAGCCTCCAGTGTACTAGTTTACCAACTATGAAATGTATTCTGAGGGAGCTTTGGGACCTGGTGGGTGGGAATCAGACATTTTTCAATTTTTAGAAGATTACAACAGCTAATGATGTCATCAACTATGTCAAGTTGTGCTATTTGAATGAATGAATGTTTATTAATTGATTAATCTTACGACCTTATCAATAACATAGCAGAAGACTTAAAATCTGTGTGATACAATGGAGTGCAATGAAATACAATAAGAGTACAATGCAATACAATTACAATATGTACATACCTGAGCTACTTTTAAAAGGAATGTAAACTGGAGAAGGTGCCTTAATACAATTGATACATGCATATCCATAATCAGATAAGTGAATCTCCCTTGCAGGATACCCCAATTTGATTGATAACGGTCTTTTCAAGCCGGAGAGGGGTGGGCCCAGGAGCGCCGGCAGGTGGAGGGGGTCCTGGCACCCATGGCTGGAGGGCCTCTTCGCCCCAGCTGAGGCCAGAGTCCGGGGTGGGGGTGGGGGTGGGGGCGAGTCCTGCCGCCCACCACCGTAGTGGCCTTTTCAAGCCTGGCCAGGGACCCAGGAGCGCTGGCAGGGGGTGGGGTCCTGGTGCCCATGGCTGGAGGGCCTCTTTGCCCCAGCCGAGGCCAGAGTCTAAAATCATATGTTTCAGGTTGCCTTGCAGTTCCAAACTCAGATGAGCCCCATCACTGGTAGGTTTTTCTCCATCAAGAGATATGCTTGCCTTTCTCTCGCAAGTCTCCTGTTTCTTGCAAAGAAGGATTTCCGCAGTGGCTTGCTCCATATTCTTTTAGTCATTGCTTTATTTATAAACTTGGCAGTTGTACATACAATGTGCATGTTAGAACCCAGGAGGAGAGAGGACAGTTTGTGATTAGAGTCCCAAAAAGTTGTTTTTCCCAATAGGGATGCAAGGTATTTAAATCTAATATCAGTGTATAACTGGCAATCAAATAAAATATGAGAGATATTTTCAATATCTGGAGAACCACATATGCACATTCTTTCATGATGTGGTAAGTGGTGGAAATGCCCATATTTATTCATGGAATCTAGTAACTCAAATCTGGCTCTACAGTAAGCCCTTCTTAAAGGATGAGGGAGGCAAATCAATAAATATTTTTCAGATTGAAATGTAATTTTGTTAGCAACCAGCCACCTTAAAGAACCATTTTTGGCCAGTAGTTCCAAGTCAGATTGTGCACTGATATCTAAGACTGTTTAAAAAAAAAATCGGCCTGAGAGGCCACTGAGAGCAAATACTGAACTGAAAACCCATGATGAGAAATTACTTCGCAGACTTTACTAACCCAGGACTCGGGATGATCCCACTTTATCTGTTCGGTTGAGCATAATTTGGGAAGCCTATTAGAGTCCATTGTTTGAATCCTCAACCAACATGAGAATGTTTTAAATACTAAATGGCTATACAAGGAGTGAAAGTCCAATTCTGCTCTGACTGCAGGGGCAGATGTATTGCTATCAGTTCCTAAAATACTTCTTAGAAATCGGCACTATATTTGTTCCAGAAGTGAGGCTCTATTTAGACCCCACAATTCTGCCCCATATGTCAGCATTGGGACAATTTTTGCCCCAAACACTTTCGAAATTGGGGAGAGGGTGCCAGGATGATTATAATGAACTAGTTTACATAGTCTCTTTGTACTTATGGCAGCCCTTGATGGAATTCTCTTAAAATTATTTAGCCACGTCCCTGTATTGGAGAAAATCACTCCAAGATAGTTAAAAGAGTTAACTTGTTCAATAGGCTCCCCATTTATCTGCCAATTATACATTTTGCTTTTCCTACTAAAAACCAACACTTTGGATTTACTTTTGTTGATATTTTAATTTTTTTTTTATCACAGTAGGTATTTAGTTTTTGAAGCAATCTCCTTAGACCTATTTGTGAGTGAACCTTTAAAATCATATCATCAGCATATAAAAGAGTATTAATATGTTTGTCAAGTTGTGCTATTTGATTTCAGCTTTTAAAACTTAAGTATAATAGAAAAGTAGATTTTTAAATTTGGTATTAAATATATTGTGATTTATTAAAACTGCAAATTGAGAATAAATTGTCAAAGGCTCTTTTGGAAGAAACAAGCATGGGACATCAGTGACTCACATTTTCAGGCTGACTTGTATAGTTTTTGAATTGTTGTTCCAGAATCTAGTTTAAAAGTCGCTCTTGCTCAAAAGCTAGTCATATTCGACTCTAGGGTTCGGTTCTCATCTCTGTTTACAGCAGTGGTTCCCAATAACCCACAGGGGGACGTCAATTCCCATAAGCCTAAATCAGTGCATAGGCTGATCAGTGCTTTGGGGAATTGACTTGGGTTTCTGGGAATTGAAGTCGAAAAACCAAAGGTTGGGGAACACAGGTTTACAGCCAAAGAGCCAGCACTGTCTGCATTTGCAGATGCTTCTGTGGTCATGTGGCAGGCATGACTAGACACCAGAGCACATGGAACACTGCTACCTTCCTACCAAAATGGTACCTACTTGCAATTTCTTGCCTTCAAACTGCTAGGTTGTCAGGAGCTGAGATGACAGGAGCTCACTCCATCATGCACTTGGGTCTCAAACTGCTGACCTGCCAACCTTCCAGTCATTAAGTTCAGTGTCTAAACCACTAAGCCACTGCAGTTCCTTTCCAGAATCTACTCATCTTTTAAAAATTTAGAAGAGCTCATACAGTGGAACCCTGCATAAAGAATGCTTCGTATAATGAAAATTTCATACAACAAAGACAATCCATACCCTGCATAACTATTTTTCCCCTGTTGTACAGTGTTTTCGTTAAGCAGGGTATACCCTGGTTAATGGAAACCCCGTATAACGAACATTTTCTTTTTGTTATGTGGGGTATCGCCCATTTGATCCGCACAACAAAAAAAACCGCATAGCGAAGAGCTCCATGAAACGGAGTTTTTTCGTTATGTGGGGTTCTACTGTATATGGTATTTCATACAGGGGGAACCTTCCTTTGTGTCTCTGCAGAAAATGGGGAGAGATTTGTATTATCTTCTCCTCACATCCAGTAACGTAGCTGTCAACTATCCCTTATTGGCCAGGAAAACCCCTTATTTTACCCTCTTTCCTGCCGGCATCCCTTATTAATTAGACTGCAATGCCCTATTGCCGCCATTGGAGGGCAGCACAGGATAAGCATAACTGTCAAGTATCCCGTATTTGCCGGGAAATTTCCCTTATTTCCAAATCCAAAACTGGACAGGTATGTCCAGTAATAGTTTGTTGTTTCCCAAGTTGCCTTAATTCTGGCTGAGAAAATTCTAGTGTAAATGGGAAGGAACACATTGAAAAGTTGTTCCTTTCTCCAAACATTCCGATAATATCATTTTGTGACATAGTAGTACAATACCTGTGGAAGAATGGTTCTGCACAGGAAAAAAAGAGGGGAAGATGTTCACAAAGACTGTGCTGCCTCTCTTTATAATGTAAGATTTTTCTCCTCTCTGCTCACCCCATTCGTTTGGTGGCAGCATATCGGTATCCTTAAATGACTTTCTGCTTTGACTTACATAAAGTCGCAGTTGTGCACTTTGGCAATTGACAGCTGCATTTAATCTAGTTCCCTTGTGCACAATTCCAGTTATTGATTTTACTTAGAGGAGTTCTGTATGGGAGTGAGACATACTTAGCACCAAGCAAGCTGTTTTGAAACACTAGGCTTCTCTTGCATGCAGTTAGTTTCTTCAGAGCTAATTCCAGACAAATGAAGACATCCTCCTCCTTTTAGAAGCATGCAATTTTGCCAAGTATGCAGTTACACAACAGGCATATCTAGCATTGTGAGTGTGCTGATACCTGCGGATCAGAGAACCTCCTACTGATCAAGAGATAATAGCTGTACTAAATACTGTACTCTTAATTTCTCCTGTGTAATCTGTGCTATAATCAGTTTGAAAACTCTTTGTTGTGTTTTGAGAGGAATGTGACAAGCATACAAGTCTGAACAAATAACACATACAGACATATTTAGACTTGATAAGGCATCAATGGCCAGCAAAAATCTTTATTATACCATGCCTTAGGTTAAACAGGTGCATATAGGAATTACCTTGGGGGACACATGGTAAATGCTTGTTTGGCTCATCTAAGGCTGAGCTCCCTTCTCAAGAAATAAATTTCTTTTTTGGGTCTTCTATTTTCTTCAGGGTGGTTTGCAAAGCGTTAAGAAAAGGTTATGCTATGCTACAGAGCCCTGGATTGTCTTTGTGTCTCTAAATTGTGTTTGTAAATTATTCTTAGGATCCTCTGAAGTCTTAGTGAGATAATTCTGTGTTTTATTATATACTAGCAGATTTTGCCCGGCGGTGCCGGGCAGTTTTAAATTGTGTTGGATAGTAAAGGGTTTTTTTTTCTTGAACAAATGGTTCCGGGCTGTTTTAAATGATGTTGAAAGGTTTTGTGATTTTTAAAATGTTTATTTATATGCACGGGCTGTTATAAACTGTGATCAGCTTTTTTTGGTTTGTTTTTTTGGATTAAAAAAGGAGGAAAGGATGATATAATGTTTTACAATTATTTTTTTTAACCAAATAATGTTTTACTATGTGCATTTTTTTTAATAGTTGTACTTAGGATAAAAAATTTTAAAATGTGTAAGTATATATTTTTTCAAATTTAACATTTTTAAAATGTTTTAAAATGTTGTGTTTTTATTTTTGAGTGAAAACTGAACACAGGATTTTAGAAATGTGTGAATCATTTCTGTGAATATTTCTGACTGTTTTTTCTCCTGTGGCCTCTGGGTGGTGCTGTGCTAGAAGCAAAAACCTTCCAGAGCTGTGCTAGAAGCAAAAACAGTTGCATCCGCCATTTAGTTTTTAGGTTTTTTTTCTTTCCAAGATGGCGGACACAACTGTTTTCACTTCTAACACAGCTCCGGAAGGTTGTAGGAAGACGGGGTTTGCGTGGGAGAGGTCCTCCCAGCCCGCCCCGCCCCTGACGTTGCTGTGGACCCGGAGAGCCTGAAACAGGGACCAAAAATGGCGATTTTTTTTTAGCCCACAATCAGCTGGAAAGGTAGGGGATCAGTCTTCCTTCTTGCGGGGTTTGGGCAGCCTTTTTGTGGTGGTGGGCAGGGGTGGCGGAGACCCCAAAATGTGCAGGAAAACCTCCATCACAATGGGATATTCCCCCCTTTTGGGGGTCCCTGCCACCCCTGCCACCTCGGGGGGGTGTGTGTCAGGGGAGGCGATCTGCGCCTCTGCCCACCCCTACGATGAGATCTACCTTATGAAGCTGGAAAATTGTTGTCGGTGGGGTCCCTGTTTCAGGCTCTCTGCCTCTCCAGCAGTGTATGGGAGGCTTGTTGCAACTATAATTAGCTGTTGGGCGGCACAGGGCGCACCTAGGAAGGCAGGGATAGTGTCGAATAGGTTCTCCAAGCCTCCCACACACTGCTGGAGAGGCAGAGAGCCTGAAACAGGGACCCCACTGACGGCGATTTTCCAGCTTCATAAGATAAGAGATGAAACACGGTGCCCTCGGTTAACGATGCCACATCGTTAACCGAGATAGGACTTTTCACAAAAAGTCACGTCGTGAACCGAAAACGACGTTGACCGAACGCAACGTAAACCGGGGGTTTACTTGTACTTAACTGAAGCTTGGACGTACCCTGTGTATTATCTGCTTGAGAAACTTTCTGACATAGTTTTCTAGCCAAAGAGTATCATGTAACCTGGAACGCTTGGCAGATCTAGATATGCTTATTATTTATTATTCCTGTTTCTCACAGGACACAAGAACTAGTTTCAGTTTATTTTCACTTTATACTTTGTTTTTTGCTGGCAGGATAGTTTGTCTTTTTACTTGGGACCAAGTAAGCCGCCTAGAGTGGGGAAAATATCCCAGATGGGCAGGGATATAAAGTTAATAAAATTAAAATACATAAATATACAACTGTGCTGTATCTATGACATGAGAATAAGGGCTGCACAGGGGTCTTGTGAGCAAACAGCATTATTAATTGTACATCTTGCTATTTTTAACTATAGTGCCATTTTTTCATATAAAGTAATCTGCACTCAGAAAATAGTCTTTCATGAATAAAACCCAATGAATTAGATATTTTTTGCACTATGGAGATTTTTAGAGCCAGGAAAACTAAACTATCTCAAAGAATCAAATATTGGCCATTTTTAAAATAAATTGGTTTTTAGAAATAAAATTTAAATAATAAGTTGTTAAGTTGTCAAATTGAGGGTATAGCCTCCTAGATCATATGTTCTCCTTTACAAGAAAGGTATATCAGAAAGCAAAAACAAAAAAATTAAAACAAAAACACTGCAGAAAAACACTGATAGGCCCTGTTGCCATTATCTTGGTTTTCTTCATATTGAGTCTCCATCCAGCTTTTTCACTCTCCTCCTTCAGCCCAATCAAGAGGCTCTTTAGGTCTTCCTCACTTTCTGCCATTAGGGTGGTATCGTCTGCATATCTCAAATTGTTGATGCTTCTCCCAGCAATTTTGATCCCATATTGTGATTCCTCCATCCCTGCATTGCGCATTATGTGCTCTGTGTATAAGTTGAAAAAGCAGGGTGACAAAATGCAGCCTTGTCTTACTCCGTTTCCTATTCTAAACCACTCTGTCATTCCGTGTTCTGTCCTAACTGTTGCTTCCTGATTTGTGTACAGATTTCTCATGAGGCATATGAGGTGTTCTGGTATTCCCATCTCTTTAATCACTTGCCACATTTTGTTGAGGTCTACACAGTCAAAAGCCTTGGTGCAGTCAATAAAACAAAAGTAGACTTGTTTCTGGTATTCCTTTGTTTTCTCCATGATCCAACAATGTTGGCAATGTGGTCTCTAGTCCCTCTGCCTCTTCTGAAGCCGGCCTGTACCTCTGGAGTTCTCTTTCTATGTGCTGCTGAAGTCTATCCTAAATGTCCCCTATTCAGTATAAAATGTGGGGAAATACAAAACAAATATCTGGTATTGAATTTACGCCAATGAATTTAACCTCTGTGTTGCTGTGTGAGCACATTCCCCATTCTGTGTGACATGCTGTGAAAGAGAATATTACAGGAAAGTTATGAAAGTGGTATAATTTAACAAAATACAAAATATATACAGTAGCAGCATATAACAATCTGTGTATCAAATTTGCTAATGTCCCATAAACCCCTGACTAATATTCAAACCCTTATGGTGGGTGTCCAACAGATGGATGTATTTGATTTCTGCTGTCTCTCTCTGGGTCATAGTCTTGTAATATCTCTGTTCCAGAATTGCAACTTTCAGGTCTTGGATAGAGTGTCCAGGTAGATTGAAATGGTTTGAGACAGGTTTCTCTGTGTTGCCATTCCTGATGTCTGATTTATGTCCATTAACTCTTTTGCGCAAAGATTGTCCTGTTTGTCCTATGTAGAGTGCAGAAGGGCATTTTTGGCAAGAGATGGCATAAATCACATTGGCAGAAGAATAAATGAAACTGCCTTTAATGTTGTGTGTGGTGCCGTTGGGTCCAATAATACTGTTACCAGAGTGAATGTGGGGCAAAGTTGGCATCTGGGTTTGCAGCAGGGCTTAGTGCCCATCTCTGTTTCACTTTTGTGTAGTCTGTTGTGTGTCAATAGTTGATTGAGATTGGAGGGTTGTCCATAAGCAAGTAGACATCTGTCACGAAGGGCTTTAGAGTGTGAAGTATTCTTGTCCAAGATAGGTTGGAGATCTTTCATTATGCGTGTGAGGGTTTTAAGTTGAGGGCTGAAAGTGACAATTGGTGGTGTTTGATTGCTTTCTCTTCTAGGCCTGTCTTGCAGAAGAGAAAGCAATCGAACACCGCTGGACTTGATCCACAAAAGCTCACATTAAAAATATAGCAGTTAGTCTTTAAAGTGCGGCAGTGTTTTTTTTTTTTTTTTGTTTTTTTTTTGATATGCTTGAAACATAGACTAACACTCCAAAAAATTTCCAAGGAAGGTTTGTGGTGTTATCTTTTTAAGCTGTCCCACACCAAGACACTAACAGTGACTGGAAAATTAAATAAATATATATGCAACTAGCACTAAAACTCAAAGCAAACTTGTGGCCCACAGTCCACATCTGCCTTCTTGGCATTTGCAGAATGGTGCCATGCATTCCAGTTTCACTGCTTTAGTACAGCTCATAGACCCATGCTGCCTCCTCTTCATCTTCTTCTTCTCAGTGGGCTGTAATGCTGAAGCAGGAATCGCCATCAAGTTTCGGCAGGGTTGGGGAGGAGGTGCCAGTCTTGGCTACATTCCATTTCAACACCCTGTGGTACAGGTGTCACACTGTGATGCGGAAGGCAAATGGAAGGCTTTTGCGTTATATTGTTTCCAGGACAATCTTCATGGCTGATCGCCATGATGATGACCAATATTCGGAATTTTATACAGCACTGGAAGAAGTTAGCCACCATATGCTGTCTCTGCTGCAGCCTCTTCAGGGCTTTGGAACTGTTTTCAGTAGCTTAGTGTCAAAGCTCACGTTTTGTATGTGAAAATCCCCAGGTTTCATTTTCAGGTAGAACTGAAAACTGTGAAACCCTGAAAACTGAGTTAAATGCAATGGTGTGATTCATTATTATTTTTCACTACCTACTCTGTGGGCATGGTCTGGTGGGTGTGGCCATGGGGAAAGCCCTGTGTTGCACCCGAATTAGGACTACTTTATTTCAAAACTTGGATAGGTGGGGCCAGCCAGAATTTCTGCTACCGGTTCTGGCGAACTGGGGTATACCTGCTGATGCCCACCACTGGTAAATACACAAGTGGACTGAGTCAGTATAAGCAGAGTCCTGGGGGCAATGTTCTTTGGGAAGCTGGTGGACTCCTTGATTTGTTCAGTGCTGAGTCCCAGTATTCACTGGGCAAACAAAACACTAGTTTCCAGTTATCTTGAAGTTAGTGGAAACCTGGCTGTGGCACAACAAATCTTACAGAATGTTTTAAAACAACACTTCTGCTTCCATATGACCTTAGTCAATGTGGCAAGGTGAATCTGAAAAGGATGTATGTGGGATGAAGCAAAACATTCCTGCAGGTGCTGTGCTCCATTTCTGGCACACACAGCTTGAACTACAAGGCAAATCCATTATTGGTCTATATGAGTTGAGATTTTTGAATCAGACAACTTTGACATCTGGAAAAGCTGCCTTGTCCTTAAATGAGAACAGGCCTCTGTTTTATTTCATCAGTTTTTTTAAAAAAACAATTGTAAAAGAAAGCAAAAGCAATTTATTATGATCCCCTCCCCCGGGAATCTGTTTAATAGATGAGAAAAGCCCTACCCTGCACATTTCCATGGTTTTAACAAGAGGAAATTAGCCAAGCAGTTACCTATGTGTTTTTGTTGTTCAGTTGCATAGTCGAGTCTGACCCTTTGCTACCCCATGGACCATTGCTTGCTAGGCACCCCTATATCCCACCATTCTCCTCAGCCCACTCATCTCTGCGTCAACAATACCATCTAGCCATCTCATTCTCTGCCGCCCCCTTCTTCTATGTGTACAATGACATATTCGGTGGAAACATCTCAGGACATTGGGTGTCTCAAGGTACTGGCCAATCAGACCCTTTTAACTTCCTCTTGTTGCTGCCTTTATGCCTATCTCAATTTCTTATGGATATCATATCTGTTTGTAGAAGAGCAAAAATTAGACTGTGTTAGCCGATGATCTAACACACCTGTGGCGACTCATAGTTTAAAATATTTCTCTGCTAATAATAAAACTCAGATTAGATTATGTTAAAAGGGATAAAATGCTGGAAGAAAAGGCTAGACTTTGTCTAGAGAATTTATAATTTGCTTCATTTTAGATTTACTTTCCACGTCAGCATTAAGCAACCACTTTCCATCTTTATGGCCTTCTTTTTTGACTCTTTGATAGAAAAAAGAGAAAAGAATGAACATGAGGATGTAAAGTGCAAGAGTGACTGTTTGTGACTTTCTCCAGTTGAGACAGTTCTGTTATTTTGTAGCACAGCAAATAACATTCCTTAAAGCAATTCTAAAAATGGGGGCAATCCAAGAAAAATAATAATTGTGATTTTGAAACTGGGCTTCAGATCGGCACCAGCTTTGGCACAGATATAGCAGACAGTCTACTCTGCGCCAAATTTAGGGACGTTTGGACAAAGAGTTTTCATGTTCTGAGTTTTTAAAAGTAAATCTGTTTTAACCCTTCAGAAATAGGCGACCCTAAATGTTCCCAGATTTAAAATAGCTCATGTAAACTGAAAAGACCAGTCTTGCTTCTGCTGAAAAAGAATTGTGGTCCCCACCTAATTTTTTTATTTGGAAAGAATCTAAACTACATGGGCTGAAATACCAACCCTCCCCCCCAAAAAAGACTTACCGTATTTGCCGTATTTTAGACACATTTTAAGGAACAAATAATTGTCTACATTTTAACTACAGGATGCGGGAAGGGAGGGATTGACCAGGCAAGAGAGCTCCTTTGGAAGCCTCTTGCCCAGCTGATCCCACTGCCGCTGGCCGTCAGGAAGCGGGGACAAAAAGCGGGCAAGTTCACTCCTTGGACAACGAACTTGCTCAGGTGAGGCCTCCCTTCCCTGTTTGCCTTCCTCTCTGGGGCTGGTGGGAGAATGAGATTAATAGTTTCAGCACGGAGGAAAACAGCCAGGATGGGTTCCCCTTCCACCCCCTTTCTTTTTTTTAAATAAATTTTTATTAATTTTAATAACACATACAAAACAATGCAAAAAAAACAACAACAACACACAAAATACACATCGAGACCTATCCTAATACATTCTTCATCTATCCTTATATTTTCAAATACAATGAAGCTCCCTTACTCTAATTCCCGTTAAACACCTCAATAATATCCCCTTTCTACGGACAGAGTTGATGCCTTACCCAGCCTGGTGATGGTTAAAGGATTGCTCTTGCCCGTGGATCCTGCCAGGGGGCTTGAAAAAGCCCTTTCCATGCTGATCTCGACCTCCCTAGCAGGATCTGAGGGGAAGGGAAATCCCTTCCCCATCACCCCCGGCAGCTGGTGGTGAGGGTGGGTGAATCGCTCCTTTTGGAGCAATTTTGCTCATCTCATTCCACCCCCTTCGGCTTATGGCAGCCAGCGGGGTGGGTGGGGGTAGGAAACAGACTTTAAAGGGTCTTTCTTACCCACTCCATCCCACCCCCTTCAGCTTATGGCAGCCAGCGGAGATAGGGTGGTGGTGGGGAAAGACCCATCAGGAGGTGAGGTAGGGAGACCTTGCCTGGGCAAGTTTGCTCACAAAGGCGATCTCTTCTGAGAGTGAACTCACCCGCTTTCCCTCCCTGCCTCCCGATGTCCATCAGGGGCCAATAGGGGAGGCCTCTGTGCATGGCTAGGGCAGGGCTTGGGCTTTGAGAGAAGCTCTCTCAGAAGCCCTAATCCCAGCCCGATGTCTGTCCCACTACACCAGTGTGTGGGGGAGGCTGTTACTGGATTATGAGACACACACTGTTTTGCCCACATATTTTAAGGGGGGGAAGTGTGTCTTATAAACCAGCAAATATGGTATTAAAGGGGAAAACTAATGACTTAGTTATAAACTCTGTATATGTGGAAATGACTTACTAGCTAGACCCATGGTTCCCAACGTGGGGCAATTTGAGAATGAGTTATTAACAGTGCATTTTTGGAAGTTTGTTTTAGACCAAGTTAATGGCCTTTTAGGCTCCCCCCTGAATAGGAGTTCACTTTTTGAATACTGTATATACTCGAGTATAAGTTGAGGTTTTTAGTCCCCAAAATGAGGTCCAAAAATGGGACATGACTCAAAAACATACCCAAACAATGTCTGAATTAATTAATTTTACCATATTTTCATGTATTTTAATTACTGAAACTGGCTAGCAGCTGCTGCATTTTCCACGCCAACTTATACTCAGGTCAATCTATTTTCCTAGTTTTAGTGGTCCAAATTAGGTACCTCGACTTATATTCTGGACATTTTTTAGTCGAGTATATACAGTAATAAGAATTATATGTCAAAGGGGGAGGGGTCAAGATTTTAGAGATGCTTAGGTGGGGCATTGTCAAAAAAAGGTTAGGAGCCACTGAGCTAGAGGTTTCCATAGTAGATGAATTATCATTCATGGTGGGAGGCTGTAGAGCATGAGTGGAGAACCCTTTTTTCTGCCAAGGGCCATTAGGATATTTATAACTTCATTTGCAGGCCATACATTAACCTGCTATATTTGGTTAAGCATTTAATCGACTCTTTCCTCGTGTGATGGCTGGAACTGCTTCTCTTTGGTGAAACGAGTGATGTTAGCTGGTATTGATGATGTTGCTACTTGCAACTGCTTTTCCAAGTTTGTGTTGGTCAGTCTAGAGCACAGATGACTCTTTGCGATGGTGACTTTGAAAAAAAAAATGCTTGCAGCAGTAAGCTCTTCCAAACACAGATGCATATTTCAATGCATGTCTACTCAAAGTGTGAAATGCATCGTTGCTTGTGTAACATTTATAAAACTGGGGTACACAGAGTACACTATACGATACGATTTTTATTTATATCCCGCCCTATTCAGCTTGTGCCAAATAAGGGCAGCTCCCAACAAATAATAAAACTACAATACAATGGAAGTACAATGAAATAAATAAACAATCCAATACAATTAATACAGTCAAAATATCCAGCATAAGCAAAAATACAATACAAGATATAAATAAAGAATTTAAGGAATATCCACAATGCACAATAATCTACACAATAGACACAGTCAATACTCTAACCCAAGACCCCATACATAATACAATAAAGCCCCACAACACAAACCCTTCAAAGTCCGATCCAGGTGGGGGTGGGTGGGAGTGCCGGCAGGAGGTGATCCAGGCGCTCGTGGCCGGCGGGCCTCTTCGCCCCAACCGGGGGCAAGTCCGAGGGCGGTGGAGAATCCATCTGCCCACCACAGTCTTTTAAGCCCGGTCCAGGGGGCAGGGCCCAAGGGCACCAGCAGGTATTACAGTCCAGGCGCTTGTGGCTGGCGGACCTCTTCGCCCCAGCCGGGGCTGAGTCCGAGAGCGGGGCGGCGGAGTGTCCTCAGGGCCCGGACCCCAGGCCATCCCAAACAGCCCAGTCTCCAGGAAAGGTATGACTAGGCTCCTCAGCGATGGTTCCGGTCAGACAGGGCTGGAGGGAGGCAGGGCCGGAAGGAGGCGGGGCTGGTGGCCACAGCTGACTCCCATCCCGGGCTGATGACAGGGGCCCGGGAGAGGCTCCGCAAGGCTCCGTGGCTTCGTCTCCGGCATCTCTTTATTCCCCCCAGTCAGGCAGGGCCGGAGGGAGGCGGGGCCGGTGGGCGCAGCTGACTCCCATCCCGGGCCGATGACAGGGGCCCGGGAGAGGCTCGGCGAGTACACAGAAAGAGCCTCTTCAAAGATTGTGGTATTCTTGAACCACAATTGGGCATACCCTGGTAAACCTTGTGTTGTCAGCTAATCTTTCTCACACTAGGTCAGGCAAAGGGAACTACAGAATGAACTCACCTAAAGATGCTTTCATTTTAACAGTTTCATGTCTGGCCCAGACACGGAAGACGTATGTACAGAACTCAAGCAGTGGGAGGTTGCTTTGCGATGGAATGATTTTGTGTTGTAGGTTATCAGGCACATCAGCGGGTTCCACATTGAAAGAAATAGCAAAGATATTCAATTCCATTTGTTTACTTTTCATGTTGTATGCTTTTGCCCTTCCAAAATGGGGAAATGCACCATGTTATTCCTTTCTAGTTGCACTTTCCACAGCCTTAATTTAGCTTCTGATGATTTCATATTTGAAAGCACGGAGCTGAGAAGCTGTTGGGGCCATCCAGTTTGACATTGAGCTCTGAGAGGTACTTGGTAATGTCCGCCATGAATGCTAGATCACACAGCCACTTGCTATCATTGAGTTCCCTGACAGGTTTTCCCTTCATCTCCATTAACTGCTTGATTTCACTGCGCAGTTCATAAAACGTCATGAGCATGTTCCTGCAGCTAAGCCACCGCACTTCACAGTGATGAACAATATCACCATACTCAAAATCAAGATCATTTAGTAACTCCTTAAACTGGTGGTTGCTAAACCCTTTGCTTTTGACAAAAAAGGCTATTTTCAGGAATTTTAAGAGGAATTTTGACAGGAATTTTATCAAGTTTATGTTTCTCCAACAAATAATAGAAAAGTAACAACTCTTAAAAACGCTATGATGACTCTTAAAAACACTATGATGAATAAAAGGTGAACAAATTACTCCTCAAACACTGTTATGAGTAATGAGAAATACTTTTCAAAAGTAACTTTCCAAGACTATGTTTATGCTAAAAAAAAAATCCATCTATACTGAGTCAACTCCATGTCTTTTCTGCACTTGGTAAATATGAAATAAGATCCACATATGCTTGTCTACATAAATTGCTGTTAATTGAAAAAGGCATAAGGCCAGTGGGATTTTGAATGTAGTTTGCAACCTTGCCCTGCCAGACAATTGCACAGACATGAGGTTTCCTAGGAATTCTGCCCAAACTCTCTGCCAAGATATACAGGAGGATCCACCCAACTCGGAGCCGATGTCACTGTGGAAAACTGGCTTAATCCAGTTTGACTGATTAGAAGATGCAGCCATTGTTGTGTCTGCCTTGTTCCTCTTTATCTACTTTGCCACTGGAATGGGTTAGGAAGAAGGGTGAATTCCAGACTCTAGCATTAATGAAAACTGGAAAGCAAGTACATTTGTAAGATTTGCGACCACTGCTCAAATGAATTTACGCCAATTATATTTCCCATTTAACATTCCCATACCTTTGTGTGAATGAGCTTAAATCTAAAATGATGCCATATAGATTTTACTCTGGGTTTAGCTTAGAGGTTATTGACTGATTTTTTTAAAATCAGGTATATCTATACCTATAAAATGGTGCGTTAACCGTTGGAATGTGACAAAGGATGTTGCACCAGGCCCCACTAGCCCGTAATGGGCCTCCGTTCACTCGCCCGAACCCGGTTCGCAGGTAACTGTCGGGTTGAAATTTTCGGCCGGGGGGCAGGAGCCCCCCAGACGCTAACAAAAAAGGGAACTTCAATTCCCAACGTTCCTTGCGCCGCACCGCACCAGAGCCAATCAGGCTGAGCGGCGCAGCAAAAGGAACGTTCGGAAACGCGTCGCGGCCAATAAAAAAAGCCACAGGAAAAAACCTGCTGCAGTAACCAAACACGCGCAGGCAAAACTACAAGCCCCAGCGTCCTGCGCGCCATTAGTGTGCAGAACGCTGAGGCAGCCAGCGCGCGAAAAATAAAATAACACACCCCCCCCGCCACTGCCCTTACTTTCAACGGGCCAGGGATCGAGCCTGGCCTGTGAAGAAAAAGAGACCCCCCATGCCCCTTCCTTTGCATGGGCCAGGCTTCGAGCCTGGCACGCGGGAAAAAAAGAACACCCCCCCTCTCACCCTTTTCTTTCCACGGGCCAGTACACACCAAAACAGTCAAAAACAGTAAAAGAAAACAGTCAAAACAAAACACAAAAACATCCAAAAAAATTACCACAAAAACATCACAAAGACCCCCCCAAAAAAACCCAACAACCCCCCCCCAAAAAAAAGAAAACCCAGGGAGCTTATCAAGACACGTCTTCACTCCATGACGACCGGAACTCAACTGAGAAAATGAAGAGAATACTTACCGGAAGCGACACCCAGAGGACAGAAGAGAAAAATTGTAGAGAGGAAGAAAAGCTCACCACCCCCACCCAGAGGCCACGAGAAAAACATTAAAAAAATATTGAAACTATTAAGATTAATTCCCAAATTAATCCAAAAAGTTATCAAAACATTCAAAAATATTCACACTAATCTCAAAAAATGCAAAAAAACCCCAGAAATCACTTTTCACTCAAAAAAAACAAAACAAAAAAATGCGTACAAATAAAGAATTAAAAAACCAAAGTTACATTTAAAATTTTAAAAAATTAATTTACATTAAATAAATTAAAATAAAATAAAATTTGCATAAACATAAAACAAAAACCTTCCAAAAACAATTTAAAGAGCCCGGCACTGAGGAAGCCAGCGCGCTAAAAATAAAACACACACTGGGAGCGCAAGTCCGCCGCAGGCAGACGCAGCATCTTAAAGCCACAAAAACACAAAACCTTTCAACACCATTTAAAACAGCCCAGCACCATTGGTGCAAGAAAAAAAAAAGAAACCCTTTACTATCCAACACAATTTTACAAAGCCCGGCACCGCCAGGCAAAATATGCTAGTATCATAAACAGAGAATCATAGAAAAACTGAGTTGGAAGGGGGCTTTTAGGCTATCGAGTCCAACCCCTTTCTCAATGCAGGAATCCGAATCAAAGCAGGTATGACAGATGGTTGTCCAATTCTCTCTTGAATGCTCCGGTGTTGGTGCGCTCACCACCTCTCAAGGCAGTTGGTTCCACTATTCTACTGCTCTATTCTGCTCTAATGAATGTCTAGTTGTTATCCTGTTGTTATTTAGCAGATTTTATACACAGCAGAAAAATTGTAACAGCATCAAGCCTTTTTGTGATTTAAAAAACAAGTTTCCCTTTTTAATATAAAGGTTATTCCTCTCAGTGATCAGCTACAATAACCATGCTGAAATTTTACTCATGAAAAACTTGTAAGGTAGAGATTTTTTTGAAGTAGTAGCCATGTTAGTCTGTGCAAGCATATCAGAGAGTAAACAAAACAGAAAAAGATTAAAAAAAGTTGTGACACCTTAAAGACTAACTCCTATACAGGAAAACCCCAGGTTACAACCACCTCGGTTTAAGTTTGCTGCAGTTTACAACAGCAAATCCTATGGAAATGCCATCCTGGTTTACAACAATGAATTCATGACCATTTTTTTTCAATGCATCCCTATGGATGTTTCGGCTTACAAATTTTTTGGGTTACAGCGGAATCTGTTGGAATGGACCTCCGTCGTAACCCAGGGTTTTACTATATTTTAATGTTAGCTTTCGTGGATCATGTCCACTTCATCAGACATAAGAGTGGATTTTCATGATACACATTTATACATCTTGTATAGAGGCCCAGAGTAACTGGGCAGAGTTAGTTGGTTCAAGAGATGGATATGCATATCATTAACTTATTTACAACCAGTAACAAAATGCAATCAGTTTGGCTTTTTATAGCGGTGAATCTCTGCTGGAAGTCAGTTTGAGGAGTTAGGTTTGCAAAATAAACATTCTGACATTACACATCTGGCTAATGAGTTAATTGAGGAAGCTTTTATGACATAGGCACAGCCAGAAGTCAACTGTCCTGAGAAACCTATGAAGACATAAAAATAAAATTAGGGGGTACTTCTAGAATACTTTTAATTTTTTGTAACCATCTATGCTAGTGATGGCAAACCTTTTAGAGACCGAGTGCCTAAACTGCAACCCAAAACCCACTTATTTATCGCAAAGTGCCAACAGAGCAACAGGAGAAGAAGTAAACGCTCCCATTGGGCTGCTGGGCAGAGGGTTGGGGTGAGCTCTGTGCTGGGGGAAGGAAGAAGCACTCCCATTGGGCTGCTGGGCAGAGGGGCAGGGTGAACTCTGTGCTGGGGTACCCACAGGGGTATCTCTTGACACTGGGGGAGTGGGCAAAACAGTGGCAAATGAGCTTCAACATTAGTAAGTGCAGAGTGATGCATGTTGGGGGAAAAACCCAATTACATTTATAAACTGATGGGTTCTGAACTCTCTGCGACAAACCAGGAAAGGGACCTTGGTGTCCTGGTGGATAGCTCAATGAAGGTGTCAACCCAGTGTGCCTCAGCAGTGAAAAAAGCAAACTCAATGCTAGGGATCATTAGGAAGGGTATAGAAAATAAGTCAGCAAGTGTCATTTTGCCTCTTTATAAATCTATGGTGAGGCCCCATCTGGAATACTGTGTACAGTTCTGGTCGCCATACCTCCAGAAGGATATTATGGAGCTGGAAAAAGTGCAGAGGAGGGCAACGAGAATGATTAGGGGACTGGAACACCTTCCTTACCATCTGAGGCTGCAATGGTTGAGCCTCTTCACCCTTGAACGACGGCGTCTAAGAGGTGACCTGATTAAAATTTATAAAATCATGCATGGTGTGGACAAAGTAGATAAGGAAAAACTGTTTTCCCTATCGCATATCACTAGAACTAGGGGGCACTCCAAGAAACTTTTGGGTACTAGTTCTCAAACAAATAAGAGAAAGTACTTTTTCACTCAGAGGATCACTGGTCTATGGAACTCCCTGCCAGAAGAAGTGGTGACAGCTGTCAGTCTTGACAGCTTTAAGAAAGGATTAGACAAGTTCATGGAGGACAAGGGTATCAATGGCTATAATTATGGATACCTAAGGACAACCTCCAGATTGGAGAGATAGGCAGGATATCTCTCAATATCATTTCCAGGGAATCCTAAGCAGGTGAAGTCATCTGCTTGGGAATAAATCCCTAAAGCAAATGGTGAGCCACTGTGTGAGACAGAATGCTGGACTGGATGGGCTGTGGCCTGTTCCAGCTGTGGCCTGTTCTTATGAGAACGGAGGCCAAAATATTCGGCCCCTGTCTTCCAAGGAAGACGAACACCTTAAAAACGGGAGTCAAAGGCCAAGCACGGAGCACCGTTTTAGGCCTCCATCTCCCACAACCACCCCATAGCTTGGGGGGAGTATACCCCCTCTCCCCCCAAGCTACGGAAAGACAGCAGAGGGAAAAAATTTCCCCTACAGCCTCGGAGGCCGGGACAAGCTGCCACCATAGCATGGGGGTGGGGAAAGAGGATACCCCTCTCTTCCTCCCCCGACCCATGCTTTGGCGAGGCAACGGGGAAAAACTATGTTTTTCCCCGCAGCCTCGAAGGCCTGCCCAAGCCGGTCCGCAGCTTGGAGGGGGAAGGGGATACCCCCTCTTTCCCCCAAAACCCAGGCTACGGCAAGGCACCAGCCGGTCCCCTGTAAAAACAAATTAAAAATAAATAAATAAATAATCCCCCCCCCCAAACGCAAGGATTTAACGTGGCCTGGCTAGCAAGGCAAGGCCACATTAAACCCTCCTAACCCACCCCACCTACCCACCCCACACACACAAACATAAAACCCTCCCACCCACAACAACAAAACCCTAGAACTCACCTGCACGGAACAACCCAAACATACGTCCTTCCTCCTCGAACACCTCCTCGCACTGAACATTAGTGAATGTAGTCTACCAGAGGGAGCTATTAGTTAACTAAAAATATTAACTAAAAATAGCACCCTCTGGTGGACTACATTCACACACACACACACACACACTAATGTGTGTGTTGGTGGTTGGAGTGGTTTTTTACGTAGGAGTGGTGGTTGTGCAGAACCAAAACCACCGCAAACCACCAACACACATTAAAAATGCCCGGCAGGGCCAGGCAAACTATGCTAGTTTCCTATAAAATTATGTCTAGACCTGACAGAAAGAAGTAATCTGAAACATTACACCATCTTATTAACTGTAAGAAGGGTAGTTTCTGGTAGAATGCTTAAATGAGAGGTCCATCTCTCTGTTTATTTAGAAGCAAAAACCATAAAAGCAAGTTGGATAGTTTAGCTATGACACTGGAATGTTATCAACATTCGAGAAAGTAGTCTTTGGGGGAAAATGTACCTTGATTATAGTTTTTTCTGTTTCGGAAAAATAGCTTTCAGTGGAAACTCTTTGTATCTCTGTCAAGTGAATGGCCACATTTAGAACTTCTTAAAGAATTTTTGTGGTTTCAATAAATACTAAAGTGCTGATCCTTTTTAATATCCTGACTCAAGTTGTAATAATGATACAGAACAGAAATGGATACCAAGTTTGGTCAGGTCTTGATAACAACATGAACTGTGTAAATGACTTTAACCATTTTTATTGGTTGTTCTCTTTTTTTTAAAACAGCCCTCATTGTTTGGTAACAGATGCATGACTACTCAGAAAGATGAACTGATTATCTGTGCTAAAATTGTCTAGATAGAAAGTTTGCTTAAGGATAGCATTTGTCAGAACCCCTTGTCTAGACTAACCTGTATTAGAATATAAACCATGTCATCTAATTGGGTGTAGCAATGAGATTGCTGTATCAAGTCTTTGACAAGTTTTGTTTCTACCAATTAATGAGAATGAATTTTTGATTGGTGCAGAACAGCCATGCAATTATAGCCATTCTTTAATTTTTCTATCTCATTTGCAGTGGACCTGAATCTTTCTTTCCTTACCTTACACATGTCAAGGATTAAAAATACCTGATCAAAATATAATTTCAGCAAAAAAAATGGTATTTTTAACATTTACATTGGGTAGCAACATTCGTTGAAGGTTGACCAAAATTATTTTGGATTGCAAGGACCAACAACCCACACCACACCACTTAGAAATGATGAAAACGTATATGGTGCTCTAGGTTTTTTTCTGGTGTTGTGGACCAAATGAATCTTTCCCTACCCCAATACCTATGACTTAAGAAAAGCTCTTTATTACTGAAGAAAATCCTTGATCTGTTCTGAGGCAAGAAATTCTGGTATTAATTGGCAGGAAGCCCAGAATAGATATTTATAATGTTGTCTTGTGAACAACATTCACAGACCTGTAAGCTTTTACAAAGGGAACCCGCTCTCTCCTTGGAATGATTTTCCTTCATCTGGCTGCCATGACACATACACACACATCAATAGTAAAATTGTACAACCACTTCCTGAACAAGCCAGTTCACGCCTACATATTCCCTGCAGTTATTCCTAAGAATCCAGCAGTTATTCTTAGAATAACACATGATCTTACTCCATGTTAAGGTGTTTCCAGTGTTTCTACTGACATATCAGAGAAGAATTTGTTCATCCGTTAAGAGGGTGTTAAGGGTCGTTCTCTTGCTTGGTTCTCTCAGTGTCAGCTTCTACTTCTCTCCTGATCTTAGGTAGAGTGATACCAACATGAGGGTATATTTTCTCAACTGATGTAGGTTTGAGGCATCCTGTCACTATAGACATGGCTTCATGTTGAGGGTCATTCTCTTGCATAACCAGAAATTAATTCTGTCTCTTTGCAAGTGCATTTAATTCAATGATTTATTTCAGATCATGATAGATTGTTGCGATGGCTACCAGATGTTGGAGTGGCTGGCCGCAAGGAAGACACGTGAGACAATCGTGTGGTGAAGTCCAGCCCAGATCTGGGTCGGGTGGCACGTATTTATTACCCTGCCTTGGGGTGATGCGCTTCTGTTAAGACAGAAAATGGAAACAATAGTTTCTAAAGGCAGTGGTGTCAGACAAGAGTACATTTTTTCTTATCTGTTCAGTCTGTGTGCAAAACATCTACAAAAGCCAGATTAGATTCAGACATTCAATAAAGGGAGGAAATCAAAAGACATCATCCACACCACTTCAGGAAAATCCGTTTGTTTGCTTGCTTGCTTGCTTGCTAGCTTGCTAGCTTGTTTGTTTGTTTCATGCTGATAATTAGTGCACAGCACTACTCTAGGCGGCTCACAGAAGGTAGAAGAGCAAGATCACCAACACTCTTGGACAGTAAAGCAAGCAGGCAGGGAAAAATTGACTCATGTGAGATGTGCTGCTGAGGGAGAGGATATTTTAGGGACCCTCTCCAAGTCGGAGGTGACCTGACAGCATGTAACAACAACAGCATCACCATCATCTCTTCTCAGTCTTGTTTTCTCAAGGCTAAACATGCCCATTTTATTCTGTCTCCTCAGGGCTTTTGGTGTTCTAGAGATCTCATTAATGAAATAAACTTTTTTCAATTAATACGTAGGAATAAGACTACTGGCAACTATTAGGGAGTACTTTGAAAATTCTTTTCAAAATTTGTAACTGTCTATGCAAAGAATAGATCTTGGATTCATAGTCAGAGACAGCAAGCAACAACAATAGAGTAGGCCCATTGAATTAGTGGAACTTATAGAGCAGTTGACTTACCAAATCTCCCGACTGATTTAAATGTTCTTTTTGCAACTTACTGCTGGATTGTAGCGATTGGCAGTTTTCATAATTGAAATATAAATATCTGAAATATATTATTAATCATATTTAACATATACAATAGAAATTGAAATGGAAAACTTGAAAATCCCTTTCATGGGATATGTTGACTAAACAGAATAAATCACAACACCTCAGATCCCAGAACAGGTTGCATTATAATTATGAGCTAAAGGTAAAAAGGAATGACAATCTGTGGAGAAGTCTTAAATCTGTATGCTTGGCATAACCACTGGAAAACTATTACCTTGGAAAGATGAGATTGCCAACACATTTCCTGGCTCCAGTAGAACGATATTCTATGGCTATCTCTATAGGTTTATAATCTCCTAAACCAGATGTTCTGTGTATTCTAAAATTCAGCGCAATGTGCTTATTTATTCCAATAGGAATAGAGGGGGTTTTGCTTGTTTTTTGCTGCAACAAACCTAAAGGTTAAACACCCTTTATTCTAAATCTACTGCTAGAGCTAACTGAGGAAGGACAGTGGCTGTAGCATTTGTGCATGGTTAAAATTCAGGGTCAAATTAAACCCAGACAAATTCTACAGCAGTTTATCTTTAGTTTAAAGATTTATACTGTATTCTGTAAACTGTGAACTTTTTAAAGCCATAGCAATAGGGTTTACCTTTATATAGTGCCCCATAACGCTTAAAGCACTCTCTAGTCTAGACAGTTCCTAGGTATAAAGTACTTGCTCCTAAAGGATTAAAACAAATAATAAAAGAGGAAAAGAGTGGCGACCCAATGGCTTTGAGGTGCTAAAACTGTAGCTGGCTGAGAGTGGTGGAAGGAGACCTCCTTCTGTCCCAGGATTTTTATTACAGCTGAAGATGGATTCATGAGGTCTATCTTTTCACCACAGGTGTTTAGCATTTGGCCACAAACATGCTGCGTACCCATTTTTCCGATTTGAGAAGGATAGAAGGTCGAGTCCGAATCGAACTCAAATAATTAGCAGAGTTTTGACTGCAGTACTACAGCTTAACCACTGCCATCATGAAGGCTCTTTTTACAGAGTGATAACTGGTTAACGTGGCTTTATCCTTCCAATGCTTATTGTTTATTCTGTCTCCGGGTGGCATTTTGTCATTTATGTGGTACAAATTTGGTTTGCATCACCACTGGGAAAACTAGATTGTTTTATTTGCCTGTTCAAAACATATCTTGCTGTTCTTTGGCAGAATTCAGGGCCACTAACAATTGTGACAATCTCGTGAAGTTTAGCAGGAGTTGTCATAATTATTTAAATTCCAGAGGTAGTTCTAGGTACTGTAGTTCTCTCTCTATAGTCAAAAATGGACACAATCAGGGAACATAGAGGATTTGTACAGGTGGTTGAGAATCTTGTGAGATTATTTATTTATTTGAATTTATATTGCTGCCCACTCGCAAGAGACTCTGGGAGGCTCACAAATATCAAACATTACCCAAACATAAAATTACAAAAACCGTAAAACTTTAAAAACCACTAAAAATACCCTCCCCACCCCAGCTAATTAATATCTATACCTATAAATCCAGATGTTAACCGTTGGACTTATACCGTTGGGTGCATACGTTTCCGCACCCATCCACACTTTCCTGTACCGAGCCTCCTACACTCGCCCGAACCCAGCCTGCAGAGTACTGCATGGTTGCTGAAGGCGGCAGTGGGGCAACAGCCCCACAAATGCGAACAAAGGGAAACAACTTCAATTCCCAACGTCCTCTGCGCCAAGCTGCGCCTCAGCCAATCAGGCTGACAGGCACAAGCAAAGAGAACGTTGGGAAACGTGGCACGCCCAATTGAAATCGAGCCGCAGAAAAAACCACCGCATGAACGCAAAGTAAACAAACGAAACTTCAAGTCCCAGCGTCCTACGCGCCATGAGCACTTCAGCCAATCAGGCTGAAGGGCGTGAGCACGGAAAATGCTGAAAAAGCTGGCATGCGAAAAAACGCCGGCCTCCTGCAACGGGAGCGCAAGTCTGCCACGGGCGGACGCAGCGCCTCACGACCTCACAAACAAACACCCACAAATAACCACAGCGAGACACCCGCAGGCCTTCTTTCCCAGAGCAATGGGGAGAAGAGGGACTCCCTCTCCTCCACGCTACCCCACCAAAGACACAGCGAGACCGCCGCCGGCCTCAAGGTAAGTTGAGCCAGGGTGAAAAAAACCAGCAGCAGGCAGCAGTTCGTTAGGGGAAGCACACTCCCTGGCGAATGACTGGTTGCTGCCTTTGTACTACTGACACCACTGTTTTGAGAACTAGCATGAAACAACGGTGGAGGTAATACAAAAGTAACAGCCAGCAATCCGCAAGGAAGAGCACCACCCTTACGGATTGCTGCCTGCCGATCTCTGGTTACGTAAGCCAGGAGAAAAAGGAGACAGAGGAGAGAACCATCGTCAGGCAGATAGCTCTTCTCTGCCTCCTTTCCCCCCGACCTACCTAACGAACCTTCTCGGGGGGAAAGCCAGCTGACTGCCGGCTCCTCCTTTTCCCCATTGCTGCATCGAACCTAAAATTCGAAGAAGCAATGGGGAGAAGAGGAACCGACAGGCAGCCCATTCTTCACGCAAAAGTACACACCAACTACAAACACCAACATTAATAAAAATTAATAAAACACAAATAAATCAATAATTTAAAAAAACCATTAATACACAAAAAAGAAAACAACAAAATCCACAAACAAAAACATCCACAATTCCAGAAAAGCACAGAAAAAACACCTAACTACAACACGAGAATACCTAACTCTAACAACACAACTACCACAAATTACACAAATAAACAACAACAAAATCACAAAAAGTAAACAAACCAGAAATAAACAAACCAATTAAACAAACCTAAAACCCAACCAAACCACAAAATAACAAACAGAAACACCTCCCAGCCCACCACCACAAAAACAAAACAAAGAAAACCCCAGAAGAAAGAAAACCAGAGAACTCACCAGCATGTCCTCCCTCCACAAGATCAGAACAGAAATGAAAGACTACTTACCGGAAGAAGCCCCACCTAGAGGCCAGGAGAGAAAAAAGACGGGAAACGAAAACAAAAGCACTAACAGCCTCACCTAGAGGCAACAAGAGTAAAAACAAGTCAAAAACATAACAATAAATCAAAAGCTTACACAAATAACAAACATATGTTAAATAAATAAAATAAAAAGATTTATAGCATCTTCTGTTGAGTTTTAACTCAAATAAAAACCCAAAACATCTAAACACAGTTTAAAAACATTGAATGTAGAAAACATGTACTTTCAAAAATTTTAAAATATTACCTACAGTACAATTATTAACAAAAAAAGTTACATACTAAAACGTTATTTGGTTAAATAAAACAATTTGAAACAATTATATCATCCTTTGTTCTTTTTTTTAATCCACAAAAAAAAACCAAAAAAGCTGATCACAGTTTATAAAAGCCCAGCAATGCCGGGCAACCTATGATAGTATATATATAAGACATAGGTGTCCTCCTGTGGCTGCTGAATAGAAAACCACACCCCTGTACTGATCGGGCTGAAATTTGGCACAGATCTACCTTGCACAATGTGGGGGTTCTGAAATTTGCGCCCCCAAAATGTGAAGAAAAAAACCTACATCACCAAGCACCCACTGCGGCATGACTAGGCCAATCGGGGAGGCCAGCCCGTGTGTGGGAGAGGCAGGGAAAAGGCTGCGCAGTCTCCAGCCTCATGTTGGGGTGCATCACCTAAAAATGGGGAAAGGGGTGGGAACCACAACCCCTATGGTGCCTTGGGTGCAAAAAAACCACCACCCACGGCGCAGCCATGCACAGGACCGACATGAGAGCCTGTGCATGCGCGGAGGGGGGAATGGCGGTGGCGGAAGAGGTTGAGTGGTGCAAAGAGGCGGTGAGGCCGGTGGCAGGAACAAAGGTGGGCCCAGGCCCGGATGCACAGCCACCCCAGGCAACACCGGACGCCCCGCCGCCACTGCGTGTCCTGAGCCGGCAATGGCCTGGAGCCAGGGGCAGATCCCCTCCCCCTCCCCCCCGGCCACACGGCCATACTGGGTGCAGTGGCATCACGTCACGCTCCATAGTAGACCCAAGACACCTCGGTGGGATCCAGGCTAGCTGGGGTGGCGGGGCAGCCAGACCACGCTTGGCTGCGTAAGCACAGGGAAGAACTCGGCCCCGGTGCTTGGAGGGCAGCCAGGGGTGATCCCGGGTGATGGTGGCACCAGCTAGTGGGGGAGCCAGACCACGCCTGGCCAGGTAAGTCTGGAGAACTCCTTGCCACGGGAGCTAGGAGGACAGCGGGGGTGATCCCGGGCGCTGGTGGTGGCAGCAAGCCTTCCCTCAACTCCGGCTGCCCTCCAGACACCGGAGGGGAGGGAAGATGCCCCATGGCTGCTGCCATCGCCTGGGACCGCCTCTGGCTGCCCACAAAGTTCTGGGGAGGTGGGAATGCACCCATGCGGCTGCTGACACCACTCAGGTCTGCCTCCAACTGCCATCCACATGCCGGGGGGTGCGGCCGCAGCAAATGGCTGCACCCATATCCACCTGCCCGCCAAACGACAACCTGGGCGAAGCCGGGTACCCAGCTAGTTATAACTAGAATTGCAAATGGCCTTCATTATAGAAGCCAGCGAGGGGGGGCTACCACATCACCAGTGCCCCACAATTGCTTTGCAGCCAGGTTTTTAGATCTTTCCTGAAGAGCAATAGCTCTGTCTGGAGACGCAGCTCGGTCGGCAGGAGGTTCCACAGGGCCAGAGCAGATGCTGAAAAGACCCTCCTTCTAGTGCTAGAGAGACAAGCCTTTCTAGCTGATGGCACCCTTAAGGAGCCCCTCCAGTCTGCTCTGGTGGGACGGGCAGATCCCACCAGAGTAGAAATGAGGTTTTGCAGAAGCTGACTTTTAAATCAGAAGTTGTTTGCAGCTGAACTTAAATTGTAACAATTTAGCAACTTGATATTTGCAAGATTTGGTTTTGTTTTTCTTAAAACTGGTCAGTTCTCCAGGGTCATAATCAAACACAGTTGTTTACTGCAGGTTAACGCAAGTCCATGTCTCCTAGTAACTGTTGAACTTCATTACGCTCATGCAATCATAGTGTGAGGCTACTGATGTTAATTTGAATTCTGACATCATAGTAGACTTCAGACTGAACGATTTATTACTGCTTTCAACCCCTGAAAATTGATCATGCTACCTACCAGGTGCAGAAGAAAAATATCGGTGTTTCAGAAGGTCTTTAGGCAAGAACATTAGTTCTGTTTCATTTAATTTTGACTTGAAAGTTTTATAAACTGTGCAAATGCATATTTCCCATGTACAGTTTCTGAGTACCTACTTCAATGTTTTTCAGGATCACCTATTGTTGCCTGCTACTACTCATAATAAGACCAGGCGACCCAAGATGTCAATAGTATTGCCAGCAATAAATATCAGTGGTGAGTATTAAGTGTCACATATTGCAAAGATCAACCTGCCTAAAATGTTGTGCAAACATTCATTTTATCATTTAGTTGTATGACACCCAACTCTGCTGATGTCTCAGAACTAAATTATGCATTAGCAATTTTTGGTGCGGCACTAATCGTTTTTAGTTTTTAATAAGTAAAGGTCGCCCTTGCTCAAAAGCTAGTCATATCCAACTCTAGGGTTCAGTGTTCATCTCTGTTTATAGCCAAAGAGCCAGCACTATCTGCATCTGCAGACATTTCCATGGACACGTGGCAGGCATGCCTCAACGCCAGAGTGCACGGAACACTGTTTACCTTCCCACCAAAGTGGTCCCTATTTATCTACTTGCAATTTCTTGCTTTTGAACTGCTAGATTGGCAGGAGCTGGGACAGAGACTCACTCTGTCATGCAGTTGTCAAGTTCAACGTCTTAACCACTTGAGCCACCGCAGTCCCTCAGCAAATTCAAAGGACGAAGCTTTTCCTTGACTGTGCCATTTCAAATTGTATATTTTTTTCTAATAGAAAGCTTTGCCATTAGCATGAGTTTTCATGTGTAAAGGCACGTGAAGGATATAGACATGGTAATATGATGGTCACCCAACTCAAAGTGGTACGATCCAGGAAAAGCTTTATTGTTTGATTTTCTTAAATGTATAGACTAAGTCCCCATACAGGAGCATCTTTGTCTCTGCCAGGCTGGGAGGTTAGAGACATCTCAGCACGTGCTGTTAGAATGTCTATTCTATGACAGCCTCAGACGTGATTTTTGTGCTGCATTCCCCCAGCTGGAGCTGAACAACAATTCGTTTAGAGACATGTTTTCTGACAGATCAAATGATCTGACGGCAGTAATGGCCAGATTTGCCTGGAGGACTACTAGGATTCGTAGTATAAGGGTGAATCAGCTACAGCGGTAGGCCAAAACCAATAAAATGTGTTCCTTCTTTGCCAGTATTTTCCAGCTATTCCCCATTATGCTGTATAAATGTTTTAGGGTATCTGTATATACTGTCATTTTACTGTTTTTAAAACTGTCACTATACTGGCTTATAACTTTTAACTGCTTTATTTGTGGTCAAATTTTAAATTATATTTTAAATTAGACACTGTTAGTGTTTTTAATATTCTGGTATTACCTCACTATTTTATATGTCCTGATTTTAATGATGATGCTGATTGGGATGTAACTCATTAACAATTGCTTGATCTAAATCTTTTACTGTAACTGGCCATTGGCTGCAATAAAGAATTGATTGATTGATAAATGTATAGACTGCCCTACATATAGATAATTCAGATTTTAAAACTCTCCAGATTATTTATTTATTTAAGATATATGATTCTGTCTTTGGAATATCTTCTCACAAAACGTACATGTCTTTATATTTATGAGGGAAAAGATATAAGAAAAAGCATTAATAATGTATATTACCAGTGCTCAGGATTTGGTTTGGTATGTGCTTGTCTGAAAAAATGTTTTTTTGCCTTGCAGTGGAAGCTATTTCTTAGCGGAGAGGGGCTTTCACACCTGTGGGCATGTGGTTTATCACTTGCAGGCTGAACTCTGGTCCTGATAGCAAAATGGAAATTTCTACTTTTTCTTTGGAAATACCTCTTGCTCCCCCTTTGAGTTCAGTGGCAGTTTTCCAAAGAAAGTGGACAGAGTGATATTCTTGTTCCATGCAAGGATTGTATGGGGAGACGAAGGCCTAATGCACATGCCAGCAGTGGCTTTTAGACTGGAGCAAGAAAGCACCTGAAGTTATGTTCAGTTTTCCAAAAGTTAGAAGTTGAAAGTATATGCAATGTTAAACAAGATTTGTGAGACCTTAGCTTTTCAGTTGCTGATGTCTTTGTTGATAGATGCTGGGGACAACTATTTCAATCTTAGAAGTTAGTCCTAAAAACCAAATGAGATGGTCTATTATGACCCATAGTCTGCGGCTTGTTCTTCATCCCTTTGCGGTGGGGGTGGGGGTTGATAACCTCCAGGGCCCATGAGTTGCACATGTCCAATCCAGGCATCCTGCCCACCCCAAATATCTGTCTTTTACAAAGTATACTTTTACTTTTTTTAAAAACCTAAGCCCCATACTATATTCTCTGTTGGCCTCTCTTATGTGAGAGTGCTAGGAAGGCCGCAGGGAACACAATGGTACTTTTTGAACCCTTCCAAAATGTAATTTTTAGAAAACAGTTCAGTTGCACACCTAACCATCTTGGGTCTGCATCATCTAAGCAACAAAACACCTTACTGTTACCTAGTGTGGAGTATTATGCAGTCTCCCAGTAGAACCTACATGGAATTACAGTGGAACCTTGTATAACAAATGCCCCCTATAGCCAAAAATAATAATCACATAACGAATAGGGTTTTTCTTAAATGGTGATCCGCATAACGATTTTTCCTATGGAAAAAATTGTACAGCAAAAATTCAACGGGAAAAACCACTTAGTGAAAATATTCGTTGTATGATTTTTTCCATAGAGATTTTTGTTGTATGATTTTTTTTCCATAGGAAAAATCATACAATGAAAAAAATTTGCATACCAAACAGAACCGTAGAACGAATTAAAATTGTTATATGGGGTTTTTCTGTATAGAACTTTAACGTTGATCCTGAAGAAATTGAGATACTGAAAGATTTTGTTTATCTTGGTCCAGTCCTCAATTCAAATGGAGACCGCAGCAACAATGAAGGAATTAGAAAAGATCATTAAATGTAAGGATGGATCATTAGAGACCAAGACCAAGACCAAGTTCACCCACACTCTTGATTTCCCAATCACCATGTATTTACCTTGTGAAAGCTGGATAAGACTGATAAGGAAAATAATTGGTGCAGTTGAAATATGGTGTTGGATGAGAGTTATGTGGATACAGTGGACTGCCAGAAAGATGAATAAGTGGTGTAGTAAGTAGAGCCAGGTAATGAAGTGCAGTGACATCCTGGGTTCCACAGTGCATGATGTATTGTTTGTACTTCATATGTAGGGATGCGCATTAAGAAATAGATAGGGTGTAAAAGCTTCTTAAATCAAAGTAAACCAATTGTGTGACAGAATATTCTGCCCAAGAGCCAGTGTGTTGGCTTTGGAAATGACTTTAAAATGGATTCTTGCAAAATTACTGGGTTCATAACACAGAAGATACTTCTTACATTAGGTCAATAAATACAGCATTGAAGGGAGATTTGTTAGAATGTGCAAGTATGAGCTTGGAGTGGAGTCTATTTTTAGCCTTCTTTTGCACTTATGGCCCCATTGGTGTTTATAGTCATATTTGGTAATGTTTAGCAACTCTTCTGATGGAAACATCCAGACAGAATGGTGGAGGCAGAACAGTTCAGTTTAGTCTAAGTCACAGCATTTGCAGGAATCAAGCTATGCGATGAGTTACAGCTGCACCACTTACATGCAAACACTCAAACGCTTAGTAGTCTATCTTGGATTGCTTTAGACTTCCCTACCCCTCTGCAGGGCTGTTTCTACTGTTCTGACTTTCCAACTTATACTTCCGTGATAGTTTATTTGATGAGTGTCTGGGTTCATTTTTCCAGCCACAATTATTCTAGTTCATATTTCACGAGGTTTCTTGATTCCATTGCTTAAAGAACCTGTCTTTTGAATGTCATAATATGTAGACAAAGGTAAAGTCCACCCTTGCTCAAAAGTTAGTCATATCCGACTCTAAGTTTCAGTGCTCCTCTCTCTTTATAGCCAAAGAGCCAGCACTGTGTCTGCATCTTCAGACATTTCCATAGACATGTGGCAGGCATGACTAGACATCAGAGTGCACGGAACACTGTTTACCTTCTCATCAACATGGTTCCTATTTATCTCCAGTACTTGCAATTTGTTGCTTTCGAACTGTTAGGTTGGCAGGAGCTGGGACAGATGACGGGAGCTCACTCCGTCGTTTAGTAGTCGGGTCTCAAACTGCTGAGCTTCCAGTCGTCAAGTTCAGCGTCTTAACCACTAAGCCACCACAGTCATAATAGGTACAGCAGAGTAAAATTTGAACATGCATTAATAAGGTGCTAGCACATTAATACATTTGTCTTTGGCCAGTGTGTCCTCCAAAAAGTTGTATTTAGCATATGAAAAAGTATAATTTCCAATCTGGTGCTGAAATACTTTTCTATGTTTGTGATGTAAAGACTACAGTATCCCAGAACCACTCAGTTAGAACCCAGTGCCATTGCCTCAGTTGTGCCTCCAATTTCTAGTGTTATACATCCTCTGTAGGTAGGGTTGCCATATGTCCCAGAAAACCAGGAATTTCCTGGATTTGGATTGTCCTGGCCGGTTCTGTAAAAATCATTGAAAAGTCCCGGATTTGCAAGGTTTCAAACCAAGGGGCATGCGGTGTCTCTACTTAAGCACCAGCCAGCATCTGTAGCAGCAGCCACAGCAGCTTGGTGGCTGAAGAAAAAGGAGGAGATTGGGTTGACTAGCATGGCCTGATCATCGGTAAGAGGAGGCCCCCAGCGGCAGTGTGTGTGTGGGGCTTCACTGAACCCACCTCCCAGCTGACTGGCAGCTTAGCGATGGGATAAATTGAAGGTCTCTGAAAGGAGAATGAGGAAAAGGAGGGTAGCATGGAGGGGGAAGAGGAAGACAAAGGCACTCCAGTAGGTCTCCTCGACAGCCCCATCCAACGCATGCACAGTTTGAAGAATGCAATGACATCACGTGGCTGTCCCAGTTTGTTGTGAAAGAATTATGGCAACCCTATCTGTAGAGAATGTGCATGCATATGTGTTATGTGTGCTTTAGTTCAAATTTGCTGCCTGCTTAAAAGATGATCTATTTATAAACCCATATATCAGGGAGGGGGGAGTAATTTCCATGTCTTCACTTATTTAATTCTGCAATATTATTACATTGTACATATCTCACAGTAGTAAAATGGGGTACACAGAAAGAGCCTCCTAGAAGATTGTGGTATTTTTGAACCGCAGTCAGGCGTACCCTGGTAACGGCAACCTTGTGTTTCCGGATAATCTTTCTCACACTAGGTCAGGTGAAAAGAACTGCAGAATGAACTCACCAAAAGGTCCCTTCATTTTGGTATTTTCACGTCTGGGCTAGACATGGAAGAAGACAACGACAGTTGTAAAACGTGAAAGTTGTGTGATCGTGGCCAGACATCTAGGGGGTGTGATGTAAGTGAACAAGAGCCAAGTTAAGCATGGTTTAGTACTGCAACACCATGCACTCTTGCAATGTTGGAGGCTTCAGACCAGATGTCTTTATATTAACGTGGATAACAATAGAAAACCAGGGGATTAAGCCAATAATACACAGCAAGCATAATAGAAATATCCCAACCAATATATCTAAACAGACCTTGCTTAAAAACAGACATTTTGTTGTCTGAGATACAAATCACAGTAACACACTTAAAGTAAAGATTGATTTGATCTGAATCACCTCATCTCTGTGAAAGCACTGGGCCCAGATCTCTAGTTTTCTGCAGGCAATTGGCACTTGAGTTTATGTTGTTTTTAGCTTTTCATTCCTGCCTGAGATTTGTCTGTGAGCCCTGATGTTTTGTGCAGGTGTCTTTGGTTATGGGATGGCACAGTCCTTAATTTGAACTGTTAGCTGGAGTCCAGGTTTATCCAGAGACGCAGAGTTTAATGTATATCCCATATCCTGAGAATGAGGTTTCCATTTCTGTCCTTAAACTTAGAAAACGTTGGACAGACACTGCTTGCTATAGTTCCTGGCTGAAAGAATATCGTTGGCTGACTGCTGCTTAAGATTCAAGCATGTTTTGTTTCTTTAGGTATAATATTCATGGGGACAATGAGGGGCATCTTGTATGTTGCTAGCCATCATATCTTAAGAGCATTGGTGTGTAAATAAGGCATAGAATCATTTTATTGTTCTGTCACATAGTCAAGTCCGACCCTTTGCAACCTCATGGACCATTGCACTCCAGGCACCCCATCCTCTGCAGCCCGCTCAGCTCTACATCCATTGCATCAACAATGCCAACTAACCATCTCATCCTCTGCCGTCCTCTTCTCCTTTTGCCTTCGATCTTTCCCAGCATCAAGGACTTCTCGAGTGAGTCCTCTCTTCTCATTTGGTGACTGAAGTACTTGAGCTTCATCTTCAGCACTTGCCTTTCTAATGAGCAGTCAGGGTTGATTTCCTTCAAGATCGGCTTATTTGATCTCCTTACCGTCCAGGGTACTCTTAAGAGTGTCCTCCTGCACCACATTTCAAAGGCGTCTATTCTTCGCTCAGCCTTCCTTATGGTCCAGCTTTCACAACCATACATTGCTACATTGTGTTGACTATGTGGACTTTTGTTGGCAGTGTGATGCCTCTACTTTTTATTGTGTTCTCTAGGTTTCTCATAGCTTGCCTGCCAAGAATTAATCTTTTTATTTCATGGCTGCATTTATTTCACGGCTGCAGTGATCTTGGATCTTGGATCACTGCTTCCATTTCTTCCCCTTCTATTTGCCAGGAACTGATAGGGCCAATTGCCATTATCTTGGGTTTTTTGATGTTGAGTCTCAGGCCAGCTTTTGCACTCTCTTCTTTCACCCTCATCAAGAGGCTCTTTAGGTCGTCTTCACTTTCTGCCAATAGGGTAGTGTCATCTACATATCTCAGGTAGTTGATGTTTCTCCCAACAATTTTAATTTCAGCTTATGAGACATCCAGCCCTGCATTGCACATTAATGGTCAAAAATTACTAGAAAGATCAGACACAGACTAAATGACATGATGACAAACAGGCTTTGACCTGGCCCTGGCCCTTGGGTCTCTCCCAGTCCCTGAGAGTGACTTTTACCAGTCTGCCCTATGGGACACCCCAAAGACTCCTGGGGCCCAGGAGGCCTGTTTGCCATCCCACAGATTACTCTGCAGCAACACCCTGGGACTTATCTGTATTTACAGAGCCCAGTAAGTAATATGGAGAGAATTGTATTAAATGTGGTAATGTGTGGCTTTGGCTTAACTCTTGTCTTACCCCCTCTCCCAAAGAACAGGCGTTGTTGATGAAGTAAAAATGTTTATTGTTCTTGAAGCATATTATAGAAATAACAGTTCTTCCGATGGTTCAGGAAACAGAAGAACTGTACAGTATACAAAAAGACTAAACAAAAAAGACAGATAGGATAATCCACACTCAGGCTTTCTTCCTGAAAACAAAAGAAAACCTGACTAAACTAAGTAATCATAATTAAACTGGGGCAGAGCAAGGGCTCGGTGTTAGAGGCCCCCTCCCCCTTCTGAGGTGTCCATCTCAGAAGCCCCAAACTCACTCACCAACTAACTCACTCCCAAACCCATGTGCCTATAGGAAAGACATAAGCTTGGCCCACCTAATTAGCATACAGCCAATTAGAGCCCAGGGCTTGTGTAAACACACCTGGTTCCCATAACAAAATGTCTGGTGCTCCCAGGCTCTGGTTGTTGACATATAACGGACATTCCAGAACTGGGGAGAAGACAAAACACGGGGAAGCTTGGAGAATCTTCTACAAGCTACTCGGCTTGGTAAGTGCAGCAGAGGCCTTTGCAAAGAGCAAAGCTACATCCTAAAACAGTTTAAAAACCAAAGAGACTCCATGTTGAATAACTTGTGACCTATTTCTGTTACATCTTCATGGATTTTATTACTCTACTGAAGTGTGTCCCATCAATGAATATTGTGTTTGTTGGTGGACGTGAAGGGCTGTAGCCAGTGGTGAAGCTTTCATAATTTCAAGCAAGTATGGAGAATGTGTAGTGCTCGAGATGCTGTTCTGTTCTCTGATTTAGGAGAAGGATTGTGGCTGAACAGAAGATATCCTACTTTCAATTATCATGTCCCTTGGCCTGTTTAGTGAGAAGGATGTCTGGTATCACAGCTGAAAAGTGGTTTCACATAACTGTTGTTGATCAGAACACAGTGTAGGGTTCGATATAACCCATAGACTGGCCCAATGTAGGGAGGGCATCTTCATATGTTCTAGACCAGTGATGGGCAGTCTTGGCCCTCCAGCTGTTCTTGAACTTCAATTCCCAGAAGCCTAAATCAGCACTCCTGCTGATCAGGGCCTCTGGGAATTGAAATTCAAGAACAGCTGGAGGGCCAAGACTGCCCATCACTGTTCTAGACTCTTCACAGATGATATTTTAAACAATCTTGAAGGATCATTTTCTGAAACTCTCTTCATTTATGCTGAGAGCTTTTTTTTGTCGTAAATATCACTATTAAGAATATAGCAAATAATGTAAAGAAATAGCCATTGGAGTGCAAATGCCCTTATGAAAGTGCCTCAACTAGAATTATCTGTTAGATTTGGTAACCTAACCAGTGGCATAAGGGATGTTATAAGGACAGTGATTCTCAACTCCCTGCTACAAGAGATGTGGGGACAAGTGGAAAAAGTCCTCTTGATAGTATCCTCTTAATAGCTGTTGAGAGCTCATTGTTTTATGGGTTGTCCCAGCTTTTTGATTCCTCATGCCCAATCAGGAACATAACCAAAGCAAAGCCAAACCTTGCACATTAAAATGGAAAGTTGATGACATTTTGGAATGCAAAGTAGCATTTTGTTTAAAATGTCTACATAGAAACATAAATGGAAGGAAGAGGGGAAAGGCCACTTGTTCGCTCACATGGGTTCCAAGCTAATGTATGTAAGTGTGAAAACATTTCATGTTTGAAATACTTAATATGCAAAGTTATTTATTACCTTGGAAGTCTCTGCAGATATAGGAGATTTAGAAAAAAGAATTGGTGAAATAGAAATTGGTGAGGGAGATCAGATCTGTTGTCCCATTCCCTATCCTTCAATCTCATAGGGCTTATGCTTCAAGAAGTTGGAAGAAAAGACATAGCATTTATTGTGGGAAAATCCTCTCTATTAGGTTAGGAAATGCAAAACCACCTACAGTATAGTAGTCTGTCAGAGAGTAAACAAAACAACAAAAAGACAGAAAACATTGTGGCACTTTAAAGACTAACTCCTGTATTTAATGTGTGCTTTTGTGAATCAAGTCCACTTCGTCAGACATAAGAGTGAGATCTCATGGCATCTCCTTGGCTTCAGATGTGTATATACACATCAGGTACAGAGGCATACAATGGTTGGTCAGCCTAACAGAAAAGTAACACTGTAGCTTTTTACAACTGGCAATAAAATAATGGAAAATCCTTGGTTGTTATTCAAACTTGCTGTGAAGCTTGCCCCTATTGAATTATTGTTCTCTTGTTTGAAATTGTAACTTATAGATGGTTCTTTGCTGCGTGGTCATTACTATCAGGCTTTTAGGGGCAGAAGTGATCCAGTCCTGGATGTATAATTCTCACCTGCCCCCCATTGTTGGAGTGGATTAAAATTCTCTGATGTTCTAAAATTGCCAGGAAAGATGAGCAAATCAAGTTCCTGGTGAGGGAGCTCACCCAACATTGGAAAACTTCAAAGCAGCTGTTCAATAGAACAGGCATTTCAGGTCAACAAGCAGAGAGCCAGACCATTGAGTCCTGATGTCTGTACTGATTGCACAGAAACCCCAAGAGCAAACTGTTCTTAGTTCTGGGCCTGTTATGAGTGTGGAAAATCAGCCACCTCCTTCTGGGACAGGGCAAACACCAGGGCTCATTGGCATGAATGCAAGAAAAATATTGTGGAAGGATAGGAGAGACTGCATGTCTCATTAAGTGTTTTAGTGGATTACTCATAACATTGTCAAACCATCCTAAAATAAAAAAGATTATATTATAGGTAGTAATGCAAAAACTGAGTCCACCCCCATTTGTTATCAGGTGAGACAGATACAGAGTATAACATTAGAAAAGAAAAAGAGCCAGAGTTCACACTGTTACTTTGTGGTACCTCGCATAACGAACACATCGTATAGCAAAAAATTCGCACAACAAAGCGTTCGTTATGCAATGGCGATACCCCACATAATGAAAAAAAATTGTTATGGTAATCGAGATATATCTGCTTAATTTTCGTTATGGTAACCGAGATATACCTGCTTAATGGGAACTCTGGTTAATGAACACTTTCCCCCGTTATGCGGGGCATCTCCCATAGGGAACCGCATAACAAACAAACAAAAACTGCATAGCAAAGAGCTCCGGGGAATGGAGGGTTTTTTTTAATGCGGGGTTCTACTATACTTCTGAACTTTGTGTGATTTTGCTCAAGAGTCTGATACTGTGCTAGCTAACTTGACATGAACTTCAGGGTGGATAAAGCTGTTAGATGGAACCTTTTCCATCTCCTTGGCTTTGGATGTGTATAGTCAAGCTGACTCTACCTTATCTTGAATCAGATAATGAATCCAATGGCTGGCAAGCGATGGCCATCCAGATGTCGAACTGCATATTCTGTTATCTGGCAGTACTGGGTAGGGCTTATGAAATTTTTAGTCTGTCAATAACTAGAGGGCCACAGATTCCAATGGTTTAACTGTTCTCAAGAGTTTAGGACAGATTACTTCCTAGACGTTTTATTCATGCATGTTTTAAATGGGATGTCTGGGATTCCCCTTGGGATCTTGTACATTCATTGTATGCTTGCAGTGTGGTCAGCGATTTCCCAGAAAAACTAACTTTGATTGGCCATTTCTAGCATCATTAGTTTTAAAAAATAGTAATTATAGGTTTTTCCTGTGGAAGAAAGGACAAGTATTATGGCAGCTGAGGCTTGTGAAACCCAGTGGCTTTATTATTATTGGTCCTGAACTTAGAGATCTTCTATCTGTGTCCATGTTTAGTGGGTTTTCACAAAGGGTGTAAAATCTTTTTCTTTCCAGTGGCATTTGGATGTTTTTGTGTATTTTGGCTATTCTTTTGAGTTTCTTTTTATTTTTTACTTGGTGTTATTTGTTTTAAGTGGTCTGACTGTTAACTGCTTCTTGTGATGTAAATGGTTCATATGAAACTTTAAAAGGGAGTAGAATCAAGTTGTCAAATACAGTAACAACCTATGTGGAAGCTTATATGTGCATTCGTTTACCTGTCTCATTGATAGTTTCATTTCTCAAAAGATAGGAGAAAAAGATCTGATACCCAGGTCTTAATCAGAAAAGGGCAGGTTAATGAAGCTGGCAAGAGTCCTGTTCTGTATCACCTCACACTTCATAATAGTAAGGGTTTTTAGGCAAATTGTACCTGTCAGAGTGCACTTTGTCCTACAATTTGGTCATATGAGTTTTCTCCTTTTTTCAAGCAGCACATGAGGTACATGCCTGTCTTGGGTGACCCGCCTTACATGGCATAGCCTGTAGCCTCATCAATTCCCTCCCCTCTAAAGGAGTACACAGAAAGAGCCTCCTCGAAGATTGTGGATACAATTGGGCATACCCTGGGCAGCAACCTTGCCAGCTAATTTTTCTAACACCGGACCGGATCAAACCAAAGGAACTGAAGAATGAATCCATCTAAAAGGTCTTTGTCAAGACCAACCTTAACAATGATCTCAATTAATATTGAGTGACTTTCTAATAATAAGAGTGGACATGTACAGCAGTTCCCTTTAAAGAAAGGGACAGGCTAAACAGGGGGTTGCTTAAGATGTGACATGGTTTCCTGTCACAAAAGCACACATTCCATGCAAGTGGATACAAGGATCATCCCAAATGACATACTACACCCACACATCACAGTGACCCTGTTTATAATTATGCAGCCTGGGACAATATGGGTTTCTAGTAGCACTCTCAATCTACTAAAAAAAATAGCATCTAGAAGATAATGAATTGATTTCTGGCCACTCCCACGAGTTTGTCAGGCATAAATTGTGATATAAGTGGTTCATATGAAACTTTACTAGGGAGTAGAAACAGTAAAATGACCTTTATCAAAAAGGCCATAGAAGTTTAGTAGCTCCTGTTGATGCTGTGGATATAATGCTTGGAGTTCTGGTGCTTCGGCAATTTGTGACTGAAATCCTGTTTAGCATGGTAAGTCACACTAGAGTAGACAATTGAATAAGTGAAGATTTGACAAATCATTCCTCCATAAGTTCCATTGATTTACTTGTGACTTATTATATGTCAGGGTCTGGGGCAACTGGCAGACAACACAAATTCCAGGACAACCAGGCCAAACAATAACAAAATATCAGTGAGGTGTCCAAGTGAATCCAAGATGAGTCCAGGTGACAAAAATGTAGTCTAAACAAGCAAGAAGTCAGGCAACCAGGAGAACAGACATAGCAGAGAATCCTCAACGGCTGTAGCAAGGCAAGGACAGAATTTCAGGCAAGGCAAAACAACAGTCCACGGGATCAGGAGATTTTTGAAGCAAAAATCAGGAACTACACAAGCAATCAAGGAGAAAAACAACTCTAAGTCTGCTTACCTTAGTTGCTGAGGCAGCTTCTGGGATGATGGGCTTGTTCTTATATAGCTAGCCACAGAGGGTCTCTAGGTGGTGCTTAAGAAGGTCTGGAAACTTCCCCAAGACTCTCAGGAGAGGCTAAGCAGCTGCAGCAGGCTAAGACTCCAATCCTGCAGGACTTAGAGCAGCTGCTGCAAATCTTGGCATTATATTAAAGTCACTGTTGATTCACTGGTCTAGAATTTTAGCCTGAGTTAGTCAGACTGCACTTGAATTACTGGACTCCAAGTTGAAGTTGATTTAAATCACAATTTTAATTACTAGCAATTAAGACTAGATTTTTTTGGAGGTCCATGGTGTCTTAGTGATTAATATGCTGAGCATGAAAACCAGAAGGCTGGCAGATCAGCACTTTGAGACGTGAGTCTCAATCTGTGAGAGATTGTGAGGAGTTCCAGAGGGATCTCTTGACACTGGGGGAGTGGGCAAAACAGTGGCAAATGAGCTTCAACACTAGTAAGTGCAGAGTGATGCATGTTGGGGCAAAAAAAAAAAACCCAATTACATTTATAAACTGATGGGGTCTGAACTCTCTGCGACAAACCAGGAAAGGGACCTTTGTGTCCTGGTGGACAGCTCAATGAAGGTGGCAACCCAGTGTGCTTCAGCAGTGAAAAAAGCAAACTCAATGCTAGGGATCATTAGGAAGGGTATAGAAAATAAGTCAGCAAATGTCATTTTGCCTCTTTATAAATCTATGGTGAGGCCCCATCTGGAATACTGTGTACAGTTCAGGTCGCCATACCTCCAGAAAGATATTATGGAGCTGGAAAAAGTGCAGAGGAGGGCAACCAGAATGATTAGGAGACTGGAACACCTTCCTTACCATCTGAGGCTGTAACGGTTTGGCCTCTTCACTCTTGAACGACGGCATCTAAGAGGTGACCTGATTGAAGTTTATAAAATCATGCATGGTGTGGACAAAGTAGATAAGGAAAAAACTGTTTTCCCTATCGCACAACACTAGAACTAGGGAGCACTCCATGAAACCTTTGGGTACTAGTTCTCAAATAAATAAGAGAAAGTATGTTTTCACCCAGAGGATCACTGGTCTATGGAACTCCCTGCCAGAAGAAGTGGTGACAATTGTCAGTCTTGACAGCTTTAAGAAAGGATTAGACAAGTTCATGGAGGACAAGGGTATCAATGGCTATAATTATGGATACCTAAGGACAACCTCTGGGTTGAATAGGCAGGATATCACTCAACGTCATTTCCAGGGAATCCTAAGCAGGTGAAGGCATCTGCTTAGGAATACCCTGAAGCAAATGGTGAGCCACTGTGTGAGAATTTGGGTAAATTCCGGATGGGCTGTGGCCTGTCCCAGCAAGGCTGTTCTTATGTTCTTACTAGCATATTTGTGCCCGGCCTTGCCGGGCAGTTTCTTGGGTGTGTGTTTTTTGGTTAGGGGTGGTTTGGGTGGTGGTGATTTTAATTTGCTGTTTTTGACTTTATGGGTTTTTTTATTTATTTCATTGTTTATTTAGATTTTATTATTCTTTTGACTGTTTTTTCTCTTGTGGCCTCTAGGTGGGGCTGTGGTTAAGAGTACTGTGTTTGGTTTTTTGTTTGGTTTTTGATTGTTTTTACTCTTACGGCCTGAAGGTGGAGCTGTGGTAAGAGTTTTCAATTTTTGTTCAGTTGGTTCCCGGCGTCATGGAGGGAAGACATCTCCCGTAAGTGCTCGCGTTTTTTGTTGCGTGTGGGGGTGGGTGGGTGGGCCATGGGTGGAGGGTTTCCCATGGTGGGTGGGTGGGCAGGGGATAGAGGGTTTTCCCGTAGTGGGTGTTTCAGGGTGGGGGAGGGTTTACCGTGGTGGGTGGGGAGAAGCACCGCTAAGTGCGATCGGTGGGGGTTATGGATTGCGGGGGAGCAAGGCAGGGGGGGGGGCGACGTGTGATGTGGATTCCTTCTCTCCCAGGAGGCAAAGGTGCCTTTGCCTCCCAAAGAGCTCACTTCTCCCTGGGTTGGCTGGGGACGAAAGTTTCGTTCCCAGCCAACTCAGAGAGAAGCAAAGCCTCTCCGTGATGTGGATTCCTTCTCTCCGGTAGGCAATGGCCTCCCGAAGAGAAGGGCTCGCTTCTCTCTGGGTTGGCTGGGGACAAAGGTTCCACTCCCGGCCAACCCAGAGAGAAGCAAAGCCTCTCCGTGATGTAGATTCCTTCTCTCTGGGAGACAAAGGTGCCTTTGCCTCCCGAAGAGAAGGACTCACTTCTGTCTGGGTTGGCTGGGACATCAGCAGTAAAACAATTATTTTTCTTATTTTGTTTAAAGTTTTGGAAATGGTTTTCAGGATTTTCAGTATATGTTAAACATTTCTTTTAAGCCCAATGTTGAAGATTGACAACAGTGCCATCTATTTCCTTTTGACTTTTCCACAAACTATTATAAGAATATACTGCCCCAAACAGTCCATTACAGAGTTCCACCTAGCATTTTTTGAGAGTCTTAGTTTGGTTTTACCCATATTTTTTTTTCAGAGCTTCTGCAAAATGATTGTTCAGGAAGTATTTAACAATTTCAGTGACATTATTCTTTATTTCTGAAACACTGAAGTCTGGCTAGGAGGGTGCAGCAAATGAGCACTGCAACCATATGTTATATTCCCTTCTAAATTTCTTATTTTGGATATATATATATGCAGCATTGTCTGTGTAAACGTCTCCCTTGCTCGAAATGCAACAAGAGGAGGCCAAACGGTAAATCCAGAAAAGATTTTAAAAAATGTTTGAGGCAAATGAATATCTCCAAATAATGTTGATGTTTTATTCACCGTTCATAAATGTTCAAATAAACCAGATCCAAATTGGGTAAATTCAGGTAAATTGGGAATATTTTCAGTATAAACTTTCATCAGGGATCTAAGGAAACAAAGACTTAATTACTAAGACATAAATTTCTTATGAATTATATGCATATATACATATTTACAACTATACAAATCTCGGTATTGTTACATATCAGCATAACCACAGGCACAAACATCAGATGAAACAATAGATAATTACCTGTACAATCTTGAATAGTATAATAAAGAATGAATTTTAAAGTGCGTCCCAAGCCTCACGTGTGTTCTTTCTGTGCTGACAGACATCAAACAAATGGTGGATTTTGACTATTTTTAAAGGTACAATACAATGTAATCAAAACAGCTGCGCAATTATAACCAATCAAAGATAATTACAAGAAACAGGAGTAATCTAGCTCCATGTTGAGTCCGTGCGGTTGTAAAGTTTTAAAGCGATAAATGTAATAGGCTTCTCTTTGCAAAGTGATTGCTCAATGTTAGTGCGAGAGAAAGGAACGGGTTTACAAACTTCTAAAGCAACAAACTTAAGATATCGGTCATTATGTTTCTTCTCAATAAAGTGATTGACTAAGGGGGCTTGAATGTTACCCGATCGAATTTTCAACCTGTGTTCCCCCACCCTGGTCCTAAGTTCTCTAGTGGTGACCCCCACATAACCAAGACCACAAATACACACAAGCAGGTATACACAATTTTTTGTTTACACGTTGTGAGGCTTTGGAGTGTGAGGGAAAATTCACTTCTTGCAAGGCACACTTTTTTTGTTTGCCAGGACAGGTTGCATTGTACACAACCACCACATCGGTAATGTCCTGAAGCAATGGGATTAGCTGGGCGGAGACGCGCCCCGTGATCCGAAAAGGTGACAATCTGCCCAATCGATCTTGTCTTTCTGAAACCGATAGTGGGGTTTTCCATGCAACCTGGAAGGTGCTGGATGATATGCCAGTACTTGCTAATGGTATATGTAATTTTCCCTGCTAAGGGGGAATATTCAAAGGAACAATTAATCTTCTTGTCACTGGGTTTCTCCCTTTTGCTAAATAGCTGTTCCCTAGGCACAGAGCGTGCTTTGTTCCAATTGGTAGACACAACCTGTTCTGGGTAACCCTTCTGGTGTAAAAACTGGCAAGTAGTATTAGCGGATTCTAAAAAATCCACTTGTGTAGTGGAGTTTTGCTTTGCAAGAGCCTGAAATAGATGATCTCCGAGATTCCTTCCAGTTCTGTGATTTTGCATGTGGGATGGGGTTTGACCTAGGATCCAGGATGGTTTCCACTATAATGATTTTTTGCTCTTTTTTTTCTCCCGTGTAGATAAAATAATTAATGGTCAAGACTATGAAGTCATGATGCAAATAGACTGTGAAGTGATGGACACCAGGATCTTGCACATCAAAAGCTCCTCCATCCCCCCCTACCTTCGAGATCAGCAACGGAACCATACTGCATCTTTCTACAGCTCTCCTCTGACTGTCCCAGAGGCAGCTCCTGTTGTAAGAGCATACACTGAGTCCCCTGAATAGCCTCCTTCTGACAGATGCCATACCACACCCTGGAGCCATGATGGCGAACCTTGGCACTCCAGATGTTCATGGACTTTAATTCCCAGAAGCCCAAGCCCCCATGAATCCACATGAGTGGGTTTACTGCAATTCATCCAGCCTGCACCGCCCTCATTGCTCCTGGAAGCGGAAGTAAAACGTGCCCATCCGAGGGCTTCACGGGTCAGATGAATTTGTGTCGGTTGCAGATCCAGCCCCCGGGCCGTAGTTTGGGCACCCCTGATCTAGACAACTGCAGAACTGAGTTTTTTTAAAGCTGTGCTTGTGTCTGCCTCAGCCTTTCTTGAACACTGACTATCCAGTTGGCCAGCTGCCTTTGGCTTAGCAGGCGCTCAAGGTTATTTTTCTCCTTGCTGTACTGGGAACAAGACCTTCACATAACACACCCTCTTTATTTAAAAACAAACGGTAGATCTCAATAACAGAAAGAATTACAGCTTTTTTTTAAAGCCATTCTAATAAAGCCTATAAGGTGCAGTTGTTTTGTTTTTGCTTTTTTTTCTTGGGGGGGGGGGGTGTGTGTGCATGCAGGAAGGCCATAACACTGGCCCACAACAAAGTTAAAGTGGCATCTTACTCATTGTGATCCTTTTTTGAGTTACTCTTGGAGTAGATTGAAATCAGTAGGGCAATTCAATAAGCACATACTTAACTTGCACTTATTTCATTTGGTCCACAGTTGAATGTGATGAAGACATCAGCCAACTCACTTAGTAGCATGTTAAATTATGTTCTTATTGTTCTGGGATTATTTTATTTTCAAAATCTAGACACAAACATTTCTGCTCTTTTTATATGCTTTTTGGAGCAGAGTAGGGTACACTGTTGGAAGTGTGTGTGGAGGGGTGGGGGGGAATGGGTTGGAAGCATCCTGCATTCCAGATGTCAGAATCAGAGACTACTTTTATTATTGTTCTGTGCTATCTAAAGTTTATATTAAAATGTTAAATGGAGGAGTGTGGGTTTTGTTTTTAATGTCTCCATCGTGTTCAAGACCCATACTGCAGAACTATCTAATACAGGGCTCGGCAAACCTGCCTTTCCTGATATTCTTTGACTTCAATTCCCAAAAGGCCCTGATCAGCAGGTGTGCTGACTTGGGGTTCTGGTAATTGAAGTCCAAGAACATGTCAAACATGGTGGCGACAGTGTTACAGCATAGACATGTATGGCTGTCAATGGAATTGGGTTCATTGATGACCTGAGTGTTGATGGAAGCAGCAAGCTGATTTTTTTTAGTGCTTGGAGCTATACTTTCTGCTGATTCTCCCAAATGCTGAAAAACTGATAGGATGCCGCTTCATACTGCAGATGGATAATGACACAAAACATACAGCAAAAGCTACCCAAGAGTTTCTCAGGGCAAAGAAGTGGGATATTCTTCAATAGTAAAATCAGTCACTGGATCTTAATCCAACAGAGCATGCTTTTTACTTACTGAAGACAAGACTGAAGGCAGAAAAAGCCATGGACAAGCAACAGCTGAAAGCAGCTGCAGTAAAGGCCTGACAAAGCATCTCAAGAGAGGAAACTCAACATGTAGTAATATCCATGGGATCTAGACTCCAGGCCAGGGGTGACCAACCTACGGCTTGTGGGCCAGACCCAGCCCATGGCACCATTTCATGTGGCCCGCTGCCACCCTCCCCGCTACCAGAAGTGGGCACGTTTATGAGTTGTAAAATGTTCTCTCGCCTGCCATAAACGCTGGCATAAATGCACCCACAGCTGTTGTAAACACATTTATGATAGTCATGGATGCATTTTATGGCAGTGTTTACGGCAGGAAGAACCACATGACCAGCATACTCAGCTATTGGGGGGAGCATGGTCCATAATTCTTCAGGCACTGTCAAGTCTAGTCCCTTAAATCTATTTCTTCACCTCCACCGTATATTCTTGAGGGATGTTATCTAGGTCATACCTGTGTGGCTTAATTGTTTTCCCTACTTTCTTCAATCTATCACTTATGAGCCACCAAAATAGGATCTGTGTGTCTGCCAATGGCTATACTTTCTGAATGGTTAATGTCCATTTTGTCAAATTCTTTGCATTAAAGCAAAGGCCACATGCCAAAAAGAAGATATCCGTGTTCCAATATTTCTGGACTTGACTGTAGATGTAAGCAGTTATTTCTGCTGCATGGATGAAAAATTGCTTGTATGTAGCCCACCAGCATCAACTTTATCAGATCTAATTAAGTAATGTAACCAGAGAGATAGGAAAGTGACCAAAAAATCAAACAAAAAATCCTTACAACATCTGGTTTTGCTGGATTTTAACACTGACATTTTATTATAAAAATCACATTTATCTTTTTCTTAACAAAATGTTAACTCTTGTATTAAAATGATAAGACAAAGGGATTATTTTCTTCCTGGAACCTGCACACTCTCTCATGGGAGGCAGCATAATAAGTAATAAAAAAGCAAGATACACCCAAAATTATAAGGCTGACTTTTAACACATGGACTGATCTACAATCCACTTATTTTTAAAGTAAAAACCCCCACCATTTTCTTTCTTTTGTACAATAAAAATATTTTTAAAAAGGTGCAAGTGGCCCATTAAAATTACCCCCCTCTGTTCTCAGTAAGCAAAGATGACATTGTAAGTAACCTGGTGGCCATTGTCCCAAGCATAAAGGAGTCGATCCTTGGGATTATAGTCTATCTGCGTGGTGTAAGAGTATTCATTTTCAAAAAGCAGGCGGGGGATAATCTGGGTGTTGGTATGTGTGTCAAATGCATATGAGATATTAGCATTCTTTTTGTTATAACTGTCAACAGCATAGAGAACGCCACAGATGACAAAAGAATTGCCATAGAAATTCTTGCGCAGGCCTGTCAGCCACGTAGTTTCCTTCCGAATGCTCAAATCCATAGCATTGAGTTTGCTGAGGACAACCACTTCTTGGCTGAAGCCTTCATAACTAATGGCTGGATAAATTATCCACAGGCCATTCTCATCCACTGCAAAATCCACATCAGAATGTCCACGCCACCGCCATGGTGTCTCTTCCTCATATGCTACATCATGCAACATGGCCCAGGCAGCCACATAACGGTGCTTCAAGTCATATTTGATGAGATTGCGGGTGAAGGCCCGGTTGTAATAGAGAGAGCCATTGAAGACTGCATGTCCTGTCCCCATCCAACTATAGGGCAACTTATAAGAGTTACTCCAGCGGCCTAGGAAGCAGAGAGATTGTAATCAGTTGAAGAGTGACTCACTTGAGGCTACCTAAGGGGCCATTCAGCAATTACGTGATCCTCGAGGGGGGAAGGGGGCCTGCCATCTGAATTACGGAAAATTATGGGGGGGGGGTGGTTTCAGGTCAAAGATTATGTAATCCATTTGGAGCTGTTGTGGTTTCGAAACATGGCGCTTTTTTAGGTTTAAAAATTATCTCTGGCATTTTGATCCGATTTGAGATTATTGAATCCTCACCGATACATTCTGCATTAGGCACCAATAATGAAAAGCTCTAAAAATTAAGAGTTTTGATACAAAAGCTCTGGATTACGCAATTTTAAAGGGAGGGGGTTTTTGAAGCGAAATTTATGACGGGATTACATGGGGGGAGGGGGTCAATTTTCCCAAAAAAATGGATCACGTAATTGTTGAAGTCTGACTTCTCAACTATTTTCTTCTGAGATTCCTATGCACCTTAGTACTCTCTACACTGATTGGCAGTGAATGGTCAGGATTTCAGACACTAACTGGAAATTCCACTGGCTTAATCTGAGGTTGTTTGCATATAAACATTTGCCCTGCCATGAAATTATATCCTTTAGACACATTTAAGTACACCTGAAATTAAATTTTCCTTTGTAAACATTGAGTACTTACTAGATACAGTAAAACCCCGACGTACAGAAAAACTCTGTTCCCTGGCCTCATCCGTAACTTTTTTTCCCGTAACTCAAGGCATCCCCATAGAAAATAGCAGTGGCACCATTTTGGCACTGAAAATGTGATTTTACATACCAAAATGGCAGCCGTGCCTATGTTTAAAAATTCATAACCTGGGGTTTTTCGTAAATCGGTACCCCGGGGTTACGAAAACAATTTCGTAAGTTGGGTTTTTTCATAAATAGGTACCCCGGTTTATGAAAAAAAACCATTTCGTAACTCGAGTTTTGCGTAACTTGAGTCCTTCGTAAGTCTGGGTTTTACTGTAGTTCTTGGCCGTTCCAATAGTTATCAAATAAAAAAGCAAGTAACTGATAACTGTATTTGATGCTTATGTTTTATTAATGTGAAAAGGCTAAGAACCCTGTCAGTAAGCCATCATGTTCTGACACAGGTCCCAAGCCTATTTCCCAGCCAGCAATAGAGCCCACCAAATGGTCAAGAGGTCCAGGAGAAAGAGAGGCAGAAGTTAAGAACCAAGTTACTCTCATGAAAGTGGAACCCAAACAGAAGCCGTGGGGGATTAGCAGATGATCCCTATGGAAAAGGAGGAAGATCATCTATCCTCAGCAAACGGTGGCTATAAAAGTTGCTTTGCCATGAGTGGAAGCTTCTGACCATGAGTGGAAGCAGAACCTCAGAAGTGGAAGTCTGCCCTCCTTAAAGGATAAGGAGCCCAGGTCCAGGGTCAGAAGATGAAGCAAGCGAGGCCTCCTCTAAGCCTATTGGTGCAAAATAAAATCAAGACTGGAGCTATAGGAGCAAAGTGCTCATCTACAGAGGAAGCATTCTTAGCAATAGGTGTTCTCCTTGAGAGGAGGCACTTCCTTCAGAGTGGGGGGAATTATGCTGAAAGGCTTATAGTTGAACATTAGATGGTCTCCAGGCCGCTTCAGCTACAAAGTAACAGCTCCAGGCTAGAGGAGCTGCTCAAAATATACCTTTCTTGGCTGTCTGTTTTTCAAACCTTGATTCTTACTGAGTATTTTGCAGTATGCAAACCTGGACTTTTATCTTTTTTGGCTATGTAACTGTCTAGATCTGCACTATCTGCTGGCTTGAGACCATTTGACCTTGGCTTTGGAGTCTCTATTTCAGAGGTTAGCAAGCGCGGTGGCTCAGTGATTAAGTAGCCCGCCTTGTTAGTTGGAAGGCTGGCTAGTCAGCAGTTCGAAACCCGGGTACTGCATGACAGATTGAGCGCCTCTCTCTGTCCCAGCTCTTGGGGACATGAGAGGAGCCTCATTTGGGCATTCCCTGAGCTGAGTTTCTTCCGCAAAAAATCTTTTCAATCCAGAATAATTTCTGACACAAAATTATTATTATGGTTCAGCAACTTTTATAAGTCGGGGGCTAGGTCACACTCCTTCAGACAGTTGAGGGAGTTGGAATGGTGGTCGTAAACACTGCCATAAACCCATCCATGTCTGTCATAAACACATAAACAGCCGTAAACAAGTCTGCAGCCGCTTCCGGCGGCAACGGCGGTTAGAGCAAGGGCAGGGGCCATATGATTTGGCACCGCGGGCCGTAGGTTGCCAACCCCTGCTCTATTTAAACCCTGCTTGCTCACTCCTAGGACTTTGCTATACAGTAGTACCTTGCTTAAAGAGCATAACGCATTCCACGGAATTGCTCTTTAAGTGAGTTTGCTCTTTAAGCGAAACACCATTGTAAGTAACCAATTGTGACTTCTGGCGGAAGGGGGATTGCGAACCCCGATTTAGTTGTTAAGCGAGTTAGTCTCTAAGCAAGGCACTCTTTATGTGAGGTTTTGCTGTACTTCTGACCATGACTTTCACATGACCTTTGGACTGGGACTGAGTTGCTCTTCTGACCCTTTGACTATTTAGCTTACATCTCCGGAATACACTTGAGCCTCATCTGAGCAGGAATGAGACATCTCTACATCAAAGCCCTCCTTACTATGATATTGCCTAGTTCCTGTCCCCCTTTCCTAAATATACTCCATCTCAGCTACACCAAACATCTAAACATCCAGTATTACATCATAGCTTTGTTTAATGAAGCTTTGAGTCCTTCCAGAACTCTCCCCTGATCAGAGCTTCAAAATATTAATTTCTTGGAATTCAGCTTCCAGACACCCTAGGGCCGCCCGCGGTGGTGAACCTTGGCACTCCAACTGTTCTTGGACTTCAATTCCCAGAAGCCTTGATCAGCAGGTGTACTGACTTGGGCTTCTGATAATTGAAGTCCAAGAATAGCTTGAGTGCCAAGGTTCGCTATTACGGCCCTAGGCTGTAGCCATGCTGATATGGAAAGTTGTGGTCCAAAAGAACTAACTTCCAAATTTCCCCCTGAACTCACAATCTCCCCGACTGCTAGGTACCACGATACTATGGTCCTAAAACAGAGGACAGACCTTGTTTGAAGTTATCCAAATTCCGGAATTCCACCAGAGTGTTGCCATAGTAATAGTTGGTTACATAAATACGCTCATCCTTGGCAACTGGGTCCTTCATCCAAGCACCTTCATTTCGGCCATAAGTGTTCTGGACCACAGGCCCAGAGATGGTGGACAAGGTGTCTTTGCACTGGCCTATGTAAACAAACAGACAAAAAAGCAGCTCAGAGTCGTAATGATAACAATATCTAGCATTGTATATAGCACTGTTTTTACAACAACCTTGTAAAGAAGTCCAGTTATCCCACAATTACAAACAGGGCAGCTACAGCTGAAAGGCCATAGGTCACTGCTATTAATTAGTTTGAGCTAATGGGAAAGAGAATGAATGATTTAACATGGAGCAGTGGTATACAATAAGTGTCTAATCTTTATTCCCCCTGGACCAGTGGGAATAAAGATTAGACACTTTTATACCACTGCTCCATGTTAAATCATTCATGGGCTCCCGCAGGCCTGTGTTGGGTCGCCAAATTGCCGGGACAGGCGGCCGTGCACCTCTACTGAGAACCCATAACTTAAAGGGCAGTTTCCGCTTCGACAGTTTCCACTTCAGCTCCTCTCCCTGTGGGAGAAAGTCCAAAGTACTATGGCAGCGGTGCGGAAATTATTATCTCTGCACACGCTGCTGAAGTGCTTCAGACTTTCTCCTACAGAGCCGAGAGGAGCCAAAGCAGAAACTGCTGAGGAGGCGTGGCCCTTTAAGTTATGGGTTCTCAGTAGAGGCGCACGGCTGCCCATCCTGGTAATTTGGCGACACAGCACAGGCCTGCCACTGGTTACCTTTCTCCTACAAATCTGTCTCTTACTGGTACTTTTCTGCCTTAAAAGAAAGGTAGCATGTGGGACCTGACAGTGCCTGCAATGAAGCATATTATTAATATGCCAATTAAGGGCTTTATTTTCAGGCTGTGTGGCACAGATGGTGTGTATCTAAAAGACAGCAGTGTCTAGATCCTTTAAAATAGGAGGGAATGCCACATGCTAAAAGTGTGAGAAAGATCCATAAAAGATCTTATTTTACATATTCGTATCATTTTGTAATGTTTGGTTAGGTTCGTTGATTCACAGAAGGACATTCCTCAAATCACACAAAGCCCTATACAAATCCAACCATACAATCACTCATATCAGGTATGACTTATCTATACCTATAAAATGGTGCGTTAACCGCTGGAATGTGACAAAGGATGTTTAGCCAGGCCCTACTAGCCCGTAATGAGCCTCCGTTCACTCGCCCGAACCCGGTTCACAGGTAACTGTCAGGTTGAATTTTGCGCCAGTGGGGCAGGAGCCCCCTGGACGCAAACAAAAAAGGGAACTTCAATTCCCAACGTTCTTTGCGCCGCGCTGCGCCACAGCCAATCAGGCTGAGCGGCGCGAGCAAAAGGAACGTTCGGAAACACGCCGCGTCCAATCAAAATGAAGCCACAGGGAAAAAAACCGCTGCACAAACTGAAATTGCAAACGCCAAACTACAAGCCCCAGCGTCCTGCGCGCCATGTGCGCGCAGAACACTAAGGAAGCCGGCGTGCGAAAAATAAAAATAAAGGCAGGCCACGGAACCCCCACCCCCCACCGCAGCATACAGCGGCAATGGGATTCCCGCGGTCCAGCCACTGAGACCGGCCCACGGAAATACCCCCACCCCCAACACAAAACAACACAATCCAAAAACATTCAAAAGTAATCAAAACCAAAAATAACAAACAGAAAAAGTAAACACAAAAACATCCAAAAACAGACAAGAAAAAAAACACAGAACCCCACCCCCCCAAAAAAAAAACTAACCCCAAAACAAACCCCCGCAAAAAATTAAACCAGAGACCTTACCAGGAGACGTCCTCACTCAATGACGACCAGAACTAAACTGAGGAAAGAAAGAGACTACTTATCGGAAGAAAAAGCGACACCCAGAGGAAAGTATAGAAAAATAGTAAATTAAAAGAAAAGCTCACCAGCCCCACCAAGAGGCCACAAGAGAAAAAACATTCAAAAATATTCACAATAATCACAAAGAATTCACAAATTAATGAAATCGTTTTCAAAACATTCAAAAATATTCACAATAATCACAAATAATTCAAAAAAAAGAAGTGTTAAATCATCTAAACACAATATAGAAACATTGGTTTTAAAAAAACATATTCTTACACATTTTTAAAATTATTATCCAAGGTACAACTATTTAAAAAAATTCACATAGTAACACATTATTTGGTTAAATACAATAATTATAAAAAAATATATCATCCTTTCCTCTTGTTTAAAAACAAAAAACAAAAAAATGATCACAGTTTATAACAGCCCATGCGTAAAAATAAAAAATTTAAAAACCACAATTAAAAACTAACCTCATTTGTATAAACATAAAACAAAAACCTTCCAAAACCATTTTAAACAGCCCGGCACCGCCAGGCAAAATCTGCTAGTATAAGGTATATAAGTATAAGTCATACTGCAGAAACTTGGCTTGTGTTTTTCCAGTCTTCTTCCTATTTTATTAGTATTTACAGAAAGAAACTTTGTAGTTTAATCCCTTTCTTGTAAATAATTCCTTCCTGTAATCCCTGCCTTTTGTTAGCAATGGATTACGTAAATTGCTAGAGCAGACAATCTATTCTTCCTATCTACACTCTTCAACTGAAACCCTTAACATTATGTGGGTCACAGAAGTGCACATGTCTTCTTAAGACCATGTAAGCATATTTTTCTTTTAAATTTAAGTTTCTATATCAACTAGGCAGGGTAATGTAGAAATTTAACAAATAAATAAAATTAATATAATAATGCACTTCTGCATCTCTAGGAAGCCCCTTAAATATGTAGAAGCCATTTACATCTTTAAGCCATTGAGGCTGACCAGTTTCAATTCCAGTATACATGCACTTTGATCAGCTAGGTGTGGTTTTAAAAGGACACATATTAATATGCAGTGGTTGAAATCCAGTAGGGTAAAGGACCTAGGCACAAAAAATTTGGACATGTAAGACTCCCTCTTGTCCTGCTCTTCCAAAAGGGCTTCCCAGGACCAGAGAAATTCTAAGGGAGCCTAGAAAAACTGAGATGGGGAGGAATGTTGTACTAATAAAATACAACCATGGCAAATGACATAATCAGGCTTACAGAGTATGACTTTATACTAAAGGATTTCAGCCAGTGTCTGCCAAAGACATCACAGCTGAATACTATGTTGACTCATCCATACAACTAGCACAGAGTAACAATTCTTTGTCTCTCCCACAAGAACCAACAACTAGATCAGTAGTTCTCAATGTGGGGCCCAAGCCCCACAGCGGGATTTCAATTCCCAGAAGCCTAAGTCAGTACATTGGCTGATCAGTGCTTTGGGGAATTGACTTAGGCTTCTGGGAATTGAAGTCCAAAAAACAAAGATTGGGAAACACTGTTTAGATGAACTAAAAGGAAAGTTGCAAAGAAACTAATTCTGACATTACAAATTCTTGCTGCTGTTCCTATTCCATGCTATTGCACAAAATACAGTATGTGACAGCTACAACTACTGCCAATCTCTTGTATTCCCAAACCAATATCCAAAAGTAGCTGAATGAGCTTTGCTGGGTCAGGCTGCAGGCACAACACAGTATGTGTATCAACCTCTGCCTATTCGTCTGCCTTCATTAAACCTCCAAGAAATCTGGTACCTGACTTTTCACCTATCATCTTAAAAATACACTTGATAATTCTACATTAAAAAGAGTGCATTAAATAATATAGCATGTATTTTGCTTCCCTGAGTAGGCTTTGGAACATGTTGAGAGTTCTTCACTTCTGTCTTAACATTGCTGCTGTCACAAGTTATGGTTGAAAAATATGAACACGAGGAAGAGAGGAAATCAGCTGACCAATGCTGTTCCTGACATCTTCCTCATCTAGGCTGCTGGGTGTAGTTGATGTCGTTGGTAGACTGGCACGAACAGGGGCCGAAGATGTTGAAGCTTTAGTTGTGCCATCTGAACTAGGCTCAGTTCTTGCCTCTCTTTGGGAATCTACAGTGGGCATCCTAACCATGGGTGGCCTCGTGGTAGATGCAGTCTGAGTTCTGGAAATTTGTGTGGTAGTCTCAGCTATTGTTTTTGTTGTCCATGTAGTATCCTCTCTCCTTGACTGATTAATGGAAGAAACCTCAGCTGCTATTGTGGTTTCTAAAAAGGTTGAAAAATTGTCACTGGTGGTAGAAAAGACTGATGAGGTAGATAATGGTGTTGGCTCAACAGAGGGAGGATAAATGGCAGAAGGCATTGGTGGTTCTCTAGTAGTGGTTGTAGAGGCTTCTTTTTCAACTGGGGTAGTGCTTTTAACATGCCCTTCCATTACTGCTTTGTTCTGGTGTATTTGTGGGCCTCCCACAGGTGGTGGCTTCTTGGAGAGAGTATTCAACAGGTAGCTGTGCTGCAAAAGCTGGTCTTCAATCAACAAATCCATTGCATCTCCACTGAAAGATTCATCTTCTGCTAAAGACAGAATAAGAACAAGGGATTGTTATTCTCTCCTGAATGCAAGTTGGGATGGAAATAGAATTAGAAACAACAAAAAACACTTTAGGCAAACAATAAAAGACTAGAAGACAAAGTTGCCAACCTCTTCTTTCATTTCATACCCATAAGCTTCCTTGGTGCATTGTCTCATCAATTAAATGCATGGCGGGCAATAGTCCATGGGGTTGCAAAGGGCCGGAGTCGACTGTGCGACTAAACAACAACAACTCTTGAAACATCATAGGCATTTAACATCTAAGGAATGTGTGGGCTAGCCCTTTTGATAATCAATCTGAGATGAGGGGAAGAAAGTGGAATTCTTCTTCTTGACCTCAGAAGGCCATGGTTTGAGACACAACTACCTGTACATATCTCAAGATATTTACATAATTCTTTCTGCTTAAAAATTTGGAACTTTCAAATTACTTGGAATTTTCCTTTGGTGAGATTTGTTTCAGGCTATCTTATTCCTCATCTCTTACATCTGTGCACATCTATATACCCCTATTTTTCCATTAGTCCTAAAAATCTTAGCCACAGGTTTCTTTTTAGCATGTATCCTAGCAAGATCATAAAAGTAACACTGTTTCTTAAATTCTATCTAATGTGATGTAAACAGGCCTGAATATATTACAATTAGGCAAAGCTGAATGGCATATTTTATTCATGGTGCTCTATAAAATGGCAAAATATACAGTCCCTGAGTGTCCCCCCCCCAAAAAAAAAAACCCAAACAAACCATGGAGTGGTAAACCTCTTTTGTTTACTCGATGCCTAGAAAATCTTGGGAAGGCTCATAAGTTGGAATTAACTTGACAACACCAAATTATTATTATTTATTTATAAATATTCAACATATTTCTGGGACTCACGTTCCTCAAGATAATTTTCCATTTCAGCATCTGTGGCCTTATAGTAAGTAACTCCTCGGACAATGGTCTGCCGGGATGGAGTTCGGCTTTGGAGTTTTCTAGGCAAAGTTGACTTTGAGTTTGTTACTTCTAGGGCTGGAGGGTCAAAGCGCAAGGAATCCACGATTTGCTGAGAAGCCATCTTATCTTGCAAGAAAACGTCTTCATATTTTTCCTTGAAGATTTAAAACAGCATTTTAAATTGTTGCTAGATGACTGGCCAAGCATGCATCAGAACAGTTTCCCCAGATCACACCAAAGCACACCTGGAATCTTATTTCCCACAGTGGCAAACATACTAGATCAGGAGTTGGATACGTTAAGCCTGTGGGCTGCATGCAACACCTCCAGGTACAAAAGGTATTCCCTCTACCTCCAGGAGCCCTTAACCAAGTGCGTTCACAATTAGACTTCCAAATTAAACCTTCTAGTGACCAACCACCAAAATAAGCATAAATGCAAATATAAGGAGGTGAGGAAGAATAGGTATTATAACCAACAAACATATTTAACCACATAAGGAAGCTTTCCTTCAAAATACATGCTGTATACATGTGTTTAGTCTAACTCAGTGGTTCCCAATGTGAGGCCCATGCCCCACAGGGGGCCTTCAATTCCCAGAAGCCTAAATCAGTACATTGGCTGATCAGTGCTTTGGGGAATTGACTTAGGCTTCTGGGAATTGAAGTCCCAAAACCCAAAGGTTGGAAATACTGCCTTAACCCCTTGCTCATGCCCCAAAATTATTTTAAGATATTCTACTCAGTTCTCTTGAGGGACTGTGGTGGCACAGTGGTTAAGATGCTGAACTTGACAACTGGAAGGTCGGCAGGCCAGCAGTTTGACTCGAGACCTGAGTGCTGCACAGCGGAATGAGCTCCCGTCTCTGTCCCAGCTCCTGCCAACCTAGCAGTTCAAAAGCAAGACATTGCAAGTAGATAAATAGGTACCACTTTGGTGGGAAGGTCAGGCCTTCCACTCACTTTTTAAAATAAAAAAAAGTGAAGAAGTGAGTGTTTTTCATTTTAAAAAGTGAGCAAAAAGTGACAAAATTGCAGGCAAATTCTCGAGGTCTGCCTTTGATTTCCCACCAAAATTCAAATTAAAATACTCGAAATTGCAGTTTTATATTCATAAAATAGGTGTAGTGACAGTAGGAAGTCAATAACAACACGAAAAATAGCATATTGAAACATTTATTTCAAAATCTAATAGGCCCATAACTTAAAGGGCCACGCCTCTACGTTTTAAAATTTAACTTTAAAAAACAACAAAATTAAGAATTCTTGACTTGACTAGGGTAGATATACAATTTACAAGGTAACTACCTACAAGTATGTTACGTGAGATCAATAAAAAGGACAAATGTAAAGTAAAAATCTAAGTAGGAGCCGGGTCGTCTGGATCATCAAAATCATTTTGTCTCTTCTTGAGGTTTTTGAACAGCTGTTCCAAAAGAGAGGAAGTCCTCTTCTCTACTTTCTTCTGGATGGGTTCCCTCTTTTTCTGCAACTCTTCGGCCCGTGAGCACAGAGTTGACGCCCCTTTCAACATCCCTTGAGTGACCTTCACCATCTTCATGTCACCCTTGCCAATGGCCTCCTTCAATTTTTCCTGTGCGTCGTCCACAAGCTGGTCAACAGCCTGGCACTCCTCAGCTTCTTTCTTGGAAGTCTTAACTAGGTCTTCTTTTAGCTTTTTTAACTCCTGCTTTTGTTTCTGCTGTGCAGCCTCTTGTCTTTCCCTCTCTTTGCGAACACGCTCTTTTCTTCCGCTTTTCAAAGCTCTTCCTCTTTTTGTTTCTATTCCGCTTCCAGATAATCTTCGTACTTGCTGCGTGCCGCTATGGTTCTTTTCAGAAGGTCTGGGGTGAGAGGGACTTTCTCTGGAATGCCTCTGTACTCGCGAAGGCCATCCTTGATGTTAAGTCTTGCATTCAAAGTACGCTCCAGCATAGCAGTGGGGAGCTGATTTGGAAAACCCTCGCTCAACGTCAGAGCTCCCATGGGCCAGGCTGAGGGCAGCCTTCACTACCTTGCTTACCAGAGGATATTTGATCCCGCCGGTGACATCCATCTTTGAAAACATATGATGTGTCCAGTAATCATCTACTCTACTTCCAGGTTCTTGAGCAGGTAGATTTTCCAGCTGCAACTGTCTCCACTCATCATGGAGAGCCTCTTCATTTATCTCCATGGGCAATCGCAGCACTTTGTACACGGATACAATGCAGCACGATGGCACGGTTTCCTTGATGTTTAGTGGATTCAAACACTTCAGGTGCCAGGCTTCTCTGCCCTTTGCTAGAATAGGCTTCTGAAGGATGTGAGTCGCAGCCGCCTGATAGTGTTTCAGGGCCTCTTGGTGGAATTTCAAATTTTGAAGTTCAGAACGCTCTTGGTCCTTAAGGAGTTGCTCGGCTTCAGAGCCAATGTCAACTTTGCACACTTCTACACAATTATTACTATTTTTTTAAAAAAACTTTCCTTCATGCAGTCAGTCTTGTTAGTAAGAACTTGTTCTTTATAGAACCTACTTAATACTAAAATGAGCAGGGACTCAATCTCTTCATATAACACATGAATCATTGGCTGAACCTTTTGGAAAATTTTGGAGAAGCGTTCAAAGATTCTAAAACTAGACAGTACAAACACAATCTGAGCTGAAAAAGTTTTGTCTCTCAAGGTGCTTGTAATAGCCTGGTAGTACTTAGAGGAGAGAAACATTTCAGCATCTTTTCCCTTTTGACTGGGCAAAACTTTAAGGAAATAATGCTTGAGAGCTGGCAATTGCTCTTGCAGCCTCTCTGCTGCCGGGGAAATAGTGAGCCACTGGGTAACTACATGCTTGATAAACTCATGCAAAGGCACTTTTTTCTCAATTTGAGACTTTTGAAACACCTCAAAATGGTTAGGATGCTCCAGGAAATCATAAACAAGAATTATTATATCAGACACTTCCATCCCAAACACTACAAGTCCTTTCTGAAGTTAGCTGCTGACAATATAACACCAGATAAACTCTCTGCATCAAATTTTTGTCACACCCCCTGGGACATAATTCTTATTATTCAAAAAGTGAATTTATTCATGTGGAGGGAGCCAAAAAAGCCATTATTAACTTGCTCTAACTCATTCTCGAATTGCCCCCTTAAAAATCAAATTGCCCTCCTGTGGTGCGTGTGCCCCACGTTGGGAACCACAGGTTTAGAGTATTCTCTGGACAATTCAAAAGGTAATGAGCATCCCCCCCCCAACATGCTGGGTACCTCGGCAGGATGGAAGGCCGAGTCAACCTTGATTCTGGTCAGGATTGAACTCAGAACATATCAATTTTGGCTGCAGTGCTGAAGTTTAACCACTGCACCACGAGGTCTCTTCCTTCTGGGAAGTCTGGTAGAGAGATCTGCCTGGAAGCAAGATGGTCTTACCTCAGTCTGGGTGTAGGCTGCCGCAGCGTCCCTCTGCAGTGAATTCTGGATGTCAGAAAGGTTACTGTGGGAGATGCTACTGGAAGAATTCAACATTTCCTCAATGCCCAGCCCCTGCAAACTCTCCTCTGCATTTTGTCTCTTCTGTTTATTGTCCTTGGTGAGGTCTGTAGGCACTTGCTGAAGAACGCAGAGGAGAAAGAGAACATAGTGAATGCACAGCACATGCACAGTATTACAACTTGTTCTATATGTTGTAAGGAGAATCTGCAAAAGGAACAATAGCTGCAAGCAGTCTGGCTTTCCTTCAGTCCAGAAAGCTATCTCTTCCCACAATAGTCCTCACAAATATTAGAAATATTTCTATCCCACCAATCATGACCAAGGTAGCCAACAAAGGTAATAAATATAAAACTACGTAATTAGGAGACTGGCTCAGGATTTTTAAAAAAAACAAGATGAAAAACAGCAATGTGACAAATTTAACATATGACTAATAACGAAGTAGGGTAAACATGAACAAAAAATGGATACAATATTTAAAAATACAAATAAAATTGTACAGGTCAAAAGGCCTATCAAAACGAAGGCTTCCATGAAGACATGCTCATGAAGGTGTAGAACAAGCATCACTATAAAAATCCCACATTTGGTGGCCGTGTGCAGGAGAATTTTGGCTGTTCTCATCAAATATAGCTCGGAAATTAATAGGGTGCCATTGACAGCCTCTTGGGAAGATCTGAAGAATTGGGTAGACTCATTTGTATCATCCAAGGATCCTGACCCTTCCTTGTTTACAGCTTTGAAGGTTGCACACTTTGAATTGTGCCTGGAAATGAAATTCATTTTATGTTCATTTTAACAAGGGAGTTGCACATTCCCTATTAACTCTTCACAGTGTGACTGCTACATCTTGCACCAGATGAAGTGGCCAGTCCCATGTTTAGTTCTTTGCAGTGTAAATGTAGAGGGCTGAGGGCCACTAGCATTCTGATGGCAGTGTGCTCTAGTGCTGTTTGTGACCCTAGCAGGGTCATGTAGACGGAAGTGTCAAGATGGAATCCTGCAGGAGAACTGAATCCACCCCTGGAAAACCTTGTATCCACAGTTAGCAGGGTACATCCAAATCTCAGCAAAAGCAGGCAATCTGGAAGCATTCTATTGCAAAACCCCACTAAGCCCTGCTGCAGGGGTGGCCAACCTATGGCCCGTGGGCTGGACCTGGCCTGCGCCACTATTCCATGTGACCCACCACCGCTCTCGCTGCTACCAGAAGCAGAAGCATTTACAACAGTCCTAAAACACGCCTGCATAAATGCACCTGCCGTAAATGCACCTATGGCTGTTGTAAACACGTTACGACAGTCGCAGATGCGTTTTACGGCAGCATTTACAGCAGGAGGAACCACATGACCGTTCTACTCAGCTGTCTGGGGGGCACGGTCTGGCCCACAGCGTGAAAAGGTTGGGAGCCCCAGGGGTTAATGCAATGGTCCTATAGGTTCTACAATCTTTGTCACCTCTTTTCTTCAGGACTGTCAGATACTTGGGGATGGGTGACTGGCAGGTAACCCAAATGCCAAGACACGGGACAACCAGGTAATAGGCTGAACAATAACCACATCTTAGTCCAGAGTCCAAAACCAAATCAAGCCAAGGAAGCAAGATTAGTCCAGACATAGCCCAGATGAGCCAGAAGTCAGATGACTAGAAGAACAGACAAGGCAAAGTATCTACAAGGGCTGGAGCAAGGTGAGGATATTGTTCAAGGATCCAGATAAGGCAAAACAACAGTCCACGGGAACCAAGAACTGGGCAGACATTGTCAGGAACAAGGCAAGAGATCCAGGAGCCAAGCAACTGCAAGTCTGCTTACCCCAGTTGCTGAGGCAGCCTCTGGGAGGAAGGGTTGGTTCTTACATAGCTAAGCCACCCAGGGTCTCCAGGCAGAGCCTATGAATGTCCAGAACCTTCCCCAGGGCTATCAGGAGAGACTTAGCAGCTACAGCAGAATAAGGGTCCAGTTCTTCAGGATTTAGGAGTAGCAGCTGCAAATCCTGACAAGGACTGGGAATTATACTGAATATTTCAATTTCAGTTGGCCACTGTTTAGTATTCCAAATTTTGGTGGCATATATTTGATATATCTAGTCACTTTGAAATAGCTCTTTAGTATCAAATTATTTTTTAAAGAATCTGATATCCTTGCAACTCTCCTTTGTGGTTCGTCTGTATACTGTTTCCATCTTCTCTTTTTTAAATCTTTATCAACTGCCTAGAGAGTGCATTAATCATTATGATGTAATATTTTAATGTAATTTCTATTGCAATAATATGTTGCAACAGAATTGTTGACTTCTGGATACCTAATTTAAGTTAAAATTCTCTTTGATTTCTAGGAATTTTGTGGAAGTAATCTCTTTTTTCTCCTTTTTGTTGTTCTATTTCTTTGCAAAGATTGCTATAATATTCTGTTTGTCCCTAAATTGCATTTAGGATACTGATTCTTCTTCTCTCACCATTTTATTTTGCTTCTTTCCTGTAATTAACAATGTTATATTTCACTAGCCATTTACTGAGGTTGTTCTTTTCTTTTAACTACAGGAATGGTCTTTTCCCATTTTTTCTTGAGAATACTCCTCATTTTGATCCATGGTTTCTTCTGATTCACATATCAGAGAATAAACAAAACAAAATAAAACAAAAAAATCAAGTGTTACAAAGTTTTTTTGTTTTATTTTGTTTTGTTTATTCTCTGATATGCTTGAAACACAGACTAACATGGCTACTATTCAAAAAAAATCTGGTTCACAGTCACTTTAGTTTAGTGTTTAGTGATACAGCTCTACTCTTTACATGGAATTTAAATTCACCAGGAATTTTACTTCAATTCTATTTTGGCACTATGATTGTTCTTCAGCTTTGCTCTGATTTTTGATAAAAACACTTCATAGTTTGCATTGATCTGTCTTGACCTTGTTTTTCCAGAAAGAACAGCACTTTTCCATGTTCTACTTCCAATTACAGTATATAGTCTTCTTGCTTGCTTTGCTTGTCACTTTGTAACTATCTGACTGAAAATGTCCTATATCAGTGGTGGCGAACCTATGGCACACGTGCCAGAAGTGGCACGCAGAAGCCTTTCTCCTGGCATGCATCATGCTTGGCAAGAATCACGCAAGCCGGTGATGTCACGTGGATGCATGCACCACTTCAAGCAGTGTGCTTCAAGCGGCGTATGCGTGTACGCATGTGCACTACCCTGCACCTCCAAACTTTGCTCCACCGCCCCAGCAAACTTTGCTGCAGCACCATCAAGGGGAAGCCCTGCCCCGCACAGCCCATTGGATAGGAAGGCCCATTGGGGGTAGGAAGACCTGATGGGGGAGTAGGTAGGCCCGGTGGGAGTGGGAAAGCCATGCAGGGCTTCTCAAGAGCCCGCGAGGCCTTTCCGGTGGCCACATGGGGCTTCTCTGGAGCCCATGAGGACTTTTTGGCACCCAGCACAGCCATGTGGTGCACTGGGCAGCAGGGCCTGGTGTGATGGCAGTGGTTTGTCCGGGGCGCAGAGCAAAGTTTGGTAGTTCAGGTTGATGCACATGCACTTGTGTGCACCACTTGAAGCGCGCTGCTTGAAGTGGCGCATGAACTCACGTGACATCACCGGCATGCATGATGTCTGCCACCCATCTCTCCCCACCTCCTTGGACACTCGGTCTCTAAAAGGTTCGCCATCACTGTCCTATGCCAATCCTTTTCGTTCACTCATCCCAAGCACTACAATATTAACAGCTCATTTCGACTTTTGAGTTTGTCTTAATTTTTCACATTCCATATTCGTTATGTGAGTCATGAAGCACTGGATGTTCCTTTTGCCTCTGTGTACATCAGCAACTAACTCTCTTTTCAATTCTAATCCAATTACTTCATTAACAATAACACTACTCATCTATGGCTCTTTCCTAGTAGCCAATGGAGCACCTTTTGAGTGGGAAATCCCAGCATAGGGATTTCAATGTATAAATATTCAGAAGGGATTTACCATTCCCTTCTTATCCACAGTACTAATAGGGTTTTGCCTCAGTAATTACTGATGCTATCTTTGGAAGACCCTCTTCTAGTGTCAACCTACCAATACTACTACTGCCCAGTAAAAGTCCTTCAAGATTTTCCATGCTTGCAACATCATTGGAACTATCAGTTCTCTTCTGCTGATGTAGCCATTCATTCCTGAAGAAGACAGATGTGTCATCTGGCATCTCAGCATTAACTACTGTGCCTTGGGGTGGGGGGTGGGGGGGGGGTGAGACTCTGCTAAGATTATGGACTTGGAACTTCATTTTCTCTGACACATTCAAAATCCCTCAGAACATGAAGATGTACAGTATATCCAAGAGGGGTAAAACATGTATAGTAGGATGAAACTGCTCAATATGATGCTTTTCCCTGGTAAAAAGGTTGGCAGTCTTGCATACTAGCATTCCAGAGAATGCAAAAGATAGGTATGCGTTTGTTAAGTTTAAAAGCTCCACAGATATCAATGGGGTATCAAAGAAACAGTTAAGAACTTGCTTCCGATTGAAAACTATGGGAATTGAGAGCATTTGACTTGAGCTGCATCTTGTCCATTGTTTTTATTATGAAATTTATTCATCTTTCACATCCCACTACCAAAATGGATTCTTCTCCTTCACACATTCTGATACCTTTGGTTCTCACCAAAATAGTTAATTGACTAATATCACCTAACAGTACAATCCATTCCTTAATTCATTTTATAACAGGGTCATAACTAGGGCAGGACCTTTGCCTCAGGATAGTAAACTTTAGAGAGTGTCAATATCTACAGATAGATTTAGAAAAATAAATGAAAACATTTTCTGGACCTAATCACTTTTTTTTTTTGCAAGCGGAAGTTTTTATCCTTCTTTTTGAATAAAGGCATCACACTGTTCTCCTTCTTCTCCACAGTGCCTCAGGGTGGAGTGGATGTGTTGATGCCACTTGCCCCAAGTGCTAAAACTGCTTCATTAATGGCTCTGCTTTATACATCTGCTCACAGCCAAACTTCCCAATTTTTTTAAAAAAAATGCTAAGTTTGGGAGGTGAAGTTCTTCTTGGCATGTAGCCATGGACTAGCTTAATTTTTGCATGCAGGGAGTATGCTGGGCAGAACAATCCCCAGAAGAACTGAAATCAATCTTACCTTTTCTAGTTTCTCCACTCGGCCCACCAGCTTTGTTGTGACAGCATGCAGCTTCAGCAAGTCTAAGCCATAGAAAGCACCTTCCAACATCTCAATGACAGCTGACAGCTGCAAAAGAAACAGTGATGTCACTAGTTGTTTCCTTCCAGTTTACTTGCATGACATTTTGTACAATCTGAATGCCCTCTGGATATACCCAGTGAACAATTCAACATTGAGAGTCACAGCACAAGAAACTGTTTCTCAGTCTTGCCCAGTGGTTCCCAACGTGGGACCCAAGCCCCACCCAGGGACTTCAATTCCCAGATACATTGGCTGATCAGTGCTTTGGGGGAATCCTACTTATTAATTACTTTAGTCATCATGCTATTCTGAGAACCAGCATGAAAATGCCATTTCAAAATCATTTATGCTTACAGACACATCTATGCACCTGGAATGTCAGTTTCATTCTTAAGCAAGAGGTAACAGGATGAAAGGATCTTATAATCTAAACCAGTGATTCTCAACCTGCGGCCCATGGGCTGCATCTGGCCCATGGCACCATTTCATGTGGCCCACCACCACCTCCACCATACCAGGAAGTGCCATATGGTGGAGGAAGAGCAAAATTGCCATCCGACCCCCAAAGCTGTCTGAGGAAGAGTAACCCGGGCCCCGGCTTAAAAAGGTTGAGAACTCCTGATCTAAACAAAGAGAAACAGATGTACTGTGGTACCTCATACAACGATTTTAATCCGTTCCATGGGGCTCGTTGTTGTACGAAACAATTGCTATATGATTCATGCATCGTATAGCAATTTTCCCTATGGGATACATCGTACAATGATTTTTTTGCTGAGCGGTTTTTCCCCATTGAAAAATTGTTGTACTATTTTTCCATAGGGAAAATTGTTATGCGGGACGCCATTTCCCACCAAACCTAATTGTTATGCGATTTCGTTACTATATGGGGCGATTGTTGTATGAGGTTCCACTGTATTGCAAGAAGTGTGGAATGGAAGCATATATAAGTGTAAGGAGAATTATGGTGAACAAATTTGTATGAAAGGCCACACTTTGATCACAAAATGAAGCTTAAACACATTTAAAATAGCAAAAAAAAGGGCCAAGAAATGGTCATTTACATAAAGAAGTGAGGATGGTCTCACTTGCACTGTTTTCAGCATCTGTCATCTCTCTGTACTTTAAAGAAGCCCCTGCAGAAGTTGGAGTCTTATTCTCAGAGTTGGAAATCCTTATTTATATTTAGAAAGCGCATTCCAATCAGCACCTCCTCCTGTCCCTTTGACATAAGTTCAGTCCCAGAGGATCTAGTTGTCTCCATAATTATCCTGGGTTGAAAGGATTTTTGCAGGAGAAACTCCACTCAGTGAACACCCAGATGAGGCTCCTTTCATGTCCCCAAGAGCTGGGACAGAGACAGGCACTTAATCAATCATACAGTACCCAGGTCTCGAACTGCCAACTTGCCAGCCTTCCAGCTTGTCTCCATTAGAATATATCAACCAGGATAAATGCTCCACAGGTTGGAAGGGAAACACTACCAAGGTAACTCTCTCATCCTACAAACTGAGTTCTATTGAATCTGTGCCATGACTTGATGGCATAAAGAAATGGAATGGATACCAAACATAACTGTAGTGTAGTCCTTTCTATAGCAGAGGTAATGTGGCCTCTGCAAAGTATCAATAATGCTGAAGATTCTGAACAAACAAGATCCCATAACCTGCAGAGTTTAAAATATTATCTTTTTTTTAAAGTCCATCCCCTTTGAGTTTTTATTTACAGTGGAACCTTGTATAACGAAAATAATTGGTTCCACAAGGCACTTGGTTGTACAGTTTTTTTCATTGTACAATGCATTCATGCATCGTACAATGAAAATCCCTATGGAATGCATTGTACAACAAAAATCTCTATGGGAAAAATCGTACAACAAAAATCTCTATGGGAAAAATCGTACAACAAAAATCTCTATGGGGAAAATCGTACCAAGAAAAATATTCCTTGTACGATGCATCCCATAAAGCTTTTTGTTGCACGATACATTTTTTTTCAAATTCTCTTCATTGCACGTTTTTTTTTTTTGTTGTATGATGCATTCATTATAAGAGATTCAACTGTACTTAAAATTATCCCAGGGTCACCTTTAAAAGGAGCTCTTTTCCTTCCAAAGGGAGCTGAGGGAGAATAGGAGTAGACAGCTGAAGAAGAGAATATCAGTCTTGCTTACTCTCACCTCTGCCCCAACCCCACTGCTGATGTTCTCTCTGCATTACACTGGAGCTGATTTTAGTCCTGTTATTCAGAAGTGAGATTAGGGAAACGGATACCATGGCCCCAACCAGCCACATACAGTAACCCATTCAACATACCATATCCAACCAAACAGTTCAGATTTAGCCCCCATTTGTTTCTTCTGTCGCCTTCTAAATTAATTTGTAATTGTGGGCTACAAAGGACTGTGGTGGCTTAGTTGTTAAAACGTTGAACTTGATGACAGCAGGTCAGCAGTTTGAGACCTGAGTGTTGCACGATGGAGTGAGCTCCCGTCTCTGTCCCAGCTTCTGCCAACCTAGCAGTTCGAAAGCAAGAAATTGCAAGTGGGAAGGTAAACGGCGTTCCGTGTCTAGTCATGCCCTGCCACATATCTACAGAAATGTCTGCAGATGCAGACAGCGCTGGCTCTTTGGCTGTAAACAGAGATGAGGATCAGACTCTATAGTTGGATACAACTGGCTTTCTAGCAAGGATGACCTTACCCTCTGGGCTACAAATATGTTTATTTTCTTTATTTTGTTTTTCTCTCCCAGAGAATCTGCAAGGATGGCCTTAGCCTCTGGGCTACAAATATGTTTATTTTCTTTATTTTGTTTTTCTCTCCCAGAGAATCTGCTTCATGTTACTTGTCTGCCCACGTGCAGCAGGCTTACACATAGAGTGAAGATAGATGGATAAAACTGCCTCAGAAAATGAAGTAATGGGGGCGTTTTCTGCTTCACTTCTGGATGGCAAAATGTTGTTAAATCATTCTTGTAAGACCACAATCTTTATTAGCCCTATTTTATTTTATTTTAGCAGTCTGCCTCTTCATGCATGCTAGCCAATTCAAGGCACCCCCATTGCCTGAAAAGAGGCCCAGAGGAGGGAAAGGCTTACTTCCAATTTATAAAGCTCACATGGTGTCTGACTGTAGGTGACCAGGTAACAGGCAATTTACAAGTCTTTGTTACTGGCATCATAGCATACCAGTTTTAACAAAAGCAGCAGCTGAATTCTTGCAGAGTTTTAGTTTGTTATCCATAATTTGTGTATTGCTCTTAAATAGTAATGTAAGAACTTCTAGAAGCATCAACACTCAGCAGTGTTCCCAATGAAATGGAATGGCATCTGGTACAATTCTCAGTCAAGTCTGTATGTTAGAAATGCCATGTTAAAATTATGCTGAAAAAGTTTAGATCACAGGATAATTCAAAATTATCATAGCCTTATGTTTTCCCCCAGTTTACATGCTCTTATATATATTTTACCTCATCTCTAAACCATTCTAGCTTTAGTTCCAACAATGACTTTACACGTTTGGAGAACCTTGAGAAAAAACATACACGTTTTGGATTACATTCCTCTTTTTTATTGGAATATTATAACTCTTCAATTATCCCTCACAGTCTTCGGATGCCCAAGGCCCCCACCTTTTTTTCTGCTAACAAGGATTTTTTAGACAGATGGACCCTTATCTTGGATAGGTATTCATTTTTTTTAATTTTTATTGATTTTTCAAAACATATAACAACATTCAAGACATAATAAAAAACAAATATTCTAACACAATAAAAATAACTATATATATATATAAAAACATAAAAATACATATACATCGAAAATAAGGAAAGAACAGAAAATCTAACATGACCTTAAATTCTATTTCATTATAAAATATTCCTACTTACACACTATACTTTTATCTTATTATTAACCATTATCTTCCAAGTCTAGTCCACATTTTTCAACTCTACTTTTATATCCATACTTTACTTTTATTAACCTCTTCAACCTTGCTAAGATCTGTTGCACAGCAAGGTAAAGAAGGGTGGTGGATCGCGTTCCTCCCTGCTTGTTCAGGTAGGCCACTGCCGTGGTATTGTCCGAGGCCACTTGAACCACCCTGCCGGTGAGTAGGGTCTCGAAGGACCGTAGCGCCTTCCAAACGGCCAAAAGTTCCAAGTAGTTGATATGGTGCACCATCTCGTGAGGTGACCAAGCGTCGTTGGCCGTGAGAGTTCCGCAAGCAGCCCCCCAGCCGAGGTTGCTTGCGTCGGTCAATACCTGCAACGAGGGTTGCGGGGGGGTAAAAGCTCTTCCCCGTGGCCACGTTGAGTGGTGTCGTCCACCACAGCAGTTGGTCCGTCAGTTCCGGAGACGGAGTCAGCCGTTTGGACTGGCTCTCCCGGAGCGAGTCGAATTCGTAAAGGAGCCACGACTGCAGGGACCGGAACTTCAACTTGGCGTGAGGAATGACCGCCGTTGTTGAGGCCATGAGGCCTAGAAGTCTCTGTGCCTTCTTCGCCCGAATGAACGGTTTGGTGCGAAAATTGCTCACCCCCTGCGCAGTGTCCTGCAAGTGTTTCTGGGGGGCGAAGGCTCTGGTAGCAAGCGAGTCGAGTACCGCTCCAATGTACTCGACGCGTTGAGAGGGAATCAACTTCGATTTGGCGAAGTTGATCCTGAGGCCAAGACTCTCCATGAGGTGGACTGTGAATTGAGTGTCCTGAATGGAGGACGAACTGGTGGGGGAGACAATCAGCCAGTCGTCGATGTACGGGAAGACCCTGATTCCCCGTTGGCAGAGGAAAGCAGCCACCGGAGCCATACACTTGGTGAAAACTCTCGGTGCCGTGGCCAGACCGAACGGTAGACACCGGTACTGGTACACAGAGTTGCCGATGCAGAAGCGGAGGAACCGCCTGTGATCCTCGAGGATGGAGACATGGAAGTAAGCGTCCTTGAGGTCTATGACTGTGAACCAGTCCCCTTTGTTGATGAGGGGAAGGACGGTCTGCAGGGTCACCATCCGGAACTTCCTGGTGTGGATGCACTTGTTTAGGCGGCGCAGGTCCAGAATTGGGCGAAGTCCTCCGTCCTTCTTCTGAACCACGAAGTACCTCGAGTAGAAGCCGTTGTCCCAGTCGGGCGGTGCTACCTGCTCGATGGCTCCCTTGGACAGAAGAGTTGATATTTCTTCCTCCAAATGGGGGGACGAGGTGGTGAAACGATGTCTTCCTACCCGAGGCACTCGCACGAACTCGATGGCGTAACCAGTGGACAAGATCTTTAAGACCCACCGGTCGTCCGTGATGCCCGACCACACCTGGAGGAAATTCCGGAGGGGAAGGTATGGGAGGTGGAACGAGAGAGACTTGGCCATCGCGGTTTCAAACACGGGACTTGGACTTCGCATCGGAACGCTTGCCCTGCCCGTAAGGCTGGTAACGGGACTTGTGTTGGCGCCGTGGTTTGTAGGGGCCGGCCCTGGGCTGATCCGTCGAGCCACCTTGTTGCTGCGGGTTTCCCTGATACCGTCGCGTGAAGGGTTGGAACCGTGGCCTGGTAGGCGGAGCCAGTGTGGTGAGCCCCAGGAACTTGGCCGTCGAGTTCGTTTGCCGCATTTCGTTCAGGACTTTATCGGTATCCTGTCCGAACAGGCCTTGTCCATCGAACGGGAACTCCTCGATGAGCTTTTTCATAGCATCATCGAGGGAGGTACCCCTGAGCCAGGCATGGCGGCGGAGGAAAATGGCAGAGGACATGTCCTTAGCCGCATAATCATTGATGTGCCTGGCTGTTCTCATCTGTTGCTCCGACAGAAAATCCCCTTCGGTCGCCAGCGCGTCGAAACCCTTCTGAGCGTCGGCGGGTAGCTTAGCCGCCAGGACCTTCACCTGCTCCCAGAGGTGGGACTGATAGAGGCCCATGGCAGCCGAATAATTGGCGGCTCGGAGGAAGAGGGAACCGGTGGCGTAGAACTTGCGTCCCACCGCGTCCAGCTTCTTCCCTTCCGGAGTCGAAGGTACCGGAAAGCCGCTGGTGGCCGTCCTATGCTGGAAGGCCTTGACCACCAACGAGTTCGGCAGAGGGTGGGCTTGGAGGAACTCGACGTTCTCGTCCAGGACTCTGTACATACCGTCGAGCCTGGACGAAACGGAGTGAGATGACACTGGCTTCTTCCATGTTGCCTTCGCTGACGTCAACATGGATGGAAGCATGGTGATGTGGACCGGTCGAATCGCCCGTCTGTCCAGTTTGGCGGTCATCTGGTCCTCGCCCTCCAGTGGTGGCTGGTCCACTTTCAGGTTCAGGGCGGTCCCCAAGCGTGTCAACATTGCCATGAGCGAGCGTTGATCCTCACCACGCGGTGGGTCAACCGTGCCGATGGCTTGGTCCGGCGTCTTGTCGACGTCCCCCTCGTCCTCCTCCGAAGACGCGCTGGAGTCATCGGAAGACGAAGGAGGCACCCTGGTATCCACGTCGGGACCGCGCCAGTACGGCCTGGGCAGGTCGACAGGATGGGGGCTCACCGCATCGACGTCTGGACCACACCAAGACGATATGGGTGGGCCAGCGGAGCGGACACTCGACCCTCGTGAGGCCGGTGGAGCCACAGTAGGGCCAACATCCCTGGGGCTTGCGGTGGTCGGCACCGGAGCCGCAGAGGCCGCAGGCATGGAGGCTTTGAACTGGGCAAATGATTTTGCCATGGCCTCAAACATCCCCTTGAAGAACTCCATCTGGGATGCATCCGGAGCCGACGGTTGGGACGAAACGGTGGCAGACGAAACGGTGGTTGGAATCACTGGAGACGAAACAGTGGCCGGAATGGTGATTGCCGGTTCGTCGATCGTCGGAGTCCTGGGCCTCGGGGAGATGGAGGCCTGCCTCGTGGGTGAACGGCCCCTCCCACGAGGGGGAGACGGGAGTACCTGCAGTGGGAGAGCTGGATCCCCAGCCCTGCGACCTTTCTCAGGAGATCCCGAAGAGGACCGTCCACCCCACATCGAAGAGCCGGGCGAAGGACATCTCGCGACCGAGAAGGGAGGCGAAGGCCCCGGAGAGATGGGAGGGCGAGGCGTAGGCGGGAGAGATCGCCGTTTCTCCGACCCGTGTTTCTTCTTCTTCTCCCTATTTTTATCTTTCTTCTTCTTCTTCCTGATGGAGAGAGTAGAAGAAGAAGCAGGAAGTGGAGGGGGTTGGGAGGCACCAGCAGAAGTAGAGGCGGCCGAAGCGGGAGCCAAAGCGAGCTCCATAAGGTGAGCTTTCAGTCGGTTGCTCCGGTTCTGCACTGCAAGTCGGGTAAAGTTCTTACAGTGAGTGCAGGATTGGCTCTGGTGAGATTCTCCCATGCAAAACAGACAGAGGCTATGCCCGTCGGAGGCAGGGAACTTCTTGAGGCAAGCAGAACACTGCTTGAAGGCTGCAGCCATCAAAAATATTCTTCCAACGGAAGGTTCGAGAAGCCGAGCACCCTGAAGGGCAGGCCAGCCGCCACCCCCTTGAGGGGGGAAACGGTGACCGGAGCGAGTAGGTAACTGAGTCCACCAGGAGGAAGAAACAGCACCGGGGTGGCAATCCTGCCCGAAGGACAAGATCACCGAAAAAATTACGCGAAGTTAGCCAAAAGACTTTCCCTCAGAAGGGCAAAAAAATTGAGGAAGCTCTCAACGATCGTCCTGCTGCTACGGCGGAAAGAAGAGAACTGAGGTAAAATGGTGTGCGGGCGCCTCAGGGTGGGCGGTACGGTGGGCGGTCTTACCGCCAAAACTTTTGACCAATAGCTTTTCAAGCCTCCGATCGGCGTTCTGCGCAGGCGCATAACCCAATTGTGGGGATTCACAAACTATACGAAGGAGAACCCAGCTACTTGATTTGGGCTTAGGTTTTGTCCCCACCCCTAAGTACTCTTCCTTCCAGACTCGTGTAGAGGTATTCAAACGCCTGGTCCTGTGAGACATAGACCACTTGGAAAAACAGCATAAGAGAGTCTTTCACAACTTAAGCTGGGAGGATATTTCTCTTTTGAACGACCTAGGTAATGATCCTAACCTTATTATTAAAACAGCTGACAAGGGAGGGGGTTGTTGTGATTAATAAGTCTGATTATCTTCAAGAAGCTTATAATCAACTGTCTAATACTAATTATTATCAAGTGATACCTCGCAACCCAACTTCATTTGTTTCAAACATTATTATATCGTCTTACAGGAAGGTCTTGCTTTAGGATATATCGACAACAACACCTATAGATTTCTGTTTAATGAATTTCCACGTGTCCCAATATTTCATCTCCTCCCTAAGATACCCAAAATAACCCCACATACTCAGGGCATTCCTTGTCGTCCAATCGTCTCTGCAACAAATTCCCTTCTTGAGCCCCTATCAAAGTATATCGATTTTTTCATAAGACCATTTGTTGACACCCCATCTTACATACGTGATGCAGCAGATTTTATACAACAAGTAGAAAATGTCATTATACCTCATGGTGCTGTTCTTCTAACTCTTGACGTAGCTTCACTTTATACCAACATTCCCCTACAAGATGCACACAATATTATTTCAGAGCTTCTTTCTTCCCATGCACAACAGGATCCTCCAACTCATTTTCTTCTTGATTTGTTAGATATTTGTTTTGAGCAAAAAAAAATCGGTTTGAAAACAAATTTTTTGTACAATGTAAAGGGGTCTCTATGGGTAATGATTTCACTCCAGCCGTTGCCAATATCTACATGTCACAGTTTGATAAATCCATTGTCTTAGATCCTTTAGTTGATCCTTTTTATTCACAAATTATTGTTTACAGAAGATACATTGATGATCTATTTTTTGTTATCAATGATTCTACTTTAGTTCAGGATTTCATTCGCTGGATTAATTTACAAAATGATAATTTATCTTTTACCCATTCTCAGGATTAACATTCTCTTCCGTTTTTAGACCTTACTGTTTATGTTTCAGCTGAGAACAGACTAAAAATGCATCTTTATCATAAAGAAACGGACCGTCAAGCATAATTACAATATCAGTCTTTTCATCCTCATTTTCTAAAGAATAACATACCTTATAGTATTTTACTATGTGCAAAAAGAAATTCAACTGAACACTATAATTTTCTTAGAACAGCCCATGAAACAGGTAGTTCATTAAGGAGAAGGGGCTATCCTGATACACTAGTCCAGGGAGCATTAAATGAAGTACGATCCAGACCAAGACAGTCTCGTTTCATCAGACAAGACAGACCTAATGATTCCAACATTTTCTGGTCTATTGACTATACTCCACGGGCCAATGAAATTAAGAAAACAGTATTAAAATATTGGCACTTATTGGACAATATACCAGGTTGCTCTAATCCTCCGACTATAGGTTTCAGACGTACCACAGAAGTATCCTGTTTATGCTGTATGCAAATATACTTGAAGCCGATTGGCTCATTGACTTCCCTTTAACACCCTCTTTCCCAGGAGATAGAGGGCTTCATGTATATTTGCATACAACATAAACAGCATACTTCCGTGGCTTTCTCTTAAACACAGAGTTTTAAAAAATGAAATTGAGGCACAAAAGGCTGACAGTAGACAATTAACTGATTCAAGTGTAAAAAACAGTTCCATGAAAAATCACCATAATATAAAATGCAGTCGAATAGGTGAAGAATAGGGGGGGGGGGTTTAAAATAGAATTATTACAGTAAGCCTGGCTTGCTGGCTGCCTTCTTCCCCGTGAGGGGAAGTAGTCATGCCTATGAGGTGGTTCTTCCTCCACCAGGGGAGCCCAACACTCCTCTGTGGCTCCTTCTCTTCTAGGCTCTGGGATATGAATGTATTTTGGGGAGGAGGGGTGTGGCCTGGGATACAGGGGTGTGGCCTAAAATTTCCCTTATTTTCATGTCCAAAACTTGACATGTATGAGAACAAGACCTGGAGCAGGCTGTGGTTCAGATCACAACCTACTGATCACAAAGTTCAGGCTCAGACTAAAGAAAATAGGGAGAACAATTAGGCCAGACAGGTATGACCTAGACAACATCCCTAAGGAATACACAGTGGAGGTGTGGAACAGATTTAATGGCTTGGACCTGATAGACAGAGTGCCAGAAGAATTATGGACAGAGATGCAAGACATCATGCAGGAGGCAGCAAGGAATACCATACCAAAATAAAAGAAGCATAAGAAAGCAAAGTGATTGTCTGATGAGGCTCTTAAAATAGCAGAGGAAAGAAGGAATGCAAAAGGCAAAGGAGAAAGAAAAAAATACAATCACTTGAATACAGAATTTCAAAGAAAAGCAAGGAAAGACAAGGAAACCTACCTAAATGGCCAGTGCAAAGAAATAGAGGAAAACAACACAAGAGGCAGGACTAAAGATCTTTACAAAAAAATTGGGGAAATCAAGGGAACATTCAAAGCAAAAATGACCATGATAAGGGACAAAGACGGCAAGGAGTTAGCTGATGCAGAAGAGATTAAGAAAAGATGGAAAGAGTACACAGAGGAACTGTACAAAAAGGACTTCAAAACCCCTGATAATCACAATGGTGAGAACATTGAACTTGAGTCAGACATCCTAGAGTCAGAAAGGCCCTAAAAAGCACTGCAACAACAAAGCCAGTGGAGATGATGGTATCCTAGTTGAATTTTTCAAAGCCCTAAAAGATGATGGAATCAAATTATTGCATTCTATATGCCAGCAGATTTGGAAAATAAAACAGTGGCCACAGGATTGGAAAAGATCAGTATACGTTCCAATCCCAAAAAAGGGTAATTCCAAAGAATGTTCAAATTATCGAACAATTGTGCTCATTCCACACGCTAGCAAGCTGATGCTCAAGATAATACAGGATAGACTTCAGCAGCACGTGGAGAGAGAATTACCAGAAGTGCAGGCGGGGTTCAGAAGAGGCAGAGGGACTAGAGACTACATTGCCAACATACGTTGGATCATGGAAAAAACAAAGGAATATCAGAAGGAAGTCTACTTCTTCTTTATTGACTATACCAAGGCCTTTGACTGTGTGAACCACAACAAAATGTGGCAAGTAATTAAAGAGATGGGAATACCAGAACACCTTATATGCCTCATGAGAAATCTCTACATGAGTCAAGAAGCAACAGTTAGGACAGAATACGGAATGACAGAGTGGTTTGGAATAGGAAAAGGAGTAAGACAAGGCTGCATTTTATCACCCTGCTTATTCAACTTATACACAGAACACAGAATGTGCAATGCAGGGATGGAGGAATCACAATATGGGATCATAATTGCTGGGAGAAACATCAACAATTTGAGATATGCAGATGATACTACCCTAATGGCAGAAAGTGAGGAAGACCTAAAGAAGCTCCTGATTAGGTTGAAAGAAGAGAGTGAAAAAGCTGGCTTGAGACTCAATATCAAGAAAACCAAGATAATGGCAACAGGCCCTATCAGTCCCTGGAAAATAGATGGGAAAGAAGTAGAAGCAGTGACAGATTTTACTTTCTTAGGATCTAAGATCACTGCAGATGGTGACTGCAGCCACAAAATAAAAAGGTGACTGATTCTTGGGAGACAAGCTATGAGAAACCTGGGGAACACAGTGAAAAGTAGAGACATCACATTGCAAACAAAAATTTGCATAGTCAAAGCAATGGTATTCCTGGTGGTAATGTATGGTTGTGAGAGCTGGACCATTAGGAAAGCTGAATGCAGAAGAATAGATGCCTTTGAAATGTGGCTGTTGGAAGAGAGTTTTGAGAGTACCCTGGACAGTGAAGAGAACAAATAGGTCAATATTAGAAGAAATCAACCCTGACTGCTCATTAGAAGGTCAAATAGTAAAGATGAAGATGAAGTACTTTGGACATCAAATGAGAAGAGAGGATTCACTTGAGAAAGTCTTGATGTTGGGAAAGGTGGAGGGCAAAAGAAGAAGGAGGCGGCTAAAGATGAGATGGCTAGATGGTATTGTAGACGCAATGGGCGCCGCCTTCACTGCCACTGAGCTGGTCTCGCCTTCGGGAGGGAGACTGGCGAGAACACCTAGGGTGGGGCGAGAACACCCGAGTCAGGGTGGACCCTGGACTCCCGGTTGGGCTCAAAAGCCGCTGCTGCCGTTGCCTCCACCGCCGTTGAGCTGGTCTTGCCTCCGGGAGGGAGACTGGCCAGAACACCTGGGGCGGGGCGAGAACACCTGAGGCAGGGTGGCCCCTGGACTCCCGGTCAGGCTCAAAAGCTGCCGCTGCCACTGCTGCTGCCTCTACCACCGCTGAGCCAGTTTCGCCTTCGGGAAGGAGGCCGTTGGGAACATTGGACATTTGCCCTCCGTCCTATGCTGGTGCGGGGGGGGGGGGTATACTGGCCCCAGCTGTGCAGGTCCGGCGCGGCAGCAACTGGGGGAGCTTCCCACCTGCGATGGGGAACATACACCCCCAGCACTCCCCTGCAGGATTTTTCCACTGCTGGACTTTCCCTGCGGCTTGTTTTTCGTCGTGAGGGACCCCACCCACCCCAGGGAGGACTTAAGGGTTGTAGAGGCGGCAGGGCTCTTAGCGCTGCTTCCGGCCCTACCGGCGGAGAAACCCGCCCACTATGTTTTGTTATTTTTTATTAGTTGAAACTGTATTGTAGTGCACATGTAGTGCATATTGTAGTGTGTGTGTGTGTGTGTGTGTGTGTGTGTGTGTGTGTGTGATGTTACTGTATTTTGTATTTATTGTCTGCTATGTAAACCGCCCTGAATGAGCGGTATATAAGCGCGAAAATTAAATTAAAATTAAATGGGCACAGAGTTGGGTGGGTTGAGGAGGATGGTGGAGGACAGAGGTGCCTGGAGGACAATGCTCCATAGGGTCGCAAAGGGTCAGAATCGACTGTGCAACTGAACAACAAAATCAGGTGTGATCTCTTTCTCTCCCTCTTCCTCTCTAGTTGGTTGAACTCCGCAGTTTACTTCTTGGGCAACTGTGGGACACTTGCCATGGCAAGCGTAGAATGCAGACAAGGAGACCTTACTCTTTTGTGCCTTGAATCTGCCCTTCATGTGCTCCAATGTTTCTGATTTGTCCCCTTTCCTACATAATCAGATTCACTCAGCAGCAATGATAGCAAAGAATCTCACTACAGTAATACCTCGGATAACGTTCCACAAGTCTTAATGTTATCCGATTTTTAGCCTTATCCGATGCATGCATCAGATAACGTTAAATCCTATGGGATGCATCGGATAAGGCTAAAACTCCATAAAGGTAAAGGTAAAGGTTTCCCTTGCTCGAAAGCCTAGACTGCATATACAATACAATGTATCTCTAAAACTCCATAGAGATACATTGTAACCAGCACAGGCTTTAGCGAATGCTATTCGATGCATCCCATATGGTTACCATAATTCCCTCTCACAAAAACGGGACATAAGTAAAGGTTGTCTTTGCTCAAAAGCCAGTCGTATCCGACTCTAGGGTTCAGTGCTCATCTGTTTCAAAGCCGAAGAGCCAGCGCTGTCTGCTTCTGCAGACGTTTCTGTGGTCATGTGGCAGGCATGACTAGACACCGGAGCGTTGGTATAGAAATGTAATTACTAATTACACCTGTAATTACTAATTACACCTTTGCCATGGTCAGATCACTTTCTGGTGACTCTAAACTTTCTGGGGTTATGTTTCACCGTAGGGAGGCAGGGCCTGTTAAACTAGCCCGCCCCCGACAACTAATGGATCCAGATGGATTCCAGCGGGAACTGGGGGAGTTTCCTCTGGATCGGTTAAGCGATTCGTCTGAGGTGCTGGTTGACCTGTGGAACAGGATGACAACAGCTGCCTTGGATGAAATCGCGCCACTATGGCCTCTCAGAGCTTGTGGGGCTAGGTCATCCCTGTGGTTCACAGACGAACTGCAGGAGCTCAAACGGTCAAAGAGATGCCTAGAGCATCGCTGGGTGAAGACCCGGAATGACTCTGATTGGACACTAGCTAGAGCCGCTATTAGGGCCTATCTAGTGGCGATGGGGGTGGTGAGGCGGCAATACTTCACCACCCTTATTGCCTGGTTGGGAGGGTTCATCTGAGGACTTTGCTGACCATCTGGTGGAGAAAATCGATCGGATTCTGTAGAAATCTGATTCATGTCTCAATCAGTCTCATGAAGCAGCAGTTTATATCATCAGATCTTTTAAGATAGAAACTTAAGAGTCCACGAAGTCCAGCTTCATTAGGCTCAGAGTAAGGAAAGACAGAGACAGACAGAAAACACGACTCCAGTCTTTGGCTGAACAAAGGATACTAATCGCTTCTCTTTATTCAAGCAGAGTGTCTCAGAAACGAAACTTAAGCAAGCAGAATATACCAGAAACGAAACTTAACAGAAACAAAACTTAGGGCATACAGCCAATCAGAAGTGTCAGAGCCCAAATAAGGAGAAGAAAGGAGAAATCTTCTCATATTCTACGCATGCCCAAAATCCAGTGTTATCTCTCATGCAGACAAAGAGGACTTTTGTTTACACAATGTGAAGGCAGACAGGAAGACGGAAACCAGATGCCTTCCCACATGTCCTCCTTTTTCATTTAAATTTGAGAGAGGGACGGCTAATCATACCCCTGCATGTCATCATACTCCATAACTACTCCTCCATATACATCATCACTGTCCTCCTGGACATCGTACCCCTCCTGACTCATGGTACCTTGTTCCGGAGGATGATACCTCATTGAGTACAATTGCCGTCGTGCAAAACTCGATGTCTCCCTTCTACGCAGTGGACATGCGTTACACATAGAAACAAGGTTAGGAATACTATTAATGCAAAAACACAAAGATATAAGGCAGATAACAATAATGAACCCATAAAAGAAAACTAGTCTAAGGACAGATAAATCAGGCAACCAAGAAGTCACCCAATCAAAGAGATTAACATCAGTGCGTACATTGTTAGTAATACTCTCCTGTAAATTCTGAAATTCTTTCTCAATAGTATTATTCAGATCCTGGAATTTTACCCGACATCCCTGGTTCCCGATCAGTTTACAAAATCCTCCGGATTTTGCTAACAGGTAATCTATGGCCAGTCTGTCCTGCATTTGGTCTTGATGAAGCTCAGTGATTTCCATTTGAAGATCCCGTATGACCCTCCCTGTGGCATTGATTGACTTCTCCAGCCTACAGGTGAGTCCCAAAATGGACCTTCTATTCTCCTGGGAAATGACACCTGGGTATGATCCCAATGTGAGTGCTCCAGTGATAGCACTCCCTATAGCTCTCCCCCAGGAGCTACCATCAGAAACCTGAACATCGATTATCACTTCATCATTGCAACCAGAACCCATCGGGCCGGCAGCAGCTCTCCGGCGCCGTGCATCTGCCCGAAGCGGCATTTGCACTTGTACGGGTAAGGTAAAATAACCCAATGCTGCACATTGATATTGTCCTGGATGGAAATTCGTGACAACTCCATTAAAAAAGAACCACATGTTAGGATCCTTAATTTGCCATCCATTGCAAATTGAACCACTATCTATAGCAGAATAATCAGGAGTAAACATAGGAAACACATCATATATATCTTCAATAGTAGTGTTAAACAAGGTATAATTAAGCTTATAAGAACTGTTATAACTACCCCATAACCAAAAATAATCATCACAACCCGTATAATTGCCTACATTCCGCAAAACCGGTTGTGCTTGAGTCCAGTGCTTCCATTTACTATTCCAGACTCCAGAACTATGACAGCAGAAACAAAGTCCTTTAGTGTATTTCTTGAATGTCATGCTTCGCCAGCGGGTGTTGTTAAATTGTTCTGGGGGATTAGAGAAGAGTATAGACCTATCAACATGTTGCAAATGTCCAATAACCAACTCAGGCGTGTTGAACAATGCCGGAAGAAAGGCCATTTGAGACACTGCCAGTGGATGCTCATAGTATAACGTTGCATCCTTACCATGAACCTCAAACATATAGTTAGCATGACGAAGCCAGAAGTTGGGGTTGCCCCCATGAGGTATTGTTCTCACAGCTGGAAGCACAGTAAGAAAGAAAAGAACAAATGTCAGCAAATTTAGTCTACTGGTGAACCACCATCCTGGAGCTGAGTAACCTTCTTCTCTCTCCATGGGCGGATCGCTCGAGCAGGAATCCTTCCACTCAGGATTCCCTTGTTGCCAATAAATGACCAATGGCTTAGGAAGACACTCCCCTAAGAAACAGGAGCATGCCCTGTTATTACTAGTACCATGTAACTAGATATGAAACATGAGTGACATATAACACAAATGCAATATCACAAACCCATATACATGTGTAGGGTACTGACAACTCTTCCATGTACTTCTGAAGGTACCTTGAGATATGCAGTTTCATAAGGCAATACATAACATAAGCAAAGACAGGACTTTCTCCTGCAAGAGAATAAGCAAACATTTAAGCATAAACAAAACATGAACATTTCTTTTCTTCCTTACATGAAGGAGGTCTGGTTGCATTTTAGAAAGCATTTCTCACTTCCCCAATTACATGAGTAAGGCATTAAATTTCTTCTTCTCCCACTGGTGTGAGCGAAAGAAGCATTCAATAACTTATAATCAGCATAGCATGGTAACTCCCATGCTATGGAGGGCTTCAAAAGAGCACCAGACCTGCCGTTCCTGAGGGTCTTCGCCGCGTCTCTCCTGGGCTCATTCCACCGGCCCAGGATGGGAGACGAGCGACAGCTGAGGCCGCCGGCAGTCCGTTCCCTCCTGGCCCCACCCGCCAGGAGGGCTTCAAAAGAGCACCAGACCTGCCGTTCCTGAGGGTCTTCGCCGCGTCTCTCCTGGGCTCATTCCACCGGCCCAGGATGGGAGACGAGCGACAGCTGAGGCCGCCGGCAGTCCGTTCCCTCCTGGCCCCACCCGCCAGGAGGGCTTCAAAAGAGCACCAGACCTGCCGTTCCTGAGGGTCTTCGCCGCGTCTCTCCTGGGCTCATTCCACCGGCCCAGGATGGGAGACGAGCGACAGCTGGAACAGTTTGCCGGGCGCGGGGCTATGAATAGCCGCCGCCACCGAGCCCCGAGAGCCACGCTTCATCTTCGGCTCCCTTCCCTGGCCCGCCCAGCTGGAACAGTTTTTCCCAGTAGTGGGGACTTTAGGGCTTCGGTGAGAATGTTTCGAAGCCAGGGGTTTTTCATGGACGGGAGGGAACTGAGGGTTTGGGCTATTGTTCTGGGGATTCAGTACTGTATTTAATGATATTTTGTATAATTTATATTTGTATTTGCTTTTGCACTTTGCATTGGTGTAACTGTTTAATGAACTGTATTGAATATATTGTAATGTATTGTGATATATTGTATTTTTTGTGGGATTGTTATGCTGTATTACTGTGTTGTATTCCTATCTTGTAAACCGCACTGAGTCGGTCCTTGGGCTGAGAATTGCGGTATATAAATTTAAAAAATAAAATAAAATAAAAATAAAACTCAAATACAGTACAAATCTCATTAAAGCATTTCACACTCATAGCCTGAGCAGGTAGACAATTTCTTAAAAAAGGCTGTCAGGTTTTATAATGCAAACAAAGCCAATTCTTCTTTAAAGTCCACACAAACTTTTTTCCTTTTTAGTCCAATTAAAATGTCCAAATTAAAAGTCCAAATCTTGATTGAAGCTTCCTTAAACACCCTCTTCTCTCCAGCACAGTTCTTGGCATGGCAAAGGTTGAAATTAAGCCATAAATTAAGTCTCACTGAATTCACAAGACAATCCCACACAACCCCCCTTTTCAGCTTTTCAGGCAAACACACATTCCTTCATGCTCCAGCCACACCCATCTGCATTAAGGCAGGCGAAGAGGTGTGAAGGCACAAAGACTTCTCCAGAAGTTGCAAGTAATTTTCACACAGAAGAAAATCACAGGGAATTCCAAGTTGCTTTCCCTGCAATCCTGATGCTGAAACTTGGGACAGCTCACTCTGGATCTCTTTGTTTGAGGGTTGGGCAGTTCAAAATCAGCCAAAAACTGTATGTCTTCTCCCTCCTTGTATTTTTGCAACAGCCTGCTGTCCATACAGGACGGATCCACGCCCCTTTTCCTCTGCATTTCTTTCATCTGCAGCTTCTGAATCTCAACTTTATGACAAACTGCATCTGTTAGTTTGTACTTGCACCCCTTTCTGGTCTTGGGTTTTGTGCATTCCTCCTTTGGGCCATCCTTCCATTTCTGCAGGATCTTCCTGCCCAAACGTGAGGCATCAAATTTACTGCTCAGCTTCTCCTGCTTTTGTGATGAGGGTTGCTTTGCGGGGGGGGGGGCTGAGATCCCCTATGCTCTTTGAAACACACTTCTTGCTTCCTGCCACTCTGCATGCATTAACAGCTTCAATCTGCGATGAGGTCCCCACCATTTGTTCCCCATCAGCTGGCACTAGTTGTTTTCTAGACTCGGCAGGCAGTATTGCAGCAGAGAACAGGTCTTTTGTAGGGCTAAAAGTGCTTGATTGCTGCAAGGCAGGATATAATGTCCCATCTCCATTTCCACCTCCTCCCCCATCAGGGGGCTGTTGTTTCTCATATGATGGAGGGGCAGTTGGACCCCCTCCCTTGGCTGGAGGCAAAAGCTGTGGGAGGGGGCCATCAAGCCTCTGAGAGAATAACATATTTCTTGGAGTAAGTCTTTGAAGGCAGTTTCTGACTTCCTCCCACGTAAATTGTACTGAAACAAAATTTCTCTCATGCTTTTGCAAGTATTTCCCCACCTGATTCCACTGTTTTAAGTCCAAACATTCATCATATTTAACCCAATGACAGTTTTTTTCTATAGCTTTGACCAGCTGTTGTATTTGCTTCTCATCAGCCTTTCGTCCATTCATATGCAAAAGATCTGAGATATCTTTACAAAGTTCATTCCCTTGCGAAGTCAATATGCACCCCATAATTAAATTGTGTTTTCCACTTTTCCACTCACCTAGTTGTAATTCTCAAGCGCTTGATTTATGACCTTTCCTCTGGTCGAAGCGAGTGAAGACCTTGTCCCTGGTCGCCAATTATGAGGTGCTAATTGCTGAAGCAGAGTTCAAAGAAGGCTCTCTCATTGTAGTTCAAAGCCTCACACGGGGCACCACTTGTAGAAATCTGATTCATGTCTCAATCAGTCTCATGAAGCAGCAGTTTATATCATCAGATCTTTTAAGATAGAAACTTAAGAGTCCACGAAGTCCAGCTTCATTAGGCTCAGAGTAAGGAAAGACAGAGACAGACAGAAAACACGACTCCAGTCTTTGGCTGAACAAAGGATACTAATCGCTTCTCTTTATTCAAGCAGAGTGTCTCAGAAACGAAACTTAAGCAAGCAGAATATACCAGAAACGAAACTTAACAGAAACAAAACTTAGGGCATACAGCCAATCAGAAGTATCAGAGCCCAAATAAGGAGAAGAAAGGAGAAATCTTCTCATATTCTACGCATGCCCAAAATCCAGTGTTATCTCTCATGCAGACAAAGAGGACTTTTGTTTACACAATGTAAAGGCAGACAGGAAGACGGAAACCAGATGCCTTCCCACAGGATTCGCTCGGGGTTCAATCCTGGTGTGGTTGGGGAGGGTCCGGGGGGACCGAAGCACAGTATTGCCGTATTATCTGGGATCGGTTTGACTCAGTTGGCCCTCATGAAGTGGACAGGCTCCTTGCAGCTGTTCATGTCACTACCTGTCCCTTGAACCCCTGTCCCACCTGGCTGGTGAAGGCCACCAAGGAGGTAACAGGTAGCTGGGTCAAAGCAATAACAAATGCATCTCTACGGAAGGGGGGTTTCCAGCACCTCTGAAACATGCTTTGGTGCGGCCCATTCTGAAAAAACCATCTCTGGACCCAGCGGTACCATCTAACTATAGGCCAGTCTCCAACCTCCCCTTTTTAGGGAAGGTCTTGGAGAAGGCAGTGGTGCATCCAGTGCCCTGGATGAAGCAAATTATCTGGACCCTTTCCAGTCTGGTTTCAGGCCCTGGTATGGTACGGAGACGGCATTGGTTGCACTGATGGATGATCTCTGGTGGGAGCGGGACGGCGGTCATCCGTCTGTCCTTGCTCTCCTTGACCTCTCAGCAGCTTTACATAAGAACATAAGAACAGCCTTGCTGGAACAGGCCACAGCCCATCCAGTCCAGCATTCTGTCTCACACAGTGGCTCACCATTTGCTTCAGGGTATTCCCAAGCAGATGCCTTTGCCTGATTAGGATTCCCTAGAAATGGCATTGAGAGATATCCTGTCTATCTCTCCAACCCGGAGGTTATCCTTAGGTATCCATAATTATAGCCATTGATACCCTTGTCCTCCATGAACTTGTCTAATCCTTTCTTAAAGCTGTCAAGACTGACAGCTGTCACCACTTCTTCTGGCAGGGAGCTCCATAGACCAGTGATCCTCTGGGTGAAAACATACTTTCTCTTATTTGTTTGAGAACTAGTACCCAAAAGTTTCATGGAGTGCCCCCTAGTTCTAGTGTTGTGCAATAGGGAAAAGTTTTTCCTTATCTACTTTGTCCACACCATGCATCTTAACCTATAAAACCAAGGGTTAACCATTGGAACTTGCTTTAGGTTCCTAAGCCTCGCCCTAATGACCCGCACCCACCATTCGTGCACACGGCCGAACTGGGTCCGCAGGTCAACGAAGGATTGAAGAAACCGGCAGTGGGGCAATAGCCCCACAAACGGCAAGAAATGAAAAGAATACCCCAAATCCTGTGTGCTTTGCCGAGCTGCAGCCAAATTAGGATCAGACGTGAGACGAAAGAGAACGTTCTTAGTCGTGGTGCAGCCAATCAAAAAGAACGTTTAGAAACATTTCCGACGCACAAACGCTAACAGCACAAGTAAAAATACATATCCCATACATACATGTCCTAGCCGCCAACAGTGTCTCAAAATATCTATCTAAGTGCCGTTACCATTTAAGGAGTTATAGTACAAATCATACCATCCTACGCATTCACAGTAATGTAGTCAATCAAGTGCTTTGGAGCGAACGCGTCAAACGTTTCAAAAACAGCGAGAAGAAAAGCTACAAAAGGAGCTGCATTACAGTAAAAACCCCTTATAGTTACGTACTTTTGCGGCTGCATATTGGTACGGAGCTAATACAATTACGATCTTGGAGCAGAGAACTTTGAATACAAAAAACCTACCTCTTTCTTTATTATTACTTCATTATTTTAGGGTTACCGTCTACTTTTAAATTTTTTATTTACTTTAAATTAGTGAGAGTTCTTTATTTTGGAGCGGATTACTTTTAATACAAAAAACCAAACTGTTTATTTATCATTATTTTACAACTTTACGGTTATCATCACTTCATTTACTGTTTATTTAATTTACGTTACTTTTACTTTCTGTTTATTTACTCTTTATTTACGAATATCACAACACATAGTTTAAAAATACAATTCACGACCCACTTTTCAACACAAATAACCGTAACGCATCAGATCAATTCCAACTCAAACCCAGTTGGAAGAAAAATAACCGTAACACATCAGATCAATTCGAACTCAAACTATTGACAGAGCACACTCCATTCTCCAAATTAAAAATTATACTTCAAAAAACCATCGAGAAAAAATTATAGAACCTTTAATACACGTTGTAATAAAAACACAAAGTGGGAACCAAACGTTAGACCAAACAAAAGCGTGACGCATTTAAAATAGTTACAGAGCAGTTTTAAGGAAAAACATTACTTTTGCTGTTTCAGAAATAACACTGAGGAAATTAAAATAAAGTTACAAACATATATTTGATAAATATAAACATTTACTATCTAAAATTTTCAAGGCACACATAAATGTGGAATATTGTAATAGTGTAAAATCAATAAAGTATGTGTGCAAGTATATAAATAAAGGCAGCGACATGGCAGTTTATGATGTCAGAAACCTAAACAAAAATGATGAGATTCTACAATACCAAAGTGGAAGGTACATTAGCACAAATGAAGGTTTCTGGCGTATTCTAGGCTTCCACATTCATGAAATACATCCCACAGTCCTTCATTTAAGTGTACATCTTGAAAATGGCCAAAGAGTATATTTCACTCCAGAATCAGCAACAAGTGTGGCAGAAAATCCTAAGGAAACAACTTTAACTGCATTTTTTAAATTGTGCCAGAATGATGAATTTGCACAAACAATTCTATATAATGATGTGGCTACTTATTATACATGGAATAAAACTAAGAGACAATTCTGCTGCAGAAAAACTGGCACTTATATACCTGAACTTGACATGTATCAAAGTGATGCAATAGGAAGACTATATACTGTGCATCCAAATAATAGCGAATGCTTCTATCTAAGAATGCTACTCCATACAATATCAGGTCCAAAATCTTTTCAGGAACTAAAAACTGTGGATGGAAAAATTATGGAAACATATAGAGAAGTTTGTCAGCACATGGGATTATTAGAAGCTGATCAACATTGGGAAACAACTTTGGAAGAAGCAAATATATTTTCTATGCCACACCAAATGAGAACGTTGATAGCTATAATACTCACTTCATGTAGTCCATCTAATCCACTACATTTGTGGGAAATGTTTAAAAATCCACTAAGTGAAGATCAGCTCATCAAAGCAAGTGAAAGAAAATCCATCTTTAAACACTGAGTATACACCACACATCTACAACATGGCCTTAATAGAAATTGAAGACCAATGCATACATACGCATGGCAAACAAAACACTAAAAGCAGTTGGCCTTCCAGAAGCTACAAGGAATGAAGGAGATGCATTAAATGCAGATTATATAAGGGAGACTACCTATAACATAGACAGATTAAAAGAATACATAAATGAAAATAAACCACTACTGAATAATGAACAGAAATCTGCCTATGAACAAATTATGACACAAATAAACACAGAAAATGGAGGTATAATATTCTTACAAGCTTCAGGAGGAACAGGAAAAACCTTCCTCACAAATCTAATTCTAGCAGAAATACGGTCACAAGGACATGTGGCATTAGCCATAGCATTGTCAGGGATAGCTGCAACATTAATGGAAGGTGGTAGAACGGCTCATTCTGCATTCCAAATACCACTTGACATAGCAAAACAAGAAACACCCACATGTAATATTACAAAAGATAGTGCACGTACCAAAGTACTTAAAGGATCGAAAATAATTATATGGGATGAATATACGATGACACATAAAAAATCTATTGAAGCTTTACACAGAACTCTACAAGACATTAATGACAATAAAAAATAATGGGTGGACTACTGCTACTTCTTTGTGGAGATTTCAGACAAACACTTCTAGTAATACCAAAATCTACACCTGCAGATCAAATCAACGCATGTATCAACCAATCCTATTTATGGAAACATGTTCAAAGCATAACATTAACAGAAAACATGAGAGTAAGACACAACAGTAACACTAAAATATTTACTGACTTTCTCCTAAACATTGGTGATGGAAAAGTGCCAAAAAATGAAGAAAACAACATTACATTTCCAGATTACTTCTGCACCATGGTACCCTCAGAATTTGAACTTATCAATGCCATATACACAGACATTAACCACAATTATCATCATCATGAATGGCTTACAGAAAGAGCAATCTTAGCAGCCAGAAATGATGATGTTAACAATATTAATCAAGAAATTCTAGACGTGTTACCAGATCAACCAACTGTATAAAATTCAATTGATACAGTTGTCGACAAAGATGATGCTATAAATTTCCCCACAGAATTTTTAAACTCACTAGAATTGCCTGGAATGCCATCTCATCACCTATTACTAAAAGAAGGAGCACCTATTATTTTACTTAGAAATCTAAATCCACCAAACTTATGTAATGGGACCAGGCTATGTGTTAAAAACCTAATGCCAAATGTTATAAAAGCTATAATTATTACGGGAAAAGGAGCAGGTGAATCAGTATGCATTCCTAGAATACCACTAATACCAACTGATCAAACAATACCATTTAGAAGACTCCAATTCCCAGTAAAACTTACAAGAAATAAATCACAAGGACAGACACTACAACATTGCAGAGTTCACCTAACAAAACCATGTTTTGCTCACGGACAATTATATGTTGCGTGCTCTAGGGTGGTTTCAGCAGATAACTTATTCATACTAGCAACAAACGATGAAACCAAAAACATCGTCTATCAACAAGTACTTCAAAAAGAACAAGAATAAACAACACATTAAATCATTTCAATAATCAACAGAAATACCTTATTTTACAATTAGAAAACAGCCAAAGATTAAAACTCTGAAATATCGCTGCACCATTACAAACAATTGCATTAAAACAGTCACACTTACCCACACACGAACAAAGCCTCCACCAACGATCTTCACCCATATACCAAAATGACGAAAATTATGCTTTCAAAAATTCATCCCCCAATTCATCCATCAAAAAATAACATGATTTACAGCACAGAAATAATGAAAAAGACAATATAGTCACGCCTGCTATCATTTTAAAAAGCGAGCCAAAGTATATTCACGCTGACTCAAATTGGAAAAAGCCAAAAAAATATACACACCTACTCTAATAGCAAACGAACTCAGTTACAGCCACACCTACTAAAATGTAAAATAGCGAAGCGGACTATAGCCACACCTACTCACATGGAAAACAGCGAGGCAAAGATTGCTCCGCTAACAACGCAAAACAGCGCGGGAAACTCGTGCGAGAATGAGTAGTTAAAAACACACAGACTACAAACAGGAAAGGAACGAAACCAATCCACCCACGCCACCATTGCAAAGGAGGTGAAAATTCAAAAGGTGTGTACATCAAAACCATTGCGGAAGACAATAAACAATTATGGAACAAACCACAGAAATAAATGCAAAGGAAATAGCGTCAAAAAATGAACATCTATTTCCAGATGAACTTTCGTACCCAAATTATAGAACAGGTACCTTTAACACTAAGAAACAAATTCTCCACTACTCTAACGAAAAAGAATGGACAAAAATAATTACATATGTAGAATATGAAACTGAAGATTATCAAGTAGTTTACATGCAAGAATATTTTTCTGAGGATGAACAAGCTGAACAAGAAGAACAAGAACAAGATAAAAAAAGTAAACACTAACAATTCAGATGAAAAATATCAATACATATCAGAAGACTCCCAAAGAAAACTACAAGAAATAATTGAAAAAATTAATCAAAAACAAACAACAACTGGTAACAAAAAATACACAACAATCACAAATGATGAAACCAAAACCACAACAACAAAGAAACAAATTAATAACCAAGAAATAGAAAAATCCAAAAGTCAAGACACTCAAATGACTTCTTTAAGTACATTAGAAGTAAGAACCCAACTAGGAAGGCCATTGGACCATTAGATGACAATGGAAGGCAAGGGGTTATTAAAGAGGAAACAGAGATTGCAGAGAGACACAATGAATTCTTTGCTTCAGTATTCACTGAAGAAGACAGAGACCACATGCCCAAAACAGAGCCTATCTTCGAAGGGAGGGAAACCGAAGAATTAAGCCAGATAGAAATAACCAGGGAGGAGGTCCTTGCGTGTCTTGTTAAGCTAAACACTAACAAATCACCAGGACCAGATGGCATCCATCCACGAGTTCTCAGGGAACTTAAAGATAAAAATGCTGATCTCCTAGCCAAAATATATAATCTTTCCCTCAAACCAGGCTGTGTCTGATGACTGGAAGGTAGCGAATGTAACACCAATTTTCAAAAAAGGATCCAGGGGTGATCCAGGAAATTACCGACCTGTCAGTTTGACATGTGTCCCAGGTAAAGTGATGGAAACCATCCTAAAAGATAGAATTAATAGGCACATAGAAGAGAAGGCGCTGCTAAAGGAGTGCCAACATGGCTTTTGCAAGGGCAAATCATGCCTCACTAATCTGTTGGAATTTTTTGAGAGTGTCAACAAGCATGTGGATAAGGGGGATCCAGTTGACATTGTTTATCTGGATTTTCAGAAGGCTTTTGACAAGGTCCCACACCAAAGGCTCTTGAATAAACTTACCAGTCATGGAATAAAGGGACAGGTCTTGTCCTGGATCAGCAACTGGCTAAGGGACAGGAAACAGAGGGTTGCACTAAATCGACACTTCTCCAAGTGGAGGGAAGTAAAGAGTGGGGTCCCCCAAGGTTCAGTATTAGGACCCCTGCTTTTCAACCTCTTCATAAATGATCTAGAGGTAGGAGTAAAAAGCAAGGTAGCCAAATTTGCTGACGACACTAAATTATACAGGGTAGTGAAAACTGTGAGAGATTGTGAGGAGCTCCATCAGGATCTCTTCACACTGGGGGAGTGGGCAAAACAGTGGCAAATGAGCTTCAACATTAGTAAGTGCAGAGTGATGCATGTTGGGGCAAAAAACCCCAATTACATTTATAAACTGATGGGGTCTGAACTCTCTGCGACAAACCAGGAAAGGGACCTTGGTGTCCTGGTGGACAACTCAATGAAGGTGTCAACCCAGTGTGCCTCAGCAGTGAAAAAAGCAAACTCAATGCTAGGGATCATTAGGAAGGGTATAGAAAATAAGTCAGCAAGTGTTATTTTGCCTCTTTATAAATCTATGGTGAGGCCCCATCTGGAATACTGTGTACAGTTCTGGTCGCCATACCTCCAGAAGGATATTATGGAGCTGGAGAAAGTGCAGAGGAGGGCAACCAGAATGATTAGGGGACTGGAACACCTTCCTTACCATCTGAGGCTGCAATGGTTGAGCCTTTTCACTCTTGAACAACTGACCTCCTCCCTGGTTATTTCTATCTGACTTAATTCTTTGGTTCCCCTCCCTATGAAGATAGGCTCTGTTTTGGGCATGTGGAATTCATTGAGTCTCTCTGCAATCTCTGTGTCCTCTTTAATAACCCCTTGCCTTCCATTGTCGTCTAATGGTCCAATGGCCTTCCTAGTTGGGTTCTTACTTCTAATGTACTTAAAGAAGTCTTTGTTATTTCTCTGAGTGTTTTTAGCTATACGCTCCTCAAAGTCTTGCTTTGCTTTCCTGATTGTTGTGTTGCATTTGTTCTGCCAGAATTTAAGTTTCTGCCTGCTGTCCTCATTCAGACAAGCCTTCCATCTTCTAAATGAGCTTTTCTTGCTTTTGATCACTTCCTGAACAGCGCCTGTAAGCCACATTGGAGTCCTCTTGGGCCTGGCAGCGCCCTTTTTCCTTTTGGGTATGCATTCCAGTCATACCTGTCAACCGCGGCTCCGGAAAATATGGGACCTGCGCAAATGGTTCTGCACAGGTCGCCTTCTATGCAACCTGCGCAGAATGGTTCTGCGCAGATCACCTTCTACGCATGCGTAGAAGGCTTTTATGCTTGCGTAGAACCCTTCTACGCAAGCGTAAAAGCCTTCTACGCATGCGTAGAAGGCGATCTGCGCAGAAGGGATGCACAGTACCTCTTTTCCCCCGCTGCCAATTCCGGGGTTTTGGCAGCTGCGGGCGGGAAATGGCGCAAATCGACGCCGAAAATCGGGAAATCCCGGCCAATCCGGGAAGGTTGACAGGTATGATTCCAATTGGGCCTCTGTTATTGTTTTTGTAAACAGCCTCCATGCCTCTTGGAGTGTTTGGACTCTCTCAATTTTCCCTTTCAGCTTCTTTTTCTACTAGTTTTCTCATTTTTGGGAAATTTCCTTTTTGAAAATTTAAGGTCTCTGTGTTATCCGTCCACCAGATTTCAGTGATGCCAATAATATCAATATTTTTATCTATTGCCAAGTATTCCAGCTCCCCTATTTTGTTGCGGAGGCTTCTGGCATTTGCATACAAGCATTTATATATGCTTTTCTGATACAGTCTTTTGAGTCCAGTTGCATTGTTAGACTGCCTCTTGCATTCTTCTGCTAGAGTGCTGGTGACTAGCTCCTCGCTCTGCTCAGTAATTTTTGCATCCTCCTCACTACTCAAATAAACACTTTCCCGAACCGGATGCTGCCCAGCTCCTGTCAGCTTTCCCCCTGTTATCAGTTTAAAAGCTGCTCTGTAGCCTTTTTGATGTTGAGTGCCAGCAATCTGGTCCCATCATAGTTCAAATGCAACCCATCCCTCCTGAATAGATTTGGCTTGTACCAAAATGTTTTCCAGTTCCTGACAAATCTGAAGCCCTCCTCTCGACACCACTGCCTCATCCACGCATTGAGTCTTCTGAGCTCTGCCTGCCTAGTAGGTCCTGCATGAGGAATAGGCAGCACTTCTGAAAATGCTACCTTGGAAGTCCGGGACTTCAATCTTCTTCCTAACAACCTGAATTTGGCTTCCAGGACTGACCGCTTGGCCTTCCCAACATCATTGGTACCAACGTGTACCATGACCACTGGCTCCTTTCCAGTTCTCTCTAACAAGCTATCTAGTTTTCTCATGATGTCTGCAACTTTTGCACCTGACAGGCAAGTCACCATACGGTTATCATGTACATCACAAATCCATCTCTCTGTATTTCTAATTATTGAATCACCTAGTACAAGGAGCCTCTCTCCTGCAATCTGTTCATCTACATGCACCTCATCAACTATATTAAGGGAGAGGAGGAGAGGACTTTAGTTTGTTCCTGTTGTTTATCTTCCTGGATCTCATCAAGTGTGATGAAGGAGAGATCCTCAGGTGGAACCAGTTGTTCCTCAGTGTGTTCCTCTTCAGGTGTGATGAGGGAAAGAGCCTCAAATTGATTCTGTAACTTCAGACTCTCGATACCGACGACCACGGTATCCTTCTGGGACGCTCAAGGGGTTGAGGCTCCAGGGCACTGTGTTGTCCTGGTTCTCCTCATTCCTGAAGGGCTGGACCCAGTCGGTGTGGTTGGAGAATGAGAGGTCCAGCCCTAGGCCCCTCCAATATGGGGTGCCTCAGGGCTCTCTCCTCTCCTATTTAACATCTACATGAAGCCGCTGGGTGAGATCATCTGTTCCCACAGGGTGTGGTACCACCAGTACGGGGATGACACTTAGTTGTACATCTCGGCCCGTGGGGACCCCAGCGTTGCTGTCAAAATCCTATCTGGGTGTCTGGAGGCTGTAGGGGTCTGGATGGGGGCTAATGGATTACAACTGAACCCCAGCAAGACTGAGTGGCTGTGGGTTCGGGTTCCTGCACTAGTCCGAGAGCTGCCATCCTTGCCCCAGACAGATCCAGTGTGCAACTTGGGGGTCCTGCTGGATTCACGACTGTTGCTAGAAGAGCAGGTGGCGGTCGTGGCCAGGAGGGCCTTTGTACAACTCCGTGTGATACGCCAGTTGTGCCCGTTCCTGGATAGGGACTCCTTGCTTACGGTCACACATGCTCTGGTCACCTCCAGATTAGACTACTGCAATGCGCTCTACATGGGGCTGCCCTCGACGACCATTCGGAGGTTGCAGGTGGTCCAGAATGCGGCGGCCTGGGTAGTGATGGGGCATGGGCGTTATGCCCATGCCTTGCTCCTGCTCCAGGAGCTGCACTGGTTACCAGTTTGCCTCCGAGTGCAATTCAAGGTGCTGGTTATGACTTTCCTTAACCTATAAAACCAAGGGTTAACCATTGGAAGTTTGTATAGGTTCCTAAGCCTGGCCCTACTAACCCGCACCCACCATTCGTGCACACGGGCGAACTGGGTCCGCAGGTCAACAAAGGATTGAGAAATGTGCCAGTGGGGCAACAGCCCCACAAATGTGAAAAAAGGGAAACAACTTCATTTCCCAACGTTTTTTGTGCCGCGCCGCGCCACAGCCAATCAGGCTGAGAGGTGGCAACACAAAGAACATTTGGAAATGCACCGCAACCAATCAAAAACAAGACGCAGGAAAAAACAGAGCACAAATGGAAAACAAAAAATAAAAACTACAATCCCCAGTGTCCTGCGTGCCATGAGCGCGCAGAACGCTGAGAAAGCCATCGCGCGAAAAATAAAAATAAAAAAGCAGCGCATCACAGCAACAGAGGCCGCAGTAAGGACCCCCCACCACCACTGCCCTTCCTTTCCATGGGCCAGGCATCGAGCCCAGCCCGCGGGAAGGAAAGACTCCCTTAAAACAAAACAACAATAAAACATCCAAAAATAAACAGAAACAACCAAAATTAACACCAAAAACATACAAAGTAAACACACACAAAAATAACAAAACACAAACAGCACCCAGCCAAACACCACAAAAAGAACAAAAAAATACACCAAAACAACACAAAATCCACACACACACACACACACACACACACACACACACACACAAAATAAATAAAACAAGGGAACTCACCAGCAGGCATCTTCACTCCACGACAGCCAGAAACGAAATGAATAAAGAAACAGACTACTTACCGGAAGAAGCTCCACCCAGAGGCCACGAGAGAAAAAACAGTCAAAATACAAGAAAACACCTTACCAGCACCACCTGCTAGCCACAAAAGTAAAAACAATTCACAAAGACACAACAGCCCCAAACAAAAGGCCCCGACAGTAAAAACAAGTCAACAAAATAACATAAAATCACAATTTAACACAAATCACAAACATATGACAATAAAATAAAATAAAATAAATTCAAAAAATTTAACTAAAATAAAAACCCAAAACATCTAAACACAGTTTAAAAACATTTATTGTAAAAAAAAACATGTACTTTCACATTTTTAAAATTATTACCTATGGTACAACTATTAAAAAAACGCATAGTAAAACATTATTTGGTTAAATATATATATATTTTGTAAAAGTATATCATTCTTTGTTTTTTTCTTAATCCACAAAAGCAAAAAACCAAACACAACTAATCGCAGTTTATAACAGCCCGGCAATAAATAAATAAATAAACAAACATATTAAAAATTTCAAATATAGACTAGCCTCTCCTTTACAAACATTAACAAAAATAAATAAATACAAACACCATTTAAAACAGCCCTCTGCTAGTAAAGCCCTATATGGTAGTGGGCCAGGATACCTAAGTGACTGCATCGCCCAAAGAACATCTGACCATCCAACCAGAGCGGACCGGAGGGGCTCCCTAGTTGTTCCATCACCTCTCTGGAACAAGAAAAAGGGCTTTTTCCATGTCCTCACCAGCCCTTTGGAACCTCCTGCCGGTTGAGCTACCATTACAGACGGAGTTGCTGCCATTTAGGAAAGGACTTAGGACTTGGCTGGCGGGGAAGGTATGGGGCCCTAAGGGTAATGTGGCTCCTGCCCGCTGGCTCTTACCATAAGATGGCTTTTACTATAAGATGTATCATAAGATGCACCCTCTCTCTCCTGCAAGAGGTATTTGGGTTTTTAATTGGGGGTAGGGATTTTAATTGTTTTTATTGTATGGGGTTTTAAATTTTGTAAGCCGCCCTGAGTCAGGCTTGCCTGAGTGGGCGGCGAATAAGTTGAACTATTAAATTAAATTAAATTAATTGCCAGGCGAAGCCATCCACACAGCCCTCTTGAGCTCCCAACATTCCGCAAGTGGCCGAAGCGAAGATTGCTTTCTTGGGCTCAGTGTCCAAACTTGAGAGCACACGCACAGATTGGGGGAGGGGGGGTGCTCCGGAGTGACTCCAGATTCTGGCCAGACTCATCAAAATTCTCGGCACACCAGCAAAGCACTGCAGTGTATGCCAATGTGCTCCTCTGCCCCCTCCCACACCACCATCCTCCCCTCCCCCCTCCTCCCCCCCCACACCCGGCAGCGGGAGCCTCGGATGCAAGGAGGGAGAGACGAGGAGGAGGAAATAAAACCCCAGCCGTAGGCATGATTAGACACCAGATTGCATGGAATGCTGTTTACCTTCCCACTGAACTTGGCCCCTATTTATCTACTTGCTATTTCTTGCTTTCAAACTGCTAGGTTTGCAGGAGCTGGGACAAAGACGGGAATTCATTCCGTCCTGCAGTATTCGGGAATCTAACTGTTGCTACAGACGAGACACCACAAGATAGAAAAAGCCATGCCCCCCTCCTTGTTCACCAAGCTGCTGCTGCTGCCACCTGCTGGTCGTTCCAATAGAAGTGCAAGAAAAATCCATGTTTTTTCTTCCAAATCATGTGGTTTGAAAACCGTGAATTTTCCTTGTTTTTTATGTAACCATACGGGACAGTTACAAAATGTGAGATTCACGGTTTTCCAAGGCATATGACAACTCTAATCCCATAGGATTATAATGTTATGCAATGCAATTTTTTTCTCCAGATTGCTTAACGTTATACGATTTTAGCCTTATCCGATGTAAATGTTATCCGAGGTATTACTGTAAATAGAATGCAAATTTATATTTCACTATATGGAATGTAAATTGTCACTACTAAAATAGAAGTCTTTATTCTTTAAATGAAAATATTTATCTGTTCTGTTTTAAATCCTGTTATCTTGCTTCCCAGGCATTTACATTGTTTTTCTTTCTTATTGGCCACCATTTTGTACCACACACTACAATAGGCCTTTTTGGTCACTGTCAGATGTTCTTGGACTTCAATTCCCAGAAGCCCAATCGCCCTGTGAATCCGCCCTTACGGGTACGTTTTACTACCGCTTCTGTGAACAACGAGCATGGCGCGGGCTGGATGAATCATAGTAAACCCATCCGTGTGGATTCACAGGGCGATTGGGCTTCTGGGAATTGAAGTCCAAGAACATCTGGAGTGCCAAGGTTTGCCATCAAGGGCCCAAGAGAGTGGATCAAGTGAGATGTCAAGCTTACAACTATTCTTTTCTTGGTATGTGAATTGCTAATTACCAAGCAATGACTGGCGCATATCAATCCCATCTGTGGGAGAAGGTAGCTGCAATCGTTCCTGAAGAGGCCAGAACACAACTTCAATCCGTCTATCAGGAAGGAGTTGTATTAGCGGCTGAACAGATCTGCCCAGCATGTCATTCTCTCGATGTCGATGCACAAAACGTAGTCACTGCTGTTTCGATTCGATGGCTTTGCTCTACTGGCCTCATAGAAGAAGGATGACGTTAGAAGATTGAAAGCCTTCCCTTTGATGGACAGGGACTCTTCCATTCTACTACTGATGAGGTAATGGATGACCTACACAAAAAGAGAACTACAACCAAGAAAATAGGAGCTGAACCTTCCTACTTCTAGGAACAGCCACACCAGTTTTTAAGACACTAGTTTTATTCATCATACAATGGTCACTCTTCGAAACCACGCTGTATATCAAACTAGAACTAGAACTTCTCGCAATATGGAAGGCTCTGAAGTCCTTTAACAGTTATTTTCGGTTGCGTGATCCAGATAGAAATGGACACCACCATTGTATATAAACAGACAACAAGGCACTCATACCTGTCAACCCGCAGCTCCGGAAAAACGGAACCTGCGCACATCGCTTGTGCGCAGGTCGTGTTCCACGCATGCGTGGAAAGGTTTTACCTCTTCCACGCATGCGCGGAAGCGCTACGCCGCTTGTGCAACCCTTACACAAGCGACATAGCGCTTTCACGCATGCCTGGAAGGGGTAAAACCCTTCCGCGCATGCACGGAAAGCGTTTCCCCCACTGCCAAATTACGGGGGTTTGGCAGCGGGTGCCAGGTTATGACGTCAATCGGTAATCCCGGCCAAATCGGGAAGGTTGACAGGTATGGAAGCACTTGATCTCAATGCCTCCTTTATCTCACTGTGGTCATCTGGGAGTGGAGCCTTGAGCACCATGCATTTCTGATGGTAATACATGTTCAAGGACGCCAGCATTATTCATTATACAATCTTCCTTTTGACAAGCCAAGACAACAGCAGTCAAATCCACCATTGAAATAGATACCCTACCATTATCGTTTTCACACCACCTCTACCAGACAACCCAACAAAAAAGAGAAACTGAGCAGGAGGGAACTGGACTCCCACAAATGGGAACTCCCCCCCCCCAATGGTTTCCATAACCTATGCAATGCTTGAGGCAAACTAGACCTATTCGAACACAAATTCAAAATTTTGCTACCAAGTTGGAAAGTATGCGAACTTGATGGGGGACGCATTCTTGATCTCATGGAATTGAGGACTCATTTATGCCTTTCTTCCAATCCCCATCATACAAAAGGCTATTCTCAAGATCCAAATGAACAGAGTGAATGTAATACTTGTAGCAACCTGGTGACCGAGACAGATTTGGTTTCCTCTATTCAGATGATTGGTGTCACAATTTCTTCAACTTCCATATGCACCAGACATTTTGTCGCACGACAGGGTTGGAATCTCCATCCTGATCCAGACAGTCTTCAACTAATGGCCTGGAGGATCAGCCCAACTTGATGACTATTACTGCTGCTAGTCAATGGGAATCCACCAGACTCCTGTATACATATAAATATAAGAAGTTCCTAGATTTTCTTAGGCCTAAAAACGAGGAACCTACAAATTTACCTCTCTCTTCAGTTCTACATTTCCTGCAGTAGCGTCTAGCCTACTCATTGGTTAAAGTTTACTTCGCAGCCACTGTGGCAAACCAGGAGCCCATGTTGACTGCATCCAGCTGGTTTCAACAGCCAACATTGAAAAGGTTTCTCAAAGGTTTAAGGAACACTTTCCTCCCCTCTTTCAGATTTCTGAAGTTACAGAAAAACCACCCTCTGTCTAGAAAATGTCACATGGGAAATGACTCTGGGTAAGCCATGCTCCATGTTAAGAGGTTTTCTGAAGAAATTAAGAGAAAAATAAATTGACAGTCTCTTTGACTATAAAGTCAAACTAAAAAAAGAAGAAATGTACTAAACAAATCTTAGAACTGTTGAGAATAAATCCCTTTGATTTGTTCTTGGCACCAGAAGTCCTGAATAACCTCATTCTGGATCTTCCGAGCTTGAGTTCTAAAGCCAAATCGGTTTACATAACCCTCTTTGGAAGGTGACCAAATTCCTAGATGACGAGGAATCGGCTACAACTGGCAGCACCTGCTGGAAGCTTTGCAACAGAGGCATGATGCACTCTAGAGGATGCTTCAGACAACACTCTGGACACAGAAGATGGTGCAGCTGAGACATAAGAGAGAATTGGAAAACCATCTGTCATATCTGCTTTGATTCGGATTCCTGCATTGAGCAGGGGGTTGGACTCAATGGCCTAAAAGACCCCTTCCAACTCACTGATTCTATGATAACAACTGGAAAAAGCTAAGGTTCATCTGAATATGAGAAGCAGCCTTATAATAGAAACTACACGAGACCAGGAAACCCAGTATTGCTCTTTCTCCAATGACACTTAGCAGTCTCCAGAGTCTTAGGCAAGGGTCCTTCTGAGAATAGAGGCCCTCTGCTTCCACAACACAATTGACTCTTTTGGGAGAAAGTTGTCATGAGTATCAACTCCCAAAAGTCAACTAATTCACTTCAACAAATGTATCTGGCTTTCCTCTAAAAATTGTTGGATACGTTAATGGAGAAAAAAATTGCATTTGAATTTATTCTTATATACTGCTTTCCTCATTTTGTGGACATTTTGTATTCATGGCTATTGGGTACCCTCAAGGTGTCTTGAACTACAGCTTCCATCATCCTCAAGAATCATGGTCAACAGCTAATAATGGGAATTGTAGTCCAACACATCAGAGAGGACCAAATATAGAGAAACTGCTATAAGATAGAATAAGCAAATTAAACCTTCGGATGAAAATCAATAATTATGGTCCATCAAATCAGTTCTTATTTATATTGACTGCCTGAGGGTCTTCTAAGCAGTAGTCTGCGAGTTCTTTCTTCTAGTGGTACTGGGGCTTTGCAGCTTGGCTAAGACCACATAAATATTAAAGAACATGACTCCTGTCAGACACACATGCTTCAGATGAACTCTGCTTGGCCCTTCTCCTGGGAAGAAGAGTTAAGTTTCTAGTCCCTGGCTCCAAAGGGAAGTATGCCAATCCAGCTTCTATTAAAAGGCAGAATAATCTTGGAAACCTGATACCTGGGGCAAATGGCATGTAAGAATGCCATTCACTTTAGAATTTCCCAAGGTTACATTTTTTTTTGTACTTTTACACCCTTCCCCTCACCAGCAGGGTGATATGTCTTGGTCAGACCCAGCAAGATAGCAATAATAATAATAATAATAATAATAATAATAATAATAATAATAATAATAATAATAATAATAATAATAATAATAATAATAATAATAATAATAATAATAATAATAATAATAATAATAATAATAATAATAATAATAATAATAATAATAATAATAATAATAATAATAATAATAGCACCTCTATACTGCCCCAGATCACGTATTCAGATTTATCAAGAACATGTCCTCCAGACTAATCTTATTTTATACTGTACTGTATTTTGATCTGGCAAACTTCTTGGTGGGAATGTGTAGATCTAAAACATCTCTATTTCAGGCAAGGTTTTAACAAAGTACTCCATGATATTCTGATTTTCAAGTTCAGTAGGTAAGGACTTGAATACAACAGCTATCAGGTAGATAAAGAATCATACTCAAAGGGTAATTATCAGTGGCTCCTTCTCAAACTCAGAAGAGGTAACAAACAGGGTACCACAAGAATCGTTCCTGGGGCCAATGCTCTTCAACATTTTTACTAATAACTTGGGTGAGGTGGGGCAGAGACTGCTTATCAAATTTGTGCATGACACAACCTTAGGTGGAATATTAATACTCTGGAAGACAGAGTCAACATTCAAAAAGATCATTCAGGCTTGAGCATTGTGGTAAAAATAACAATAAAATTGAACATGGAAGTGCTAAATTCTACACCTAGAGGGAAAAAGCCCAAACACAAAGTTACAAAATGGGGGATACTTCTTGGTTTAGTAGTACCAAATGTGAGAAGGATCGCGACATTGTTGAAGATAAGCTGAATATGAGCCAACAGTGCAATGTGGCTGCAAAAAATGGCAGTGCTATTTTAGGCTGCATGAGCAGTAGTCTCCAAATCATGCGAAGTACAAGTTCCCATCTATGCCGCACTGATTAGGCCTACTCTAGAGTACTGTGTTTAGTTTTTGATATTGCACTTTAAGGATGCTGACAAAGTGGAACAAGTTCAAAAGATGATCAGGAGACTGGAAACCAAACCCTGTAAGGAAAGACTGAAAGAACTGGAAGTGTTTAGGCAGATTGAGGGGAAATGGGATAGCACTCTTCCAAAAATTTGAAAGGTTGCCATAAAGAGGAGGGTCAGGATCTGTTTTCAGTCATTCCAGAGTGCAGGGCATGCAATAATAGGTTCAAGCTACAGGAAGCCAGTTTTTGTTTGAATACCAGGAAAAGGTTAACTGTTACAGTGGTATGACAATGGAACCAATTACCTTGGGAGTTGGTGAGCTCTCAAACCCAGAAGGCATTCAAGAGAAACTTAGACAACCATCTGCCAGATATATTTTGATTTGGACTCCTGTACTGAACAGGGGGCAAGACTAGATGCCCTTATAGACCCTTCCCAATTCTATGATTCTATTATTCTAATTGCAAAATTAGAAAAAAAGGGAGTAGCATCAAGTTTCCTACATTTATTATATTTTCTTTTGCAGTAGGAATTTTTACATACAGTATAGCTTTTCACCTGGTGTCTCTAAGAACAAAGGAGGTGTTGCGGGCCAGACTGTTACCAGGATCATTTTAACTTCTCCAGACAAAAAATAGCTGAAAGCTTAAATCCCATTTCTTTCAGAAACAATTTTGTAAGGAAAAGTATAACAATTGCCTCCACTTTATATTTTGGGATTCCAAAAACTTTGTAAAGCAGGAAATAAGGCAAGACAATGATTACTAGAACAAGCACATAAAACTGCTGGCTTCCTGCAAATTTGAGTGGGTGCCCTCTTTTCTGGGGGACAAAGCCAAGCGAATGTTGGAAGTCAGTCAGATACCACATGAGCTGGTCTCGGGGTATTTGCAACTGGACTGCAAGCAAGGAAAGCATGGAACTAAATGGAATTTCTGTTATCTACAGCTTGTAGATCTTCAAATATCAAACACAGAGGATAACCTGATTGTTGTGGCCATCGGGCAAGTTTCATATGAGTTTTCCACACATCCCCATTTGGCTTCCATTGCAAAGCTTGACTATATGGGCAGTAAAGGTGACCCTTGCTCGAAAGCCAGTTGTATCTGACTCTAGGGTTCAGTGCTCATCCTTGTTTCATAGCTGAAGAGCCAGTGCTGTCTGCTTCTGCAGACGTTTCCATGGTCATGTGGCAGGCATGACTAGACACCGGAGTGCACATTTTACCTTCCCACCGAAGTGATCCTTATTTATCTACTTGCAATTTCTTGCTTTCAAACTGCTAGGTTGGCAGGAGCTGGAACAAAGACAGGAGCTCATTCCATCCTGCAGTACTCAAGAATCAAACTGCTGACCTGCCGCCTTCCAGTCAGCGTCTTAGCCACTTGAGCCACTGCAGTCACTATATGGGTACACTGGTCTAATTCAGCAACGTATTGCTAAGCACACAAGCTTACATGCATTGGAATAATACACTTAATTAGCTGAAATGAAGAGTGACTTTGCAAACCATGACTCAAAGTAAGAATTTTACAACCCTGCTTAGTATTTGGAAACTGGCAATATCCAAAACCCAATTGTTTTGCACTTGAGATTTTACTTCCAGCTGGGAAGGGCAGCGAACACTAAAAATGAACTAATTTTCCCGGAACATTCTTCTCTTTGTTCCACCTCCTGCAGCTACTCACACGTCTACCATATGCTGCCACATACACAGCTTTCTTCAGCAATATCCTTTAACATAAAGAATAAATGCAAAATTTGCAGTAAAGTTTTTCTGTGAAGAATGCAAGAATGCCAGGAGCTGTGTTTTGTCAATAATTCTTCTTCAAATACTTCCTCTTTTGCAGATGAGGCTGATGGTAACCGAGCAAATATCATTTTCAATTGAAGCACCTCAACATACTGATTTAATTACATTAAATGTATTTCAACAACCTTCAGTCTAGTTTCAAAAGTCACACCCTTTACACTGCTGACACCTGTGATCTATCACACTTCTAACACTCCACTAAGTAAGGAAAGGTGAGGATAAGGAGAGGGGGAAAGGGAAGCCCTCTTTACTCTACCAACTGCTGGAATGTGGCAGATGATCCTTGAGAGATCTAGTGTTTCAGAAGAAAGACAAATACTTACCTCCTGGCTCTAGAGCTATATTTAAAAATATCCTTAATCCTTAAAAACATCACACATTCCCATTTTAATGACTACTCTAAAAATGTACCAACTAGCACTAGAATCCACAGCATTGCCAAAAGTCCATACCCAGTGCAGCCCATTCTGCAGGACATCATTAATTTCAGTTAGTTTAATCAAATCAAATCTTTATTATGGTCTCAGATCAACATAGTACAGTAAAACAGAAATTGAGAAGAGGGTATGTAAAATAAGAAGCATTTCTGCTCAAGGTTAAGGAGCAATAAAATTAGTACTTAAGATTACTAGTATTACAACTACTACTAAGCCTATGAGGTTGTGCTGATAGTTTACAGTAGCTAGGATTATTCTTCTGATCTTAGAGAAAGAGTGTGTACCATCAACTCTGACACTCTGCAAGACTTGTCTCACGGGCTGATCTCAAGGGAACAGGTACAGTTAAGTTTAATTATAATCATGTACCGCCAAGCCAAATCTGACTTAAAGTGACTCTGTTTTCTAGAGAATACACAGAAGTGATTGACTGTTCTCTTCTTCTAGCGGTGCCCTGGGACTGTGTACCTTGCCTAAGCCTTCACAGGCTGGCTCTTCACCTGGAAAGCCCGGTAGAGACTCAAATTGCCAATGGATCCTATTCAATTCAATTCAATTTTTAATTTGTACCCTGCCCTACTCAGCTTGTAGGCCAACTCAGGGCGGCTTCCAACATAATTAAAGATACAACAAAACAAAATATAATAAACATACAAAATGTCAATAAAAATAAATATCATACAATCGGAACAAAAATGCAATGAACACAATTCCTATAAAAAACAGCATATAAACAGAGTATCAGCAAACCCTGAAACACAGTAACAAAATTAAAGCAATCAGGCAAAAATACATCATAAATACAATAATCAGAGCATGAATACATAAGTCATGAATTGAACAACAATACAATAATAATACAATACACTAATGAAATCAGAAAAGAAAACATATCAGTCTCAAAAAAAATATTAAGTTCTAACATAGCAAAATTAATTACACAATCCCTCGGCCAACCAACATCCCCAAAACAGAACCCCATGGCTTGCATGTCCCTGACGGAGCCAAAGAAGGGGACGATCCGGCCTTAAGGCCAGGAAATGGACCAGCAACTCTGGTGGTACAACTTTGGTGGAAAAAGTCCAGCCACGGCAATGCCGGTCAGCTGCGCTCCCACCTCCCCCGTTGGGCAGGGCAGTAGAGGGAGCCAACAGTGGAATCACGGTCCTTTATACTCCCCGCCTGGCTGGCCAAGGGGAGAGGCTCAGCTGGGCTCCTCTTCCCTCCCCTGATTGTCCGGGCCAGAGGAGGGGGGCCAAGATGGTGCGGGCATCTCTGGTGCACTGGCGGTGACTTTCAGTACAAAGGGTTTCATATGTTTTGCCAGAGAAGCTGAGGACAATCAGCACCATGCAAACAGCATTGTGGTAAGCAAGCTATTCAGTGTTAGTGTTGGGCCTGACTCAGGATGGCACACAATCTTCTGTTAAGCAAGGCAAATAATTAACCAAGTCCAAGAGTGTTTCCCACCTGCTCAACAGCCAAACCATGAAGAAGAAGCTGTAGCTGTCTTCCAGCGACTCTTCAGAATTCTTTATGGTCAACCTATTATTCCTCAAAAATACTACATTTTGCAAAAGCTAATCTGATGTTATGGAGCTATGACAGAGCTGCACCAGCTGAAGATAATATTCTATCTAAACATCTGGCAGCAAAGGCATTTCTTCAATGAAAGGGTGGCTAGAAAACACTTGGTGGCTTAAGTACAAACAGACATTGCAGGAAGTGACTCCTGAAAACTACCGTATTTGCCAGCATATAAAATGCATCAAGATATAAGACACACACCCTTATTACCAAAATAGGCCATTATAGGCCACTATATATAGTACAAGATGTACTCCATTTTTCCAGTTTATTTTAAGGGGGGAGTGAGTCTTATATGCCAGCATATAGGGTATTTAATTCTTCTGTTGGGATTGATCTTTGCTATCCTAGTGCACAAGCCATGAGCATCTCTACTTTTTTCCTGGAAAGGAAACTAAGCCTGCAAAAAATAAACTTCCCTATTGTTTCAGATGTTGGAAACACGAAACTGCAGTCACATTTTAAAAAACAACCAAAGGTAAATACTGTACCTTGAAATCTTTGCTCTCAGCTTCTTGTAGTTTTTTCAACCTGAAGTCTCCCTCGCAGGGGTTCAGAGCAGATGGTGGAGCCACACATGAACATTTGCATTCTGGTCCAGAAGTTATTGTTTCCACCACGTAAAAATCTTCTGGCCTGGAAGCACCTTCATTCACCCTCTGGCAGGCTTCTCTGCCCAGGGGCTTCACCACACACTTGCATCGACAGTCTGAGCCTTCAGACACAGCTTTCACCTTGTCATAGTCACCTAGCAACTAGCCACAGGGAAGAAGAAGAAGGAAGAGAAGAAGAAAAGAAAAAAATGGGGGGGGGGAGATACAAGTTGGTCAGTTTGTTCTGAAAGTACTAGTTCCCAGCCCTAGCTTTGTGTTTGCTTTTATGGAATGTTTGGGAGAGACTTGTATATTTCAAAACTTTAAGGAAATAGGCCACTGGTTTAAATTATTGCTGACTCTTAACATTTTCTTCCCCTTGGGAATCTGGGAAAGTAATTTTCTTCCACCAACCAGAAATCAACAACTCCAAAACTCAAACCAGTCAACCAACCCCCAGCCACTCCAAACAAACCTGGTCTAAAGGGTTTTAGGAAATTAAAAGGCTGTAATTCTCCAACCATTCTTTCCAGGATGATCTCATTTAAATATAATGTCCACAACCCATTGGGAATGATTCTCCTGCACAAGGCATGCTGATATAAATAGGATCTGTACTAGAGCACTAGTGAACTTGCCTCCTCTCCCCCCTCAACGTGGCTTGTGCAGGAAAATGTGCCAGTGGACTAGGATTCATAGACCAACACTACACATTGTACAAGGAAGGCAACCATCAAGGCATTTAAAGCCAGTGCCTCAGATTTGTAAAATCAGTTCATCAGTTCAGCAAATGTGCCTGGCACATGGATTTTCCTTCTTAAGCAGACAAGACTATACATTGGCTCAAGTTCTGAAAAAGAACAGCTCACCCTGTTTCACCAAACCAGCTTGTTAACAACTGTAAATGCTATCCAGAGAATTTTCTCTGGGGGCAAATGTAGGGATCAGACACCAAAGTGCAAAATAAAAATAGCTTGACAGCATGTTTTTTCTCATTGAGTGGTTATGTGCAGAGCTTTTCCGGGAGTGGGTAACCTCATCTAGAAAAACTCTGTGGAAAGAATTATTTCATGCCATTTCTTACACTGCTTAATAGCAAAAACAAGTTTGCCACTGAGTGTGCATTTAAAGTTAGATTGATAGACAATTAAGTGTAGACACAGAAAAAGAATCAAAACAAAAGGGAACAACAGAACAGTAAGTGTATGATTAAATCCTACAACAATGTAAGCCATCAATACTTTCAAATATATTTGATTTGACTGAGAGTGAATAATGAGAACATTAAAATAGGATATGTGATTGCCATATTCACACCTACAACTTCAGGTTTATAAAACATCCTCAATGTACATCAGAACAACCATTTGCCTTCTGATAATTCAAGCTCAGTTCAAACACCATGACAAACCCAATTCTGAGCTTTAACATATACATGCAAACTGGAGTTTAGAGCAGCTTGCTTGAGTCTAATGGCCGCCAGTGAAAGAGTAATAGTTATGACTAAGGTCGTGACACTAAAAAACCATAAGTAAGCTTCCTTAATAATCATTTGTAGAGTAATGTGCTATGATATCTGAATTGAGTCTCATACTACTCTATTAGTCACCAATGCAAAGCTACCATTTTTACTGAGTAATCAGGCAAGAAGTTGATGCCACATATGGAATGGTTTTATTACTCGCCCTTAATTTCTCAATATGTATCCCTGTACCTATTCATGTAGGCTTGGCTTTCTTCTAAAGCTTTAAAGCAGCTAGCTGTAGTGTGGTCCCTTTCATTTGCTTTCACCACATTGCAAATGCAGCAGCGTCTGCCATTCATGTAGCAAAAAATGGGGTCTATGCACATTTGTTCCTGGACTATAAATGTCCAACAGTCTAATACTCTTCCCTCAGAAAATACAATGTATTTTATAATTTGCAAATTAAGCTAATGTTCATTCTAAATAGACCAAAATGTTATTTTGAATCTGTAACTTAATTTAACTTTTCTATGGCTGATCAGTTTCTGGATTTTCACTCATCTTGTTGGATTGCATGCTATAGTTGTTGTTGTTGTTGTTTCTGTTCCTTTGACAGCAGAAACCAAACAATTAACCCATTTGTTCATTCTATGCTTCTACAATACTTCTAATGGTTTATCAGTTTAGTATTAAACCTGAGAAGGTTTGCATTTGAATGTATCAGATACAACTTATGTATTTTTGTTTGTAAAAAGATGACAAAGCCAAACAGCCTATATGCATTCAAGCACATGATCTATACCTATAAAATCAAGCGTTAACCGTAACTTCACATAGGATCATAAGCCAGGCCCTACTAGCCCGCACCGACAATTCGTGCACACGCCCGAAGGATTGAGAAATGCACCAGTGGGGCAAGAGCCCCACAAATGCGAAAAGAGGGAAACAACTTCATTTCCCAATGTTCCTTGCACCGCGCCAGAGCCAATCAGGCTGAGAGGCGCAAGCTAAAGGAACGTTCGGAAACACGCTGCGGGCAATCAAAAGGGAACCGCAGGGGGAAAAGATGCACAAGCTGAAAACGCAAACGCCAAACTACAAGCCCCAGCGTCCTGTGCGCCATGAGCGCTCAGAACACTGAGGAAGCTGGCGAGCGAAAAATAAAAATAAAAAACACACCGGGAGTGCAAGTCCGCCGCAGCCGGACACAGCGCCTCACAGAAACAAAAACAACCCTCCCCAACCCTCCTGACCCCAAGGGACCTGGCAGAGAGGGGATTCCCCTCCACACACACACACACACACACCATATTAAAAAGAAGAAACCAAGCGGTTACTTCTCTTTAAAAACGGAGGTTTTTTGGGGGGAATCCCCCTCTCCGATGGCTCTCCTGGGTCCGGAAGGGTTGGGGAGACAGACCCCTTTTATCCACCCAACCCTCCCAAACCCAGGCGGAGAGGGGGATCACAACCCCCCCCCAACTGATATTAAAGGGGAAACGCCAATTGAGATTTCCCTTTTAATATCAGAGGGTGGGCTGGATTCGATCCCCTCTCCTGGGACCCATGAGTCTGGAAGGTTTGGGGGGACAAAAGGGGTCTGTCCCCCCAACCCTTCCAGAGTCAGGGGACACGGCAGAGAGGGGATCCCCCCGTAGGATACCCCGTTATTAAAGAGAAGAAACCAAGCGGTTACTTCTCTTTAAAAACGGAGTCTTTTGGGGGGAAACCCCCTCTCCAATGGCTCTCCAAGGCCGGCCCGTGGAAAGGAACCCCCCAATGCCACCTGAAGCGGCAAGGCCGGCCCACGGAAAGGATCCCCCCAAAGCCACAACAACAAACAAAACTTTTAAAAATAAATAAATTATTTAAATAAAAATTCCTTAACACAAAAAACACAAAAAACAATCAAAAACATCCAAAAATACACAAAAACAACCAAAAATAACACCAAAAAACAATACAAAGTAAACAAAAACAAAAAACTTCCAACACCATTTAAAACAGCCCGGCAACGCCGGGCAACCTCTGCTAGTAAATTAATATAGAAACAATCTTCCATACCAATACAGAAAGAAAGCACCACCATCCCACTATGTAGCCTGTTTCAAATAAAGAGCTTTGATTTAGTTTTATGGCTGTTTTGCACAACTGTTTAAATCCAAGATAGCTGTCATTTTAGCTAATTTTCACTACAGGTAAAACCAACAGACCCTAACTGAAAACAGATATTGCCACAGGATCAAATAGTTACAGACTATTTTACAGCACAACCCTATACTGTACATATTGACTCAGAATCATGGTCCATTGAATTAATATACAGTATCTGGGAATAAATCATATTGAACAGAGTGGGGTCATCGCTTCTGAGTAAAGAAGCACAGCACTGAGTTGCACAGTGGCAGTTAAGTCCACCTATATTACCACACAGCAAAGAAGTGGCAGCAAAAGACATTTACTTCAAAACGTATTTTCACCAAGATCCTAGCATAACTATAGGATCAGCAGATACAAATGAGTAAAAGCTTCTTGAATCTTCTCTCTGTGTGTGTATCTGATAAAAAGAATGTAATCTGCATGAAAAGCCATGTCAGCAGCTGCAAATATCACTTCTCGACATCTATAAAACTTGCAGGAAGCCCTATTCTTTTGCATCTGTCCAACTGTAACTAGATCTCACACCAAGTGAAGATCAGCAAACTTGCCACATTTACACAGTAACTCTGCAATGCTCTTGAACACATAGAGCTCATTCAATTTTCTGAATCACAACATCTAAAGTAGATCCCATTAGCTTTTGAGGGCAAGGATCTGTAATGTAAAGCTGTTACTTAGCTGACATATAGGGATACACGGAAAGAACCCCTTCAAAGATTGTGGGTACATTTTACAATTTTTACCACAATAGGACAACGGCAACCTTGTTCTACCGGCTAATCTTTCTCTCTCGAGACCCTGGACACAAAAGAAGCTGACATACAGAAGACTACAACAGCAGTCATTAAGATAATGATTAATTTCATTAGTAATTAACTTTAATTCAACCTCCTTAGGTTCAGAGGGAAATCAACCTACATGGTATATTTGGATAGTAAGCCCATAAAATTGAAATCTGAGTTTAAAAAAGCTTATGATTTTTAGTCAATAAGTTCATCTTAATGGGATTGCAGAATTTAACTGAAGAATACCACCTAGAGTCAATGTGGCATAGTGGATAGAGTGGCAAACTAGCACGGAGGAGACTGTTTGGCCATGACGGGTCGACAATAAAACCACTCCTTAAATATCTTATTCATTCAAGCCCCTATTACAATTGCACAAGTCAGATGTGACGTAACACAACATTATCTAGTAGTCTAATTCACATCACATAGGGTGGGCACCTAAAACGGTAGACCCATGTACACCCTCCTTTAGAAGCCATGTGTTCTAATTTTCAAGAGAACTGATGGACAAGGTTGTTTAGAAGCACTCTTGTTCTAATGACCTAACTCAGTGATGGCTAACCTTGGCACTCCAGGCACTTCAATTCCCAGAAGCCCTGATCAGCAGGAGTGCTGACTTGGGCTCCTGGTAATTGAAGTCCAAGAACACCTGGGGTGCCAAGGTTAGCCATCACTGACCTAACTGGCTTGTAGAGAAGACACTTAGGGTGTCCTCTGCAGATGAACTTCTCTGTTATGTTGTCCTATGGGGAAGTAAGCTTTATGGACTTCTTATCAAACCCCTTATGCTGGTGCTGTATTATTAACCCTTGCCTGCTGCTGACAGGACCTTGTTAGTCTCAGAAGGGAGACAGGTGCTCATGGCCCCCCGCCCGTGCCCCCAGCTCTGGTAGTAGCCCATCCCAGTAGGCCCCACGCAGTCTGAATTGGAGGGAAGCACCCCTTCGTGCCAATAGGTTTCCATGAACTTTTCTCCGTCTCCAATATGTGCTCTTTGTTGCTGGGTTGTTGCTGTCATTAATAGGCCTGTTACCCTTGTTTGTTGATATCTGTTTAATGTTTATCGCAAAGATTTTTTTTAAAACATGTTGTGTGAGGGAAAATATCCCAGGTGGGTTGGAAATAAATAAAATAAAATAAAATAAAATAAAATAAAATAAAATAAAATAAAAAAGTTCGTGCACACTTATCCCCCTGCCACTTCAGATGTGGCTAGACAAGGGCACGTGCTTATGATACCCAGAGGAGTTCTCTTGGTCGGCATCGTGGTTTCTCATCATGAACCCATTTTGACTGCCTACCTGCGAGAGGATGTTCTCCTGGTTCTCCGCCTCATCCTCCAGCGGGGCGCCGGCGGGGGCAGAAGAGCTGGCGCTGGCGCCGCCGGCCCACCACAGCAGCGCGGCGGCAGCAGCAGCAGCACAGTACCACAGCAGCGCCACGGGCCGCGCCATGGACGGCTAGAGGGTGTCGGAGGAGGGCGAACCGGGCATGGGCTGGCGAGAGGGGGCGGTGCGACGGTGGCGGTGGAGGCGACCTCGCTTCTCCTCTTCCCCCGGGTCTGGCAAGGCAAGCGGGACCAGCCGCGCCGACGAGCGGGGACGACGGCCAGGCTAGCGCTGGGCTGGCCTGGAGGGGAGAGGCGAGGCGAGGCGGGCCTGAAGGCGGAGTCTTCCGCGCCTTGCCTATTGTGTGTGTCCTTCTATCCAACGGCGGCCGCGGGAGAAACTGTGCGAAACGCTTGCTTGGAGAGAAGCGGGAGCAAGGCGGGAACGGAGCCGCCGCCGCCTCCTGAGCCCCCCAAGCCGAGGCCATCATGCCCCCCCCCAAGTGCCCGAAGACCAAACACGACGACGCACACAAGGTTAAGGGTGGGAGTTCTGCCCAGACTCCTCGACACCCCTCCCCCCCGAGGCGGGAAACAAATATGGCACGGACTAAGTGGGGTGCTCTGCTCAGAAAGATCGTGATATTTTTGAACCACAGTCGGGCCTACCCTGGTAACGGCAACTTTGGCTTGCCGGCTAATCTCTCACACACTAGGCGAGGCGGAAGGAACTGCAGAATGAACTCACCCAAAGGCTGGATTTTGTTTAGATCACCAAAAAGTGCCTTCGTTGTGGCATATCTGAGAATAGGTAAAGGTTTCCCTTGCTCGAAAGCCAGTCGTATCCGACTCTAGGGTTCAGTGCTCATCTTTGGTTTCCGTGGTCATGTGGCAGGCACGACTAGACACCGGAGCGCAGCGCACGGAACGCTGTTTACCTTCCTACCGAAGTGGTCCCTATTTATCTGCTTGCATTCCGTCTGTCCTGCACTACTCGGGAATCGAACTGCTGACCTCCCGCCTTCCAGTCACCGTAACACGTGAAAAATAATCTTGGTTGGCTCCGCCGCCCCTACTACTAACATTTTGAAGACTAAGTTCAGACTCAGTTGGAGGTTAATAGGCACAGCTTATGCCTGCCCGCATAGTGCCCTTGCAACCAAGCAGGCTCCTAGATCCCGAGTGGTTGAAAGTGGCCGTGTTAAGTGTCTGTGCAAGCATATCAAAGAGTAAATAGCAATAGCAATCACACTTCTATACCGCCCCATATAAGCGCTTAGTGCACCCTCTGGGCGGTTCACAAGGTAATTAGCATTTTGCCCCCAATATGGTGGGTACTCATTTTACCGACCACCTTGGAAGGCTGAGTCAACCTTGGATCCACGTCAGGATCGAACTCACAACGTTATAGCTGCAGTACAGCAGATCAACCACTGCTCTTCAAAACGAAAACGTGGTGACACCTTAAAGACTCCTGTATTTTAATGTTAACCGCTCACATTTAAATACAGCAGTTAATCTTTAAAGTGTCACAAAGTTTTTTTGTCTTGTTTTGTTTACTCTCCGATATAGATCCTGAGTGCTATGCCCCTTATCACCTACCCAGAACTATGGAGACAAGCGCAGTGAATGATGCACTGCAAAAAAATTTACTACCCTCACCATGGGTGTGGCTAACTCTGTGGGCGTGGCTAACTCTATGGGCCACGCCTACTTGGCCTCCCTACACCGTGGTCTGGGGTAGAGAGGTGGGCGTGGTCGACCAAGTGGGCGTGGCCTGGGGAAATTTTCGCTACCGGTGCCTGGGCACCTGTGGACACCTGTAGCATCGTATCACTGGAGACACGTGACATTAACCAGCCAACTCTCCATACATCCTTAGATAGCAAATAATCAGCAGCAAATAATCAGAATGCCTGAGGAGTTGGATCTTTCTCCTGAGCAGAAGACAGTCCCACCCATCCCCCGCCCAGGTTTTGTTCTGAAATGAATATTTCTATTCATGATATTAAAAAAACAGGGTTTCCATTTCTTCTCCCCCCCCCCCAATTGCATAGGATTTCCAGATGTTGGACCTCATCAGAAAAGCCAGCAGAGTTAGGGATGATAAAAATTAAAATTGAGTCATATGGGAGGAACTGCACAAATTAGCCACCTCTAATCTGCCTGATGCCAAATTTGAAGGGGTGAGATGATCTAGATCATGGCTTGGACCCCAATGCTTTCACAAAACAAATGTAAAGCTAAAGCTCCTGAGCAAAACAGTTAAGTACCTGCCTCAGTAATGGACTGTTTTTATTTGTTCCTTAGGGATTTACCTTCCTTTCTGTAAATTCCCTTTCAAAGAACGAGATTGCCATGGCTGCTGATTATTTGCTATCTAAGGATGTATGGAGAGTTGGCTGGTTAATGCAGTGAGTTGAGTGTCTGGTGCAGAGCCAGAAGCTGGGAGTTACCTTCGTTTGGAGAACAACTGTTTTGGTGATGCTGTTTTAAAAAAATAATAAGATGCCCGTGGAATTCCTAGATGCTCCCAAGGCTGCCTGGCCCTTCAGATTTTTAAAGATTTTAAAACCTATTTTAATTTGATGTATATGAGTGAAAGTCTCAACATAATGTCACTTCTGGTTTCATATTTGTTTCTAACATTGCCTCTGAGCCATATCTTAACCTATAAAATCGAGGGTTAACCGTTGGAACTTCGTATAGGCTCCTTAGCCAGGCCCTAATAGCCCACACTCACCATTCATGCAACACCCGAACTGGATACGCAGGTAAACGCAGGATTGAGAAATGCACCAGTGGGGCAAGAGCCCCACAAATGCGAAAAAAGGGAAACAACTTCATTTCCCAATGTTCTTTGCACCGCGCCGCGCCACAGCCAATCAGGCTGAGAAGCGGGAGCACAAAGAACATGGGGAAACGTGCCGCGGCCAATCAAAAACCAACTGCACCAAAAAAAAAGAGCACAAAGGGAAAAAACTACAATCCCCAGTGTCCTGCACGCCATGAGCGCGCAGAACGGGGAGAAATGCACCGTGCAAAAAATTAAAATAAAAAGAAGAAACACAGCCCGCATTAAGGAAATCGCCATCCCACAGATGGCCTTCCCTAATACGGTCCGGCAACAGAGGCCACGCCGCATTAAAGAAATCCCCCACCCCGCCGATGGCCTTCCTTAACGCAGTTCGACAACAGAGGCCACACCACGTTAAGGAACTCCCCTACCCCGCAGATGGCCTTCCTTAACGCGGTCCGGCAACAGAGGCCACGCCGCATTAAGGACCTCCGCCGCCGCTGCCCTTCCTTCCCACGGGCTAGGCATCGAGCCCGGCACGCAAGAAGGAAAGACACCCCCCCCCGCAGCCGCCGCTGCCCACCGCCACATGGTATTGCCCCGGGCCAGCCACCAAGGCCGGCCCACGGAAATACCCCCACCCCCAACACAAACAAGAACATTTTAAAAAACAAAAATAATAAACATAAAAAGGAAACACAAAAACATCCAAAAACAACCAAAAATAAACAAGGAGAAACATACAGAACCCCGCCAAACCCCAAACAGAAAGACAACACACCCCGCCGCTGCTGCCCACCGCCACATGGTATTTCCACGGGCCAGCCACCGACGCCTGCCCACAGAAATACCCCCACCCCGACACAAACAAGAACATTCAAAAATAATCAAAAACAAAAACTAATAAACATAAAAAGAAAACACAAAAACATCCAAAAACAACCAAAAATAAACAAGGAGAAACACACAGGAACCCCCCCCAAAAAAAAAAAACCTAACAAAAATAAACCAGAGAACTTACCAGGAGACGTCCTCACTCATCGACGACCGGAACTGAAATGAGAAAAGGAGGACACTACTAACAGGAAGAAGACGCGACACCCACAGGCCAGTAGAGAAAAATCACTCAAAAGTAAAAATTACGCAACAGCACCACCCAGTGGCCACAGGCGAAATAACAGTCAAAATATTAAAATTAATCTCAAAGATTAAAAAAAGGAAATAAATTTTGAAAACATTCAAAAATATCCACAATAATCAAAAATAATTCAAACATAAATAAATAAGTTCTCACAAAAAAAACCAAACATCTAAACACAGTAAAAAAACATTGAATTTAAAAAAACATACACTTACACATTTTTAAAATTGTTATCCAAGGTACACCTATTAACAAAAATTCACATAGTAACACATTATTTTTTTAAATACAATAATTGAAAAAAATTATATCAACCTTTCCTCTTTTTAAAATCCCCCCAAAAATGATCACAGTTTAAAACAGTCCATTTGCATAAACATAAAACAAAAACCTTACAACACCATTTAAAACAGCCAGGCAACCTCTGCTAGTCTATACCTATAAGGAAGGATGTTAACCGTTTGAATGTAACAAAGGCTCCCGTACTCTTCCATACTGTCCTGTACCGAGCTGCCTGCACTCGCCTTTGCCTGGCCCGCACAGCGCCGCAAGGGTCACACAGTCGGCAGTGGGGCTACAGCTCCACGAACACAAACAAAACAAAACAACTTCGATTCCCAACGTCCTCCGCCCCGCGCCGCCCCTTAGCCAATCAGGCTGACAGGCGAGAGCAAAAAGAACATTGGGAAAGGCGGCATGCCCAATAGAAATCGAGCCACAGGAAAAAAACCGCCGCACGAACACAAACAAAATAAACTAAACTTCAAGTCCCAGCGTCCTTTGTGCTGTAACCACTTCAGCCAATCATGCTGAAGGGCGCGAGCACGCAGAACACTGAAAAAGCCGACGTGCAAAAAATAAAATTAAAAATGCCTCATGCAACAGGAGCGCAAGGCCACCGCAGGTGGATGCAGTGCCTCACAGCCTCGCAAACAAAAACCCGCAAAAAACCATGAAGAGACAACCACCGCCCTTCTTTCCCAGAGCAACGGGGAGGATAGGGACTCCCTCTCCTCCCCGCTACCCCGCCGAAGACATGGTGAGACCACCGCCGGACTCAAGGTAAGTTGAGCCGGGGTGGGGGGGAAAAAAGCAGCAGGCAGCAATTCATCAGGGGAAGCACTCTCCCTGGCGAATGACTGGATTCTGCCTTTCTACTACCCACACCACTGTTTTGAGAACTAACACGAAACAGCGGTGGGGGTAATAGAAAAGCAGCAGCCAGCAATCCACAAGGAAGAGCACCACCCCTTACAGATTGTTGCCTGCCGATCTCCCCGTTAGGTAATGCAGGGGGGAAAGGAGGCACAGAGAAGAGAACCATCATGAAGCAGATAGCTCTTCTCTGCCTCCTTTTCACCCGACCTACCTAACGAACATTACCGGTCGAAGAGCGAGCTGACTGCCGGCTCTTCCTTTTCCCCAATAAAACACAAATAAATAAACAAATAATTAAAATAAACCCATTAAACAACAAAACAATAAACAACAAAATCAACAAAAAACACCCGAAATACCAAAGGCTAACGAAAAACCATAAAAGCACACTAAAAACACATCTACAACACGAAAATACCTAACGCAACAAACAATAATAACACAAATTAAAGAAATAAATATGGAAAAAAATAAAAAAATAACAATGAGAAATAATTAAAACACTTAAACACATCTAAAACCCACAATACAAACAAACAAGCCGAAACACTTGGGGGGATTTAAGTAGAAACTCTCTACTTAAACCTCCCAGCCCAACACCACAAAATAAAAACAGAATAAAAACAGAATAAACAATCAAGAGCACTTACCAAACACGTCCTCCCTCCATGGGGTCCGGAACTAAACTGAACAAAGAAAGGAAAATTGCAATAAGCTTAATAACAACCCCACCTAGAGGCCGGAAGAGTAAAAACAGTCAAAAATATGTAAACAATCAAAATGACAAATATGCATAAAATAAAATAAATCAAATAAAGTCACAAACCACAAATGCAAAACACCCCCACCCAAACTACCCCTCACCAAAAAATAAAAATAAAATAAAAACTGCCAAGCAAGGCTGGGCAAACTATGCTAGTAGATATATATAGAGAGAGACCACAGAGGCATTCTCAGAATTATTATTTTTAAGATGGGTGGTTGTACCACAGAGCTTCCTTTTGAATTGCACCAAAAAGCAGGTAATGGTCAAGGTAATGGTCAAGGTCAAGGTCGCCCTTGCTCGAAAGCTGTTGCGATGGCTCCAAGATGTGGGAGTGGCTGGCCGCAAGGAAGACACGCGAGACAATCGTGCGGTGAAGTCCAGCCCCAATCAGGGTCAGGTGGTACATATTTATTACTCTGCCTTGGGGTGATATGTGCATAAGATGCGCGTGACCCCCTAATACAGAAGGCTTGCATACGTGGCATTTTCCGGTGGTCAAGACAATACCTGCTCTTGGACATTGCCCTGTGGTTAATAGACAATCCACAACTAATTAAGGTCTGGGCTGGCGAAACCCATTGTTCCTGCCCTATCTCGGAGCCTTATGTGTATTGACTCCGGGTACCTAGCTTGTCCTGCTGTCTGGCGCAGTTTATTTGCCCAACTTAATCTGTAGCCAGAAGTGGAGGATTGTGTATTTCCATTAGAGTCATCACCTTTGGTTTTTGCCCCGTTTCTACTGTAACCATCAGCCAAGGCTTTCTGATTCACCCCCCAAACTAACTAACTAGCCCGCACCCCAATTGCCTTTCCTGCCAAGCCCGGTTGGTCCCCCGATCTGTTGAAAGCCGAGCAAACCCCTGGGGAAAGGTTTAGCCAATTATTCCCACGGGCAACCCACATTCCCCCTTCCTTTATTAGTTAAAGCAGCCTGGCTGAGGGCACGGTAGATGTAAGGCATTATCTGCTTGGGTGTAACTATTTCCTGGGGTCTCTGCCATGAGGTACACATTGACAGGAGTGAAGGAATGCACTGCACAAAGCAGCAAAGCATAATTCCCACCACTACCACAATGCCAGCAGTAGCTTTAAGCGCTGTCTGCAACCAACCCCATGGCACCCAGGACCAAAGTTCATCCCACCAACCCAGTTGGCGTTTTGCTTGATGTGTTTAACTATGGTGTCAAGTTCGGTGATTTGACTCTGGACTTTGCGAGAATTGTCCGTGAGGTTAAAACAGCACATGTCCCGGACAGATTCGCAACCCAAATGGTGTAAGAGCAGCAAATAGTCAATTGCTGCACGGTTGCCTAAAACCGCATGTCTTAGTTCAGCCTGCTCTCGGTTTAACATGGCAATGGCTGATGAAGTGTGATTGATGGCCTTCGCTAGCGCGCACGCCAGCTGGCTGATCCTGAGTGCATTACCTACTGCCAGTCCGGGCACCCCTATAATACTGACTGCTACGGACCCATACTCTGCCTTGCTGAGCACAGTGATATCACTGTCACATGTCTCATCTAGCTGGACCGCTCGTATGGGCCGTACTGGCCTCGGGGTGACCAGGTTTGGGGTGACCATCTCCCTCTCGGGGAGGACCAGGGTTAAGCGACTCACACAGCATTATGAGTCAGACATATTAGCGGGTATGTAGTTCCAAGTCCGCTGGTTACAAGTAAAAAAACCATCCTGTAGGCAAAATAATATGGAAAGGCAGTAAGACCGTTAGTGGCAATGAAATAAAATGAGTTTAATGCACTTAAGTATATCCAAAACAGATCCAAATTCCATCTAGTAATAAGAAGTTTCAGTATAAACCTTCCTCAGGGATCTATAAAACATAATGATACAGAAAATTTACTAATATTGTAATAACAATCAATATATACATACATATATACATATTTACAACAACCTTGGATACATAGTATCATTTTAAACGTCAATCAAGGAATTACCTTATATTCTTGTTATATCTCAAAGTATTCATCAAATATTTAAATTTTTCAGAATTTTTCAAAGTTTTTTTAAAGTTTTTAAGTTTATAAATGGAGATATCAGAAGAAGAGGACATTTACCAACAAAAGGGTTACATAGCAAGAGCCTTTGATTTCTGCGGAAACTTCGGATTCTGAAGGTACTTCTATGTCTAGCGACGGAGAATCTGTTGGGGCTCCAAGGCTTAGGACTTTTACTACATGCTCTTCCATTCTGGAACTTCATCCCAGCAACCTCCCTCTTCTTCTTCATCCTCTTCTTTTTTACCCCAGAGAAAAGTGTCCCGGAAAAGAAAGAGTCTTTAACTTTTCTAGCAAACAATTATCTCAACGGGCTTTGGAGTTATTGTTGCTGGGTTTAGGGTTTGTTCCTACACCAATTTATAATCCATTTAATACTAGAATTGATGTATACAGATTAATTCGTTTGTTGAAACTTAAGTGTTTTTTTTTCCAGGACAAACCTTCAGGACCAGTGGAACATTTTAGAACTGAATCGACTTTTTCGTCTTCTGTGAATGACCCATCTATAGAAGTATTCCAGAGGCTCATTTTGCGGGACATTGAGTCATATGAGAAACAAAAAAAAATAGGTCTAGGTTTAATCTGTCGAAAGATGATATTTCCATTCTTGAGGGGTTAGCACAGGATAGAGACATTCTTATTAAGCAAGCAGTTAAGGGTTGCGGTATAGTTATTTTAAATACAGTAGACTACATTGCTGAGGCGCACCGACAACTGTCTAATGAGCATTTCTATAAAAAAAAACTTACCATGGACCCCACCGCTAAAATAACTAGCTTAATCAAGACTGTGCTTTTTGAAGGTGTTGCTATGGGGTTTGTTTCAGATAAGGAATATGATTTCCTTTTAAATCAGTATCCCAAGGTACCTGTTTTTCACCTGCTTCCAAAAATTCACAAAGACCGCACACGTGAGGGTTTAATACCAGGGAGACCCATTATAGCATCGATAAATTCCTTGTCAGAGCCCATCTCTCAATTCCTGGATCACTTTATCTATCCTTTTCCCCGTAATACCTCCTCCTTTATTTTAAACACTACTGATTTTGTTTCCCAGGTGGAGGGTTTTTCTATCCCTGAAGGTGGTGGTTTTATTACTTTGGATGTTCAAGCACTTTATACTAACATTCCTTTGGAGGAGATTAGGACTATTGTTGAAAGACTTTTGGATTCCCATCAGGATTTACACCCCCCTACACACTTCCTATTGGATCTTTTAGATATTGTTTTGGAACATAATTATGTTAGATTTGGTAGCACTTTTCATTTGCAGATCTGTGGAGTGGCTATGGGGTCTTCAGTAGCACCTAGTTTGGCTAATGTATATATGATTAATTTTGAAGAGGAGTTCATTTTTAATAAATTAGTTAACCCCTTTTTGGCACATATTATGTTTTATAAATGGTTTATTGATGATTTGTATTTCATTTTAGATTATCTTTCTTTTGCTTCAGATTTTGTTTCGTGGATTAACAATTTGAATCTGCACTTAAAATTCACCCATAGCATTAGCAAAACTGATATCCCTTTTTTAGATGTTACAACTTATTTGTCTTCTGAACATGATGTCAGGGTTAGGCTCTATAGGAAGAGTACAGACAGAAACGCTTATTTGAATTATACCTTATATAATTCATATCACTTTAGGAATAACTTACCTTTTGGACTTTTGTAAAGAACCAAACGTAAGTCATCCTCTGAAAGTGACTTTATTAAATCTGCTTCTGACATTTGTTGATTCTTAGATGATAAAGGTTACCCCAAGCAAGTAGTTGCAGCCAACTATAGGAAAGCACAGGCTGTCTCTAGGAAACAGCTATTCGCAAAAAATAAGGATGTTCAAGATCAATTGTATTGTTCATTTCAATATTCTCCTTTAGCGGAGAAAATTAGAGCTGTTATTTCCAAACACTGGCATGTGGTGCAACATCTACCTGATTGTTCTCATAAACCTGTTATTGCTTTAAGAAAAATAAGATCTATTAGACAGATGGTAACCTTTTCTGATCATGAGTCCCGTCGAGGTTCGTTTCGCTCTAGTGCAGTGGGACATTACTGATGTAATGATTGTGTGCATTGCTTTCTGTCCTGGCAAACTAAGGTCTCCTTGAAAAACAGTGATTTTGTGTTAAAACCGTCAGCTGAGTAATTGTAAAACTGTAAAAATATGTATATATGTATGTATATATTGATTGTTATTACAATATTAGTAAATTAGTAAATGGATTTGTGATGCACATGATAACCGTATGGTGGCTTGCCTGCCAGGTGCAAAAGTTGCAGACATCACAAGAAATCTAGATAGATTGTTAGAGAGAACTGGGAACGAGCCAGTTGTCATGGTACACGTTGGTACCAATGATGTTGGGAAGGCCAAGCGGTCTGTCCTGGAAGCCAAATTCAGGTTGTTAGGAAGAAGATTGAAGTCCCGGACTTCCAAGGTAGCATTTTCAGAAGTGCTGCCTGTCCCTGGGCAAGGCCTACCAGGCAGGCAGAGCTCAGAAGCCTCAATGCGTGGATGAGGCGGTGGTGTCGAGAGGAGGGTTTCAGATTTGTCAGGAACTGGAGAACATTTTGGGACAAGCCAAATCTGTTCAGGAGGGATGGGTTGCATTTGAACCATGATGGGACCAGATTGCTGGCACTCAATATCAAAAAGGCTGCAGAGCAGCTTTTAAACTGATAACTGGGGGAAAGCCGACAGGAGTTTGGCAGCATCCGGTTCGGGAAAGTGTGTATTTGAGTAGTGAGGAGGATGCAAAAATTACTGAGCAGAGCGAGGAGCTAGTCACTAGCATTCTAGCAGAAGGATGCAAGAGGCAGTCTAACAATGCAACTGGACACAAAAGACTGTGTCAGAAAAGCATATATAAATGCTTGTATACAAATGCCAGAAGCCTCCGGAACAAAATAGGGGAGCTGGAATACTTAGCAATAGATAAGAATATTGATATTATTGGTATCACTGAAACCTGGTGGACGGATGATAACCAATGGGATACAGTTATCCCAGGCTACAAACTGTACAGGAAGGATAGGAAGGGGCAAATGGGAGGTGGTGTGGCCTTGTATGTCAAAGAAGTGATAAAATCGTATGAATTGGAATATCTAGGTGATTTGGAGTCACCATTAGAAGCTCTGTGGGTAAGAGTACCAGGCCACAAGGATGGTCTAACAGTAGGCATATACTATCGGCCTCCGACCCAAACTCTTGAGGGAGACTGGCAGTTGGAGAATGTTGTAAAGGAGGCATCCAAGAAGGGAAGCCTGGTTATAATGGGGGACTTCAATTACCCTCACATAGACTGGGTGAACTGTTGTTCAGCACATGATAAAGAGACAAAGTTCCTAGATATGCTAAATGATTGTTCCCTGGGACAGATGGTTGAAGACCCAACTAGAGGTACAAGAATCATTGACTTGATCCTGAGTAATACTCAAGATCTGGTGCAAGATGTTAATGTGACTGATCCAATAGGGAACAGTGACCACAACTCAATTATGTTTAACTTGATCATAGACCGCAAGTCACTGATAAAATCTAACACAGAGACCTTAAATTTTCAAAAAAGAAATTTCCCAAAGTTGAGGAAACTAGTAAAAAAAAGAAGCTGAAAGGGATAATTGAGAGAGCCCAAACACTCCAAGAGGCATGGAGGCTGTTTACAAAAACAATAACAGAGGCTCAATTGGAATGCATACCCAAAAGGAAAAAGGGCACTGCCAAGTCCAAGAGGACTCCAATGTGGCTTACAGGAGCTGTTCGGGAAGTGATTAAGAGCAAGAAAAGCTCATTTAGAAGATGGAAGGCTTGTCCGAATGAGGACAGCAGGCAGAAACATAAATTCTGGCAGAACAAATGCAAGGCAACAATCAGGAAAGGAAAGCAAGACTTTGAGGAGCGTATAGCTAAAAATACTCAGAGAAATAACAAAGACTTCTTTAAGTACATTAGAAGTAAGAACCCAACTAGGAAGGCCATTGGACCATTAGATGACAATGGAAGGCAAGGGGTTATTAAAGAGGAAACAGAGATTGCAGAGAGACTCAATGAATTCTTTGCTTCAGTATTCACTGAAGAAGACAGAGGCCACATGCCCAAAACAGAGCATATCTTCGTAGGGAGGGAAACCGAAGAATTAAGCCAGATAGAAATAACCAGGGAGGAGGTCCTTGCATGTCTTGTTAAGCTAAACACTAACAAATCACCAGGACCAGATGGCATCCATCCACGAGTTCTCAGGGAACTTAAAGATGAAATTGCTGATCTCCTAGCCAAAATATATAATCTTTCCCTCAAATCAGGCTTTGTGCCTGATGACTGGAAGGTAGCGAATGTAACACCAATTTTCAAAAAAGGATCCAGGGGTGATCCAGGAAATTACCGACCTGTCAGTTTGACATGTGTCCCAGGTAAAGTGATGGAAACCATCCTAAAAGATAGAATTAATAGGCACATAGAAGAGAAGGCGCTGCTAAAGGAGAGCCAACATGGCTTTTGCAAGGGCAAATCATGCCTCACTAATCTGTTGGAATTTTTTGAGAGTGTCAACAAGCATGTGGATAAGGGGGATCCAGTTGACATTGTTTATCTGGACTTTCAGAAGGCTTTTGACAAGGTCCCACACCAAAGGCTCTTGAATAAACTTACCAGTCATGGAATAAAGGGACAGGTCTTGTCCTGGATCAGCAACTGGCTAAGGGACAGGAAACAGAGGGTAGCACTAAATGGACACTTCTCCAAGTGGAGGGAAGTAAAGAGTGGGGTCCCCCAAGGTTCAGTACTGGGACCCCTGCTTTTCAACCTCTTCATAAATGATCTAGAGGTAGGAGTAAAAAGCAAGGTAGCCAAATTTGCTGACGACACTAAATTATACAGGGTAGTGAAAACTGTGAGAGATTGTGAGGAGCTCCAGAGGGATCTCTTGACACTGGGGGAGTGGGCAAAACAGTGGCAAATGAGTTTCAACATTAGTAAGTGCAGAGTGATGCATGTTGGGGCAAAGAACCCCAATTACATTTATAAACTGATGGGGTCTGAACTCTCTGCGACAAACCAGGAAAGGGACCTTGGTGTCCTGGTGGACAACTCAATGAAGGTGTCAACCCAGTGTGCCTCAGCAGTGAAAAAAGCAAACTCAATGATAGGGATCATTAGGAAGGGTATAGAAAATAAGTCAGCAAGTGTCATTTTGCCTCTTTATAAATCTATGGTGAGGCCCCATCTGGAATATTGTGTACAGTTCTGGTCGCCATACCTCCAGAAGGATATTATGGAGCTGGAAAAAGTGCAGAGGAGGGCAACCAAAATGATTAGGGGACTGGAACACCTTCCTTACCATCTGAGGCTGCAACGGTTGGGCCTCTTCACTCTTGAACGACGACGTCTAAGAGGTGACCTGATTGAAGTTTATAAAATCATGCACTGTGTGTACAAAGTAGGTAAGGAAAAACTGTTTTCCCTATCGCATAACACTAGAACTAGGGGACACTCCATGAAACTTTTGGGTACTAGTTCTCAAACAAATAAGAGAAAGTACTTTTTCACCCAGAGGACTACTGGCCTATGGAACTCCCTGCTAGAAGAAGTGGTGACAGCTGTCAGTCTTGACAGCTTTAAGAAAGGATTAGACAAGTTCATGGAGGACAAGAGTATCAATGGCTATAATTATGGATACTTAAGGACAACCTCCGGGTTTGAGAGATAGGCAGGATATCTCTCAATATCATTTCCAGGGAATCCTAAGCAGGTGAAGGCATCTGCTTGGGAATACCCTGAAGGAAATGGTGAGCCACTGTGTGAGACAGAATGCTGGACTGGATGGGCTGTGGCCTGTTCCAGCAAGGCTGTTCTTATGTTCTTATGTTAAATTTTCTGTATCATTGTGTTTTATAGATCCCTGAGAAAGGTTTATACTGAAACTTCTTATTACTAGATGGAATTTGGATCTGTTTTGGATATACTTAAGTGCATTAAACTCGTTTTATTTCATTGCCACTAATGGTCTTACTGCCTTTCTATTGGATTTCACAATTTGGCCCCTTCTTCTGCTTGGGCAAAATAATATGAGCATACACATAACCGATTGTCTCTGGTTGGGCACATTTCCAAGTCTCTTTCCCGGGACGCAGGCAATGGTGGTGTGGGCCCTTGGCTGTGGAGCAACCGGGCATCTTGGCACAGGGCATGCTTGGGCTGATGACCACCTGAGGTGTGTAAAGTGTGACTGCATCAGCGGGCAAAGTCTTTGTTACCTGAGTCCCCCAGTTCGCGGAAGTCATGTACGTGATCCGGTGGTGGTACCCAAACACGCGCACCCATTCAGTGTCCCCAGCCTGTTCTCCCGGCATGTGGCAGACCGGGATCAGGCATGTACTTAATAAAGAAGCAGTGTCCATGGTTTGTTGCAAGCAAAAGTCCGATTGGTTGACAAGTCTGGCTAATTTCTCCCAAATGTTGTACTGAAGTCTGGCGGTTAAGTCTCTGCCAGGTGTCAAGTCCCCATAAGAAGCTTGAACCCCTACCCCCATCAGCAAGGAAAGGATCAAGATGACCATCAGGGAATTGTAGGTGATTTGAGCTAGCACTGTGGCCACCATGTTTTGCAGGGTGGGCTCAGTGTTTTGCTCCCTCAGGATGGACAAGACGTCATCACACAAGGTCTTGACCATCCCCCAGGTCACTCTCTGGTCTGGTCTCAGCCGGGGTCGTCTGCTCTGCCTGGTCCTCTCGTCAGGCTCACTCCCTCCATCTCGGGCAGGGGGTCTGGGATCGCTCGGTTCCACGCCACGCGGCTCGAAATAAGGTCTCACGCAGTGGCCCGGAATCCAGACTGGTCCTGTGGGGGACATAATTGATGCATACCCTCTCCCCCATGTTATCAGGGGTGCCAGATCTCTCCAGGAGGAGTCTGGCAACACCCTGAAGCGAACCATGTGTCGCGGGAGGATTTCCTGCCATCAGAAATGCTTCTCCTGTGGGGTGCAGTCAGCAAAAAGGTTAAGGTGGTTATAAGTGAATAAAACTTTGTGCAGGCATTGCTGTGCCTGACCCTGGCTTTTTGGGGGGGACTATCTCCTCCATTTCTGTTTGTTTTTCGATGTAGGACTTTAGCGTCCAGTTCACCCGCTCAACAATGGCTTGTCCCTGGGGATTGTATGGGCCGTGAAGCATGTCAAGAGATGTTGCTCTACATGGGTTGCAGCTTCTCCCTTCTGGGCCGTAGACCAGGCAAACTGCGAGAAAGTGTCAATGGAGACGTGCATATATTGCCATCGCCCAAACTGTGGGACGTGCGTGACGTCCATCTGCCAAATTTAGTTAGCTTCCGTCACTCATGGGTTAACCCCCCACCCCCCGAGGGCCCCCCTGGCACTCCTGCGCATTGCAGGCAGGAGCGCATGATTCCTTGTGCTTGTGACAATGGCAGGTTGAACTGCCTTGCTAGAGCTTTGGCATTTTGATGAAAAAATGCATGACTTTGGATCGGGGTCATAAAGACGCCCGAGACTAATTTCTGGTGAGTTTCCTTAGCAGCTGCATCAGCTCTGCTGTTGCCCTCTGAGATGGGACCAGGTAAATCCTGGTGGCTCCTAATGTGGGCTACATACAGTGCTTCTCTGCAATGCCGCAGGTGAAACTGCATGGTCAAAAATAGGCTTAACAAATTCTTGTCTATGGCGGGAGTAATGTAAGCTCCCAGAAGACTGTGGATCAAATTCCTAACATACTGACTATCTGTGATGATGTTTAATGGCTCCTTGGCAAACGTTTTCAAAGCGAGGTTCGCTGCTGCCAGCTCTGCTCTCTGTGCGGATTTTTGCGGAAATGTCAGCAGCATTTTCCAAGCCTTTTCTTCTTGCCAAGTGAGAACTCTGTACATTTTCCTCCCATCGGTGAATACTGTCTTGGCTCCCTGGATGGGAGTCAAGAACAGCATTTCCTGCAACCTGATTGTCTGAGTCTGAAGTGAGACTAGTCTGGGGTTCTTTGGCAAGTGGTATGCCAGGCTCCCTGTGAACCCTTCTAATGTGACGGGCAGGGTGTCTCCCAGCTGCATTAGTTGCTGCATCTGCTCTTTGTTAAATGGCATGACTATCTTGGCCAAGTCGTGTCCTGAAATGTCCCTTGCTCTCAGCCTCCCCTTATGAATGACTGTGGCTACCAATTCCTGTGGAGGAACGATGTTCCTGGAGGAGGTGTTTGGTAGATACACCCATTCCACGATCCCCCCCCCCCCCGGAGTCTATACCTACCGCTCCTGCGAACATGGTGCCTATTCTAATGATGTACAGATTGAGCAAGGGGACGTGTGGCCATTCGCTAATCCTGTCTACCCATCAGTGGCTGAGAATGCTGTTTACTGCCTGTAGTGTTTGCTTAGCCTCACGCGGAACATGTATCCGGTCAGCTGGCTGCTATCCTTGGGTTAGCAGCGCGAAAAGTGGCTTTAAGAGGTCTATGTCTATTTTGAAATATGGCCATGCACAATTAATGTTCCCTAAAATTTGTTGGAGTTCTACTAGCGTGACTGTGTCCTTGATATTGATCTTAGGCAGCACCGGCGCTGCAAAAGATCAGAGCAGCCGGTGCCCCAGATAAGAATAGGGTTCAGCTCTCTGTACTTTCTCAGGAGCTATGACATCCTTTTTCCCCAGTGTGCTCTAGAGGTCTTGAAATACGTTGCTGCCTAATTTGGGCGAAGCGATCAGTATGTCATCCATGAAATGGCAGACTAAGACTTTGGGGTGCAGGTTCCGGAACCCCTCCAAGGCCTCGTGGACATAGATTTGGCACAGGAGTGGTGAATTGAGCATTCCCTCTGGCAAAATTTTCAACGCGAACCTTCAGATTGGCTCCTTATGGTTAGAGACTGGCACTGTAAACGTGAACCTTTCCCTAGGGTCTAAAGGGATGGTATAAAAGCAGTCCTTTAAGTCTACGATCAGGATCTCCCACCCTTTGGGGATTATGTTGGGATTGGGGGTACCACATTGAAGCGGTCCCATGGGCTGAATGCACTTATTGATTTCCCTTAAATCGTGAAGAAGTCACCACTTTCCAGACTTCTTTTTAATGACAAAAATCGGTGAATTCTAGGGACTGGTAGATGGTCCTATGTGTCCCGCATCTAGCTGCTCTTTAATGAGCTGCTTTAAAGCCTCTACGGTTTCCCCAACTATCGGCCACTGTTCCACCCATACCTGCTCATCGGTTAACCATTTGAGCGGCAGGGCCATTACCCGAAAGTTAGGGTGGCACAATACTGTTGTAGAATGTCTCTCCCCCAGAGGTTGTTGGGCATGTTTAGGACATGCGGGCGTATTACCGCTGTGCCGTCTGCCCCTGGGATAGTGACCTCCACCCAATCTCGGCTCCTATAGACTTCTTGAACTCCTCCTACCCCCCACACATCTGAAACTGCCTCGATTGCCCACTCATCGGGCCATAATTTTCTGCTAATTACTGTGACAGACTGTCAAAAGGCCTTTTATTCAAAAATACCTTAATGACAGGTCGCTGTTTCCACTCTATGTTCTGTTCCACTGTCGCTATGATCTGGTATCCTTCTACTGCCCCTTCCTCTCTCTGGCGGTCTGTCAACCCGAATCCTGAATCTCCTCTGATTGGTCCCCGGATCTGTTGAAAGCTGAGCGAACCCCTGGGGAAAGGTTTAGCCAATTATTCCCGTGGGAAACCCACAGAAAGCCAGTCATATCCGACTCTAGGGTTCAGTGCTCATCTCTGTTTACAGCCAAAGAGCTAGCGCTGTCTGTGTTTGCAGACATTTCCATGGACACGTGGCAGGCATGCCTCATGGAACACTGTTTACCTTCCCATCGAAGTGGTACCTATTTATCTACTTGCAATTTCTTGCTTTTGAAGTGCTAGGTTGGCAGGAGCTAGGACAAAGACGGGAGCTCAGTACTCGTCGTGCAATACTCATCATGCAGTACTAGAAAATCGAACTCCAAACTTCCATTTGTCGAGTTCAGTGTCTTAACCACTTGAGCCGTGCAAACCCGGTGTAATGGTAGGGAAGTTGAAAATACATGGCTACAAGAGATGTCAAGGCTGACATGTATATTGCTCTTTTTTTGTTTTGTTTTGTTTTTAGGGGGAAGGGTGATGGTTTTTCATGGTGTGAAGTATATATTATTTGGTCGGTGTATGGGCATGTGTGCATTGTTTCGTGGGAGTAGCTGTTTTGCCTGTGTGTTTCTTTCAACATCATCAATTTGTCTTTAGTGAAAAATTAGTTTTGTTGCACTTTATAGGGTAAATATGTGATTCAATATTTGAGGCTCAGCTCTCCACCCACCCCTTGCATCTTCTACTTAATTTCTTAGCCAGGTAACTTTTCTTAGAGCAATAAAATGAGTTTTGGAGCAGATAATTGGTCACTCAGATATGTTAACTTTGTGTTTTACTGATCACTTCTGCATGGAACTTTGATTTTTAGGAAATTGCTTTTCTTTTAGCCTAATCAGTCTCTTGTGGGTATATATGTTTTGTGGCAGTCATTTTGGGAGACAAACACTATTGTTGGAAAAGAACTGTTCATAAATTGTTTGCATATGTCTTCACTGCAAATGTCAAGAGACTGTGTTTTGGCGGTAACATCTAAACACTACGTGGAATACAGAAAATGAGACAAAACATGTAATTTTAAAAGTAGGTGGGAAATCCCCAGAGCCAGAAGGCATTAATTAGAGTTCATAAGAACAGGAATAAAATGTTTTATTTTCTAATTAAAATATGTATCTAGTTACTAGAATTAATCTCTTTAGGAGGGGGCCACACAGAAAGAGCCTCCTTGAAGATCATGATATTTTTGAACCACAATCAGACGTACCCTGGTAATTGCAACTTTGTGTTGCTGGCTAATCTTTCTCACACTAGATCAGGCAAAAGAAACTGCAGAATGAAATCACCAAAAAGTGCCTTCTTTTTTGGCAGTTTCACATCTGGCCTAGACATGGAAGAAGAGGAATCGAAGCTAGTGAAAACATTTTTTTTAAAGGAGTCCAGAGAAATCCAAGTAATTATAGATCTTAACCTATAAAACCAAGGGTTAACCATTGGAAGTTCGTATAGGTTCCTAAGCCTGGCCCTACTAACCCGCACCCACCATTCATGCACATGGGTGAACTGGATCCGCAGGTCAACGAAGGTTTGAGAAATGCACCAGTGGGGCAACAGCCCCACAAACGCGAAAAAAGGGTAACAACTTCATTTCCCAACGTTCCTTGTGCCGCGCCGTGTCACGCCACGCCACAGCCAATCAGGCTGAGAGGCGCCAGCACAAAGAACTTTAGAAATGTGCCGCGGCCAATCAAAAATGAGCCGCAGGAAAAAAAACGGAGTACAAATGGAAAGCAAAAAATAAAAACTACAATCCCCAGTGTCCTGCGTGCCATGAGCATGCAGAACGCTGACAAAGCCGTCGCGTGAAAAATAAAAATAAAAATGCAGCGCATCACAGCAACACAGGCCCTGGTAAGGAACCCCCCCTGCCGCTGCCCTTCCTTTCCATGGGCCAGGCATCGAGCCCAGCCCGCGGGAAGGAAAGACACACACCCCGGCCGCTGCCCTTCCTTTCCACGGGCCAGGCATCAAGCCCAGCCTGCGGGAAGGAAACACACACCCCGCCGCTGCCCTTCCTTTCCACGGGCCAGGCATTGAGCCCAGCCTGCGGGAAGGAAACACCCCGCCACTGTCCTTCCTTTCCATGGGCCAGGCATTGAGCCCAGCCCGCGGGAAGGAAAGACCCCCTTAAAACAAAACAACAATCAAAAACATCCAAAAATAAACAAAAACAACCAAAATTAACACCAAAAACATGCAAAGTAAACACACACAAAAATAACAAAACACAAACAGCACCCAGCCAAACACCACAAAAACAAAAAATACACCAAAACAACACAAAATCCAAACACCCCCACCCCCCTACACACAAAATAAATAAAACAAGGGAACTCACCAGCAGACATCATCACTCCACAATGGCCAGAAATGAAATGAATAAAGAAACAGACTACTTACCGGAAGAAGCTCCACCCAGAGGCCACGAGAGAAAAAACAGTCAAAATACAAGAAAATACCTTACCACCACCACCTGCTGGCCACAAAAGTAAAAACAATTCACAAAGACACAACAGCCCCAAACAAAAGGCCCCAACAGTAAAAACAAGTCAACAAAATAACACAAAATCACAATTTAACACAAATCACAAACATATGACAATAAAATAAAATAAAAACTTTTCAAAAATCCTGTGCTGAATTTTAACTAAAATAAACACCCAAAACATTTAAACACAGTTTAAAAACATTTATTGTAAAAAAACATGTACTTTCACATTTTTAAAATTATTACCTACGGTACAACTATTTTAAAAAAAAAGCATACTAAAACATTATTTGGTTAAATAATTTTTTTGGTAAAAGTATATCATCCTTTGTTTTTTTCTTAATCCACAAAAGCAAAAAACCAAACACAACTAATCACAGTTTATAACAGCCCGGCAATAAATAAATAAATAAACATATTAAAAATTTCAAATATAGACTAGCCTCTCCTTTACAAACATTAACAAAAATAAATAAATACAAACACCATTTAAAACAGCCCGGCAACGCCGGGCAACCTCTGCTAGTACTGTATAGGGATTTATCTTGGAATGACACAACGTAACATTCATAGGATGAGCAGTGAATTAGCCAAGTTGGTGGATGGGACTAAGTTATTCAGGCTGCTATGCAGAAAATGTAAACCAAAAAGAACTCCAACAGTATCTCTCCCAAATGAATGAATGGTTAACAAGATAAATACAATGCTTCCCATCCCTGGAGTTGCCATCGTATGCTTTTTCACTTTTAAAGGAAAATTTAATGTTGTTGACAAATTGTTGCATTCTAGGACTGAATAATAAGTATTTGTCCCACTTTGTGGCATATTTTTCACCATTCCTTTTTATATTCATTTGATTGATTATATTTTTTATTTTATTGTTCATGCTAAATGCAAGGAGATCCAGTTTTACAGTATCCAGTATTACAGTATTCTGTTTGCCTGTCTGGGCTTGTGAGTGTTTTTTGTTTGTTTGTTTGTTTGTTTCTTTTTTAGTGTTTCAATTGAATAATTTGTACTTTCTTTGGGTTTGTTTGATCTCCTGTATTGGTCCTTTAGGTCTGTTATTGCACATGCTATTGCAACACTCTTCTTAGCTTGGCAAACAATATGATCACTGACAAAAATATTGTCTGGGCTAATATCCTTATCTCCACTATTAAACAATGGCAGCAGCTTTGGATCATGTATTAATTTTAACCCTATACATTTGGCCCAATCTCCAGACTTTCCTCCATTTATATCTTTCTCTATATCCCAAAGAAGTACTATGGCAATTAAAATCACTTAGGACCGTTTATGTTGTTTGAGAATTGAAGTTAAAAGTTTCTGGAAAATTGTACTCCTTATTTAGTGGCCAATAAACAGATGTGATTGTGCAAGATTGAACTTTGACAGAATTTCAATATTGTCTACATCAGTCATATCTGCAGACAATATACAGTATTGATATTAACTTTAGTAAATGTATTGTTTATTTCACTAAAACAAGTTTCATTCCATTTACCTTTGCTCATTAATCATTTGGTCCTCTGTGGGTTTCCTGAGCAAACAATATGTTGCAATTATGCTGCAGACAAAAGCCAGATAGAATGGCTTCCTTTTCTGCTGAGATTCTTCTTATTCTGCCATATCCAAATCCAGATATTGGCGATCATCATGGCGATCAGCCATGAAGACTCTTCTGAGAACATAATGCAGTGGCCTTTCATCTGCCTTCCACATTGCTACACAACACCCATACCACTGATCCAATTCCACCAGTCACTTTCTGGTCCTGAGCCATTTTGGCACACAAAGTCCCCCTCAGCCAAGGCCATAGCAGGGGGGGGGGGCAGAGGGAGCTTGACTCACCCTGAACTAGCAGTTTGCCTACCCTGGCAAAGTGCGGTTTCCCAAAGGAATACATTGAAAAGAGAATTTGTTGCCCATCCTGAAAAAATATTTGCCCACCCACATCTAGAATCCTGGCTGTGGCCCTGCCCTCAGCCCCAGGCCAGTACTGATGAAGCTGCTGCCCTCCATCAAGATGGAGTCAAGTGGGATTTAATCCACTTGCGGACCATCACCCTTCCCTGTGGACTTCACCACCCAAGGCTGTTAGTCCTCAGGGTGGTCAGGTTAGTTAACCGCTATGTGACACTCGGTGTTGAGTCACTGCTGAGATACCTTCAGTATTAATAGAGATTACCACTAGGACTGGCATTGAAAAATGCCATTTTGAGTGTCATTATGCCAAATATATATGTGCTGTATAGTACTTTAGTAGTGGAAAATTCAGTAGTTCAGGTTTCCCTCAAAGTTGCCTGGGGTACGTCCAATTGTTAATCATGGTCTTCAAGGAGACATCTTCATTGTACCCCTTTCCTGTAGTTTTTACCCATCATTACATGACCTGCACTCTGGGATGATTGAGAATAGATTTGTCCCTCCTTGTTATGATTTTATCCTCTCTTAAACACCTTGTGCTACTTTGTCTGAAGATCTAATGGCTTCCAGTCAATTTACTGTTTCTAATACAAACCTGTATTTTGAAAAATTGCTGGTCTAAATGTTTTACCAATAAGCTCCTTGATTTTAAAAGGAGCATTTACAAACCTTTGGTTATATTTCTTTGCCCAAAGTTTATTTTGCTTCATTTTATATGTTGTTAGAATGGATCTAGGTTTCTGCAAATTATTCTTCCAACCTTGTTTTGTTTAATCTCACTGAGTTTGTGAATCACTGACATACTGACATACAAGATTCAAAACCTGAGTGCAAAGAGTGATTAGTAGATACTTTGGCAGAGCCCTTCCCATATTGACAGTGTTTGGTACTGTATTATGTTAAACCACTGTGCTGGAAATGAAATGCACTAAGGTTCAATCTTCTGTGCTTTTCTCTGACTCAGTAGCAAGGAGTTCAGATGTCAATGGCAAAACATCAATAATAGGCAGGTCAGGAGGAAAGAGATCCCATGGAAACCTTGTGAGATCTTTGGAAGAATTGGATTTTTTTTATTTCCAAAGAAAAATTACTGCAGCTAATGACATAGTCAGTTTTATGGAGTGAAGTTCCACAAACAGATTCAGCCACTGCCTATCTCTCCAACCCGGAGGTTGTCTTTACGTATCCATAATTATAGCCATTGATACCCTTGTCCTCCATGAACTTGTCTAATCCTTTCTTAAAGCTGTCAAGACTGACAGATGTCACCACTTCTTCTGGCAGGGAGTTCCATAGACCAGTGATCCTCTGGGTGAAAAAGTGCTTTCTCTTATTTGTTTAAGAACTAATACCCAAAAGTTTCATGGAGTGCCCCCTAGTTCTAGTGTTGTGCAACAGGGAAAACAGTTTTTCCTTATCTACTTTGTCCACACCATGCATGATTCTATAAACTTCAATCAGGTCGTTCAAGAGTGAAGAGGCCCAACTGTTGCAGCCCCCCTAATCATTCTGGTTGCCCTCTTCTGCACTTTTTCCAGCTCCATAATATCCTTCTGGAGGTATGGCAACCAGAACTGTACACAGTATTCCAGACGGAGCCATTGAGCTGTCCACCAGGACACCAAGGTCCCTTTCCTGGTTTGTCGCAGAGTTCAGACCCCATCAGTTTATAAATGTAATTGGGGTTTTTTGCCCCAACGTGCATCACTCTGCACTTATTAGTGTTGAAGCTCATTTTCCACTGTTTTGCCCACTCCCCCAGTGTCAAGAGATCCCTCTGGAGCTCCTCACAATCTTTCACAGTTTTCACTACCCTGTATAATTTAGTGTCGTCAGCAAATTTGGCTACCTTGCTATTTACTCCTACTTCTAGATAATTTATGAAGAGGTTGAAAAGCAGGAGTCCCAGTACTGAACCTTGGGGGACCCCACTCTTTATTTCCCTCCACTTGGAGAAGTGTCCATTTAGCTCTACTCCTAGTTTCCTGTCCCTTAGCCAGTTGCTGATCCAAGACAAGACCTGTCCCTTTATTCCATGGCTGGCAAGTTTATTCAAGAGCCTTTGGTGTGGGACCTTGTCAAAAGTCCAGATAAGGCTCTGTTTTGGGCATGTGGTCTCTGTCTTCTTCAGTGAATACTGAAGCAAAGAATTCATTGAGTCTCTCTGCAATCTCTGTTTCCTCTTTAATAACCCTTTGCCTTCCATTGTCGTCTAATGGTCCAATGGCCTTCCTAGTTGGGTTCTTACTTCTAATGTACTTAAAGAAGTCTTTGTTATTTCTCTGAGTGTTTTTAGCTATACGCTCCTCAAAGTCTTGCTTTGCTTTCTTGATTGTTGCCTTGCATTTGTTCTGCCAGAATTCATGTTTCTGCCTGCTGTCCTCATTTGGACAAGCCTTCCACCTTCTAAATGAGCTTTTCTTGCTTTTGATCACTTCCTGAACAGCTCCTGTAAGCCACATTGGAGTCCTCTTGGACCTGGCAGTGCCCTTTTTCCTTTTGGATATGCATTCCAATTGAGCCTCTGTTATTGTTTTTGTAAACAACCTCCATGCCTCTCTCAATTTTCCCTTTCAGCTTCTTTTTTACTAGTTTCCTCATGTTTGGGAAATTTCCTTTTTGAAAATTTAAGGATTCTGTGTTAGATTTTATCAGTGACTTGCGGTCTATGATCAAGTTAAACATAACTGAGTTGTGGTCACTGTTCTCTATTGGATCAGTCACATTAACATCTTGCACCAGATCCTGAGTATCAAGTCAAGGATTTTTGTACCTCTAGTTGGGTCTTCAACCATCTGTCCCAAGGAACAATCGTTAACATTTCTAGGAACTTTATCTCTTTATCATGTGCTGAACAACAGTTCACCCAGTCTATGTGAGGGTAATTGAAGTCCCCCATTATAACCAGGCTTCCCTTCTTGGATGCCTTCTTTACAACATTCTCCAACTGCCAGGCTCCCTCAAGAGTTTGGTTTGGAGGCCGATAGTATATGCCTACCGTTAGACCATCCTTGTGGCCAGGTACTCTTACCCACAGAGTTTCTAATGGTGACTCCAAATCACCTAGATATTCCAATTCGTATGATTTTATCACTTCTTTGACATACAAGGCTACAACCACCTCCGGTTTGTCCCTTCCTATCCTTCCTGTACAGTTTGTAGCCTGGGATAACTGTATCCCATTGGCTATCATCCGTCCACCAGGTTTCAGTGATACTAATAATATCAATATTTTTATCTATTACTAAATATTCCAGTTCCCCTATTTTGTTCCGGAGGCTTCTGGCATTTGCATACAAGCATTTATATATGCTTTTCTGATAAAGTCTTTTGAGTCCAGTTACATTGTTAGACTGCCTCTTGCATCCTTCTGCTAGAGTGCTGGTGACTAGCTCCTCGCTCTGCTCAGTAATTTTTGCATCCTCCTCACTACTCATGTATACACACCTTCCTGAACCGGATGCTGCCCAGCTCCTGTCGGCTTTCCCCCAGTTATCGGTTTAAAAGCTGCTCTGCAGCCTTTTTGATGTTGAGTGCCACTGAATTATTTAACTTGGGATGTGAGCGATATCTAAAATTTCATGCTTCAATCTCTTACCATTTCAGAAAACTTTTGAAATGTACAAACTAATTATAACTAGTTATATAGATTTGGAGAAGAAAGTGCAATAAATACTTGTCAGATTTGCAGATGAAATAAAATTGGGTGGAAGAGCTAATACCTTGAAAGACAGGAACAAAATTCAAAAATATCTTGATATGCATGAGCTTTCCTTCTTCTCCCCTGTACATGCCTGGGCAAGTCAAATATCATCCTATCCCAGCAAGCGGGGGTCACACCTCTTCCATACCCTGGAGCTCTGAAATAGACCCTATTGGTCCATGGTGACCACACAAGCACAACACATGCCTTCTTCCAGACGTTACTTGCCTCAGGGGTGGGATTTCCACACAAGCGTGGTGGTTCAGGGATGAGGTGGGTGTGGGTGGGTGATATATCATTTTGACAGGAGCTACATAATCCTAATACAGTACTACCACTTCCACAAGGATTAAATTCTGCAGTAGGCAGTATTAATTTGCTTCATAATTTTGATCCTGAATTACTAAAGCATAATTTACCAAGCTCTGGTAATGTATATAATAAGACCTTTCCTCCCCTCCACCCCTAAACACATTGCATGATTTGCATCCAACTTTACAATATATCTGCACAATTTAGCTCTCTCTTTTTCGGTCAGGTAAGTGGTTGTTGTAACTTCTACATATTTGTTTCTATTAAGTGCAGATTTCCACTGTACAGCCAATGGACAGCTGGATGCTTCATTGCATATCTCATTTTCTCTGTTTTCCCCATCATGGATTGTCTATACTCCAAACTAGCAGTCCTTTAGAAGGTTCATTTATTTTTAAATGACATATACTCTCCCTGTCTTTTTAGTTCCATTTTTGGAAGCAACCATTAAACTTTCCAATCTTTGATAGATTTGAGGTAAGTGATTTGCTGAGAGAGTGGAAATTCCAGCAGATATTTTGTCCACTGGCTAAATGCAGATTTTTCAACTTGTAGTAAATTGCAGGGTTGAGTTCCCATTATCTGCAACAGCAAATCTTTCTCAATAGTTACTTCTTAGATATTATTTATTTCTAGCATATTTTGGTTGTGCAGCATATTTTGGTTGTGCAGGTTTTGGTTGTGTGTGGTTGTATTGTGTGTGTATTGAGTGTGTGTGTGTGGTTGTGATGTGTGTGTGTGTTTGAGTTGTGTGTGTGGTTGTGTAGTGTGTGATTGTGCATGTATGTGTGTAGTTGTGTGTGTGTATTGTGTGCAAGGTTGTGCTGTGTGTGTGTGCATCTGTGTTTATACTCAACACAATCACACACACAACTCAACTACACACACACAGCACAACCTCACAGACAATGCACACACAACTACACACATACACGCACAATCACACACTACACAACCACACACACAACTCAAACACACAGACATCACAACCACACACACACACACACACACAATACACACACAATACAACCACACACACAACCACACACACACACAATACACAGAGACATACTGCACACACAACACAACCAAACACACAACACAACCACACACACACACACAATACACACACATGCTGTAGCTCCGTGGGGAGAGGAGGTGCTCCCCTTCCCCCCGAAGCCTTGGCGAACACACACACATTTGCTGAAGCTGTGGGGGGGAGGAGCTCTCCCTCCCCCAAGCTTTGGTGAGGACACCCTGAAGGGCACGCCGGGGAAAGGGTCAGGCGGCAAAACGTTAGTGTGGGACTGGGGGGCAAGGGGGTGGGACGGGTGGGTGGCGTGATTCCCGGGCCCGTTCCAAACCCCCCAGTCCCTCTCCCTCTCCCTCTTACCTTTTTCAGGTTTTGTCTTTCCCCGGCGCAGCCTTCTGAGCAGGGACGCTCAGTGGCTGCCCTCTCCCTGCTTTCTGGCTGAAGCCGTGGGGGAAGAGGAGGGGCTCCTCTTCACCTCCAAGCTTCGGTGAGGCCGGTGCTGGCCTCCGGGGCTGCAGGGAGGTGATCATTTCTCCCCGCTACCTCTCCGAAGCCGCTGGGGGATGTTAGATGAATGGCTCCTCCCCCCCCCAAGCTACAGAGAGGCCGGCGCCGGTCTCTGGGGCTGCTGTGGGGAGATGACCAGCGGTTTTATTTTTGATGCTTGTGACGCCAGCTGCCCTGCCTCCTCTGCGCTTGCGCCCTTCAGCCTGATTGGTTGAGAGGTGGTGCGGCACGGAGGATGCTGGGAACTTTAGTTTTTTTCGGGGGGTCTGGTTTGTTGGACAGTTGCCCCCCTCTCGGCGACCGGACCCTTGTGGCGACCCTCACAGGATGGTACAGTAAGTGCGGACGGCTCTGTTCGGGATGGTTGGGTGGTGTTTTGGCCGCTTTTGCCGGATACACACCAACCTAGTCCCTCCTTATAGGTAAAGATTCCACTCCTTCATCATAGATGGATGTCTTAATTTAGCTTCCAGATAACTCCTCTTCAAATGTCAACTATTTTTTTTTCAACATATGAATCTGCACTAAGCTACAGGATTTGTTCCTTGGATACTCACTGGTTTTTTTGCAAACTTCTTCAAAGGGGCTAATAAGCTGGTACTGTCAGATAGTAATATCAAACTGTATGGACTGTAAATACCACAATGCACCACTGTGATGACGTCACCTGAGATATAAACGAACCTGACCCTTCATCCTTTGATCAGATTCCCTGACCCCACACTCTGTGAGCAGAGCATCCCCCCTACACCATGATGTATCAATAAAAGATAAAACGATATATCAGTCTCATAGTTATTTGACTAGACCATCTCTCTATTTAACAAAATGGTAGCAGAGGTCAGCTGTCAAATTTAACTACACTTAAAATAAAATTAAAAGCCAAAAAAGGATGTCATAAACATCGAAGGCCACCATGAGGTTCCAAGCCAGAAAGATGGGCACCCGGCTCCCCGTGGACGAGATGACAGAGGAAACCATCCCGGCAGAAGGGTCCGATGAAAGCCAGAAAGAAAGGTACTCCTCAATGGGGGCCGGGGACATGGTAGAAGACGAAGGGGATGGGAACCATAATGATGGGAACCATAACGATGATGAAAGTTTTAAAGGAGCCATCATCAAGATGATCGAGAGATCCAGACAAGATTCAATCCCCATCTCAAAATTAGTTGCCCTGCTAGAAGGGGAAGATGGAGGAATGAGTACCAGGGCAACAAGCCCTGACTCGTCAGAGGGGATCCCCTGCCTAGATGAAGCAGGAAACTCAGTGGCAGTGCCATTTTTAAATCCCACACACCAAGACGCCAACTAAATGACCCAGCCAATAAAAATGGGTGAACGCAAACCAACCCAGACCTGGGATTTAAACCACGTGGCGGAAAAATGGTGAGATGGGGACACAGAGATAAATATACATGAGAAATACAAAAAAATAAACGGAGCAACAACCCATAGCTACTGCACCCCCTATGCCGCGTGAGCAGACATTTCCGGGCTTCCGATGCTTGTAGCATATGAAGACACATACCCCGGCCTTCCCATTGCAAAAACTACAGTCACCACGGCCACGAACCACAGCCAGATGACTGCGATGACCCAGAATGCTACCCCGTGCAGAACCACGGCCACTACCACGACTGCCCACAGACGCCAACTAAATCGGTCATCAATATGGCAATGGACATCCTCACCGCCGCATTCGGAGAGGTTCTATTCCACACCGACCCCGAGACAAAGTGCAGCTGAGGCAAAAAGAAAACAGCCCCTACCTGACGGAAGATGCTGCAGTAATCCCACGGGGGACACCCAGGGATGTTTCCACGGAGAGCGACCCCCCTCCGATCTATTCTCAACATCCATCAGCACCCCCAACACATCACAGGCCTCCACAGCCAGAGCAGCCAGCTCAGAGATCCTTCCCCTTCAGCGACCAGCACAGAATGAGCTTTGCACATGCGCCTTTCCAGCCGCATCAAAGCTCCTCCTACAGGCAAGAAATAATGGGACAGATACAACCATCCCACTATGCCACCTGCTGGCAAGAAGAAATCACAGCATTTCCAAACATGACAGTTGCCTGTATCCCCATGCCTTACTGTCAGTTTCCAGATAACACAGACCATCAACAGTGGATGGACCCAGACTCCAGCAAACAGAGCAACTTGCCAAATAATTTCCCAATATTGAGCATCACAGAAAAGAACCTGAATGAATGGGCACAACAGCTGCAGATATTCCTGATGCGAGAGAATGCGCTGCACCTAATACTCCATCCACCTGCAAAACCATGGTCAGTTAAAACAGACCACATCCACCACAAAGCATTTTGCCTCTTATTATGCTCCATTGACCCGACCATGTACAGCAGCATCCCTAACATCTCAATGGTCTCTGAAATATGGACTAAAATGCACAGCTTGTTTCACAGCAGCAACATAAGCAACACCAGCAGGCTGTCTAGGGATTTCTACTCCACAAAGCTCAAATCTGGGATCACCATGGGAGAGCATCTGCTGAATCTGAATGAACTCAGATCACAACCGATATGAAGGGGAGAGAACATCACCGAATGGTGCCTGATCAGTATAATTATCAACTCTCTTGATGCATCCTGGCACAGCTTCTTGCAGCAAATAGACAGCGTGAATTTCAACTATCTCTCTTGATGCCTTATCTGGGAGGCTCATAGCAGAAGACAATTACAGAAGAGAAATAGCTGCTTTGCCCAAGAAAATAAAAGTCACACGAAAGGTAAACTTTGTGGAGCAAGCCAGCTCATCACATGCATGTCATGTATGTGGATCAAGAAACCACTTCAAGAGGGACTGCCCCAAGATAAACAACCAAGGCCATCAATACCACAGATCCAACCAAGATCTGAGAGTCACTGCAAAGGGCTCCCACAGCTCAGGGACCAATCATGACCCAAAGCAGAGAAGATCACCCAGCCCCAGAAGGTCCTTTAAAATGCAGAGAGACTCTGGGAAGGAAAGGGCAAAATATGTTAACGTCTTCAGAGACAGTGATATCAACATCGGCCTGCCTAATGATGAACACTGCTGGTTGATCAACTCCGGGGCAACAACACACATCACGAACAACAAAGAACTATTCAGTTCATATGTTGAGGATTCATACAGAATATGATTTGCCAACCAGAGATACTCACAAGCAATCAGAAAGGGAGGCATATTCGTTCCCAACATTGGACTGATCAAAGCGGTGTCTCACGTCCCAGGAATCTCTTTCAACATAATGTCCACAATGAAGCTGTGCGAAGACACAGGCTTAAAGGTAACCTTTGAAAGGGGAAAGGTACTGATGCTGAGAAAAGGAAAGGAAGTCGGAAAAGTGATCATCACTGAGGGATTCCCAATCTTCTCCCCCAACCCACAGGTTGAACAACGGGTGAATACTAGCTTTACAACTAACAGAGATGACACCAAGGAAATAGAAGGGGAAGGGCTTGAATACACCCAATACCCCCCTGAAGACGAAGAACGAGGAGGGGAAGATCAATGCTACAATAACACACCCATAGGCACCAGGAGACTACCAGTGTCTATAGGCAAACCAATACACGACGAGTGCGCCCACATCTTACACAGAAGACTGGGGCACATGAGCTATCCCATAGTGACCAAGATGATAGGGTGTTCGGAGGGACTCAAAATAAAGGATTGTAAAAACTTTTTAGAGTGCTCCGTATGTAAAAACTCCAAAATAAAGGACAAGGCCCGACCCAAGTCCTATGAGAGGAACACCAACCACATATTCCAGCTATTACATATGGACTTAGTCAGTCTATTGAAAAATTCCCTGGGACAGAAAAGGTATTTCCTGACCATTGTAGATGACTACAGCAGATACGGCCTCACGTATACTCTGAAAAACAAAGGAGAAACATTTACAAAATTTAAAGAACTCTATAGGAGAGTGGAGACTCAAAAGAACATCCGGATAAAGCAAATAATAATGGACCATGGAGCAGAGTTCCTCTCAAATGAATTTGATGATTGGATCAAGGACAAAGGCATGATACACTATACCACTGCTCTCTTCTCAGCTTTCCAGAATGGGGTGTCGTAACGAAGGAATGGGATGCTACAAACCATGATCAGGTGTGTATTGGAAGATGCTGGACTTGACTTCTCATACTGGGGCGAAGCATTAATGTATTCCAACTACACCCTAAATCGACTGTGATCAAGTGTGATCAATAAGATGCCTTATGAGGCCATGTACAACCGCAAACCAAGATTATCTCACCTCCACATCTTCGGAGTGCTGGCAGATGTATACATCCCCAAACAACTGAGAAAAAAGGGGGACAGGATTTCAAGAAAGCTGAGGTTTATTGGTTACGAGCCAGGGTCAAAGGCGTACAGGTTCATCGATACCCATTCAAGGATAACAATATCCAGATCAGCCAATTTCCACAAACACTCGAACTGGAGTAAAATGCACTTGAATGAAGTGATGTCTGATGAACACGATGAGAAGAGAGATCTCAACAGAGGTGGAAATGACACCCCAGCTCATGGCACAGAAGGGGAAATGCCCCAGGAGCCTGAAAAGGATGGTGCGGATGCAAACAAGGAACCACCTAGGAGGTCAACAAGGTCGAACAAGGGAAAAACCCCAAGGGACCTAGATGATTACGTGATGGCATTGCAAACGGAGGCCGACGCCCCTCGCAATTACAACGACATGCTCAAGCTACCGCACAGAGAACAGCTCAAATGGAGGGCGGCCATGGAGAAGGAAATGGAAAGTCTCAGGAGGTTGAAAGTGTACACACCCACGAAAGTTCCAAGACATCACAAAACCATAAGCACAAAATGGGTATACCGAATCAAACAACTTTAGAACAATGAGACATTATACAAGGCCAGATTAGTGGCACAAGGCTTCTCTCAAAGGTACCCAGAAGACTACACAGATACTTATTCACCCACTGTTAGGTCGGACAGTGTCAAAATTGCACTGGCCATAGCAACGATTCAAAAGGAACAGGTGTATCAATTTGATGTACAAACAGCTCACCTACACGCCCAACTTGACAAGGAAATTTATGTCAGAGCACCACCTGGGATAGAAAATAATGAAGGGGAAACCTGGCAGCCACCCCAGCCGGGGGTGAGGAGAGAGCCGGGCGAGCGGCAAAGGGGCCTGCCGCCGCTGCCGCCGCCGCCGCCGGGCAGCCACCCCAGCCGGGGGTGAGGAGAGACCCGGGCGAGCGGCAAAGGGGCCTGCCGCCGCCGCCGTCGCCGGGCAGCCACCCCAGCCGGGGGTGAGGAGAGAGCCGGGTGAGCGGCAAAGGGGCCTGCCGCCGCCGCCGTCGCCGGGCAGCCACCCCAGCCGGGGGTGAGGAGAGAGCCGGGCGAGCGGCAAAGGGGCCTGCCGCCGCCGCCGTCGCAGGGCAGCCACCCCAGCCGGGGGTGAGGAGAGAGCCGGGCGAGCGGCAAAGGGGCCTGCCGCCGCCGCCGTCGCCGGGCAGCCACCCCAGCCGGGGGTGAGGAGAGGGCCGGGCGAGCGGCAAAGGGGCCTGCCGCCGTCGCCGTCACCGGGGAGCCACCCCAGCCGGGGGTGAGGAGAGAGGCGGGCGAGCGGCAAAGGGGCCTGCTGCCGCCGCCGCCACCAGGGAGCCACCCCAGCCGGGGGTGAGGAGAGAGGCGGGCGAGCGGCAAAGGGGCCTGCTGCCGCCGCCGCCGCCAGGGAGCCACCCCAGCCGGGGGTGAGGAGAGAGCCGGGCGAGCGGCAAAGGGGCCTGCCGCCGCCGCCGTCGCCGGGCAGCCACCCCAGCCGGGGGTGAGGAGAGAGCCGGGCGAGCGGCAAAGGGGCCTGCCGCCGCCGCCGTCGCCGGGCAGCCACCCCAGCCGGGGGTGAGGAGAGAGCCGGGCGAGCGGCAAAGGGGCCTGCCGCCACCGCCGTCGCCGGGCAGCCACCCCAGCCGGGGGTGAGGAGAGAGCCGGGCGAGCGGCAAAGGGGCCTGCCGCCGCTGCTGTCGCCGGGCAGCCACCCCAGCCGGGGGTGAGGAGAGAGCTGGGCGAGCGGCAAAGGGGCCTGCCGCCGCCGCCGTCGCCGGGCAGCCACCCCAGCCGGGGGTGATGAGAGAGCCGGGCGAGCGGCAAAGGGGCCTGCCACCGCCGGCGCTGCCGGGCAGCCACCCCAGCCGGGGTTGAGGAGAGAGCCGGGCGAGCGGCAAAGGGGCCTGCCGCCGTCACCGCTGGACAGCCACCCCCAGGTGGGGTGGGGGGGTGAGGAGGAGGAGGAGAGCCAGAGTCCCAGGCAAAGGATAAGTAGCTGATATGCAAATGTAGAAGACCTAATATAGCAACTGACATAGAGACTTTATACTGACTAAACATAGAAACTGACATAGAGACTGTGTTTTAAAGTGTGATAATATGCATGATAATATGTTGTCTTAAATGTTTTAAACTTTTAAAAACTGTGATAAAATGTATGAGGAGAGAAAAATGGCGTAGACACCGGCAAACCACGCCACAAATCTTGCCAAGAGAACCCTATGGACCAAAACAAAAGGCAAAACAAAAGGGCAGGCTAGGTGATGCAGGATGCTTAACACCACAGAGGGGAGGGAGGGGAGGGACAGGAAAGGGGGAGGGGAAATGCAATGTTGTAAGGAGCAATACTGCATAGGGACATGGAATGTGAGATCAATGAACCAAGGTAAACTGGAAGTGGTAAAAAATGAGATGGAAAGAATAAGCAATGACATCTTGGGCATCAGTGAGCTAAAATGGACAGGGATGGGTGAATTCAGCTCTGGAAACCATCATATCTACTACTGTGGACAAGAAAACCTTAGAAGAAATGGAGTAGCCATAATTGTCAATAAAAGAGTGAGAAAAGCAGTAATGGGATACAATCTCAAAAATGACAGAATGATGTCAGTCAGAATTCAAGGCAAACCTTTCAATGTCACTGTGATCCAAATATACGCACCAACCACTGGTGCAGATGAAGCCACAATGGACCAGTTCTATGAGGACTTACAACACCTCATAGAACAGACACCAAGAAATGATGTCCAAATTATATTAGGAGATTGGAATGCCAAAGTAGGAAATCAAAAAGTGGAGGGAATAACAGGCAAATTTGGTCTTGGAACACAGAATGAAGCAGGACAAAGATTGATAGATTTCTGCCAAGAGAATGCACTGGTCATAGCAAACACTCTCTTCCAGCAACACAAGAGGCGACTTTACACATGGACATCACCAGATGGCCAACACCGAAACCAGATTGACTACATACTCTGCAGCCAAAGATGGAGAACCTCCATACAGTCAGCAAAAACAAGACCTGGAGCAGACTGTGGCTCAGATCACAACCTATTGATCGCAAAATTCAGGCTTAGAATAAAGAAAATAGGGAAAACACGGAGACCAGAAAGATATCACCTAGACAGCATCCCTAAAGAATACACGGTGGAGGTGATGAACAGATTTAATGGCTTAGATTCGGTAGACAGAGTACCAGAAGAACTATGGACGGAGATGAGGGACATCATGCAGGAAGCAGCAAAGAAAACCATACCAAAAGAAAAGAAGAGTAAGAAAGCAAAGTGGTTGTCTGATGAAGCTCTTAAAATAGCAGAGGAAAGAAGGAACACAAAAGCCAAAGGAGAAAGGAAAAACTACAATCAATTGAACACAGAATTTCAAAGAAAAGCAAGGAGAGATAAGGAAAACTACCTAAAAGAACAGTGCAGAGAAATGGAGGAAAACACAAAAGAGGCAGAACCAGAGATCTTTTCCAAAAAATCAGGGAAATTAAGGGAACATTTAAAGCAAAAATGACCATGATAAGGGACAAAGAAGGAAAGGAGCTAGCTGATGCAGAAGAGATTAAGAAAAGATGGAAAGAGTACACAGAGGAACTCTACAAAAAGGACCTCAACACGCCTGACAATCACAATGATGAAGAAGTAGAACTTGAGCCAGACATCCTGGAGAGCGAAGTCATAAAGGCCCTAAAGAGCACTGCAAACAACAAAGCTAGTGGAGATGATGGTATCCCAGTTGAATTTTTCAAAGCGCTAAAAGATGACGGCGTCAAACTACTGCATTTAATATGCCAGCAGATTTGGAAAACAAAACAATGGCCACAGGATTGGAAAAGATCAGTATACGTCCCAATCCCAAAAAAGGGCAATGCCAAAGAATGTTCAAATTATCGAACAATCGCGCTCATCCCACATGCTAGTAAGGTGATGCTCAAGATAATACAGGACAGACTTCAGCAGCATGTGGAAAGAGAATTACCAGAGGTGCAAGCTGGTTTCAGAAGAGGCAGAGGGACTAGAGACCACTAGAAACCTGGGGAACATAGTGAAAAGCAGAGACATCACATTGAAAACAAAAATCAGAATAGTCAAAGCAATGGTTTTCCCAGTAGTGATGTATGGATGCGAGAGCTGGACAATTAGGAAGGCTGAACGCAGAAGAATAGATGCCTTTGAAATGTGGTGTTGGAGGAGGATTTTGCGAGTCCCTTGGACAGCGAGGAGAACAAATAGGTCAATCTTAGAAGAAATTAACCCTGACTGCTCATTGGAAGGTCAAATAGTAAAGATGAAGCTAAAATACTTTGGACATCAAATGAGAAGGGAGGATTCACTTGAGAAGGCATTGATGCTGGGAAAGGTGGAGGGCAAAAGAAGAAGGGGGAGGCCAAGGATGAGATGGCTAGGTGGCATTGTAGACACAATGGGCACAGAGCTGGGAGGGCTGAGGGGGATGGTGGACGACAGAGGCGCCTGGAGAACAATGGTCCATAGGGTCGCAAAGGGTCGGAACCGACTGTGAGACTGAACAACAACAATAAAAGTTTATATGGGCTCTGCCAGTCTGGAAAAAGGTGGTACAAATGCCTCCCAGCTAGGCTAGAGGAGATGGGCTTCTCGACTATATCATCAGACAAATGCGTATTCATCAGGAAAGAGGGCGGAGAAACAGAAAAGGTGCTGGTCTACGTTGATGATATCCTATACATCGATAGACACAAAGCCAAATGCGACAAATTCACACAAGACCTCAGAGAACAATTCTCTCTGAAATCCATGGGGAAAATCGACAAATATCTAGGAGTCCAGGTATCATAGGTTCAAGGTGGGTTCACCCTCTCACAAGTAGAGAAAATATCTGAACTACTGGAGAGTTGCAACATGAAAGAGGCCAAACCATGCGATAACTCCATGCAAACAGACTTCTCAAAGAATATGTACGAAGATGGTGAATCTTTTGGAGAAAACATAATGTATAGGTCAACTATAGGGTCACCTTACCAACTGGACCAGACCTGACATTTTGATGGCGGTGAATTTATTATCACAACATGTCTGTGACCCAAAGGTCTACCACTGGAATGCAATCAAAAGGTTATTGAGGTACTTGAAGAAAACTATGGACACGAAGCTATTGATCACCCCCAAACCAAGCAACAAACCCGACGTGGACTGGGCTGGGGATACCTTGACCAGAAGAAGCATGTCAGGATACTTAATCTTATTGAATGGTAGCCCAATAAAATGGTTCACGGGCAGACAGGAGTTAGTCTCCACCTCCACAGCTGAAACAGAGTACGTCTGTGTGTCTAACGTTGTGAGCAAACTGGTGGGCCTCAATGACCTAATATCACAGATATGGGAAGAACCATTTCACCCGATCTTCATCCACGAAGATAACTAGGCCGCAACAGATATCAGGATCCGATGCCCCACATCAGAAGTCCAGACACATAGACATCAAGAATAAGCACGTAAGGGAGATGTCCACCGCAGGCTTCATCAAGTTAGTGCATTGTGTCACCAAGGAGCAGATCACCGATATATTAACAAAACCATTACCTGCAGCACAGCATGTCTACTTATTCAATAAATTATGTTTAAAATTGTGAAATGAATCAATTGACTTTCAGCCGGAGAGCAAATCCAACCAGTATGATATTAGAAGGGGTTTTATCAGCTAGTAATATCAAACTGTATGGACTGCAAATACCACAATGCACCACTGTGATGACATCACCTGAGATATATAGGAACCTGACTCTTCATCCTTTGATCAGATTCCCTGACCCCATGCTCTGTGAGCAGAGCATCCCCCCTACACCATGATGTATCAATAAAAGATAAAACGATATATCAGCCTCATAGTTATTTGACTAGACCATCTCTCTATTTAACAGGTACAAATATCAGAAAAGAGTGGAGAAAACAGTCATGGATTCAAAAGAGAAAAAGAACCAGGAAAAACAGGAGAAAGGAGAATATAAAGAGTTTAAAAGCAACTGTGATATTCCTTTAAAGAATGCTTCATTATTTTACATATGATCACATAGCAGACTTGAGGTGAAGTAAAAATATAGGCTCTCCTACAAAGCTTCGTACAATCAGAGATGGACAAATTCCTCCCCTTTGATGCTCTTTGGTGCATCTGTTGTGAAACTATTCTACACTTTGTTTATTGTAGTCCATAGAAGACTCCTGTAGAATATTTGAACACTTAGTTTAATTTAATTGATTTCTCCCAGAATTAGGATGCAAGGCAGTTCACAGGACAATTTAAAACCACGAGAGCATAAAGTACAATAAATATAACAACTTTTAAAGAAGTAAAATATTGGTGTCATTAAAGCAAAGCACAGAATGAGAGAGAAAGAAAGAAAGAATCTGAACTGTTAAAGGAGAAGAAAGCAAAATAGAAATTCTATTCACTGAATCATAGTAGTGAGACATTCCAAATCTGACACTCACCTCGTTTCAGAAAATAAGAAATTTAGTTTGGGAGAAGTGTATAATGAGGTGTTTAGTGTAACCTACGAACATCTCAAAGTCTTGAGGAGTGTGGCATTGCTGATAGCAAATGTTATTTTAATTTAATGAACCAGGCCCCACCCAGATAAGCTTTGTGGCATGAATCAGCATAAGTGGAAATGTAGTCCCTCTCCCACATTTATCTGTATTTATTCAAACAAGTTTCCATACTTGTAGTCACTTTCCATTCAATGAAATCCAGAAGAATTCCACACAATAATGTCTCCTCCTTTCCTCCCCTTCCTCTTGAAACCTCTGCACCCTCCTTCCCTTTCATGCCCAGCTATCCAGCATATTATTAATTTGGGGTTCTCCTGGACTCATGACTCCTGTTCAAAGAGCAGGTGGCAGTCGTGGCCAGGAGGGCTTTTGCGCAACTTCGATTATTCGCCAATTATGCCCGCTCCTGGACCGGGACTCCTTACTAATGGTCACTCATGGTCATTCCTTACTAATGGTCACCTCCAGACTAGATTATTGTAACATGCTCTACATGGGGCTGCCCTTGATGACCATTCGGAGGCTATAATTGATGCAAAAAGCGGCTGCCCAGGTGGTGATGGGGTGTGGTCGCAATTACCATGCCTCACCCCTATTGTGGGAGCTTCATTGGCTGCCGGTGTGTCTCTGGGTGCAATTCAAGGTGCTGGTAATGACCTTTAAAGCCCCTCATGGTAGTGGACCAGGATACTTAAGAGACCGTGTCACTCCAAGATAATCTGCCCGTCCTACAAGATCAGACCGGAGGGGCTCTCCAGCAGTTTCATCTGCCAGAGAGGCACATCTCTTTGGCACTAGAAAGAGGGCCTTCTCTGTATCTGCTCCGGCCTTGTGGAACCTCTTGCCGACTGAGTTGCACTTCCAGGCAGAGCTGCCGGCCTTCAGAAAGGGCCTTAAAACTTGGTTAGCGCAGCAGGTGTGGGATACTGCTGCTGTGGTAGCCCCCCCCCCCCAGTTTATATAAGGCCATCCAGGTTTTTCAGTTTTATAGGGAGGGTGTTTTAATCTGGTTTTATTGGTTTTAAAAGTTTTAATTGTTTAGTTCTGTATGATGGGGACATTTTGAACTTTTGATACTGTTGTGAGCCACCTGGAGTTGCTTTGGCAAGGGAGGAGGCAAAACAAATACAGTAATAAATAAATGTAAATAAAAATTATCAATTAGATTTAATCGACAGACGTAGCCATTATATGTTGGTACCAAAATTACTAATAGGTATAAAATGTAATAGCTACATTTGTCAAGTAAATGTGACTAATAATATGCTGGATGAATATTCTCTTTGCAAATAATGTCTATAAAAGTTTCAGATGGCTATATGCATTATAATGTAAACATGTACAAATGTTAATGTGTTGTCCCCTTTTTGTTTTATTTTGTTTTCATTGTACAGCCCCTAAAGAACATAAATTCAGGCCCAAATATGTCTTAGGAAATTTTAAGTTAAAATAAAGTGTGATATATTTTCTTACATTTTTAGACTGCAATTTCTCCTTCACAATCAGGTTTGTTGAATGACATCTTTATGGGCTCTGTGAATTGCACATTTGGATTTCCATGCCCGTGCAAGAGACTCTGGAATTTTTAGACTTTAAAGCATCCTTGGAGTATTGTCCCCCTTTCCATCTAGCCTCTGCGCATGTGTAGGTGCCAAGTGGCCCACTGCCAGTTCTCTTTTTTGTGCTGCAGGAAGACCACTCTTGTAAGACTGCTAGACAGGTAAACTATGTTTTTGCTCCTTTTGAAACCCTTATTCCTACCTTTTTTACTTCTTTTTGTAGTCTTAAATAACAAACACGAGTTTAGTAGAGTTTAATTTTAGTTCTCACTCTTCCTTCTTTCCTCTGAATACTTATCACCATTTTATGGCCCCTAAAGGACCATTTAAATGTTGTGAGCTTGCTTTAAACAAAATGGACCTCACCAAAGGACATTCAAAGTGTCTTTATTATCTTGATGAGGGGCATCAGCCTCAAACTTGCATTCATTGTTCAAAATTGACTAGAGTCTCTCTTTTAAACTACCAGTTGAGACTTGAGTCATTCCTTTGGGAAAGCTCCCTATAGGTTGCTATGTTGTCAGAGCTACAACTGCAGAATTTCAAGATTAGACTTTCACAAGAACATAGACAACTTTCTACAATGTATGTAATAGAATCAGACCACCCAGTCTCTCAGAAGGGCAGGAATCCAAACAGTCAGCCTAATAAAACAATATGTCCAATCATCATTGAAAGTAGCTGTGAATGAATCAGCTCATCAGCCCTTAGAACTAAATATTTCGACATCAAAAAAGAGAAAACATCCCAACGATACCAAGAGGATGTAGGTAACAAAGGAGGTACAAAAAAATCTCACAATCTCACAAGCAGAAGCCCACTGAGACAATTGTTTCACTTCCATCTTGTTGACCTGGACTTGAAACGGAGCAGCTTCAGCAGGAAGATTTGCTATGCCTAGGCTCAGCACTTGATCATGAGTCTGCTTAGTCTTGCCCATTCACTGGCATGTAGTCAGTCTCCACTATAGTCCCATGAAATCCAACATACTGTACTCTTAAAGATTTTGAACCTCTGCAAGAGCCTTCAGATGAGGTATCAAATCTGGGGTTGCAATAATACCAACATTCTTCAGTCTCAATGGTTTAAAAAAATACAACCACAGGAAAGGTCGCTGGAAGGTCAATCACATTGAGGATTCTTTTTTTTTTTCAGTATCTTGTGTACAGAATACCAACCCCAATGTGTCATAACCCTCTTCCCCTAGATCAGTGTTTCCCAACCTTTGGTTTTGGGACTTCAATTCCCAGAAGCCTAAGTCAATTCCCCAAAGCACTGATCAGCCAATGTATTGACTTAGGCTTCTGGGAAATGAAGTCCCCCTGCGGGTGTGGGCTCCACATTGGGGAACCACTGCTCTAGATCTTTATGCCATAAAAGGGGTGCACCCAGTGGTAGGCTCCAAAAAAATTTATTACCACACTGTGGGCAAGCTATGGTGGGGATGGACAAGGGGAAAGCCCTGTGTTGCACCTGAATTAGGACTACTTTATTTCAAAACTTGGATGGGCAGGGCCAATCAGAATTTCTGCTACCGGTTCTGGTGAACTGGTGCGAACCTGCTGATGCCCACCACTGGATGCACCCATGCATTATCCAATAACATGATTTGGGTTCAGAGGCTTGGCATATCTCCCTGGATTTGGGAATGAATATTATTCCTCAATGCCACAGGAGAAGGCCAATCACAGGTCTGCAAGAAGAAGTCCTAGAAGCTATCCTACTGGTGGCATACCTGTTGGATTGGGGCCGCGAAGCAGCCATTGGGTCCCAGAAGAGACTGGTCAAGCAATGAGACATGAGGCAAGATGGAGCGAAGACCAGTGATTTATTGAGGGAAAATCATCAGTATATATTATGTTCAAGGCTGCATCAGAAAGAGCTGGGACCCACATGACATGTTTACACAGATTAATTGGGAACCTCTCCCGAGGAAGTTAATTAACTAAATTAAACACTGACAGGGGAACTTCATTGTTCCATGCTTATCCAGGAGTAAACATGGCCGATGTTGGCTTTAGGGCTGTAGATAATCCGTAGGTGCGATATTACCTATTACCTAACTGATTAGTTAGACATTCAATCTCCTCTTGCTCGGTTTGTCAGGTCAGATATGGGTGAATCAAACTATGGCTATTAATCTGCTCCCCAATTTCTGTCCCCTCGGAGCCAATGGCTCAGGGAGTTATCTCCCAAGTTATGGCTTCTGTCAGGGACAGTATACCAATTGTGCTCGCGGAACCCGCACATACCTAAGTAGTGGAAGAAGTGGCAGAAGTGTCTACCCAGACTGGATAGCAGGCTCCCTTGGGTTCTGAGTGCCCCAGTTGTTTCCAGCAGGTCTGCTGGCTTTGACAGCCCTCAGGGAAAAGACAAGATGGGAGTATGCATATCTGGCAGCTGGCAAAGAAACATCCAGCCACCTGTTGTGGACATTAACTTGAGACAGTTTGGAACAGAACGTTCCAATTCCCTCTATAAAATCTGGCTACTTGAAATCTCTACTGCCTGAGGTTTGCTGCAGCCATAAATGAGGTAAAGGTAAAGGTTTCGCTTGCTCGAAAGCCAGTCATATCTGACTCTAGCGTTCAGAGCTAATCTCTGTTTCAAAACTGAAGAGCCGGGGGGCGTGTCAAGATGGAGGGCTGAGAGAGGCGAACTTTTTTCCGCTCGGAATGGAGAGAAACGAAAGTGACTTTTAAAAGTGTAAATAGTTCCTGAAATCGGCAAAAAAATGGATTAGAAAAAATAGAAGGAAAAATAGTTACGGAAAATACTTTGGAGGCTCCAAAGCAGCGCTGGAAAAAGGAGATAAAACAGAGTTTCGATCTTAGAGAGAGCGGGGGGATGGGCGATTTATAATGGCGACGAGTCCCCGGAGCTCTTAAAAGAAAAACGGACAGATTGGAAACGAGAGGAGATCGGCGTTCCGGTAAAATTGTTTAAAAGTGTTGGCAAAGCGGATAAGTGGACAACCGGATCGAAAAGGGTAATCTCGGCGGGGTGGTGAAAGAGGTAAGCTGAAGCGGACTTCGCTCCCCCCCGCCGTCCCCTCGATCGGAGACGGCCGGAGCTTTGCGGAGCTGGAAAAGTGCAAAGGGGAGAAGTGGAGAAAGCAAGACGGTGAGCAGTTATGTAAAGATTTTGAAAGAGGGAAATATTAAGGGGAAGAAAAGAGACTGAGATTTTCCGTACTGTGTTATGCCGGCGGGAGCTGATAAATCAGCGGCTAAGTAAAGAGAACAATATAGTACTTCCTGCTTTTTTCTTTTCTTTTTTCTTATTCCTTTTTCCTTTTTGCTCCCCTCTCTTGGTCGTTATGTAAGCCGTGGACTTGGAGTATTGGCTTTTAAAGAAAAAGGAGTTGGTTTAAGTCTGCCCCTGCATATCCTTTTGGAGATATAAAGTGAAGCAAGACGGTGCTGTGGCCTAGTGCCCTGGGAAATAAACTGCTGTTAATCTGGAACTTTTGAGAGTAGGAGCCTGAATTCGTCAGCGTTTTTTACTTTTGTATTTATCCTATAACAGCAAGATAAAGTTGGCTCTCCTTCCATTTTTTTTATTTATTTTTTGAGCTAAAGTTTGAAGACACTTTTTTAACTGCTTTTATTTTGACTCCCCTCTCTTTTGCTTTGTTGGAAATTTTTTATATATTTTTTACTATTATCTTTTTTTTTAATTTACAAATACGATTTTTCTTTTTGGTCTTTTTTTGTTTGTTTTACCATCCCTTTTTTTATCCCTTTTTTTTTTGTTCAAAATATTAAAATACTTAAAATTTAAGAGGGAAATTAATTAGGCTTGAATTGGGATACTGACTTTTTTCTCTTCATCACCCTCACATAGAGTGGAACTGGGGTGATTACCTGTGTATACATGTGTGTGTATATGTGTGTGTAAATACACACACATATATATGACAGAGAGGGAGGGGAGGAGAGGATAAGGGCTAAGCATTGTATTTTGAAATAAATATATTGAAATTGGTTAGATTTAAAATACAGGGTGAATCTTGAATGATAAATTGTTTATGTAAATTGATAAAAGGGAAGCAGTTAGAAATACATTTGGATGAAACGGCAGGGGAGAGGGAAAGAGAAGGAGAAGAAATTGGCTTGGACAAGAGAGCAAAGACCAACGTCCTCAGATAGGAGTTTCAGAAGGCTTACAAGGCTGGACGAGGAGGAAGAGGAGATGAAGAAAACAATGCAACAGGAAATAAAGGACTTGGAGGAACAGGAGACAGTGAAGAAGATGGCACAACAATTACAACAACAACAACAGCAACAGAAGACAATAATATCGCCAACCACCGTTGCTCCATCTGCGGTAAAATCAATTGTGATAACAACAGCAAAAGTTACAACAACAACAACTGCCACAACAACCGTAACAACTACAGCGGCAATAGCAGGGACAGCACCAACAACGATCGTAACCACAGCCACGGCAACAACACCAACAACATCGGCAATGGGGGGGGGCAAGGATTCAAATCTGAATTTGAAAGTCTAAATGAGAAATTTGATAATCTGGGGAATAATATCGGAAATATGATTGCTCAAATTAAATTAGATTGGAAACAAGACATGCAAGATATGTTAGTAAATATTATGAAGGGAATTGACGGCGTGAAGGAGGACATAAATAACCTCAAAAAAGAACAAGAAGTCATCAAAAAAGAACAGGCAACGACTAAAGCAGAGGTTATGGACTTGAGAAAGAGAGAAAAGGAGAGAGAAAATAAGGTTGGAGATCATGAAAAGAGATTAGAAAATGTGGAAGAACAATTAAGAAGAGCAAACGTCATAATTCGAAAATTCCCAGAGAACTCTCCAGACAAATTAAAAGAAAGAATAGTGAAATGGCTTGATGAAATTATGGAAGATGGCTTCACGCCGCAGGAGGTTGTAAATGTATTTAGATTGGGGTCAAGAAGAGGTAAAACTGGGTCAAGGAATGTCATGTTAAAATTTGCTAATGTATCAGATAAATTACGTTTAATGGCGCTTATACGGGAAAAAGGAACAGAGGTTCTAAAAGTGGAAGGCCATGATATTGAAGTGTATAATGACATTCCAATAGAGGATCGTTTCTGGAGACAATCGATGAAGCCAATTACAAAACGATTTCAGGAAAAGGGAATAAGGTATAATTGAAAATTTCCACGACAATTAAGTTTTTTTTACTTGGGAAGACGTTATTTAATCAGTGAGGGTCCTAATGTCTTGGATGTAATGACAGATGCTAAGTTGTTGGAAGCAGGAACAAAAGAGTGGTTTGATTTGAAGGAAGAACTGATTATATCTGGTGGTTATAGAAGACGGGATAGCAATGGAAATGAGAATATGCCTAAAGGGGTGGAAGGAGGAATTGATCCGGGTGGGGAGTAGTTTTTGATCTCTCCCAAGCTCCTATGACTGACCGCACCCCCCCTCCCCTCTCTGAAACTCAGAGGCCATTTGTTAAAAGAAAATGGGGAGGGATAGTAGTGGATTGTTTAATGTAATTTTTTTAGATGTTTTCTTTTTTTTCTTTTTTATTCATTTGTATAAGGTGAAGGAAATGTTATATGTTAATCACAGGTCCATAGGAGGAAGTGGGAAGTGTAAAAAAAGGTGGGAGAAATACAATAAATGAGGAATGTAAAAGTAATGACATGGAATGTGAAAGGTACTGGTTGTCAAGTGAAGAGAAGGAGGTTGGAAGCGGCGCTTAGGAAAGACAGACCGGATATAATCTTTCTTCAGGAGACCCATCAGAATTCGGAAAAAAACTAATAAGTTATTTTTAGGATGGACTCAAGTCTATGAAAAAGCATATGGTTCTTCAAAGGCCAGGGGGGTCGCAACTTTGATATCAAATAGATTGGGATTTGAGATGATAAAAAGTATATCAGACCCAGAAGGTAGATATTTGATAATAAAGGGAAAAATAGAAGAAGAAGAAATAACGTTGGTGAACTTGTATGTACCAAATGAACGTCAAAATAGTTTCCTAAATAAGGTATATCGAATATTAGAGAAGGAAAAAACAATAAAAATGATTGTAGCGGAAGATTTTAATTTAATAGGATCAAATATAGATAGTACAAATACAACGAGATGTGTGGGTGGAAATAAAATGCATGTGTTAAATAATTGGTTGAGATCCTTGGGGTTGAAAGATACATGGAGGGTGCTTAAAGGATTGGAAAGAGCCTATACATATTTTTCACAAGTGTATAATACATATTCCAGAATAGATTACATATTTGTCACGGATAACTTGATAAGTAACTTAGATGGCATAGAAATAGGAATTTTCAAAGAATCGGACCATGCAAAAGTTTTGTTGGAAATGAAAATAGATGCTATAAAGAGTACGAAAAATTGGAGATATAATGTCAGATTGTTTAGAGATAAAAAATACAAAGATCAAATGGTAGAAAAATGGGAAGAAAATTGGAAATGGAATGACACAGGGGAAGTAGGAATAGGTATAGTATGGGATACAATGAAAGCAATATTTAGGGTTGAAAGTATCAAGATGGCAAGTATTAGAAATAAACAGTTAAAAACTAAACAAGAAGAAACTGAAAAAGAGATTAAAAAGTTACAGGAGGAACATGCAAGAACTAAGGATAGAAAGGCTTACGAAAGGATGCAGGGATTAAGGAAGGAATTAATAGGAAATGATATGGAAAAGGTGAAAAGAGATTTAGTATACTTAAAAAGAGAATATTTTGAATATAGTAATAAAAACTCAAAATTGTTGTCAAGAGCGGCTAAAGAAAAAAGAAGTAGAAGGGAAATAGGGATTATGGTAGATAAGGAAGGTATAAGATATAATAAGACTAAAGACAAATGTAAAGTGATTAGATAATTTTATCAAGATTTATATTCTAAAAAGAAGATAAATATAGATAAATTAAAGGATAGATTGGAAATGCAAATTAAAAATAAAATAAGTCAGGAGCATAAACAAAGAATGGAAGAATTAATAACTGAAAATGAGATAAAAAAGGCAATAAATAAACTGAAATCAGATAAATCACCCGGAGAAGATGGACTACCCGCTGAATTTTATAAAGAGTTTAAGGATATAGTAATCCCGAAACTGTTAAAATTGTATAATGGTATTCTTATTGGGGAACAGTTACCTGTATCATGGTATAGAACAATAATTGTCTTATTACCAAAACCGGGAAAGGACCTAGAAAAAGTAGAATCATACAGACCTATCTCCCTGATAAACCAAGATGCTAAGATTTTTACGGCAATATTGGCAAATAGATTAAATAGTTTTATGGACAAATATATAAATAAAGACCAGGCCGGATTCGTGAAAGGGAGACATATGGCAGATTTAGTAAGGCGAGTATTAGATTTAATAGACGTGGCAAGACAGAATAAAGAGAAAGTAGGTTTATTATCGTTAGATATTTTTAAAGCATTTGATTCTTTACAATGGGTAACAATTAGCGAAATAATTAAGAGTTATGGATTTGGTAACAGGTTTGTAAAAACAATAGAACAATTATACCAACAAGGATATGCCAAAATTAGAGTCAATGATGGCCTCACAGAGGAATTGAGACTAGAGGCAGGAACAAGGCAAGGGTGTCCTCTATCTCCAATACTATTTATCATGGCAATGGAAATATTAGCTAATATAATAAGGGAAGACAAAAATATAGAAGGAATAATGGAAAATAAAATTAGTTTATATGCAGATGATACTTTACTAATCATGAAACAGCCTAGAAGAACTATGGAAAGGATTCAAAAACATTTAAAGGATTTTGAACAAATCACAGGCCTGAAGGTAAATTGGGAAAAATCTGAACTGATTTTAAGTAATATTGAAAAGGAAGAACAAAAGAAAATTAGAGATGAATTTAAATTGCAGATCAAAGCGAACTTGAAATATTTAGGGATAATTATTTCTGATAAATTAGAGGATCTGAAAAGATTAAATTACGATAAACAAAAGAAGGAACTCAAGGCTAAAATTTTACAGTATCAAAAACTGAAGTTGTCTTGGTTTGGCAGAATAGCATTGACTAAAATGATGTTATTACCAAAACTAAACTTTTTATTCGATGCCTTACCAATTCAACTGACGGATAAAGATATTGAGGAATTTCAAAAATTATTTGATAATTATTGTAACGGAGGACGTAGAGCTAGAATTTTTAAAAAAATGTGGTATTTATCTCAAAAAAAGGGGGCTTAGGAATACCTAACCTAAAGAACTATTACAAAGCATTCCAGATAAAGAACGTAGTTAAGATTTTGACGAAGGAGTCGGTTATTTGGGAAGAAATTGAAATGAAGGAAGTAAAGGAAGTGGGTAAGAGCCTCTTTTTAGACAAGGAATCAGGGAAAATATTGGTTAAAAATAGAATGATGAAATCAATGTTGGGAGTATGGAAGAAAATTAAAATGAAATTGGCCCCAAATATCTCACCGATAATTGAAATAGAAGATCTGAAAAAGTTCCCAATAAGAATGGATAATGAGATGAAAGAAATATTGTCGACAAATAAGGTCCTCCTGTTGAAAGATTGGATACGAGTCTGCAAAGATAATGGGATGAAAAGAGAGCTATATACCCGGATGAAGTTGAATTGGTTTCAGATAGCAATGCTGAACAAGTGGAATAATAAATATTGGAGGGAACGGAGTTTGGAAAGAGATAGGACGGAATTTGAGGAAGTAGTATGGAAAATAAGGAAGGAGGAAATTGGAATTAAAGGGTTGGTTAGTAAAATTTATAAAATAATAAACACAGAAGGTAAACCACAAGAAATATTAAGAAATACATGGGAACAGGATCTGAATTTGAAGATAACGGAAAAGGAGTGGCAAAATAAATGGAGAAAAAGAATTATGAGATCCCTGTCGGTTAGAATAAAGGAACATAACTTTAAAATGTTATGGAGGTGGTATCTGACCCCTATGAAATTACATCAGATAGATAAGAAAAACAATAAAATGTGTTGGAGGTGTAAAAATACCTTGGGTACATATGTTCATATGTGGTATGAATGTAAAGTGGTAGAAAAATTTTGGATAAAAATTGAGACTGAGATAGGAAAAATCTTGGGATTGTGTTTTAAGTTGGGGCCAGGCACCACTCTATTGACCGATGTTGATAATGTTAATATAGACAATGATAAGAAAGAGCTGTTGTCTATGATGCTTGTAATGGGAAGATTGTGTATTGCAAAAAACTGGAAAAGTGAAGTAACGTTAAAGGTGGAAGATTGGTATGGGCAGATATGGGATCTCGCATTGAATGAAAAATTAACATGGGAGTTAAACGTTAAGAAAGGTATAGTAAAAGAAAATAGATTCTGGAATATATGGCGAAAATTTGTTGAATATTCATTGACGAGAGATGGAACATATAAATTGACACCAGACCAAATGAAATTTTGGGAACAATAGAAACGAATGGGAGATCCCACAACCTCCTAGGACAATGTATATAGCACCGGGTGATAAAGTATGTAATTGTATGTAATATATAGTCTGTACTTTTTCTTTTTTATGAATGTAATGTTGTTTTTCTCTTCTAGGTGAATGTATTCAATGTATACTCGTTTATTTGTTTTTTCTTTTTTATTGCATTGTATTGTATTGTACTGTAATGTTATGAATGTTTAAGTTTTGTAATTTTGTTTGAAAATTAATAAAAAAAACAAAAAACTGAAGAGCCAGTGCTGTCTGCTTCTGCAGACATTTCCAGGGTCATGTGGCTGGCATGACTAGACCGGAGCGCACGGAGCTCTGTTTACCTTCCCACTGAAGTGGTCCCTATTTATCTACTTAAGAACATAAGAACAGCCTTGCTGGAACAGGTCACAGCCCATCCAGTCCAGCATTCTGTCACACACAGTGGCTCACCATTTGCTTCAGGGGATTCCCAAGCAGATGCCTTCACCTGTTTAGGATTCCCTGGAAATGGCATTGAGAGATATCCTGCCTATCTCTCCAACCCGGAGGTTGCCCTTAGGTATCCATAATTATAGCCATTGATACCCTTGTCATCCATGAACTTTTCTAATCCTTTCTTAAAGCTGTCAAGACTGGCAGCTGTCACCACTTCTTCTGGCAGGGAGTTTCATAGACCAGTGATTCTCTGGGTGAAAAAGTACTTTCTCTTATTTGTTTGAGAGCTAGTACCCAAAAGTTTCATGAAGTGCCCCCTAGTTCTAGTGTTATGCGATAGGGAAAACAGCTTTTCCTTATCTACTTTGTCCACACCGTGCATGATTTTATAAACTTCTATCAGGTCACCTCTTAGACACCGTCATTCAAGAGTGAAGAGGCCCAACCATTGCAGCCTCAGATGGTAAGGAAGGTGTTCCAGTCCCCTAATCATTCTGGTTGCCCTCCTCTGCACTTTTCCCAGCTCCGTAATATCCTTCTGGAGGTATGGCAACCAGAACTGTACACAGTATTCCAGATGGGGCCTCACCATAGATTTATAAAGAGGCAAAATGACACTTGCTGACTTATTTTCTATACCCTCCCTAATGATCCCTACCATTGAATTTGCTTTTTTCACTGCTGAGGCACACTGGGTTGACACCTTCATTGAGCTGTCCACCAGGACATCAAGGTCCTTTTCCTGGTTTGTCGAAGAGAGTTCAGACCCCATCAGTTTATAAATGTAACTAGCATATTTTGCCCGGCCCTGCCAGGCAGTTTTTTGTGTGTTTTGGTGGTAGTTTTTTTTGGGTATACACCACACTCATTGCAAACACACACCACAACACAAACACACACACAACACACACACACACACATTACACACACGCACAACACTACCACTCACACAACACAACACACACACACATATACCCACACACGTGCAAACTGCGTGGGGAGAGGAAGGGCTACCCCTCCTCCCCCCAAGCTATGCCGAGGACACACACACACACACACACACCGGCCTCCCCGTAGCTTCAGGGGGAGGAAGAGCCCCTTCCATCCCCACTCATAGCTTCGGCGAGGCAACGTGGAGAGCCTTGACACTGGCAGGGAAGGAGGAAAGGCCAGTGAGCTTCGCAACACAGAAGGCCGCATTGGGGAGGCCAGGCAACGGAAGGCCAAGCCAGCATCAGGTAAGTGGGGCAGGGGAGAGGAACTGGGGGGAACAGGCCCAAGAACCACACTGCCCCCTTGCCCCCCCCAGTCCCTGTCCCCCACCCCACTTACCTGATGCTGGCTATGTTCTGTCTCCCCCGCTCACTCCCTTTTCCCTGTAGGGAAAACACTCACTGTAAGGGATATCCGAAGAGTAGTCTAAGTGCGGTCCAAAGTTCTAATTCCAGAGTTTCCAAAGAGTAGTCCAAAACCAGTCCAAAGTTCTATTTCCACAGTTTCCAAAGAGTAGTCAAAACCAGTCCAAAGTTCTGTTTCCAAAGAGTCAAGACGCCACGGTACCAAGCAAGAGCAGGGAAGCTAAACTTTGTCCATCACAGAGCCACACCCGGCATCCTGGTTCCTTATATGCCTCCATGGGTGTGGCCAGATGCTTCCTGATTACCTGCGGCCCCTCCTTCCTCTCAGCCTCTGTAGACAATGCTTTGCTTTGCTTCGATGCCTAGCGTCTAGCCACACCTCATCTCCAGAGTTGTCTGAACGCCAAGACTGCTGTTGGAGGACATCCTCGTTGCCATCCTGCTACTGCAGTTCCAAGGGAGGTTGAGGCAGTGCTGGGGGGGGGGAATCCCTGAGGAAGAGGATCCTGTCAGCTCCTCCCCTTCATCCTCAGAGTCTTCATCCCTAAGGTGGGCCGGTTCGGGGGCCAGAGGTGGCCCAGGGGCCGGAGTCACAACACTATCCCCCACCGCAGGACCCTTCCCCCGGGGCCGATGGTCTGGATGAGGCCGCAAGGGAAACTGGGTATGGAACGAGCGGACGAGATCGGGGGCATGAACATCGATGGCGTCCACCCAGGTAAAGTCCTCCAGCCCGTACCCCTGCCACTCTACCAGGTACTGGAAGCAGCCGTTGAACCAATGAGAGTCACGGATGCTGGTGACCTAGTATTCCTCTGTGCCATCCCTGTCAGGCGTGGGCGGCGGGGCCGGGGCGCCCAGGCACCGGAGGGGACATGCTGGGGCTTCCGGTACCAGGAGGGACCAGTGGAAGACCGTGTGGGCACGCAATGAGTGGGGCAGGGCAAGGTGGTAGGCAACGGGATTGATGACGGCCGTGACCGGAAATGGCCCAATGAACCTATAGTCCAGCTTCTTGGTGGGACGGTCAGTCAGAAGGTGCTTTGTGGAGAGCCAAACCCAATCCCCAACCTCCAGCAGCAGCGACACCCGGCGCAAGTGGTCAGCAACCTTCTTATAATCTTCTTTTGCCCGTACCAGCTGGCGGCGCACTAGTTCATGAACTGCACGCAGCTCCTCCAGGAAGTTCCGAGCCTCCAGAACAGAGGAATCGGAGGGAGTCAAAGGAAAGAGGCATGGGTGGTATCCCAGGTTGGTGTAGAATGGCATCAGCAGGGTGGAGGTGTGCTGGGAATTGTTAAAGGCAAACTCTGCAAGGGAAAGGTAATCGGCCCAGTTATTTTGTTGATGGTTCACAAAACAGTGCAGGTACTGTTCCAGGATGCCAATCACCTTTTCTGTGCCCCCGTCAGTCTCCGGATGGTGGGCCGTCGACAGGCAGACCTGTACGTCCAGCGCGGCCATCAGGCTTTTCCAAAAGCGTGCAGTGAGCTGCGTGCCCCGATCTGAGACCGGCAAGCCGTGGAGACAGAATACATGGTGCAAGAACAGACGGGCAGTCGTATGGGCCGATGGCAGCCCCCGACAGGGGATGAAGTGCACCATCTTTGTCAACATGTTGACAACCACCAAGACTGTTGTGTACCCCGATGCCGGTGGCAAGTCCGTCAATAAGTCCATGGAGATGGCACCCCATGGCCTGTCCGGCGTCGGCAAAGGTTGAAGGAGGCCGGGCAGTGCACCGGTGACACCTTTTGCCTGGTGGCACAGCACGCAGGAGGTCACATAGGCATAAACGTCGTGCCGCACCCGAGGCCACCAGAACGTTTGCAGCACTAAGTTGAGGGTCTTGAAAAAACCAAAGTGCCCTGCCGCGGGGTTGTCATGGCACTGAGTCAAGACGAGAGTCCGGAGCGGCCCTATGGGCACATACAGCTGCCCCTGGTGCCTGAGTAGACCCTCCTCATAAGACCATGGGGATGCAGGGCCGACCTCTGCTTCACATTACTGAGCCCACGCTTCCAAAACCTGTGTGACCCGCACTTGCGCTCGCAAGTCCACCGGCTCGTTGACCGCAGCCAAGGACGCCGCAGGCAGAATCGTCTGCGTGGGCAGTGATTCTTTGGTGTGGAGGTACTCCAGCTTACAGGAAAGGGTGTCTGCTCGACGGTTGGTGTTGCTTGTGATGTAGGTCACCTGGAAGTCAAAATGGCTGAAGAACAGGGGCCATCGGACTTGTCGCTGGTTCAGCTGCCTGGCCGTTGTCAGATGCTCAAGATTCCGGTGGTCCGTCTGAACCGCCACCTGATGCTGAGCCCCTTCAAGGTGATGCCGCCAGGCCTCAAACACAGCCTTGATGGCCAGCAACTCCTTCTCCCAGATGGTGTAGTTGCACTCCGACGGGGTGAGCTTCCGGGAATAATAGGTGTTGGTTTATTATTTGTGTAAACTTTTGATTTATTATTATTTTTTGACTTATTTTTACTCTTGTGGCCTCTAGGTGGGGCTGTTGTGTTTTTGACTTGTTTTTAATATTCCGGCCTGCAGGTGGGGCTGTTGGTTTTGTTTTTGTTTCATGTGTGTTTTCTCTCCCGGCCTCTAGGTGGGGCTTCTTCCGGTAAGTAGTCTTTGTTTCTTCATTTCTGTTCCAGAGTCGTGGAGGGAGGACGTGCTGATGAGTTCTCTGGAGTTTTTTAATCTGGGTTTTGTTTTTTGTTTTTGTGTTGGACTGGTAGGTGTTTTTGTTTCTTCTTTCGTGGGTTTTTTGGGTTTTAGATAAGTTTAATTGTTTTGTTTATTTCTGGTTGGTTTTTTTATGTTTCTGATTTCTTTTGTGATTATTTGTTTAATTTGTGGTATTTTTGTTGTTTGAGTTAGGTATTTTCGTGTTGTAGTTAGGTGTTTTTTCTGTGCTTCCATGGTATTTGGGGTGTCTTTGTTTGTTGATTTTGTTGTTTATTGTTTTGTTGGTTAATGTGTTTGTTTATTTATTTATTTATTTGTGTTTTGTTATTTTTGGTGTTTGGTATTTTAGGTAAATGTTTGTTTTTGTTGTTGGTGTGTACTTTTGTGTGAAGAATAGGCTGCCTGTCGGTTCCTCTTTTCCCCATTGCTGCTTCGAATTTTGGTTTTGATGCAGCAATGGGGAAAAGGAAGAGCCGGCAGTCAGCCCGCTCTTCCCCCGGTAAGGTTCGTTAGGTAGGTCGGGTGAAAAGGAGGCAGAGAAGAGCTATCTGCCTGACGATGGTTCTCTCCTCTCTGTCTCCTTTCTCTCCTGGCTTACCTAACCGGAGATCGGCAGGCAGCGATCCATAAGGGGTGGTGCTCTTCCTTGCAAATTGCTGGCTGCTGCTTTTGTATGACCTCCACCGCTGTTTCATGTTAGTTCTCGAAACAGTGGTGTCGGAAGTAGAAAGGCAGCAGCCAATCATTCGCCAGGGAGGGTGCTTCCCCTGATGAACTGCTGCCTGCTGCTGGTTTTTTCCCCAACCCGGCTCAAGGTACCTTGAGGCCGGTGGTGGTCTCGCCATGTCTTCGGTGGGGTAGCATGGAGGAGAGGGAGTCCCTCCTTTCCCCGTTGCTCCAGGAACGAAGGCCGGCGGGTGTATCGCCATGGTTTTTTGTGGGTGTTTGTTTTGTGAGGCTGTGAGGCACTGCATCTGCCTGTGGCGGACATGCGCTCCCATTGCATTTTTTAATTTTATTTTTCGCGCACCGGCTTTCTCAGCGTTCTGCGTGCTCATGGCGCGTAGGACGCTGGGACTTTGAGTTTTGCGTTTTTGGTTTGCATTCATGCGGCGGTTTTTCTTTTCTATGGCTCGATTGTAATTGGCCACGCCGCGTTTTCCAATGTACTTTTTGCTCACGCCTCTCAGCCTGATTGGCTGAGGCGCAGCGCACAGGACATTGGGAATTGAAGTTCTTTTCCTTTTTTCACATTCGTGGGGCTCTTGCCCCACTGGCGCCTTCAGCAACCCTGCAGTAACCTGTGGACCAGGTTCGGGCGAGTGCAGGAGGCTCAGTACAGGATAGGATGGACGGGTGCAGAAAAGTATAGCAAGTTCCAATGATTAACCCTTGGATTTATAGGTATAGATTACCACATACACCATCCTAATCTCTTTGGTGAAAGAATGGGGTGCATGAGTTACACTGAACAGTCTTATGATGCTGATCCAATCTCCTTTCTCTTGCCTGCAACTCAGTTTTTAAAAATACCTGTACATGTATCCCCTTCTTTTGTGCCTAATGAGGCATGAACAAGTTCAATGAGTGTTGCCTTAAATTGTCTATATTATTTTCAGAATCACTCTAGTAATGCCTTAGTAAAGGTAAAGGTAAAGGTAAAGGTAAAGGTAAAGGTTTCCCTTGCTTGAAAGCCAGTCATATCCGACTCTGTTTCAAAGCTGAAGAGCCAGCGCTATCTGCTTCTGCAGACGTTTCCGTGGTCATGTGGCAGATGTGACTAGACACTGGAGTGCATGGAACGCTGTTTACCTTCCCACCGAAGTGGTCCCTATTTATCTTCTTGGAATTTCTTGCTGTCGAACTGCTAGGTTGGCAGGAGCTGGGACAAAGACGGGAGCTCATTCCGTCCTGCACTACTCGGGAATCGAACTGCTGACCTCGTCTTCCAGTCAGCAACTTAGCCACTTGAGCCACTGCAGTAATGCCTTATTTCTATTTTAATTTTAAACACAAAACAGTATTATTCCATTTTATCCATAGTATTACTCAGAAATACATAGCAATGAATGAAAAAACACTCCTGATGAAAGCTAAAGAAAACAGAGGAGAAAGAGAGAAAGGAATAATAGGTAGTTAATCCCTAACTAATGAAATCACACTAAGATCTTTGCAACTGTATTTGCACCAATCCACAAATGTTTGCCAATGAAAAGTGTAAACATCTGGAATCTGTCTTATTATAATTCACTGTCTCTTGCATGCTTACCACCAAATGAAACCTGCTGAATTCATAATATATAATGTCACACTGAAAAAGTTCTGATGCATTTGTTTTATTTAGTTTTCTCACATATTTCCGCTTAACCATAGTCTTAAAACTCTATAACAGTCAGTTAAAACAATAAAACCATTATAATGATTACAGAAATAGTCATTACAAAAAAAAAAAACCATAATCCAACGGAAGGAAATAACATCACTGAAAACAGAAGTTTTAAAGAATTGCTGTATCTGAACTGACGTGGTTGTGATGTTCTGTCCCTAGAAAAATTGGAGAGTTTTTCATTCTCTTTTTCAAGCAGAGAGAGAAGCTTCTCAAGAGTTCCATGGCTCTGGGGCATCCCCTTGTGGATCATCTTCAGAAGTACAACTTTTCTTTTCAAGGTTGGGTTGCAAGTAAGACAGGGAAGTTATTTCTTCCCTATATCCTCTGCTTAGCTGGCTGGATAGCTCATTGGGTTAGTTATCTGGCTGCAGAAGCAGAGATTGGCTGTTTGATTCCCCATTGTGCCTCCAAGGTTAAGGGAGACAGCCTATGGAGTCTTGGGAAAGCTGGCCAGTCCCAGGACACCCCCACAAGAAGGGAAGGGTAAACCACCTACCTGTATTATGTGCCGAGAAAATCTTGGAAAAGGGTCACCATAAGTCAAAGTTGATTTAGCAGTACACAATGACAATTATGTCACCTGTTGAGTCTGAAACCAATAACAGACGTGCCAACAATAGTTGGGGAAAACAACTCAATGATTTATTAACAGCTCAGTTCGGACTGGGAAAACAAAGGTTGAGGTGGCTACTTATATACACACATAGCGGCAGTTACAGAAATACATTTGCCCAAGCTTTGAGAGTGCGGGAAACCTGTGTTAGAAGCAATCAGATTACATTGACTGCAATACAACTTTGGCGCCTTACAGAAAGACCTAATGGCGTCTTTATCAAAGACATTGATTAACCCTTTGAACACAAGATCACCTGTATCCAGTAGAGAAATAAAGCAGCAGAGTCATATTCTATCTCAATCCTTATTGAAATCGCCAGTGTACTGCCAATGTAATGTGTCTAGGGATTCACCCATAGAAGTACCAAGGAACAAAGGGATGCAACTTTGCATCTTTACAGAATTGTGGACACTGAAAGCTTTTAGTTCAACTCGAGGTTCAGTTTGCCATCCACCACATGTACTTTATATTGAGCTCACAGCATCAGTCTCTCTTCATTCTTCTTAAAACTGACCAGGCAGTGGTTGGGTACTGGTTCTTTTCTCTCCTCCTAGAGCTGCTTGCTGATTCTCTTGCCTTTCAATTACTAAAACCCTCAAAAATATTTACAGATACAAAAGGAGTGGCATGGAAATTAATAGGGATGCCAAGGTAGCATGTCCAGTATTTGCATACCAGCTCACAAGACATTTCCAGGAAAACATTCCTAACCACCTTGTAGGAATCCGATCCATGTAAAGATCTCTATTCAGCCTCATTAGCAACAGTTTATAGCCCCAGATAAACAAAGGAAGAGTTTAAAAAGGTCTGACGAAGTCCAGCTTCATTAGACAGAGTGAGAGGAGGGAACAGAGATAGAGAAATAGAGAGGAAACAGACACACACTGCAGTTTTGGCTGAGCAAAGGAATCATAATAGCGTCTCTTTATTCAAACAGAGTATATCAGAAACAAAACTTAAGGCACATAGCCAATCAGAAAGCCAGAACCCAAATAAGGAGAAGAAAGGAGAAATCTTCTCACTATTCTACGCATGCCCAAAATCCAGCGTTGTCTCTCATGCAAAGAGGCCTTTGTTTACAAAATATGAAGGCGACAGGAGACAGAAACCAGATACATTCCTACATGTCCTCCTTTTTCATTTAAATTTGAGAGAGGGACAGCTAATCATACCCCTGCATGTCATCATACTCCATAACTACTCCTCCGTATACAGCATCACTGACTTCCTGGACATCGTACCCCTCCTGACTCCTGGTACCTTGTTCCGGAGGATGATACCTCATTGAGTACAATTGCCGTCGTGCAAAACCCGATGTCTCCCTTCTACGCAGTGGACATGTGTTACACATAGAAATAAGGTTAGGAATACAATTAATGCAAAAACACAAAGATATAAGGCAGATAATAATAATGAACCCATAAAAGAAAACTTGTCTAAGGACAGATAAATCAGGCAACCAAGAAGTCATCCAATCAAAGAGATTAACCTCCGTGCGTACATTGTTAGTAATGCTCTCCTGTAAATTCTGAAGTACTTTCTCAATAGTATTATTCAGATCCTGGAATTTTACCCGACATCCCTGGTTCCCGACCAGTTATCATCTAGTGATAACACTCCCTTTAGCTCTCCCCCAGGAGCTACCATCAGAAAGCTGAACATCGATTATCACTTCATCATTGCAACCAGAACCCATCGGGCCGGCAGCAGCTCTCCGGCGCCGTGCATCTGCCTGAAGCGGCATTTGCACTTGTACTGGTAAGGTAAAATAACCCAATGCTGCACATTGATATTGTCCTGGATGGAAATTCGTGGCAACTCCATTAAAAAAGAACCACATGTTGGGATCCTTAATTTGCCATCCATTGCAAATTGAACCACTATCTATAGCAGAATAATCAGGAGTAAACATAGGAAACACATCATATATATCTTCAATAGTAGTGTTAAACAAGGTATAATTAAGCTTATAAGAACTGTTATAACTACCCCATAACCAAAAATAATCATCACAACCCGTATAATTGCCTACATTCCACAAAACCCTTTTTGCTTGAGTCCAGTGCTTCCATTTACTATTCCAGACTCCAGAACTATGACAGCAGAAACAAAGTCCTTTAGTGTATTTCTTGAATGTCATGCTTCGCCAGCGGGTGTTGTTAAATTGTTCTGGGGGATTGGAGAAGAGTGTAGACCTATCAAGATGTTGCAAGTGTCCAATAACCAACTCAGGCGTGTTGAACAATGCCGGAAGAAAGGCCATTTGAGATACTGCCAGTGGATGCTCATAGTATAGCGTTGCATTCTTACCATGAACCTCAAACATATAGTTAGCATGACGAAGCCAAAAGTTGGGGTTGCCCCCATGAGTCATTGTTTTTACAGCTGGAAGCACAGTAAGAAAGAAAAGAACAAATGTCAGCAAATTTAGTCTACTGGTGAACCACCATCCTGGAGCTGAGTAACCTTCTTCTCTCTCCATGGGCGGATCGCTCGGGCAGGAATCCTTCCACTCAGGATTCCCTTGTTGCCAATAAATGACCAATGGCTTAGGAAGACACTCCCCTAAGAAACAGGAGCATGCCCTGTTATTACTAGTACTATGTAACTAAACGTGAAACATGCCTGATGTATAACACAAATGCAATGTCACAAACCCATTTACATGTGTAGGGTACTGAAAACTCTTCCATGTACTTCTGAAGGTACCTTGAGATATGCAGTTTCATAAGGCAAAACATAACATAAGCAAAGACAGGTCTTTCTCCTGCAAGAGAATAAGCAAACATTTAAGCATGAACAAAACATGAACATTTCTCTTCTTCCTTACATGAAGGAGGTTTCTGTTGCATTCTAGAAAGCATTTCTCACTCCCCAATTACATGAGTAAGGCATTAAATTTCTTCTTCTCTCACTGGTGTAGGTGAAAGAGGCATTCAATAACTTAAAACCAGCATAGCATGGTAAATCAAATACAGTACAAATATCATTAGAGCATTTCACACTCATAGCATGAGCAGGTAGACAATTTTTAAAAAGCTTTCAGGTTTTATAATGCAAACAAAGCCAATTCACTTTAGAGTCCAACACAAACTTTTTAGTCCAATTAAAAAGTCCAAATTAAAAGTCCAAATGTTGATTGAAGCTTTCTTCTTAAACACTATCTTCTCTCCAGCACAGTTCTTGGCATGGCAAGGTTGAAATTAGGCCATAAATTAAGTCTCACTGAATTCACAAGACACCCAGCCAACCCCCCTTTCCAGCTTTTCAGGCAAACACACATTCCTTCATGCTCCAGCCACACCCATCTGTATTAAGGCAGACAGATGAGGTATGAACAAACTTGGAACAGCCCATTCTGGATCTCTTTGTTTGAGGGTTGGGCAATTCAAAATCAGCCAAAAACTGTATGTCTTCTCCCTCCTTGTATTTTTGCAACAGCCTGCTGTCCATAGAGGAAGGATCCATGCCCCTGGCCCTCTGGACTTCTTTCATTTGCAGCATCTGAATCTCAACTTTATGACAAACTGCACCTGTTAGTTTGTGCTTGCAATAAGACCCCTTTTTGGGCTTGGGTTTTCTGCATTCCTCCTCTGGGCCATCCTTCCACTTCCTGTCCAAACGTGAGGTATCAAGTTCACTACTCAGCTTCTCCTGCTTTTGTGATGAGGGTTGCTTCAGGGATGAGCTGAGGTCTCCTGTGCTGCTCTTGGAATCACACTCCTTGCTTCCTGCCACTTTGCATGCATTAATAGCTTCAATCTGTGATGAGGTCCCCACCATTTGTTCCCAATCAGCTGGCACCAGTTGTTTTTTAGACTTGGCAGGCAGTATTGCAGCAGTCCCATTTGCCAGAGCCTCTCTGTTCACTGGATATACAGCAACAGTTTCCATATCCAGCACAGCTGCAGTTAAAGCAGCAGAGAACAGGTCTTTTGTAGGGCTAAAAGTGCTTGATTGCTGCAAGGCAGGATATAATGTCCCATCTCCTTTTCCACCCCCATCTCCATCAGGGGGCTCATGCTGTTGTTTCTCATATGATGGAGGGGCCGTTGCCAGAGTCCCTCCCTTGGCTGGGGCCAAAAGCTGTGGAAGGGGACCATCAAGCCTCTGGGAGAACAACATATTTCTTGGAGTAAGTCTTTGAAGACAGTTTCTGACTTCACTCCACATAAATTGCACTGGAACAGAAATTCCTTCATGCTTTTGCAATTCATTACCAATTTTATTCCAATGTGTTAAGTCCAAACAATCATCTTTAAGCCAAGGACAGAGTTTTCCTATAACTTGGACAAGCTTTTGTATTTCCTTCTTATCAGCTCGTTTCCCATTCATATGCAAAAGATCTGAGATATCTTTACAAAGCTCCTGCTCTTGCGAAGCAAACACACACCCCATGATAATTTTTTTCCCCACTCACCCTGTTGTAATTCTCAAGCGCTTGATTGGACCTTTCCTCTGGTCGTGGGTGAATAAAGACCTTTTTCTCTGGTCGTGAGTGAGTGAGACCTTGTCCCGGTCGCTAATTATGAGGTGTTAATTGCTAATTGCTGAAGCAGAGTTCAAAGAAGGCTCTCATTGTAGTTCAAAGCCTCTCACGGAGCGCCACTTGTAGGAATCCGATCCATGTAAAGATCTCTATTCAGCCTCATTAGCAACAGTTTATAGCCCCAGATAAACAAAGGAAGAGTTTAAAAAGGTCTGACGAAGTCCAGCTTCATTAGACAGAGTGAGAGGAGGGAACAGAGATAGAGAAATAGAGAGGAAACAGACACACACTGCAGTTTTGGCTGAGCAAAGGAATCATAATGGCGTCTCTTTATTCAAACAGAGTATATCAGAAACAAAACTTAAGGCACATAGCCAATCAGAAAGCCAGAACCCAAATAAGGAGAAGAAAGGAGAAATCTTCTCACTATTCTACGCATGCCCAAAATCCAGCGTTGTCTCTCATGCAGACAAAGAGGCCTTTGTTTACAAAATGTGAAGGCGACAGGAGACAGAAACCAGATACATTCCTACACCACCTCCCACTGTTTTTGTTTAAAAGAAAGTGTGAGAATGGGCAAGCAGAAGATCCCAGTGTAGAAAGGCACCAATATTTTTTTTTTCTTGGAGTCAATTGAGTATTAATTTGAACTGGGAAAGGGCATTTCTCATATGGAAAGGAGCCTCCCAGCCCATTTGGTGTAGGGCAACCCCACAGAGCTTCATTTGCCTGGGAAGCAAACTATGTGCATATATATTCCTTGTCCAGCCACAAAAGTCCAAACATGTCAGAGAGGATCATCTCCTTGTCTAGACATACAATTTCCCAGTTAGTGATGAGAAAATATTTTAAATACCCCCTAGGATGAGAGAGATATGATTGATCATGTGTTGTAATGAGCTGGCAATGAGATGCGTGAGGCAGCCGTGTGGCGAAGTCCAGCCCCGACCTGAGTCACGGGTACGTATTTATTGCCTGCCTGGGGGCGAAGACATGTGCCTAGGGCAAATGTACCACCCCCTTACAGAAGGCTTGCGTATGTGGCATTTCCCCATAGCTCAGCTACAACGGTGGCTCTGGAGACTGCCTTGAAGTTAATGGACAGCCCGCAGTTAATTGCCTTGAGCTGGTGAAGCCTATTGTTCCTGTCCTAATCTTGGAGCCTATGTGTATTGACCCCGGGCATCTAACTTTGTCCCTTGTTTGCCCCTGTCTGCTTGCATAGCTCTATTTGCCCTCAGCCTGGGTCATTGTTAATTCCTAACCTACCCGCTTATCTCCCAATTTCCCCTCCAGCAGAGACTGGTTGGTTCTCAGGACTGTGGCTGCCTGAGCAGACCCCTGAGGAGAGGTTAAGCCAATTGATGCGGGGAACCCACAATCATGGAAATGCATGGGAAAGAGAAATCTGTTTTAGATTATCAAGTGATGGCTGAACAATAGAATGACCACCCTTAAACTAAGGAATATCAGAGAAAGCCATACCTACTCTTTCAAACTTGGCACTTTGGGGGGGGGGGGAATGAAGGTGTTTTGTTTAGATTTCAACACAACCAGAGTCTTTGTGCTCTATGAGATCACAGATGGGTGAGTTGTGATATTCCTATTCCACTGATGGACAATTTCTCCTCCTCCCCTGACAAGGGGGGAGAAGAAAGGTGTACTGAAACCAGAAATTCCTAGTATGTCCATCTTTGTTATTTTTGTGCCCCAGACCATAAACTGAAATTACAGGAAGCCTGTGACTAGAAGAAAGAAATGCTTAACTAATAGCTGTGTCTGACAGTGACAGCAGATGCTTCTCCTATCTCTTACTTATGCTGATTAGCTTGCTTTCTTGGTGACTGGATTTAGGGTTTAAAGGATTCCTTTGAAGTCTGATTTCACAAATACTGAAAGATGGCCTCTGTCATCCCTTTGCAACATGACTATGCCTTCTGCTATATCCACCATGGTTTTGGAGGTACACAGAAGAACCACCTTGAAGACTTCAGATTTCTCCAGGGGTGCCAGTTAACCTTCCAAAACCATGGCATGGGAAAAGAACGCCCAGTGTGGCTTTGACCAAGACCTTGTCTTCTCTCTCTCTCCCTGGGGCAAAGATTAAGGGGACACATGCAGTAGCTAAAGAGAATCATGACAGATGAAGACACCTTAAGGCGCTGGGAGGCAGAGAGACGAGATGTCAAGAGAAGAGAGATCAGGCTCAGCCGGGGACTACAGAGTTTAGAAGAAGCTCGGCTCTCCTATTTGAATTCAATAACTAAGGAACAAAAGCAACTCCAGTAGAAGCTCCAGAGATTACAAAAAGGTGAGGATCTCATTTCATCCATGATGATGATTTTATTTCTGGGGGAGCTGGGTCTCCCAATCATTGAGATACATAGGATGGAGTATCCAATGCTTCTTTTGGTATGTGACAGCATATATATTGTAAATCCTGACTAAGTTTACTGATTCTTCAAATATTTGTGTAAGCAAATAATGGGCAAACAACCTCAGCATCACTTATTTCCCCATGGTATAGCAAATAAAGCTCCAATCCTCCTTTCAGCAAAAGTACAACAATGAGAAGATGGATTGCAGAATTTGACTGTGCAATGAAGACTCCCTCAGATGTGCCCTGTGGTTTCAAGGTTCTGATCCAGAGAAGGCAGGGATTTTTTCATTTCATTTCAATTTTAATTTATACCCTGCCCTAATCAGTGTTAGCTGGCTCAGGGCAGCATTACAACATCAATAGAAATACAATATAACAGTACAGAAAAGAAATCCAATACAATAATAATCAATACAAATCACGTGATACATAATATCAACAAGAGCAAGAGCAGGAAGCAAAAAATACAAATCACATAATAAATAATATCAACAAAAGGAAGAGCAAGAAGCAAAAAATACCATACAATAAAATATAATAGGTCCAAAGTCATTCCCTACCCTAACCCCAATAACAAAAATTTGGCCCACCCACCATCTTTAAGTCCCGGGGGGGGGGGAGGAGCACCAGTGGTGGAGTGGTCGGGAACCGTGGCGGCAAAGGCGGCGGTGCGTCCAGCCACCCCCACCTTTCTTTATCCACCCTGCTGGGTGGCAGGGGTGGGGAGAGATGGCTTCATGGCGGCGTCAGCGTCTTCGGGCTCCCTCTGGCCTCGGGAGCCCCATAATTTAACCTCCCCACCCAGTGGTAGGGGGCGAGGAGGGACGGCTCCATATGCGCCAATGTAGTCACACAGGTAGTTATGTGTCTGCATTGTAATACTCAACAAGATTTTGCTGAATTGGTTGGACACCAATGTTTTCTATCTGTGGCTTAGTTGCCTGCATCTTGAACTATGTGGGTTGCCCACAGGAATAATTGGAAATTAAACCTCTCCTCAGGGGTTCGCTTGGTGTCAACAGATTATTATTATTATTATTATTATTATTATTATTATTATTATTATTATTATTATTATTATTATTATTATTATTATTATTATTATTATCTTATTTCTGTGGTGACCAACTTTTGCTTATGTTTTGTTATAAGTGTCCATGTTTGACACTTACAACAAAATCTGCAGCGCTAGGCAGGTTCATTTTGTAACCCTTCCATTTATCCTCTGTTTTTTCACATCTGGATGCAGTTGTTTAAATGCTGTCTCCACTCTTTGTTACCACTTTTCTTCTATTTCTCTTTGTTTGAGTTTTGCTATCTTACATACTTGGGTTTTGTTTGGTTCTCTTCTTTTAATATTGGGTTTATCATTTCTTGCTGTTAACTCCACAATTTTATGATTAGTGTCGCACAGTCTTTTGGGAATTGCTTTTGCATCAAGTATTCTGAATATTCTTTTAACTCTTGTTAACATGTAATCAATCTGGCTTTTGGTGGTGATATCATTCCATTTGTACCATGTATAACGTTGTCAATCTTGATGTTAGAAAAAAGTATTGGTAATAAAGAGGTGGTGTTAGTTGCATAACTCCTGTATCCTTTGTCCATTCTCATTCCGTTCACTGTTCTTGGCAGCAGCTGGACCAATTAACTGTTCATACCCTCTTCTGTTATTACTCATCCTGCCGATAAAATCTCTCATTAAATAGAACAGCTTTTCCCAAAATATGTTCTGTGGAACACTGGTGGAGTTCAATTCCCAGAAGCCTGAGTCAGTGCATTGGCTGATCAGTGCTTTGGGGAATTGACTCAGGCTTCTGGGAAATAAAGCCCCAAAACCAAAGATTGGGAAACACTGACATAGAGTATGCTATTTGTTTCCACTTCCTCCATCACCTCAGATAGTTAATCGAAAAACTGATCATTTTGTTCCTCTGTGTAGTTGTCATTACATGAAGCATATATTTGTACATACGTTTCCATTTGCATCCCTCTCTTGATTTTCAGTATTATTATTCTGTCTGAATTGTTTTTAATGTCTAGAATGCATTTTGCTATGTCTGGATGTACAAAGAAGTCCACTCCGTTCTTTGTTGTGACCCCTTCTGAGTAAAGTAAGCAAATATCCTTTATGGATATCCTTTCTTGCTCCCATGTCATTTGCGTCTTGTATCAGCTAGACCAGTTATCTTAATTCCTCTTCTTTCCATTATGTCTACAATTTCTTCTGTTTTGTTTCCTAGGCCAGTTATATTTAGACTGCCTATTTTGTATTTTGTTGTTCTATCTCTTGGTGCTTTAACGTTGCTGCGGTCATTTCCACTTTGTTCAGTCTGTTTACATCCCTTTTTTAGTTGATTTTTATTATTTTATTTTTAGCAATGAGCAACTATACAATTTGGGAGGCATTTTTTGTTTTGTGAATCATGTGCCACAAAAGATTCCTATGTTTTCTTTCTGTTGGATCAGGGCCCGATGCGGGCCGGAAGGTCCCGGAGGAGACTGGTCAAGCAAAGACACACGAGGCAAGATGGAGCGAAGTCCAGCGTTTATTGATCAGAAGGCTCTAATCTTTATACTCTGCCTAGCTCGACCACGTGCATACGTGGCACGTGGCCGTTACAGGAAAGCTGCAAGTCTGCACTTTAAGATTACACAAGTTACTCATCAAGGGTGACTTCACCGGTGGGAAGTTTCTTATCTATCTAATTTACTACCAGGGGGACATGCATTGTCTACTGCTATCGGGAGTAAACATCTGTCTAAATTGACTCTTTGGCTCAGAGTCTCTGCAGAGGCAAGATTACCCATTACATGTTTATTGAGATCACCACCCGGTGATCTTTTGTCCTCTACAGTCCGAACTGCCTGCCAGGTCAGCGATCCGTGAATTAAACTATGACTATTAATCCGCACACCAATGTCTGTCCCTTTGGAACCAGGCTCTAAGGAGTGTTCCCCCAAGCCGTGGTTCTGTCAGGGACAGTATGCCAATTATGTGAGCGGAACCCACACTCCCCCTTTATTTGTTTGATTGGACCTGACAGACGGCTCGCTGTAGGAGTGGCATGAGCTGACATGGAGTAAGGACATCCTGGGGTTTTCTCCATGGGGGACACCTTGACAGCAATGAGGGAATACATTGTGTGAAACAGCAAACTGCTATCCCCAAAATTGCAACACCCACAATCGCCTTGAGCATTGTTTGCAGCCATCCCCATGGAAACCACGACCATAGCAAATTCCACCACCCCCACGTGGCATCTTCCTTGATATTCTTAACCAGGGTATGGAGATCTGTGATCTGACTTTGTACCTTGCGAGAGTTGTCCGTGAGGTTATAGTCTGGAGTCTTTTGGCAAATGGTATGCCAAACATCCAGTGAATCCTTCCAATGCAATCGGAAGTGAGTCACCGAGCTGCATCAGCTGTTGGATCTGATCCTTTGTGAATGGAACAACGATTTTCGCTAAATCATGCCCTGAGATATCCCTTGCTCTCAACCTTCCTTGGTAAATCACCGTGGAGACCAGTTCCTGTGGAGGAATGATGTTTCGGGAAGAGGTGTGTGGTAAATACACCCATTCCACGATATTCACCCCTCGCTCGGAGTCTACCCCTAGGGCTCCGGTGAACATGGATCCGGGCCGGACTATGTACAGGTTCAGAACAGGAGCATATGGCCCCTGTCTAATCCTGTCCACCCATCTCTGGCTGAGAACTTGGTTGACCTTTTCGAGAGTCAAGCGAGCCTCTCAAGGAATGTGTATCCGGTCTGCTGGCTGCTTACCTAGCGTTAGCAGCGAGAAGAGCGGCTTCAAGAGTTCTGTATCTAGCCTAAAATACAGTCTAGCCCAATTGATATTCCCCAGAATCTGTTGCAATTCTACGAGAGTGACTGAATCTTTGAGGTTAATTTGTGGCAAAACTGGTGCCGCGAAAGAACGGAGAAGCCGATGGCCCAAGTATGAAAAGGGCTCAGTTCTCTGAACTTTCTCTGGGGCAATGAGTAACCCCTTCTCCCCCAGAGTGGTCTGGAGGTCTTTAAACATTTTGCTGCCGAGTTGCGGCGCTGCGATCAAAATATCATCCATAAAATGACATACCAAGACTGTGGGGTGAAGGTTTTGAAACTTTTCCACCGCGTCGTGAACATAAATTTGGCACAGGGTGGGCGAATTGAGCATCCCCTGTGGCAAATATTTCCACGCGAAACATTGCGTAGGCTCTCTGTGGTTCACGACTGGCACCGTAAAAGCGAACCTTTCCCGATCCCTTACATCTAAAGGAATGGTGTAAAAACAGTCTTTCAGGTCTACGACCAAGATCTCCCAACTCTCGGGGATCATGTTCGGATTTGGGATGCTGCATTGAAGCGGACCCATTGGCTGAATACACTTATTGATCTCTCTTAGATCGTGAAGGAGTCGCCACTTCCCTGACTTCTTTTTAATGACGAATATGGGTGAATTCCAGGGACTGGTGGACTGTTCTATGTGTCCTGCATCTAATTGTTCCTTAACCAGCTGTTTTAGGGTGACTAATTTTTCCCCTATGGCCGGCCATTGCTCTACCCAGACTGGCGTGTTGGTAAGCCATTTGAGCAGTAAAGCCATTACCCGAAGGTAAGAGTGGCACGGTACTGTTGCAAGATGTCCCACCCCCAGAGATTGATGTGCACATTTAAGATATGCGGCCGAATGACCGCCGTGCCATCAGCTCCGGGAATCGTGACTTCCACCCAATCTCGGCCTCTAAACGCTTCCTGAACGCCACCTACCCCCCACACTTCGGAGACCGGCTCAAGAGCCCACTCTTGTGGCCACTGACTCTGGCTGACCACGCTGACATCAGCTCCCATATCTAATAGCCCATCAAAAGTTTTTTTGTTCAAAAATACCTTTATGACTGGCCGCTGCTTCCACTCTATGTTGGTTTCCACTGTCGCTAAGATCTGGTATCCTTGTACTGCCCCTTCTGCGCTCGAGCGGTCTACCAACCCAGACTCTGAGCTGTCCCTCAGCCTTTCCTGGCTGCCTGCTTGCGCGTGACAAGGAACCATGATCAGTTGCGCTAACGTGTCTCCTCTGTGAATGTTTTGTGGTAGGTGTGTCCAGAGTTGAACCTGGAGTACACCTGAAAAATTGGAGTCAACGACTCCTGGAATCACAAGGATTCCTAGTGTTCCTGCAATACTGCGGGGCAAAACTAAACCTATATAGCCCTTAGGCAGGGGTCCCATGTATTGGGAATCAACCAGATAGACTGTGCCTGGCAAGTCACACATGACTTCTGACTGGCAAGTCAAATCTAGTCCCGCACTGCCCTTAGGTCTGGCCTGTGCCTCCGGAATGCAGGGTGGGATGTTCCATGAATCTAATCCAGCTCTGACTCTTCCAGAGCTACTGTGGTCTCTGTTTGGACCGAGACCAGAGACAAGCCCGCGCTCCGGTTTCCCAAAGTCGGACAATTCCTGGCCCAGTGAAAGCCCTTGTTACATCGTGGACATGGGGTGGTCAAACCCTTGGGATGACCTGTGTTTTGGTCATTATCCTTCTTGGATCAGCATTCTCTAGCGAAATGACCGATCTTGCCACAAGTGTGACATGCTCCCTTAGTTTTGCCTTTGGGTCCCCTCCCGCCTTGCACCGCCGCTGCTAACAGACCCATTTTATAGGAATCTGTACCAACGTTGGCACAAGCCCTGATCATGTCAGTAAGCGTCAAATCGGGACGATTGCCCAGTGACTGCAAGATTTTACGGCAGTCAAGGTTGGCATTGTCTTTAGCCAACTTCATCATAAGCTCCTGCTGGGCTTGTTCGTTGTCTATCTGCCTACTGATTGCTTCCTCCAGTCTGTTAATAAAGTCCATGTAGGATTCCTGGGCACCTTGTTTAACCGGTGTAATTTTTGGCTGCTTTGCCAGCTGCCGGGACCTTGAGATAAGCCCTAAAGGCTGTCTCAGCTGCCAGTTGGAGCGTGGCGATTGGCAAGGCAGTCTGCACATCGATGGTTTCGAACTGACCCGACCCATATAGCTCGTCAGGAATTACTGCTCCTCCCATCTTGGCAGCCCTTGCCTGTGCTTCGAGTCGATACTCGCTGTCCCATAGCAAATACTGGCTTGGATTGAGCATCATTCTTATGATGACCTTCCAGTCGTATGGAATGAGCATCATTGTCTCACAAATCTGCTGGAGTGTACCTCTAGTGAAACGACTCTGAAATCCTGTTTCTGTGATTACTTTCCGTATTGCCATGAGCAATTTGTACGGAACCGCCAAGTGGATCGTTTCCTGTTGACCCGTGAGGGCATCCATCTCTATGCGGACTGGGCATAACTGCCTAAGTTCAGCTAGTTCTTCCGCTGATAACTCCCCTTTGATGTTCACTTGAACAAGAGAAGGTTGTTGCTTTTCCGGAAAATTAATGGACTGAGTAGTGCTTTTGGCTGTAGGCTCCTCTTGTAAGGACCCTACTCCTTGCTCGGCTTTGCCATTGTTTTCCTCTCCCCAGATTTTGCTGAGATGATTAACTGCTTGGTGATGGACTGATTAAGGATGGTTATCTTCTGATGTTTGGGCTTCAATGGTGGCAGGTGTCCTTTTCTGTCCCCAACACTTCCTGAGATATCACTGTTGCATGTCTGCGATTGTAAGGAAGATGGGCTTGCTTTTGGAAGACCCCTACGCTTGGACAATGTTTTCTTCCTGGATTTGAGAGGGGGTGGAAGGTGAGTCAGGCAAATCTTGCAAAATCAGGATTTTTTAAATTAAGTTGCTTATATAATATCTATAGATATTACATGTCTGAGAAATCCACATTCAGCTGAATGCAAACTCAAGTCTGCATAATGGTTTTTATTTTTTACCTGTTTGCTAATAGTCTTGGTTAAACTTTCCTGAACACAAACAACATCTAACTTTAAGAAACTTAAAACCTAATTGCATAGAATAGAGATTGCACTGGCCTGTGAAGAATTGATGCAAACCATAACTGCTACTGCTGCTCCCCCCCCCCCAGATTATTTTGAAACAGTCACAAAGGGTGACTGTTGGGGACAGCCTCCTGTATCTCCACACGAATTCAGACCCTAGGTTTCCAGCTTTCAAATTCATGTAGATAGCCATGGTGGAGAGGACAGGGCTAGTGTGCTAGTTGCTACACTAATCAGGCTTTATAATGCCTTAGTAAAGGTCAAATGATAATTATAGGGGATCTAAAATAACCTTTCCTATTCTCTGGGAGCTGAAAGTGATGTCCTCCTGACATATATTCTTACCTAAGGGCTGTCTCCTGGAAGTGGCTGTAATTTTGCTTTGCTTCAGGAGAGAATACAGGGAAGGACAATGTCACGCTCCTCTGCCCAGGACCCATTGGGGGTCTCCTCCTGGAGTAGCCTAAGGGGAGGGAAAAAGAGCAGAACAACAGTAGTCAGGGTGCTGTTGAATTTGATGCCTCAAGATAAGAACGGTGGAGCCAGACTAGTAGGTACGCAGGAAATACAAACACACAAAACTCGTCAAAATGTCTGTTTTTGAAATAAAAATAATAACAACACAAACCAGCTAGCTGAGATGGGAGGGGGTGGGTGGGTGTGGAGAGAGAGATTTTCATGTTCTCTATACCAAATATTGCTGTTTTATTGCAGGTTCCGCACACGCAATTGGCATACTGTCCCTGACAGAACCATTACTTGGGAGATTGCTCCTTCGAGACTTGGTTCCGAGGGGATAGAAATTGGGGAGCGGATTAATAGCCATAGTTTAATTCACCCACAGCTGACTTGGCAAACAGTTCGAGCAAGAGGAAATTGGATGGCTGACTCATAAGTCAGATAATAGGTAATGTCGCACCCACGGATTATCTACAGCCCTAAAACCAACAGTGGCCATGTTTACCCCAGGATAAGCATGGAACAATGGAGTTCCCCTGTCAGTGTTTAATTTAGTTAATTAACTTCCCCGGGAGAGATTCCCAATTAACCCGTGTAAACATGAGATGTGATTCTTGTCAAATGTCAATTCCATCACACACAGCCTCGCTTTCTATATATGCTGATGATTTTCCCTCAATAAATCACTGGTCTTCGCTCCATCTTGCCTCGTGTCTCATTGCTTGACCAGTCTCCTCCGGGACCCAACAGCCGCTTCGCAGCCCCAATCCAACATTTTATCTCTGCAACAAGGGTAACTACCTTGAAAGTGTGGGTTCCACACCAGGAATCTTTGTCATCCACCAACCTCCTGAGTTTGCCCAGATCCATGCCCACCGTGTCAATGATGCTATCTAACCATCTCATCCTCTGCTTCCCTCTTCTCCTTTAGCCTTCGATTTTTCCTAGCATCAAGGCCTTCTCCTTTCTTCTCATTTGGTGGCCAAAGCTTCAACATCTGTCCTTCCAAGGAGCAGTCAGTGTTGATTTCCTTTAGGATTGACTGATTTGATCTCCTTGCAGTCCAGGGGACTCTCAAAAGCTTTTTCCAGCATCACAATTTAAAGGCATCTATTCTTCTGCGCTCAATCTTCGTTATGGTCCAGTTCTCACAGCCATACATTACTGGGAAGACCATTGCTTTTAAAAAAACAGACATTTGTCAGCATGGTGATGTCTCTACAGTAAAACCCCGATTGACGTATGTCTCTACTTATGTAAAATTTGACTTACATATTATTATTTTTTGCATAAATCATGTCCCGATTTACGCAAAAATATCAATTTATGTAAGGGGTTTACTGACGACTTTAGATTTTAAAATGGCGGCACCGCCATTTTAAAATCTAAAATTCCACTCTGCGCCACCCGCCCCATCACTGGAAGTCGCAAGAGGCAGCGGAGGCAGCACCAATGATTGTGATTCTGTTTTCTGGAATCCCCACTGCTTCTACCGGGACTCCGCTGTTCGTTGTCTGGCTGGGGACGCGCTTTGAGGGGAAACCACTCCATTCCCCTCTTCGTTTCAAGGCTTCTCCGGGGCTCAGTTTGGTTTTAGAAGGAAACTGCTCCATTCCGAGGAGAATTGAGCAGTTTCCCGCTGAAGCATGTCCTCAGCCAAACTGAGCCCCAGAGAAGCCTCGGAACGAAGAGGGGAATGGGGCAGTTTACCCACAAAGCGTTCCCCAGTGGATATGCCCCCATGCTCTACCAGAGCTGTAGAAGCAGTGGGGGCAGCAGCAGCGCAGGTGACAGCGGTGGTTTCCGCTCCCCCGATAGGCAGACAAACAAACCTCTGAGGAGGATGCAGCAGCAGCAGCATGGAAAAAGTAGGCAGATGGCTTTGTTGTTCCCTTTGTTTTGGTTGTTTTTTGTATTTTTGGGGGGTCTGGTCAGGACCATTTTTACATTTTCCAATGCATCCCTATGGGGATGCATCAAGTTACATAAAAACCGAGTTACGTAAAAATCTACGGAATGGAATTTTTATGTAACTCACGGTTTTACTGTACTTTTTATTATGCCATAGCTTGCCTCCCAATTAGTAAGCATTTTTTAAATTTCATGGCTTGGATCCCAAGAATGTCTGGCACTGCTTCTATTTCTTCTCATTCGATTTGCCAGAGTGTGATTGGGCCGAATGCCATGATAGTGTGTGTGTGTGTGTGTGTGTGTGTGTGTGTGTGTGTGTGTGTGTGTGTGTGTTACGTTGAGTTTCAAGCCAACTTTAGCACTCTCCTCTTTCACCCTCACCAAGAGGCTCTATAGATCTTCTTCACTTTCTGCCATTAGGGTAGTGTCATCTGCATATCTCAAATTGTTGATCTTTCCCTGGCAATCTTAATTCTGCATTATGCATTATGTACTCTTCATATAAGTTAAATAAGCAGGATGACCATATACATCCTTGTCATACTCCTATTCCTATTCTAAACCAATCAGCTAATCCATACCCATTCCTGTCACTTCTTGGCTGGCACACAAGTTTCTCAGAAGACAATTAAAGTGGTTTGGTACTCCCATCTCTTTAAGAAGTTTGTTGCGAACCACACAACTGAAGGCTTTAGCATAACAATAAGGCAGAAGTAGACGTTTTCAGGAACTGTATACAGCTAAAGATATTTTGGAAGAAAGAATATTTAGAATATTTATATAACAATAAATAATTACACAAAACTCCAAGATAAACATAGGCATAGAATGGAACAAGAAATTATAGATAAGGAGATAGGAGAAATTATAAAAAAGTTTAAGATAGGAAAGACATTGGGGTGGATAGTTTAGGACCAGAATTTCTGGTCGACTACCCCAATAGCTGGCAGGGTGGTTCAAAAGATCCGTGGGGGGTTTGACAGCTTCCAACAATATTGACTTGCCCATGTTTTCCATTGAGATCATGCAAATGCTGCCTTTTGTGCCTGGCTTCTGAAGGACTGAGGGGAGAAGTCCAGTCTGGACAGCAGTGAAGGAGAATGGATGGTAGAAGCATGCCATTAAAAGGAACAGAAAAGTTGATACTTTCAAGACACGAGGACTGATTTTTACTGGAATGTAAGAGGTAAAAGTAGATTAAAAGAGTGAAATCGAGATTAGAAAGCCAAAGATAATAAATTGCTTGTGGTTCAAAGGCTGCATTGTAATGATGGGATGTTTGCCTCCGGGTGCAATTCAAGGTGCTGTTTTTGACCTTTAAAGCCCTCCATGGCATTGGTCCAGGGTACTTAAGAGACCGCGTCACCCCAAGCTGTTCAACCCGTCCTACAAGGGCAGACAGGAGGGGCTCAGTGGTGGTCCCATCCGTGAAAGTTCATCTTAGTGGGACCAGGAAGAGAGCCTTCTCCGTGTCTGCCCCAGCCCTGTGGAACCTTTTACCACCAGAATTGCATCTCCAGTCGGAGCTTCTGCCATTCAGAAAAATGTAGAAGATCTGGCTATGCCAGCAGGTTTGGGGCATGTGTGACACTTCTGTACAAGCCCTCTGGCTTATTTGGCCTGTTGAGGGATCCTGCTTCTCTCTGTTTTCTTTGTTCTTTCTACTTTGTTTTTTCACTATTTTATGCTGGGTGGGGGGAGGGGGAGGTTGTTTTTTTAATGATAAATTGATTAGTTTTATGTGTTTTAATGCCGTTTTTAGTGGGTTGGGTTAGGTATTTTTTAGCGGTTGTTGTTTTATCTGCTATTGTACTGTACTTTTATATGTATGTTGTTAGCCGTTCATCATCAGAAGGGTGGGATATAAATTCATAAATAAACAAATAAATAAATGATGGGATGTGCTTGCAAAAAGGAGGGAAATGGCGACAGAATGAGAACACCCTGCTGATAATGGACATAGAGATGGTGTAATAAAATATTGGCTGAAAAGAGCGACTGGTCTGAGGCGTTGAAACATCTATGTGGCTCCAGGGAGGCTCTACGATTAATCATCTATTTCTCATTGGTTTTATCACACCACCGAGGGGGTGGTAAGACTCAGCCCAAGTAAGACTGAGACGCACAGTGAAAAGTGAACATTTGGAAGATTAATTTATCATCTTTAAACTGAATAATCTATGTAATAAATTAAAATGGGGTTTCAATTTTGGTGAGCTAAAGGAGTTCTTTGAGCTCTTTATTCCCTAGGCAGAGATAGAGAAGCCAGGGAAACAGCCTTCAATGCAGATGCTGAGTAGTTTACTTTTGAAATTGTCAAAATGGGCTGAAAACTGTTAGAATGGAACTATGAATGATGGTTATTGTATGCTGTGATTTTACTGGTTAAAGATCCAGGACGAGGTGGGAAGAGAAATGAAAATTAGGTTTTGTTATATTGGAATGTGATGAAGAAGTGCCATGATTTGGATTCTGTGCTGTATCTCCTTTTGAGAAAGAGCCTGCTTGTGAGTAAACAGTAGAAAAATGTAACCCAATGTATTAGCTGGCTAGGATAGGAAATATAGCTAGATATGCCTTTTTTTGTTTTATTCTGGGAAAGGGGGAAGTAAAAATGTTCTTTTTTTCTATTTTGTACCTGATCCTGAACTTTTCTGTATTTTCACCTAAATAAACCTGATTGATACAGAAGATGTGTACTTATTACATAGAGCTTAAACTGGTTGGAGATTTTCCAGTTCCTTTAATTCCTTGATTTCCTTTGAATGTCAGGTGGGTGAAAAATAAATTTTAACTTATTTATGATTTCATCTTTGAAGAAAGGGCTGATCTGGTATGTCATCAACACCGGGGTGGATAATAAGGAAGTGGAGCTGTCTCCCTGATTTGCCCCACAAGGACAATCTGAGGGCAGGGAGTTGGTTTTTTTTTTTTTTTTTTTTTTTTTGCTATACTGTATGTAGAAGCTCCCTGAAGATCGTCAGGCTCTCTGCCCTAAGCCAGGTCTTGATGCTATACACTTGTCTAGGGCTCTTAGAGATAGTGGTGGGAATCTGCTGGCTTACTGTTCTCCCTGCAATTTTCCTAATACATGGTATACTTTATCTTGGTGACAGTTTTGAGGTCTCCCAGGATATAATGCTGAGGAATTATAGTCCATTCCTGCACTGGTGTTCATGGATACTTTGGTATCCAAGAGCTGATCCCAACATGTCATCAGCCCAATGGATGTGACAGGTCATACTCTTTTGCTGGTGTTCATGATTGAGTAAGGTGGTCGATTTGATCATGGTTGTCTGTGGAGAGACTGGACCCATTATAATGGTCTGCCCTCACAGGCTGTTGGATCTGAATGGATTCCAAAATACTTTGTGAGGGTTTCTGGCTGATCTGGTTGGTGCTCCTGTCAAAGTTCAAATACCTAAATGATATACAGAAGTGACCCAGATGGTTGACACAATCACTCCTTAATACCCTCTCTGTAGCAGAGTCCCATCTGCCTTTTAAAGACGACCTCTGGGTGAGGAAGCAAAAGATAGCTGGAAAGCATTTGGAGATGAACCCCAATAGCAGAGTCTTTGGCCAGTGTTAGTCTTTGGCCAATGTCTAACCCATACCTGTCAACTGCGGCTCCGGAAAATACGGGACTTGCGCAAACGGTTCTGCGTAGATCGCCTTCTACGCATGCGTAGAAGGCGACTTGCGCAGAAGGGCTGTGCAGTACCTCTTTTTTCCCCCGCTGCCAATTCTGGGGTTTTTGGCAGCTGCGGGCAGGAAATGGCGCAAATCAGGGCTGAAAATCAGGAAATCCCAGCCAATCCGGGAAGGTTGACAGGTATGGTCTAACCACTTCAAGAAGAGTGAGGTAGCATTATAACACAAAGATTAATGATGCTTCAGTTCACCAAGCAGATATATATCAAGTCCTGTGTGACCTCACCATCCCTGCTCAAGCATCTGGCTGAATATTGTGTGACCTCCCTGTGGCCCATTTTTGAAATAAGATCTTGGCCATCCATTTGGACCTGGACTCCTCCTTCAATGCCGTTAACTCAGATTGAGAAGTCTGGGGGGAGTCTGATTTGGCCCTTAGGTTTGGATTGGTTTAGTCCTGTTACTCCACTGGAGGTCAACAAGGTGCTTGCACGCTGTAGTGATACTTGTCACTTGACTGTGTCCTGCTTGGCTTTTAAAAGCTAAGGGGATGAAGGCGCAAACGGTATAGAACTCAACTGATAAGAGGAACCATTTGAAATAGTGACTGTGGCTTAAAGAAGAATGAAGCCGTAATATATAAGCAAAAGTCTTTATAAAAATATATTTCCAAAAGCATAACAACAAAAATAATTCCTCTGTGGGTAAGTTAGTTAATGAGAGTTACAGTAATGACGTATTCTTGGATAAACAAAATTAATTCCTCTGTGGGTAAATGTAAATAGTTCACTGTTTCTTTCACAGGTAAATATGAATGATTCACTGATATAGCAATATTTTTTTTTTCAAAGTCGATACCAGTTATTTCGACTTTTCAAATTACTATATTCTTCTTCAGGAAGATCTGCAGTGGAGTTTCTCTTGGCACGGGCAAAAAGGCCAAAAGGGATGTTATTTCTGAAAAAGGCTGGATGATAAGAAGAGTACTCTAAATACGGGTTCCTATCCGTTGGTTTCCTATACAACTTAACCGCTACTCTTCTAGACTCTGAAATGTAGACCTCTACATCCAAAAATGAAATGGAAGAGGTGTCAAAGTGAGGAGTAAATCGTAAATTATTCTCAATGGAATTAATCCATTGTACAAAATCACTGACAATGTCCTGAGAATCAAGAATAAAAAATAAATCATCTATGAATCTGCCATAGTATATCACGTGAGGCAGAAAAGGATTGGAGGAATGATACATGTGTTGGCTTTCAAAGTTGTTCAAATTCATGTTGGCAACTGAGGGGCCAGGGGGCTCCCTATGGCCACGCCCTTTACCTGAATGTAAAAAGATTTTTCGAATCTAAAGTAATTATGTTCGAATATTATGTCCAATAGATCCATTAAGAAATGTGTTGGTGGAAGTTGAGAGGCTCTGGTGTCTAACTTGTCCTGAACTATAGTTCTTGCCTCCTTAAGGGGAATGTTAGTATACAGCGCTTCCACATCAAGTGTGAGGAGCACCCCTGCCTTAGTAACCTCCAAACCCTCAACCTGAGAAATAAAGTGTGTTGTGTCTTTAATAAATGAGGGGGTTTGCCTCGCATATTCATTGATGAACGAGTCTAAATATTTAGCAATGGGCTCGAGGGCGGAATTTACCCCGGAGACAATTGGTCTTGCAGGGGTGGGGGCACCCTGAACTCTAGGCTTGTGAATTTTGGGAATGAGATGGAATATAGGGGTTCTGGGATATTCATTGTACAAGAACCTGGCGGTGTTTTGCGTAATGTATCCCAAACCAATGCCCTCAAATATTACAGTTTTAATAATGTTCATTACATGATGAGTGGGATCATGACTGATATTTAAATAAGATGTCTCATCTCCCAATTGCCTAGCAGCCTCCGCTGTGTAGTCTAAGGTGTCTAATACAACTATTCCTCCACCCTTATCGGCCTGTTTTATAACAAGAGGAATCTTGAGCTAAGTTTTCTAGAGTAGCGTGATCTTGTTTGGATAAATTGTACCAACCACGGAATCCGCAGACTTCAATAAATCCGCCTTAGTCATCCAGAGAAAAGTTAAAAATAGAGGTTATCCCACGCACGTAATTAATTCAGCCCTTCAGAGAGTAAGGGACACACCCAGAAAACATTTGCTTGATAGGAAACAGCGTGGAGGGGGTAATTTGATCAGGGGTAATTTGATCAGGTGTTCTTTTGAGTTTTCACCAGCAGCCTACCAAATTAAGAACATTATTTGCAAACACTGACATTTGGTTAAGGACCTTCCCGGGTGTAATGAAAAACTGATGATTGGCTTTAGAAGGTCGAAATCTATTAGTAACATTCTTGTATGTTCTGACCATACTGCCAGGACTATTATTGATGATAAACCATTTCCAACAGGACATTATAAGTGTCATACATGTACAGTTTGTCAATTCTGCTGGGAAACCAAAGATATTTATGTTCCAAATAAGCGGTTAACCTTTTCTTTAAAATCCCTTTCCAGTTGTGCCAGCAAATGCGTGATTTATATGTGGGAATGCCCCTGCCAGATGCGTTATATGGGACTCACCAGTCGGCCACTCAGGCAGCGGATTTCGGAACACAGGTCTAAAATTAGACACCAGGTGACAGAAGCACCATTGGTCTCCCACTATATGGAAAAGTGCCACTCAGATAGGGACTTCCGCTTTGTAGTGTTAGAGATGGTTCGCCCAAAGTTATTTGAAAGATGTGATATCAACAAAAAATTAAGACAACGGGAAGCATTTTTTATTCACTTCTTTGATACTATGTATCCAAAAGGATTAAATCAGGAGCATGATTTGGCAGCGTTTCTATAGAATTTTCCAGGGAGTAAGTTTATACGACTCTAGCAGCTGGCTTCGGGCGTGTATAGCAATTGGTTACACGTGAGTCAGTTTTCATCTAGCATAAAGGCAGCTGCCCCACATACATCATTAACGTCCATATGCACCTAATAGCTTGAGCGGAGGCAAGGACGCGGTTTCAAGAGACTCTTTTACATATTGGTAAGCTTGTGACTTTTGACTTTCTTACATTCATAGTAATGTTATATATCTTTGAGAACTCATGTGTAACAGTAGTTACCATCTTTAGTCATGCTAATTATCATGTTTGTATATAATTTTTATGTGCAGATCTTCCTGAAGAATATAGTAATTCGAAAAGTCGAAATAACTGGTATCGACTTTGGAAAAAAAATTGCTATATCAGTGAATCATTCATATCTACCTGTGAAAGAAACAGTGAACTATTTACATTTACCCACAGAGGAATTAATTTTGTTTATCCAAGAATATGTCATTACTGTAACTCTCATTAACGTAACTTACCCACAGAGGAATTATTTTTGTTGTTACACTTTTGGAAATATATTTTTTATAAAGACTTTTGCTTATACATTACGGCTTCATTCTTCTTTAAGCCACAGCCACTATTTCAAACGGTTCCTCTTATCAGTTGGCTTTTAAAAGCTGCCAAATCAGCTTTGACTGAATTGACCATTCTGGGGGGGAAACTAGCTTGCCAGCAGATGATGGAAATAGCTTTTCATCCTATAGCTAACATTCTGTTCATGGGCCAAATGATTAGGATCCTTTCCAGTCTGGGTTTAGGCTGCAACACAAGATGATCTGCTGAGAGATGCCAATCATGGAAATGTTTCCATTTTGGTTCTCCTTGACTTCTCAGCACCCTTTGATACTATCAACCACAATATCCTTTTAGGGCAGACTAATGGATTTCTTCCTTACTGGCCAGCCACAGAGGGTGCAGCTTGGGGGGAGGCTATGTCAACTCTTTGTACCCTGGACTGTGAGGTTCCATAGGGGTTGATTGTTTCCCCCATTTAAGTTTAATATCTATAGGAGGCCATTGGTACTGTTAAGAATCTTGAATGCAGCCTGGCTCCTTCCTTCAGTCTGAGAATCAGACCATTAAGAGTATTTTTAATGCTAGAATAATTTAATATTTCTGGGGAGGTTTCCTCAAATGTGAGTGCATGGCAAAGAACATAGCACATGAAGAATGGCAAGTTGGAGGAAAGCCTTTAGCCTATGTTAGGAAATTAAATGAACTTGGACAATTGAGATCCATGCATGTCCTTCCAAAGGAAGAAATCACAACACAAAACCCACCAAACTATTCTCTAATTTGCAACATGGGACATAGGAAGAAGGAACAGTCTTTTCAACAGAGGTAAGATCATGCCTCTTCTAATTCCCTGGCTTACCATTTATTTTCAGTCCTAGGAGAAACTTTACCCCAAAAATTGTAAAAGAGTTATCACTATACATAGCCTACCTCACAAGGTTGTTGTAAGGACTATTGGTGATGCCTTCAGCAATTTTGAGGTCAAATATGAAATTAACAAAAAATGTAATTTCATGTTTTTATCATATCAGTTGATACCATCTGTGGATTAAGCGAGTCGTGCGAAGTGGGACTGAAGTCTTGTGTTACAATTTTGAAGCATGCAGCATGAGGCAAGGGAGAAAGCAATGATTTCAGCAGAAATGGTGGAGTACACAGAAAAAGCCACCTTGAAGATTGTGGTATTTTTTAACCACAATCAGACGTACCCTGGTAATGGCAACCTTGTGTTGCCGGCTAGTCTTTCTCACACTAGGTCAGATGAAAGGAACTGCAGAAAGAACTCACCAAAAGGTGCCTTCATTTTGGCAGTTTCACATCTGGCCTAGACATGGAAGCAGCAGCAGGTAGCATCGTGTCACTGATTCACAGATTTCCTGGAGTGTAGCATTTATCTTCTTGATCTTCTGTAAATCACTAGCAGGCTTTGGTCCCAAAGATGAGGAGATCTCATCTCTGAAGAGAGGTATCTTTGTCCCCCTACAGTTGTAAATGAGAGAACTCCCCGTGTATCCTGACTCACAAAGTTATTGCGAGTACCATGGGTGCTGTCTTCAGCCGCTTGGAGAAGTGGGTACCAAAAAGTAAATGTCATTTCATCGTATTATATTTCAGTTGTTACCATTCATGGATCGAGTGTGGCATGACAAATGGATTTCTATTGATAATCCTTGCTAATTCTGTGCCCTCAGTTTCTTTCTTCCCCAAAAGGGAACATATTTTGAAAAACATGCAGGCAATACATTTGGTCCAATACAGATTTTCTTCCTCAGGTTATCTACTCCAAAGAAAATAGTTAGAAATTGGAAGATAGCCTTCTAGTCTACTTTCTTCAGAGCGGAATTAGATTATTTGAGGGATTAAAGCAAGATTCCCAACCTATGGCTCGCAGGCCAAACCCAGCCTGTGACGCCATCCCATCCGGCCCACCCAGAAATGGAAGCAGGTGCATTTACGTCAGCCGTAAAACGCACCTACACATGCACAAATGCACCCATGGCTGTGATAAACACAGATGTGGGCGCATTTACAACAGCCGTAAATGCACCCGCTTCCACGAGGTGTGGTCTGGTCCACTCAGCTACCCAGAGGTGCGGTCAGGCCCGCGACATAAAAGGGCCGACCACCTCTGAATTAAAGAGTGTGTCTGGTTTTCTGTTGTATGTGTTACACTTACTCACCCTTATCCATCCTTTGGATGTGATGCATAAGCTTGCAAGAGAAGTTTGTGTTTCAAGAGCCAGTCTTCACAGCAAGTTTGAATAACAACCTGGGATTTTCCATTATTGCCAGTTGTAAAAAGCTACAATGTAACTTTTCTATTAGGCTGGCCAACCGTTGTGCCCCTCTTATGTCTGATGAAGTGCACTTGATTCACAAAAGCTAATATTAAAATACAGCAGTTAAGTCTTTTTTGTCTTTTGTTGTTCAGTTTACTCTCTGATATGCTTGTACAGACTAACACAGCTAGTTCAAAAATTTAAAGTGATTTTGTTTTTCTAGTCCAACAATAATAGGGGTAGATACCAAATTGAATATAAAATGTCAGAGTTTCTCAGAGCTTCTTTCATGGTGGCTGGGAGTGGGAAGGCAGGAAAAGGTTGCCCTTGCTCAAAAGCCAGCCGTATCCGACTCTAGGGTTCAGTGCTCATCTCTGTTTATAGCCAAAGAGCCAACACTGTCTGCATCTGCAGATGTTTCCGTGGAAATGTGGCATGACTAGACACTGGACACAAAATGCTGTTTACCTTCCCACCAAAGTGGTACCTATTTATCTACTTGCAATTTCTTGTTTTCAAACTGCTAGGTTGGCAGGAGCTGGGACAGAGATGGGAGTTCACTCCATCGTGCAGTACTCAGGTCTTGAATGACTGCCCTGCCAACCTTCCAGTCATCAAGTCCAGCATCTTAACCACTAAGCCACCACAGCCCTATAGTTACCCTAGACTGCAATATACATGGGATAGGAGCATAGCTCTCCAGCTGAGATGAGAAGATTTACTTCCTTGCTGGAAGGCTACAGTACGGATGAAAGTTGGAGGTATAGAATTATGAGATCTATGTCTGTGAGAGTCATGGAACATAACTATAAAATGTTGTGGAGGTGGTACCTGACACCAGTTTGGTTAAATCAGATGGATTGTACTAAAACGAAAATATGCTGGAGATGTAAGACTGTTACGGGGACTTATGAACATATGTGGTGGAGTTGTGATGTGGTTAAAGCTTTTTGGCTTAAAATAGAAAATGAAATATCACAAATAATGGGTAGTAACCTTAAACTGGAGTCAGGTACCACCTTATTGATGCAATTTGACAATATGAATATGGAAGAACATAATAAAGAACTGTTAACAATAATATTGACAACTGCAAGACAATGTATTGCTAGAAATTGGAAGAATGATTCTATAGTAGACTAGCAAGGGTTGCCCGGCGTTGCCAGGCTTTTTTTTCCGTGTGTTTTAATAAAAAATGAACCAATTTTATTTTTGCAATAGTTTTAAATTGTGTTGGAAGGTTAAATTGTGTTAATGTTTTTAAAAAATTGCTTAGTCTGTAATTTTAAATTTTTAAATGTTTATTTATGTAAAAAATTTTTGGCTTGGCTGTTATTAACTGGGATCTGCTTTTTTGGTTTTTTTTTAGGATTAATAAAAGAAGAAAGTATGATATAATTTTTTCAAATTGTTTTATGTAAGTGAATAATGTTTTAGTTTTTTGAATTTTTTTAATTAGTTGTACCGTAGGTCATAATTTTCATAATGTAAAAGTAAATGTTTTTTACATTCAATGTTTTTAAAATGTGTTTAGATATTTTGAGTTTAAATTTGAGTTATAACTCAGCACAGGATTTTTAAAAGTTTCTATTGTATTTTATTGACATATGTTTTAGTGTAATTTTTTTACTTGTTTTTATTGGTGTGACCTTTTGTGTAAAATTGTGAATTTGTGTTATGCTGTTGTATGTTTTTGAATTGTTTTTACTATTGTGGCCAGCAGGTGGTGCTGGTAGGGGTTATTGTATTTTGATTTTTTTTTCTCTCCTGGCCTCTGGGTGGAGCTTCTTCTGGTAAGTAGTCTCTTTCTTTATTTATTTGTTTTTCAGTCCTGGTGGTGGTAGCACATGTTTTGGTAAGTTTGCTTGTTTTCTTTGTTTTGTGTGTGTGTGTGTGTGTGTGTGTGTGTGTGTGTGTGTGTGTGTGTGTGTGTGTGTGTGTGTGTGTGGGCGGGGTGGGTGGGGGGTGGGGTTGGAATTTGTATTTTTTGTCTGTTTGTTTTGTTTTTGATTGTGTCTTTGTTTACTTCATATTGTTTTTGGTGTTTTTGTGTATTTTTGGATGTGTTTGACTGTTTTTAGTTATTTTTTTAAAAAAATATTTATTTATTTGGTGGTGGGGAAGGGACGTGGTCATTGGGGGTTAGGAAGGGTGGGCTAGGTGGTGGGGAGAGGGGCATGGTCGTTGGGGGTTAGGAAGGATGGGCTGGGTAGTGGGGAGGGGGGCATGGTCGTTGGGGGTTAGGAAGGGGGGGGCTAGGGGGGGCGTGGTCGTTGGGGTTAGGAAGGGTGGGCTCGGTGGTGAGGAGGGTAGCTTTAGTGTGTTATGGTGCTTTGTTTGTGTGGAGTCGTGAAAGTAGATCGGGTTTCCCCTTTAATATCTGTGGGTGGGGGTTGTGACCCCCCTCTCCACTGGCTACCCTAGGGTTTGGAGGTTTGTGGGGAGAAAAGAGGAATATTGCCCCAACATTTCTGGAACCAAAAGATCATGCAGACTGGATTGAATCCCCACCCCCCCTCCTTAAAACAACTCCGTTTTTAAAGAGAAGAAAAGACGGAGTTGTTTTAAGGAGGGGGGTGGGGGATCGATCCACTCTGCCTGTTCCTGTGGGTCCAGAAGGGTTGGGGGGGATACCCATTTTCTCCCCACATACCTCCCAACCCTAGGGTAGCTAGCGGAGAGGGGGATCGCAACCCCCACCCACTGATGTTAAAGGGGAAACTCCAGTCGGGACCTTCAGGCGCTGTTGGTGAGGGAAAGAAAGCCAGCTGGTGTTTGCTTGGCTGTGAGGCAGTGAGTTGTTTTTCGTTGGGGGTTAGGAAGGGTGGGCTAGGTTGTGGGGAGGGGGGCGTGGTTGTTGGGGTTAGGAAGGGTGGGCTCGGTGGTGGGGAGGGGAAGCATGGTCGTTGGGGGTTAGGAAGGGTGGGCTAGGTGGGGGGAGGGGGGCTGTAGTGTGTTATGGTACTTTGTTTGTGTGGAGTCATGAAAGTAGATCGGGTTTCCCCTTTAATATCAGTGGGTGGGGGTTGCGATCCCCCTCTCCGCTGGCTACCCTAGGGTTGGGAGGTTTGTGGGGAGAAAAGGGGAATATTGCCCCCACACTTCTGGAACCAAAAGATCAGGCAGACTGGATGGAATCCCCACCCCCCCCCCTCCTTAAAAGAAGTCCATTTTTAAAGAGAAGAAAAGACGGAGTTGTTTTAAGGAGGGGGGGTGGGGGATCGATCCACTCTGCCTTTTCCTGTGGGTCCAGAAGGGTTGGGGCAATATATCCCTTTTGTCCCCACAAACCTCCCAACCCTAGGGTAGCCAGCGGAGAGGGGGATCGCAACCCCCACCCACTGATATTAAAGGGGAAACTCCAGTCGGGAGCTTCAGGCGCTGTTGGTGAGGGAAAGAAAGCCGGATGGTGTGTGCTTGGCTGTGAGTTGTTTTTCTTTTTCATTTTTCGGGCGCCGGTTTCCTCAGCGCTCTGCCGCTCATGGCGCGCAGGACGCTGGGGCTTGTAGTTATGGGTTGCTGTTTTATGTTTGTGCTCCGTTTTTTTAAAATGATTTTCTTTCGATTGGCTGCGGCGTGTTTCCGAACGCTGCCCCGTGCGAGAGCCTCTCAGCCTGATTGGCTCTGGCGCGGCACGAGGAATGTTGGGAAGTGAAGTTGTTTCCCTTTCTTCGCGTTTGTGGGGCTGTTGCCCCACTGCCGGTTTTTTCAATCCTTCGTTGACCTGCGTACCCAGATCGGCCGTGTGCACGAAGGGTGAGTGCAGGCAAGTAGGGCGAGGCATAGCAACCTACAGCCAGTTCCAACGGTTAACCCTTGGATTTATAGGTTAAGATATAGAGGAATGGTATAGAGAAATGTGGCAACTTGCATTAAATGATAAGTTAACATGAGAATTGAAAATAAAAAGAGGTATGATAAATAAAAACAAATTTGGAATTAGTGGGAAACCATTTCTGGTTTATACATTGTCTGAAGGTAAAAGTGGCAGACCAGCTCCAAGCCACATGAGTTTTTGGTTATAATATGTGATGCTGGGCAGCTCTGTAATTCCCAAGGCAATGTACATAGCACTGGGGTACTATCTTATTATGTTCAGATTTGTTTTTTAAGATAGTGTATTTTTTACATTAAAATAATTTATGTTTAAAAAAGATGGTTCAAATAAGTAAAGTGAATATACACTATCTGTTATTATTGTATTTTTAAGTATGTGATTTTATTTTTAATTTTTACTTGTAATTTGTACTTTTATGTTATTTTGCATTATGTATTGATGTCTTTCTTCTTTTATGTATTATTTTCCTTTTATAAAAATTTTTTTTTTAAAAAAAAATAGAAGGCTACAGTAAGATGGACTTTTTTATATAGCCTTATGTCAATATGGTATATACATACAAACATGCATACAATCAGTTGCTGTCCTCCCTTTTATTATCTGAGGTAAATGCTTTGCTCTAAGAGTTTACAGACTATGGTGACCCATTCAAAAAAGGGAAGACAAACATTAAGACAAATCCCAAACCATAATAATTAACAAGCCAAAGGTGACATGATAAAAATCATACCAGGCTAGAATGTCTCGCTTGGGGAGAAAAACTAAATAAAACAAGTTTGGTTCATTTCAGCACTTACAACCCTATGATATGATTACGTAATCATACCTCTCCAGAGATGTTTGCATTATAAAAAATAGGCTGTGTGTGTAGGGAATGTTCCAAGTGGAAGAAACTTTTTTTAATAAGCAACATTAGTTATGTCTTGCTATTTTATATGCAGTGATTTGTTGCACCTTGCTAAAATTTGCTTCTCTAAATCCAAGAGCTTCTCATATAGCTTCTCAGCCATGTCTTCACTCAGATCCATCTGAAAAACAAAGAATCCAGCTGTGATCAGAGAAAAACTAATATGGTCAGATTAGTTGCTTTCCTCTTCTAAAGCTGTAGTTTCCAACATGTGGCAGATGCCCCACAGGGGGAGAATTTGATTTAAGGGGGGCAATGAATTAGATTAAGTTAATGGCATTTTAGGCTTCCTCCACGTGAACAGGAGTTTACTTTTTGAATAATAAGAATTATATGTCATGGTGTGGGGGGGGGAGAGAATCAGGATTTTAGAGATGGTTAGGTGGGGCATGGCCAAAAAAAAAAAGGTAGGGAACCACAGGTCCAAAGGAAGCCTGCCCTCCCCACTCCCATTAAAGGCACCACAATGATTGCTCCCTATCTGTTATTTAATGGGATTTATTATTTTATATTAAATGTATTCATTGCTTCCGATTCCAAAGCATCCTGAAGTAGGTTATGGCACACACAGAACACAACCACTAAAATCTCCACTTGAAAGATGCTATTTCCACCACTGTAAGAAAATGTAAACTATTACAAATGTTATCTAAGATTTTTTTTAAATCCTTAAGTGTTCATTTATAATACACCAACCTAAAATAAATACCAGAGGAGTACATCATAGCCATCAAGTTCTAATTAATACTAATGTGACACTGGAAACATGACAATGTTGTTGCCAGGCAAACTTTCTTGAGGAGCACATTTCATAATGAGGGACTATCACAGAAAGAAAAATAGGGCTACATAGATATAGGACCATTTTTTTTTCTATTTCAAATTCAACCAATGCAGCATTTATATACACACAATTTATGCCCAGTCACATGTAAAAAAGATCTAGTAAACAGGTGAGACAACACTACTAAAGTAGGCTGCTTCTGGACAACATCAAGCCTCTTACTCCAAAAGATTTGAGGAATGGAACTGCTAAAATGTTCTAACTGGAGCTTTACAGATTAAACTCTTGTATACAATCAGAGCGTAGAAGACATTGTTGGGGATGTAAGTCTTTGCCTAGTACCTCAACTAGGTTGCAAGGCATATTATGCTTTAAGACTTTGCTGTTGCAGCACACAGGTGTTGTGGTGTTTCTAGAGAGATCTGTGGCCAGTGTATTTATCCCTGAGCGAAGTCACAGACCTCAGCTCCAATGCTCAACTTGGCCCTCGTGCTAAAACTGGCTTCAATGCTGTACCTGGGCTACCAGGCTTGATGTGCCGGAACTCTGATGGCCAGCTTCTGCCGCTTTCTGCCAACAGCCTGGACCAGGACTTCTGCGGGTCCAAAAGCATACCACAAGGACTAAACCTGCAAAGTGCCCTGAGGGAAGTCTCTTGCTTAACTTGTCTGTTTGGCTGCAGAGAAAGACTACTCAGGGGTAAGCTGCAAGATTGTTTGCTTTACTGCTGACCACAGCTTCTTTTGGGACTGTCTCTAAGCTGTGTAGAGACTTGTACATATCTTTCGCATAACTGTAGTTTCCCAGTGGAGCCAACTAGGAAACATGAGAGATTGTATTTGCCTTTTGTTTCTGCACTATTTATACCTCTGCACCACCTGCTTCCGAGTAAACCTATCTGAGTTGTTCACCAAAGCCAAGACCTGCTTGCCTATTTTCATTCTCACAAGGAAGGGAGATATCTCCCCAGGTGTGAACCCTCTACCAGGCCACTGTGCACCGCTCTGCTGCCCGCGGCTCACCCCACAGGCACTGTCAGACATCACACATGTAATTTGTGTCTGTGCAGAGCTCTCAATTCAATCTGGGATGTGTACATAAGAATCTTTTTCCATGTGTGTAGGCTGACCGGGACAGAGTTGCTTTATTTCAGGTACTATATCTTGTTAACAATTGCAATTACACTTCTATACCGCCCCATAGCACCTAAAGCACTCTCTGGGCAGTTCACAAGTTAATTAGCATTTGCTTGTAGTATAATAAAGTAAGCCTTAAACCAGTCTTCAAAAAAACCTTTTTCATACAGAATCAACATATATAAGGATACCTGAAATTGGTGCAGTTTCTATTTATTAAAACATATTTTATGCCCAACTTTACAAAAATGCAAGGGCAACACGTAGGCCATTAGCAAAACAGGATTGAGAAGAAGGGGGTGGAGCAGGGAGAGTGAGAGAGAGAGAATGGTTTCAGCATTTCTAGCCCTTCTCACCTCTTATTCTCCAGGCAGGAGCCACAGGAAGATGCCTAATATTCTTTTGCCCATCGGTCTTTCTAGCCCAGTACCTGTTATCAGCTCTCTGGGGTTTGGGGGCAAGAATCTTTCCTGGCGCTTCTAGTAGATTCCTCATACTCCCATCCAAGAACTAGCCATGCTTCAAGTACCAAAATAGGGACTTAGCCCTGTGGCTAAGAATCTTGCCTTGTTAGCCGGAAGTCCAGCAAGTCAGGAGTTTGAGACCCAGGTACTGCATGACAGAATGAGTGCCTGTCTCTGTCCCAACTCCTGCCAACCTAGCAGTTCAAAAGCAAAAAATTGCAAGTAGATAAATAGGGACCACTTTGGTTGGAAAAGATCTTGGGGACATGAAAGGAGCCTGATTTTGGCATCCCGAGCAGAGATTCTCCAGCAAAAAAATCCTTTCAACCCAGAATAATTTCTGACACAAAATTATGATGATGAACCAAAATCAGACAAGTTCAGTTCTGGCATGTTCTGTGTGCTTATGAGGCTAATGCAACATGAATCTGCCCTGAACTGCACCCCCAATTTTCCATTTGAGGCAGCTGCCTTGCCATAGGAGGTCATCATGTGTTTATATGGCTCAGCAGGCCCCAGCCAGCAAACAGCAAACTTCACTTTGTAATTTACTGAAATGTATATATTTACCTTCCGTGTCTCAACATAATTCTTTCCAAACAATGAAGTACAGCTGTGAGATTTAATCAGCGGATCTAGCGACTCAGGCTTCTGCTTGACCAGCCATATCTAAGGGCAGGTGGGATGAAGCAAAAAAATATTGTTTAAGAGAAGTCCTGTCAGGGCCAAGAACCCTCCCCTGCTCTTACTTTGAAGCCAAGAGGACTCACATTGAAGGCTGAAAAGGGGCAAGAATGGGAGCAGAGGCTCCATTCAATGAAAATCACATGGAGGGGTGATCAAGGGGAAGGGGTCTGTCTGAGGACTGAGAGAGCAAAGCAAGGGGCACTGGGTGGAGAAAAGGGGCAGGAACTGCCAGGCACAGAGTTGCAGTAGGACAAGGCCATCAACCTCTATGTACAGTATTTAAAACATTTCTATGCCATCTTTGCGGGGGAAAGATACATTCGTACTGTTCTTGTGTCATATCCAATTCTAAATATTGGCTGTCCTCATGGCAATCAGCCATGAAGATTGTCCTGGGTACAATATAAAGGAGTGGCCTTTTATCTGCCTTCCGCATCACAGCGTGACACCCATAGTACCACTGATCCAGTTCTGCCAGAGTTACTTTCTGGTCCTGAGCCCTTTTGGCACACAGAATTTTATATCAAAAGATATGAACTTTTAAATTGTATCTGCTTTTGAGGGGAAAATTGAGAAAATTAGCTACCTTTTTTTGCACCACATTTCCCACAATCTCCCAGCCACCAGGCCAGAGAGCAAGCTGGGGGTGGGATTCTGGGAATAGCAGCAGCAGAAGCAGAAATTAACTTCTGATCTTCTGGGGTGAGAGCACACTGTTCAGTTTTTAATGAAAGAGTTGGTGGCTTTCATGACTGAGTGGGTCACTTCCCATCTGTCTTGAAAGAGTTCTCACACCTGTTCATTAATTCTCATGGTGGGGGGGGGGGGGAGTTCCCCAATGCTGAAGAAAACGTTCTGCTTTATTTTCATGTACAACTTCATTGTCCACTGCGGCCATGCCAAGTGGGAAGGACTGAGAGGCTGAAACTAATCTGCGCACAATTTCACTCCTGCCTCAAATATCATTTATATCAAAGTAAAGTTGCTAAGCACCATTTATAAGGTCTACCAAGGACACAACAGTATGGGTTCAAAAGAAATACTGTAATGTGCTCATCTATACCTAGGCCAAAGCACCTTACCTGTGCCTCTGCTCCATTGTATGGCGTCAGTGTATATGTGGGGCTAAAAAGGCGAAACTGTGGATGGGGAAGGGGAAAACGCAAGATATTAGTTCTCTTCTCTCCACTGAATGGCCCAGGGGCTAGAAAACCAGTGTGGAAGTGCCCTTTATCCCATAAATAGGAAGTCGAGGTTTTCTTTATAGCACTACATATCACAAGATGCACAGGCTTGCATCTGCAAACTGAGCCCTTGGTCTACAGATTCAGTCTCTGCTTCAAACTCTGAAATAATCATTAGGACCCCAAATTTGGTCTTCAGGATGTACTACTACTTCAAGAGGCTGCGATACTCACCAGCCATAAGAGGGGGAAAATCAGCTTCCAGATAAAAGGCGACAAAATTTTGTACGTCATGTTGGTCATTACAATACCTGGACACATGACACTAGAATACAAGCCCTGTTCCAACAGGAAAAAAAGGGGTAGGGAAGAAAGTGAACTACTGTCTCCAGAAACCTACATTCTTCCCAAATAAAAACAGTTTGCACTTAATAGCCAAGTTCACTCAGAGGAAGAGGCTTTTACAAGACTGTCCCACTATATTACCACCCAGGTAGCCTTCTTTTCTGCTTTTCAAATATGTAAACTGAAATCTCATATGAAGACATGCTTCAGCAGGTAGTTCCATTAGAACTCTGGGGGAAAATCCATCAAGAGACATAGAGCGTGCTACCCTGTAACCCCAGCCAGAACAACATATTCACCCGCTTGTTGAAATGGTTGTTCAAAGCCACACTTGTGAGGTCTGTTGCATATTTAGAAGAGCTGTAGTTCTCTGAGCCTTGGCTGTGCTGGTAGTCCTCCAAACTGAAGTTAGATTTATGAGCATTTACAGAGGAAGTCCATATAAGGTGGCAGGGCTTTTCCGCACAGCAAACTAGAGGTTCCAGCTGTCGAATCTGCAAAGATAAGGAACTAGGATTAAATAAAAGCACCAGGATTATACCAGTTACAGGTGTAGCAGTTGCATGTTACTGTCTACTGTGACAGAATTCCTGGTTTTAACAATCCAAGGCATGTAGTGAAAGACAGGTTTATCAAAGCCCTAACAGAACTCTCTTCCCCCAAGGGGCCATGTGAAAAGGCGGAGCTGATTTTTCAAGAAAGGACCTTATTTGATATTCGTATTCATTACTGTTTGAGGCAAAAAAGTCCCAGTCCCAAGACCCAGTCATTCCCAACGTGGGGCCCACGACCAACAGGTGGACTTCAATTTTCAGAAGCCTAAGGCAAGGGGGTGGGCATCACCTGTACTCCTCTGTCTCTTCTCATGTTTTGGCAAATGTCTACACACAGCCAATGTTCCACTCCTCTAATACGGGCACTGGTTTCATGGCTATATAGCATATCAAAACCTTCATACCAGTAGAAAATGTCCAAATAGGTTTGTTGCAAAGACTTCCTGTAGGCCATCCGAAGTTATCCTGTCCTCCTGGCTCATCAGTCCCTCTGCTGTGGTGAGCATTTGGTATGCTCTCCTGAAAAATAGGCCAAGAAGATATAGCTCATTCTGTGGAAAAGTGAACCGGTGGCTTCAAGAGAAATCACCAATAGCAACTACACTTATATACCACCCCATAGCACTTAGTGCTCTCTCTGGGCAGTTCACAAGGTAATTAGCATTTTGTCCCCAACATGCTAGATACTCATCACCAATAGGAATTAAGCAAGCTGAAGAAGGCTGATTGGTTAGTGGGACAAAGGTACACTTTTCCACTATTAAATTCCACCATATTTAACTGGATTTTTATTTGACAAATTCTAGAGTAGTGGTTCTTAAACTATAGCCCATAGACCATTATTGACTCTAGACAGATCTTCAAATGCCTCCTCTCCAAAAACACTAGTGAAAACAGCAGAAGAAAAAACTAAAGCCTAAATCTAACCGCTAGCCCCAATTATGGATAGATAAATCCCATTTGCTCAACAGTTCTAATCTAGTCTGGACTAGCAACTAGATTCAGGTCAAGAAAGTTGGAATAGCTAGGTCATGCTGAAGAGGAACTTGTTTTTCCAAATTTTTAATCTGAGTTTGCCTTCGTGCCAATAAGTTGCTGAAGCCAATGTTGGAAACATGTTGAAAAGGACACTTAGTCTGTTCCAGGTTGGCTCTTCTTAAATGGCACAAACCATGGCAGGGGAAACGTCTATGATCATGGCTTTCCTTTGCATTACAGCTCCAAAAAGATACATTTAGAAGCTGGGCTTGAAGCCAGATTTTTTTCCAGCTGATGTCCCAGATCACAACCAAAATTAAAATCAAATCAGAAGGGTAGCCACCTGTTCAAAGTGTAGGAGCTGTTGCTTTAAAACAAGAACATTCACAACACCACAGTCCCTGGCACTTTGGGTTTAGGGGACTTTAATCTTTTGAAGATTTTACTAGTCAAAAAACATGTGAGCTGTGGCTGCAAATTGCAGCTAATCAAATTGTCTGCCCATTTGTCAGTCACACAATCAGTACCCTGTTTATTAACTGCAATTCACCACAATTTACACACTTTCAGATTATAGAGAACATCCCAAGTGAATTCTGCCTACTTATCCAATAGGGCAGGATATAAGCCCAATAAATAATAATACTCTTATTCTTATTATAATACGCAGTAGGTGGTGTGGCAGAAATCTCTGCTGTTGCCAAAGAGATCCAGACACTACAGATACTTTGGCCAGGTAATTAGACTTGATTGTTGGGTTCTTCAGCAATTAAGCAGGGAGGAAACTACCTTGCAGGGCCATCATCAGAACAAATAAGTTGAGGACTGTAATTTGTGCTATGTAAATAAAGTTCACTATACAAAATCAAGGCAAAATGTAGTTTCAGTCTCAAACATGAAGTAGCACATACTGGACAAAAGAGGACTTTGCTTCATTTGGTTCCGCTTGAGGATGTTCCATCACAGTATCTAGACCGGACTGGGCCTGGTCAGTATTTGGATGGGAAACCACCAGGGAACCCCATGTGGGTTGCTTTGAACTCCTTAGAGGAAGAGCAGGATACAAGTGTAAATAAAATAAAATAACCAGGTTAAGTTACAGGTTAGATTTTAAGCCACTTTGCAATTCTTCCTTGACAACATCACCTCAGCGCATTTCAGTGACCAAATAAGGTAAAATTAAAAGATTGCAGAGTACAAAAAAGCCCGCATTCACTCTAGCATCATGGTGTACCAACACCTTGTGTCTTTCTCTCTCTCTGTGTATGTCTTCTCCATTTTTAAAAAAATGGAAAATACAGAATGAATTTAATAAAAGGAAAAGCCTAGATAATTGAGCAGGAACACAACATTGTATGCAGCTAGCTCAGAGATGCTAAGCACCTCTATACCTTCAACAGTTGTGCATAAGGGGAAACTGAGGCAGATGCAGCATATCAAGCCAGAAAAGTAATAAAAAGATCAACATCTGCTAAAATGCCCTCTTCCAAATAGGCTTTAAGAAGGACAAAGCCAAGCCTGCCCTTTTTTCCTTTGCAACTCATCCTCGTTCATATGAATCCTACAATGCATTCTTGGCAGATTCACAATTCACAAAAAAAGAAGTGAAGAGTTCCAAGACTATAAAATGGCTGCCTTTAAGATCTATATAGTCAAAGAGATGCATCTGAGAATCTGGCAATCTCATTGAAAGAGGCAACTAATAGGCTTGAAATGAAAATACTTCTCATTTTAATATGCATATATAAACATACTTAATTGCTCCCTCCCCATGAAAATGAGCAATGAGTGCTTTATGATGAAATCTGTAGCATAGGTAACGGAAAAATATCAAAACAAACTTTTACCCACATTTATTACTGCTTTCATATGTATTTGCAAACCTAGATTAAAGAGTGGGATCAATTTCACATAATGTATTAAGATACCAAATTCCTTTTGAAGTCCTATACATATAGGATGTACAGTTGCCATTAAATTTAGTAATAACATGGATAGGGCAATCTGTGGCAAAATACACCATTTGTATTTTAAAATGCTAATAAAATAAATAACTGAAGATTATTAAAAATTTACTTGTTTTATTTTTGGAAGGTAAAAAACAGGAGCAATAAGCTAATGAAATTATGCTCTTAAATTATTCATAATAGGAAGATGATTTATTCGTCTGGCTTTTGATCTAATTCTCTTGATTACGCCTTGGGAAAGTCACTTGTAACCATCTGCTCTATATGTGCCAACTACGTTGCCAAACTTCCAATGCTACACCATAGGCAAAGTAGTTACAGTAAAACCTCACATAAAGAGCGCCTCACTTAGAGACTAACTCGCTTACAGAGAAGAATTTTCTCTGAATGGTCGCCTCGCTTAACTAAAACCAACCAAAAAGTCACTTAACAACTAAATCGGGATTCGCAGTCCCCCCCGCCCCCAACACACACACCAGAAGTCACAATTGGTCACTTACAATGGTGTTTCGCTTAAAGAGCAATCCCATGGAACGCATTATGCTGTTTAAGCAAGGTACCACTGTAGTTGTATCAATACTCATCTTAAATACTGTACTAATTTTATCACTCCTTTATCTCTGAGCAAATATGCTCCTCTTAAAATATATTTTAAGTACCCTCATCTTAACTTCTATCTGTTGCTGTATTGTGCTGGTGTTGGACCGTAATAAAGATTGATTTGATTTACAAAAATACGGTATCTGTCAAGATGTAGTTCATATTCTTATTCATTACCAGTTTTTATTTAAACAGTATTTAATAAAAATAAAGAATATTGCACAAAGTAAAATAAAAATGACCCAATATGTAAGTTTGCAGTTAGAGACTAAAGAGAAAATATAATGTGACACAACAAGCCAAAGACAGAAGAAAAAGACTGAAGGGGGAAGGCCCAGATAAGCAAGTCCTTAAACTACAAGATCAAATCTACCTTATTTTTTGGGAGTATTCCAAAGAACAGGATAAAGGTGTATGAAGGAACAGAAGAGGGGCTGGGGTGAAAGAGGAGAAAAGGAAACATTAAGGTCAGCAAGATTGAAGCCAACAGAACAGTGAAAATATGAACAAGAAAAGAAAAACGCAAGACCCTGAAAGCAAAGAGCAAGAGTTTGCGGTGAAAAGGGTTACAGAAAAGGGAAACAGCAAAAAGGATAAAGGAAATATGATCCTTCAGTTAAGTTTCTCCCCAGAGGTGTGAAATAAGTCCAATAAAAGCGCACAAGTGCCAGTCTTTCTTTGTCCCAAAGTACAGTACAGCAATAAGAGCAAATATACAGCAAATGTTACCCATGTATCAGGTAAATTAAATGAATGAGGCTGAATTTTGCTGAGGCAGTATTTAAAAGTGATTGTTGGGTTCATCCCCACGCAAAGTAATGCCTGACGGATGGCGGGGCAGAATGGAGGTGGTTTTAGTGGGTAAAAATCCCACATGCTGTGAAGCTTCTTAGGGCTCCACAGTGTCTTTTGAAGATTTCCACCTGCCCTTAAAACACACACACCGGTGCTGGACTAATATGAATTCTCTGGATAGTACCTCTAGAATTCTGCATGGAGGATGGAGAATAGCCTGTGAAAAAGTACAAATATTTATCCCTAAGGAGGCATCTACAAGACCCATAGTAGCAGCTGTACATTCAGTGGCACTTCTCCACATGTCTCATATGAGATACACTGGGACTGTCATTAAGAGCCAAAAATTACATCATGATTTACCTTGGTCTGTCCCAAACACTTTAGGCACAAAGGCCACAAAAAATATTTTGCATGGCACTTTGCAGAGACCCTCCTCCCAACAATGCCCTCTGCTTTATTTCAAACCACAACTGCTTTCTCTTAGGCTAAGAAACAGGCAATAGGCCCAGCCTTGGGTCTGTTCCTGTGCAAATGTGAACAGCAACAGCACTTCCAGAAGACCTCCCTCTGTATGTCCAGTGTACATGAGCCAACATTCACACAGTGGGTACATATAACAAATCCTAAGCCAGGACACCTACTACAGCTTCTGGCTTGCTCACACTAGGCCCGGGTGGAAGAGGTTTGCTAGAGCCCCATCTGCTTGTATCCTGGCTACCCCATGAAGGTGAGTCAACAGGAGATGCTAGTGTAAGAGTCTCCATCTTTGCTCATGGCCCCTACCTCTAATGAACACATTGAGATACATATAACAAAGAATCCTGTGAAAGGTTTAAACACTAACAATTTTTCTACTTCTATTTCGCCTTCTTTCTTAGCCTACCTTTATCCCAGGATGGATCACAATAAAAAACAAACCAAAGTTAATGCAAATAACAATGGCTGATATCCTACTATGTAATAAACAAAGTCACAAGTTCCCGTAAGTTTGTTTTTTATGGGAAAATAGGAATTCCCAGTGCAATTCTTGAGTGTGCACACACATGCTATCTTGGCATACATAGGCTCAAGCCCAGAAATCGTCCACAAGGATCAGATGGAAACTTGTGATTTGCTTGCATTACACAACAGAATTTTGGCCTGTGCTATGTAATTAAAGCAGGATGAAAAAGCTAACAATAAAATAATTATTTGAAAACTATTTAAAAGCATATCAGAAGTAGGACTACTTTATTTCAAAACTTGGATGAGCGGGGCCAGCCAGAATTTCTGCTACCAGTTCTAGCGAACTGGTACGAACCTGCTGATGCCCCACCACTGACCAAAAGCCTGCTTTAATTTAAAAAAGGGTTTACTTGCCAGCTGAAGGATGAGAGAGGTGAAATATCAAGCCTTCCTTGAAAAAGAATTCCAGTCTGGAGTTGGCCATCCAGAAGGTCCCTTTCTGGTTGTGAGGTGTGATGGAAGTAAGATCCCCCAAAGAGTTCGCCCTCTTATGGAAAGAGGTTCATGACTAAAACCATGGGTTTAGGTTTCTTAAACAGGAAGCTATGGCCATATTCATGCAGTGAAACCAGAACTTCAGTCTCATTTGGTGAACTCTGTTGAAACGGCATATCCACTCAATTCTCTCCCTCCCACCCCCATCCTCAAAGCCAGGCAAAAATAAAGAGCAGATGGTCCTTCAGATAGCCCAGACCAATGCTACACATGGCTTTATTTGTCTCAAGCCACTAAACCAGAAGCACACAAAAGTACCTCAACTGGCAGATCTAAATTCACATTTGACCTATAAGGGAAAGATAAAAACTGGGAGGTGAAAAAATACACAAATAAATGAACACAAATTAACAACAACACCAAAATAAAAACAGGCTATGACAACTGCATGATGTATACCTGCCTCCTTAAGGTAATGAGTAGCATTCTCTGAAAACATATGGCTTACATTACTATGTCACGAGACTTCTGTTGTTTTTCCAGCAAGAGACTTAACACAGTTATCCCTTTCGACATTGTAAAAGTATGAACTCACATATGCACATACATTTAAAAAAGACTGTCAACACCTAAATACAGTATCCTATTCTATCATGTACTTGTTCTATATTATTCTCTTTTGAACACCTGATTTCAAGCAAATGTAAAACATCTGACATGTTTATCATGCAGATAGCCACTTTCATGGATTAATTGAGAAGGGTGAGGTGGGGCGAAATGAGGTGAGACAGAAGTGGATTTTAGCTGCACTTCTATGCCTTGTTTCTGTCCCTCCTCTAATTATGTGGCCATCATACAACAAAATACAGCTCTGAAACAGCCAAGGCTAAAATGTTATTTTAAAACCCCAACACCTTCAAATTCACAGACTTCTAAGAAGAGCATTCTGACTTTATATTCCAGATGCACTGCTTATATAGGGAAGAAAACAGGGGAGAAAGCAGCAATTGGGAGAAAGTGTCACATTGCAAATTCTACTGCAGGAGGAGGGAGGTCCATGCTCTAAACTAGGTTTCTTACACAGGAAACTGTGGTCATGTACAAGCATTAAAGCCAGAATTTTAATCTCATTTGGTGACCCTGTCTGTGAACTCTCCCTGCAACAGAACATCAATTCTTCCTTCCCATCCACAAAAGCCAGGCAAAAAATTAAGAGAAGCTGACCAGTCAGATGTATTATACCTGGAGAAGATGCCACGTACAAATGCCCCAAAACTGATATTTGGATTTACCATGATCCCAGCATTCAAGAATAGATAATCCAAACGTTGAAACCTACAGAATATAAGTGACACCAGGTTAGTGCAACAAATGCAGTGTCTTAATGACAGCGACACTCTGATATGGCAAGAAGAGAAAGACCATATTATAAGCCTCCTCTGGAACACAGGTCAAATAACCTGTGGGTAAATGACCTCTAGAGAAAATCAATCAAATAATATATACATAGCATAAACAAGCAAACCAGAAACACACTAGCTGAAATCCTGTTGCTTAACATAACAAATGGCAATAGAATAAGCCCAATGACTCAACAAGAATTTGGTAATTCAAATGGTCTTACTCTAATTGTAACTTACTTTGGTAAAGTAGGTCAAATCAATCAATGAAGCACAAGAGGAACTGGCTCACTAAATCCCCATTAATTCAGTGGGCTTGCTCTAGTCTGATTTACTATGCTAAGCAACAGGATTTTGCTATTGTCTTAGTGAGGAATGTCTGGCCTACATCATACCTTCACTATAAGCAAAATTTGGGTGGCAATATAAATCAGAAAAATAAATAAGTAAATAAATTGGGAGTAAATGACCCTAAACTGTACCATCTTTTGTTATGCACAGAGGATTATAGGAAAGACTGATCCTCTCAGGGCAGATGATCTCTACACATAGATAGCCAACAGGTACACAAGGCTCCTTGTTTGCAGACTTCCAATGACTCTCTATTAGGATGGAACACTCTTAGCTACAATCAGGCTGGTAAGTAATTGAACAAAGAACCCTATGGCATCAAATGGGGGGGACACCACCATGGGCCACTCTTAGTCCATAATAAAGATTACGTTTCGGCTGCAGCAATATCACTGTAGCAAAAATGGTGAGGAAGGGAAATGCCTAGTGCAGTGTTTCCCAACCTTTGGTTCTTGGACTTCAATTCTCAGAAGCCTAAGTCAATTCCCCAAAGCGCTGATCAGCCAATGTACTGTGAGGCTTCTGGGAATTGGAGTCCAAAAACCAAAGGTCAGGAAACACTGGTCTAGTGCTATCTTTAAAAGATTAGCCTTTAAAGTACCCAGTCTGTAAAAAACAGACAAACAAAACTATTTTTCTAAAATGTATTCAGGGTTAAGGTCACATTGCAGAAACTTATCCTGTTGTAGGAGCTGAGAAAGCCATTCTGGAACACTGCTTGAAGAAAATGAGCTAAGGCAAGGCAAAATTCCTTGTGAGACAGCCATAGTCTGAGGCCTCCTCACTACTACCACTCTCCTCTTGTAAGATACCTTGTCTTCATCTCTTCAGCTGCATGGAGGACAGACTCCATCCTGCCAACATCTATTTGAAGGATGCTGACGTCTGCATTGGGGAAGGAGGACAGCAATTTCTTCCGAGTCACGGTTGCCTTTTCCATGTTCCTACAGGCTAAGCACACATGTAGACTAGCATCTTCCTGAAGAAGACGCTTGCAGAGTGCAAAACCAATTCCACTGCAAAAAGAAAAAAGAAAAAAATGGAACAACACACTATTAAGACCTGCCATTGGGCTATCTGTGCCCAGTACAATTCATATCTATCATGGACAACCCAGAAAGCTACAGGCAGATTAAAACATACTGGTGACATCTTTCTACTCTGTTTCAACTTCTGAATGTCCCAAAGAAGGTGAAAAACAATCTTTCTGTTGATGAAGTCTATCTCCTCTGGAGAGCCTCTTGCAGCATGGCTATGAAGAAAAGCAGATCAGTTTGGCTCTTAATGGATTCACTGCTGATTTCTGAAGTTCCCAGACCTTACCTCTCCAAGTTTCAGTGTCAAATGGTCTCCCCAAGCAAGCATTCAGATACTTTTGCTTAGCCATTTCTGTGTGAAAGCAGGAGTGATCTGGAAGTATATGCCAGCTGAAGGAACTTAATATGGTGAAACAGTTAACTGGGGCTTCCATTTTCCTAATCTATTGCTTCAGTAATAATTTCAGCAAATGATTAGAGAAAAAAGCTTAATTCTTTTTCTTTACACCAGTTATCCCATTCTAATTTTAAAACAAGTTGTGCTTTTTCATCAAAAACTTGTAAATGGTTAAAACAATGAAAGACAGTTGACAAAATTTCATCAGGCCATCATTTCATACATAGTCTGTCTCTCTAGCTCAGGAGTGCCCAAACGTTTTGGGCCGGGGGCCAGTCATGTGGTTCAGGGGATTGGTCACTATGGCCCAGGGGCTGAATCCGGCACCCTGCACCAATTCATCCGCCTGTACAGGTGCATTTTACTTCCGCTTATGGGAGCAACGAGGGATTTGCGGCCTGGTTGAACTGGCATCAGGGACCATATTCGGGCCCCGTGCCGTAGTTTAGACACCTCTGCTCTAGCTGCTAGCATGAACCTCCCAATCCAAACAGCAGGAATTGAAGACAGGTATTTTCTCCAATTTGGTTGGGAAAAGAAAGACTGTACTGTATAGACATTTGGACGGCACAAATTATCTCCCCATACTTTTAGCAGAATGTCATCTCCTTCCTTTTGTTCCATAAAAAACAATGGAATTACTCTGCTTCTCTTCAACTCTACTCCCTTGTACAAAACAAGAAAATAGTAGGATGCAGTAAAAAAAAAATCTTACACATGGAACACAGATTCCCCCTTCCCTATTTATGTACAAAATAGCTTTTTTTTATTTCCACAGAACAGCAAATTAGCTTCCGTGCACTCCGGTGTCTAATCATGCCTGCCACATGACCATGGAAATGTCTGCAAAAACAGACAGCGCTGGATCTTCAGCTTTGAAACAGAGATGAGCACTGAATCCTAGAGTCGGATATGACTGGCTTTCAAGCAAGAGAAACCTTTACTGATTTTAATAGAAACCCTTCATCTGGATATACTGTAATCTTGAATTTAGAACTCTCAGGACAGCAACCAGAAATCAAGCCTTAATATGAGCACCAGATCAATAAGGAACATGTAAAACAAATTAAACGCTGCATAGCCTTGAGATCTAAAAAGGAAAGGCTTCCTGATCAGAAGACCATAATATTTAGCCAATCTGCTTGGGAGAAAGGAATGCAAAGTGTTTATGTACAGGTAAGTTAAAAAGAAGCCAACACTCAATCAACAACATGCTGTAGTTTGAGTGCTAATGCCAGGAGATCCAGGTTTAAACTCCTGTCCTGCCATGAGGTCTACTGCATAATCTGAAGCAAGTCACTTCCTCTTAATCTAATATATGGGGTGGGGTGGGGAGAGAAGCCACAAGAGATGTTGCAAGAGATGTTATTTCTTACAGTAATGGGTTGGGTTGGGTTGGAACTTGGAAGGTGCATATCAACAAATCAACAAAGTTTTTATTTTATAGATTGTTAAAACATACATAAATATAATTCACATCACTTAAATCCTACTACTAATTACAAAGTAAAAATATGTATACAATATGCACCTTCCACCTTGGGGACCCTACATTTTCGTCTATACAGTACTATACTGTGCTTTTTTTAAACCAACCGATGTGTACCATACTTTATTAACCTGTTCTAGGTGGCTTTGTTAACGACACACTACAACCTGTATCTGGGTTGTGCGATTCACAGTTCTTAGCCACACCTGCACATTATTCCCTCAACAGAAAGTTTCCGGTTCCCTGAGCTCTCCAACAGAACCCCCGATCTAACACTTTTACCATTGTGAGCGTAAGCAGTTCGAAAGCAAGACATTACAAGTAGATAAATAGGGACCACTTCGGTGGGAAGGTAACAGCGTTCCGTGCGCTCCGGTGTCTAGTCATGCCTGCCACATGGCCACGGAAACGTCTGCAAAGCAGACAGCGCTGGCTCTTCGGCTTGGAGAGATGAGCACTGAACCCTAGAGTCGGATACGACTGGGTTTCGAGCAAGGGGAACCTTTACCTTTACCTAGTTAAGCACCTGCTAATCTCCAATGAGGCTGACATGAAGCAACACCTACGCGGAGTCCTCCCCTCCCATCTAAACACGCGTGTGTCGCCCAGCCGCGCAGAGTTTCCTCGGGTTTCCCACTCCCTGCGTAGCGGGGCCGCCCTGGGGAACCCCTCGCGCGCGCCCTCACCTGCTGGCACCGGTGACCACCGCCACCTTCTGCATGATGATGGACCGCGGGAAACCCCAGAGGAAACCCACCAAAGGAAGCAGGAGCGGAGCGCCGGTGGGTGGTGCCGGCTGCTGCAGCTGCAGAAAAAGAACCCCACTAGCCACGCCCCTCGAAGTCGGAGCCTTCCCCCATTGGCGGCCGCGGCGCACGGCCGGCTAAGCCCAGCCCGCCCCCTTGGTTGGCGCGTCACAACCAGGTCCCTTCGTTCGGCCGAGCCGGGCTCAAGCCCCGCCCCTTGGGGCTTCCGCAGGCCGCAGCCCACCCAATCAGGGAGCGGGATGCGGAGCGACCGGAGGGATGCGGAACAGTGGCGTGACCGTAGTTCGACGAGGGGGCGGGCGGTGGGAGAGGGCGGCTCCGGCTCCTGCCTTAGTTCGGCTCCTCCTCCTCCTCGAGTTCCCAGTTCTTAACTTCTTCTTTGCCAATTGCACAAAGGGCGGTTGCCCTTCGCGAGTCTCGTTTTCAAACAGGGGTGGCCAAACTTTTTGGGCCGCGGGCCAGTCACATGGTTCAGGGGGCTGGTCACTATGGGCCCGGGGGCCGGATGTGGCCCCTGACTCAAATACATCTGGCCCACAGGGCCCTTGTCGCTCTCGGGAGTGGAAGTAAAACGCGCCAGGGAGCAATGAGGGCTCCACGGGCTGGATGAATTGGGGTAGGGGGCCGCATCCGGCCCCCAAACCAAAGTTAGGGCACTCCTGCTTTAAAAGCATATCAGAGTCGTCTGCTACTCATATCCAAGTATACATTTCCCCCTGGAAAGCATTTTCACAATTGATGGATGTGTCTCAGGAAAAATGCCTCTGGCGTGAATTTGTTTAAGGTGCGTGGATCCCAGCTTGCCATGAAGTGACCCATGCACTATGATCACGGAGCCATCTCCTGTGGCACGTATGAAATGAGACATGCAGGATTTAACTGCAATGGACTGCTGCAGCCTTGAGGAAATTATCAAGGTGCGCCTTCACAGCCAGTCCATCTGGCTTGGCCTCTTCCACCTCCATGACCATTGGGAATCAGAATGAAGTGGTTCCTCCTCCGCTCATTTTGCCATTGGGACCGATATGATGGTTTCTAGTACACTCAGAGTTGAGTGCAGGGGTGGCCAAGCTACAGTCTGCGGGCCGGATATGGCCCATGCTGCCCTCGCCACTTCTGGAAGCAGAAGTAAAATGTGGCAATGCATGTGCAGAATACTGCTGTAAATGCACCCGTGGCAGCATTATGCGCATGCATGTTTTACTTCGGTGGGAGGAACCACGTGGCCGGCCTGCTCAACCACGTGACTGACCCATGGTGCAAAACGTTTGGGAACTTCTGTAGCGGGATGTCAGGCCAGACATAGGATGTATGAAATATTAATGAAGTATGAAATCAGAGAATAAACAAAACAACAAAAAAGACAAAACATTGTTGTGGCCCCTTAAAGACTAACTCCTGTATTTAAATGTGAACTTCGTGAGACAAGAGTGAGTAATGCCTCATGGCATTATTTTATAAATATCAGATACGGAGGCACATAATGGTTAGCATAACATAGCTATTTACAAGTAATAATAACAGAAGATCAGTGTGGTTATTTACAGAATAACAAGACCCTGACTGGGATTAGATTTATTACCGTGAAGTTGTTTCTCTTGAGTTATATATGGTTAGTTGTCGTTCAGTCACATACCCTGTTTCCCCGAATATAGGACCTCCTCCCATAATAGGACACACACACACCCCTTCCCCCCCCCCCTGCCTTTGAAATATAAGGCCCCATCCAAAAATAAGACCTCCTTACCACCTGGCTGTAAGGCGGCTGGTGTGGCCCATAAGAAAGCCTGCCGCATCGGAGTCTCGATTGCCTCCCTGCTCACAACAAAGGGAAGTTTCCCCTGGTGAGAGCGGGATCGAGACTCCGATGCGGCAGGCCTTCTTATGGGCCACGCCGGCCGCCTCACAGCTGAGGCCAGTCTCGATCACGCTTCCCCACTCACAACCAAGGGAAGCGTCCCTTGGTTGTGAGTGGGGAAGCGCGATCGAGACTGGTATTCTTCTTCATGGAAAAATAAGACATCCCCTGAAAATAAGACCTTGTGCTAATTTTGGAGTTTTAAAAAATATAAGACAGTGTCTTATATTCAGGGAAACACGGTAGTTGTGTCCAACCCTTCGTGACCCTTGGTTTGGGGGGAACCGGGCGGGTGCCGAAGGGATCTTTCCTCCAGACCCTTCGAGCATGCAGACCCGGCCACAGGGCGGCAGCAGCAGCAGAAACAGCCACGGGGGCATCGTAAAAAAATGCCCGCACAGCTGTTTCTGCCGCTGTTGCTGGCCGGGTCCGCAGGCTCCAGAGGGTCTGGAGGAAAGATCTCTTCGGACCTCGCCATTCTGCGAAGCCCAGAGACTTCGCTGTGATCAAAAAATCAAATCAATCAATTAATCAAAAAGTACAGGGGACTTTTTTGATCGCAGCGAAGTCTCTGGGCTTCGCAGAATGGTGGGGACTGATGGGATCCCTTACCCAAAGCCTTCTGGAGGTGGAGGGGGTGGCGGACACAGCGGCACAAACAGCCGCAAGGACATTTTTTACAACATCCTCGTGGCCATTTGTGCCGCTGTGTCGTGCATGTCCACCACCCTCTCCACCTCCGGAAGGCTTTGGGAAAGGGATACCATTGGTCCCCGCCATTCTCCGAAGCCCAGAGACTCACAGGTATGCAGAGACTTCGCTGAGATCGAAAAAGTCCCCTGTACTTTTTCGATCGCAGCGAAGTCTCTGGGCTTCGGAGAATGGCGAGAACTGAAGGGATCTTTCCTCTAGTCTAGAGTCTAGACTCAATGATGTTGTATAACGATTACCCCGGGAAAGCGCTTCTCAGGGCAATAGCAACCCTGCGCTGATAGCGAAAGGGATGCATTTCCATGGCGAAAATCATTGTACGAATCATCCCATAGGGAAAATTGCTATACGATACATGTATCGTACAGCAATTTTTTTGTACAACAATGGACCCATTGGAACCAATTAAAATTGCTGTACAGGGTTTTACTGTACTGTAGTTTCTCTCTCCGTCCTGTCATCTTTCACTTCTGGGAGAAAGTTACCTATTCCTCTCCCCCAACCACGAGATGCAGCAAATATGTGCTGCCCTAATAAGCATTTTTTTAAAAGTTTCACTTCTTCAGCCTTTGCACAGAGCCAAGGATGTCAAGCTATTTGTCAATAACCTGGAATGGATCTCTTCTTAAGCCACTTCACGATACTGGCAATTGACAGGAAGGCTCACTTTTGCTTCATTTCCAACAATTTCACATGGTGGAAATGGACCAAAATGGTGATCCTACTATGCCAAAAAAAAAGCAGAAGCCCTGGCTTACTGGGTCTAGAACTGTTATGATTAACCTTGGCACTCCAGGTCTTCTTGGATTTCAATTACCCGAAGTCCAAGCCAGCACTCCTGCTGATCAGGGCTTCTGGGAATTGAAGTTCAAGAACAACTAAAGTGCCAAGGTTTGCCATCACTGGCTCTAGAACTGGAGTGCCAAGGTTTGCCATCACTGGCTCTCAAACAGGAGTGCCAAGGTTTGCCATCACTGGCTTTGCTAACAATATTTATACCAGGAAGACAGTACAAAATGTCAGAGTGTACAAATCCTTGGTTATACTATGAAATATACTTCACGAACAAGGTAGTCTATGGAGCATATACAAAAGAAGCATGGGTCAATTATTACTTAATTGGCATTTGCATGTAAGTTTCTTGTGCAACTGCTTTTAGTAAAAATGCAATTAAACAATAATCTTGTGATACTAAAAAAGTGAAGAACACAGTGAAAAGTAATGGAGGCTGGGAACTATAGCTTCTCTTCCCCAGAGACAGTTTACTTATCACCTTTCATTGGCAGGATCTGGGGTTTAACCAGGATTGTCCATTTGAACCTGATAAATTAATGATCAGCCTTTGTCAATGGATTAAAATCAGTAAGCCACAGAATGATTTTGTGAAGCCATTAATGCAATCACAAGTAGTTTGTCACATCATTTTGATGATTAAACATGATTGAAACAAAAGATTCACATGAAAAATGACCATTGAAACAGCTTCTTAGAGTCAAACTTGAAACTGTATGTCAAAGGGATATTTTATTTTTATTTGGCCATCCTTTTCTTACATAAATTGAGGGTGGGATGTCTGTTTTATCAAAAGAGATAACAGAGAATGGGATCTGATTCTTCCTCATCTCATCTCCCTGTGTTAGGCTGTCCAAGATCATCTTCTTTACAGCCTAATGTTGATTACACATGTGAACAATACTGTAGTTTGTGGGGTTGGAATTACTTTAGCATTTTGGTTGGGCGAGGATGGAGGCTGCTATAGGTGCATCTTAAACTATACGAAATAAGCAAATAAATGTTACTGAAACAGGAACAGTGAACTAATAGGAGCAAGGGCAGCTGATGGATTTTATAAATGTAAGTAAATTACTTACATTTTAGTAAGCCTATGGAAAAACAGAACTGGAATTCTTTGGCCTGTCAAGGCATTAAAATAATGCCTGACAAGCAATCCTTGTTCTTTTTGTCCTTCGTCAGTGGTCAAAAAGCAAAAATAAATACAGTAAATAAATTGGAGACAAAATCCCTCAAAGTATGATTTAAAATTCCTTCTGGGACAGATGCCAAAAATAGGGGCCAAGTGAGAAATGCTCCAAGTGTTCCTGCAAAATCTGATCCCACAGAGCTTTTTTGAGAGAGCCGCAAGCCAGGCAGCACCGGGTGGTAAGTGAAAGTGAAGGAGGCAGCACATTTCACCTCTGCCTAGTCAAAACAAACACACAATGGCCTTGATGCTTAGGAAACAATCCTTGCCTAATCTGCTGCCAGCAAGCTCCAAGGAGACTTTAAGGGCTGTGCTTTCACAACAGCTGTGCTGCCTAGATTGTTTTCAGGCCCATCAAAAACATGGGTTTTGCTAGGGATCCAACTCTTGCTCTGCTGGAGAAGAAAAGCCACCCATTAATTCATTAAGTTCAGGCTTCTGGACCCAAACTCATGGGTTCTCAAGATGCCTTCTCTGAGGTTCCTTGGAAGTTCCAATCCCCAGGATACCATTGCTTAGTGGTTTTGCTTGGGTCCCCTTTTATTCTGAAAAACTGAAATCCCTCATTAAAAGTTTAATTACTGGCAAGCATAACTTTTAAGATAAAACAAGCTTGCGGTTTTGGCCACCCTTTTGCTTTGGTTCTACTTGGTTTGTTTTGGCTTGTAGTAATTTAAGGGCTCCTTGGCATACTCTGAAGAATAAGAGAGCCAAAGATTCTCACATAAGAAACTACACAAAGGTTTGTCTCAGTAAGCTTTGTATGAAGGTAATCTGCCTTTTGGTGTCTGAAGCAGAAACGCCTGATGGAAGTTCCTTCCTGGTCACTGAGAAGCCCCTTTCAGGGTATCTTTAACCAGACACTCTGCCGGAAGGATCTAAAATGCATATGCCTTAATATCTCTGTCTTTGTGCCTCTTGTCAAAGCTGAGGATTGCTATTTTTCAGTTTAGGGGAGGCAGGCAGTAGAGTTTCACAACAATGGCAACAAATTCCATACAAGAATTATCCACAGCAGGAAGCAGTATTTTCTTTGGCCTTTTGTGAGCCTACTGGCCTATAATTTCATTGGGCAACCACATGTGTTCTAGAAATAAAACAGCTAGAGAAAAATCTCCCTGTTTCCATTTCACCCACACCATCTATAAACTTCAGCTGTCTCCTTTATCTGTCATTGTGTACCACTCATTCCACACAAGAAAAGTGTTCCAACCCCTTGATTATTCTGCTGGTCCTTTTTTACTCTTTCGCCAGCTCTACATTACTTTTTTTTCTTAGATAGGACAATTAGAATTGTACACAGTATTCTCAATCTCCAGGCTGACGAAGAGGAAATAAATTGGGATAGAGGGAGGGAGTGTTAGGTTCAGAAATTCTAGATCTAGTATCATGGGAGAGGATATTCTGGTATTTCAGGTAGACACCACTGAATGGTGATTAGTCCACACTTAAAAAGCATAAATGTTACACAAAGCAATCCGTTCTCTACCAAATACAACTAATTTTTGTAACCTGTATAAACTCTGTAGCTGCATTATTTGCACAATGTTAAAATATTTTACATAGCATATTCTGGGTTGGGTAGTCATATGGAATAATACAAAACATAAAAAGCCTGTCCCATATCATTAGAAAGAAGAAGTTAAAAAAATGTCCATCCACATACTTTCAAGCATATACACTGTATATATATAGCAGTAAGGAGTAGAAACCTGTTCAATGAAAGCTGTAAAATTTAACGAATATAATTCTGTGCCAAGTACTACATTCTGCTCCTAAACATAACTGCAACATACACACCGTTCTGGATATTCAGTATTGAAGTGCAAAATACTTCAGGAAGTTCTCGATGCATGTGCTTATTTCCAACTCAGTTGTGTGCGCTGGATACATCTGAGGTACATTCCTTCTCATGGGAATCTCATTTTCTCATTTGATAGACCAAATGCATTCTTTAACCAGAACTGACAAGATTTACATGATAAATAACAGTTTTTCTTCTGTCTTTAATGAGCTTATGTGACAGATCTGGTCAGATCCCACCTTCTTTCATTTTGTTTGGTGGCTCATACAAGTCCCAGCTCTACCGCTGAAGAAAAAAGGGAGTCCAGGAGAAGTGGCTTCAGTTCTACATATTGGTTTTGGAGAGTATATGGGAAAGGAAGGAATGTAGTTTGTGTTGGGGTAGGATCTGAAGGAAAAGAATCACTATGAAGTGGTCACTTCTTGCAGAAGGCAATGGATTTCCTGGAAGGAAGGACGACCTTTTGTGTCGCGTCTCCAGCAGCTGAGCATCATTTTATATATAGAATCAGGACAAAATACAGGCTGTGAAAGGTAGATCTTAAAATACAAAAACAGAAAAGACAGATATTGAAGAAATATTTTTTTTCAAAGTTGTGAGAAATACAATACAGGTCCAATGTATATTAAAGGAGATTTCAAACAGTCCAAACTAATTGAGGCCTGATCCCCATGCATCTCTTAACTGTGAATGGTGGACCTGACTAAAACTAGCACAGAGATTTCTGATGCAACTCAATGACCAGGAGATATCACTGTAGAATTTGAAATGCAGCATAAAGTAATCTAGTCCAGTTACTAACTAACAAAAATGAAGAGGGGAAAAGAGGAAAAGCAAAGAACAAAATGCTGTGGACCATTTCCACTCCCAGGATGTCCTTTTCTGGAGCAGAATACACTTTCTTAGACAGATTATGATACAATAATGTATCAAAACTAATAATGCAACAAATCAGATAATGAAACAAATCTACTAGATGCCATAACATCTTGTCATTTACTTTTGTTTTTAACTCCCCTCCTCCCTTTCATTTTATCAGCATGCTGAAACAGACTAGTGATAAAGAAGCCTATCATGCTTTAGTAGAGTATAACACTCTATCAGTAGAGCTTCCTTTTGTTCTCCACTTGCTATTATACAAGCAGAGATAAACAGGAGTTCTGGTTTGGCAAGGAAGTACTGGTTACCTCTATGTCCAAATCTCATAAAAATCAAAACAGTCACGGGTGCTGAATCACTCTGTGAGCTCTTCAAAGAAATGCTTAAATTATTTATCTCGCATTGGCATTTCTCTCTTCCTCCAAAAAGCTTAAGATAGTTTACAAGATGCTGTAGTAGTGTCTCCTTGGTTTAATCCAGTGATATCAAGAGGCCACTGAGAGAGTGATATTGAGGCCACGCTTGGGCTTTTTCCTTTCACACTAGAGATTTCTTTTCACTTTCCTCACTTAACAAGACCAGCAAATCAAGATCTTGCTATACCTCTGCTTCTCAAGAAGACACTGCTAGTGGAGCAGTCCAAGGTGGTTGAAGCATCTCTCAACTGTGAGTGGTAAGCTTGAGTAAAACTTGTACAGGAATTGTCTCATGCAATATAGTGACCAGAAAAGTGGTGGTTGTGGGGTTGCAGGTGGGCAGGCTTGCAGCTGCCAAGGGTACAAAAGCCATTAACTTTGTCATGGATAGTTTAGAGGAATGGAAACTGCACTAGAGAAAGCTGTATCTATATTAGCTGAACCATTTATATCATTAGGGAGTGATACCTATCAATGGGTATAACACAAAAGGGATAAATCCCTTTTGCTAGTATGATGGTGGCAGTACAGATCTTTCCCACTACCACCCCACTTGTGAGTTGAGTACCTACAGTTTCAGTTATCCATGGGTCTAAATATATTTAATAAAGAATCCCTGAAATACAGTACATATAAATGCAGGTGGAGGGTGAAAGTTTCATAGGATCACTTAACAAATACTATAAAGGTATCACCTTCCTCTTGGATTTATTTTGTATATGGTTCACACTATTAGACCCAGCAAGTTAACATAAATTTTAAGCAAACAGTAGTAGGATTCCAGATTTTGAAATGAAAACAGTATATGTCTGCCTGCCTGTTTTGGTCTTTAAACATAATGCACATAGAAATGTCCTTAGTTCAAGAAAAGGGTTTTGAAATGATTCAGCATTGTTATGTAAAACCTGTACATATCAAGCCTGAAATTAAATTTGACTAAGATTTTTGGGATTTATTCCCAAATCACTATGTAGGCTAACATGTATATAGAGCAAGGGTTCCCAACCTTTTCGTGCTGCGGGCCAGACCACACCTCCGGACAGTGAATGGGCCGGTCACATGGTTCCTACCACCGTAAACTCTGTCATAAAATTATTCCGTGGCTGTTGTAAATGTATTTGTGACAGTTGCTGATGCATTTGTGGCAGCATTTACGGCAGCCATGGAAGCATTACACATGCGCGGGCACATTTTATGGCTGTCATAAATGCATCCAATTCTGCTTCTGGCAGCAGAGAGGGCAGTGGCGGACCTCATGAAATGGTGCCACAGGCCGGGTCCGGCCTATGGCCGTAGGTTGGCCACCCCTGATATAGAGCCTTGAAATGAAGAGTTTAATAATATAGTGATTCCTGTCCTTTATTCCCACATGCCAACAGGGCTATAACTCCTGAATCCATGACTATTGGTCTGACATGTTGGCTGGAGACATGTTGGCTGGAGATTCCTGCCACTGTAGCCCAATAACATCAGTGGCCCATCAGATGACTGGGTGCCTTTTATTAAGTAACCTGGCAAAGCTATGTCTGTTGTGTCCATTCACGCACATCCATACCTGTCGACCCTGATCTCTAAAGAACTCTCCGGTGTTTTCTATTACTTGTTCATCTGAGAGCTGAGAATATGGCTGCTCACGGCAGAATGTGAAGGTCTCCCAGAGTGTCACACCAAATGCCCACACATCACTTGCAGTGGTGAATTTCCCCTGGATGGAGAAAGAAACAGGAAAGAGCATGGAGCTGCACAGTTCAGAAAAATTAAGATACAGTCACCCAGAGACGCCCAGCTACCAAAAGCATCTTCAAAGAAAAATCAGTAGACACAGGAGAGATGTTTTTCAGGCTAGGTCTGCTTTTCTAGTCTGCTTTTATTTATCTTTAAACCCTTCTCAGGTGGAGGAGAAACACAAAGCACTTCTGTTAAAGAAACAGATATTTAAAATTCAAGATCTTTATTCGTTTGATATTTAGCCAGAGATGCCCAGCTTCCCAAAGCCCTAGAAGAAAAATCAGTGGACACAGGAGAGGAGATGCTATATTTACTGTTTCAGTTGGAAAAGCAAAAGTGTGATAGGGATTGTATTTTCTAGTTTGTATTTATGGATGCAGAAAATAGAATCAACTGATGGGGAGGGAGACTGAATTATTGGGGGCAGGGCGGGATAGTCTTTAGAATGTGTGCTTTCAATATTTCTTCCGTCTGTGACTCCCTCCATCCCACCCCTTTCTTGTAGTGGTCCAGTTTTCTTTGATTACTGGGATAGGGCTGGAGAAACTACTGCGCAGTGCTATTGAAGTGTAAAGGAGGGGAATGCCACTCCCCATGACATTTCTAGGAACAAGGTAATATTAGAATGGTTTAATCCTTCCAAACCTAGAAGTGTCAGAACATCTACTCATAATCTAAGACAGCTTTAATTCAAGCTCCCTGTAGTTCCTGGCGCCTAAATATTTGCTCCTCTTGAGTTCAGATATTTTGTTGTTCTGTTAGAAATGTGAAGCAGCCAGCATAACAGGGCCAAACAACTTTATTAGGCAGTCAGAACATGGGGAGCAATGGCGCAGGACTGCTAAATATATACAATCAGGAATGGATACATTTGGGCAGGAAACAACAGGATTGGACGGGAGAGAAGTGGGGTGACTGGAAGGTCATTAGACCGGAGTGAAAACTGTACATGGCTACACAGTTTAGGCAGGAACGCAGTCCCGCAATATTTTAAGACCAAGAAGAAGGAGACAAAATGGAGGATCGTACTGATCCCAATTATATTACAAAACGTTACAGCAATAAATGTATTCAAACACAACAGATATACAGTCTTAAAGGTTGACCAGATGTGTTGGGTTTTTTAGCCTCCTTCTTGTACCTGATGTGTATAAATTGATGCCATGAAGTCTCACGCCCATGTCTGATAAAGTGGACTTGATCCATGAAAGCTCACATTTAAATCTAAGTTAGTCTTTAAAGTGCTACAGCGTTTTTGTTTTGTTTATTCTCTGACATGCCTTCTTGCTGAGGATCTCTAGGAGGTGATGGACTGCAATTTCAGTAAGAAGGACTAGAAGCAAACTAATTTTACTTGTTTTTGCTGATTGCTGGTCCCCTTCATATCTATCAGATGCCACTCCTGAATCACCAGGCATAGCCTGCTTCTTCTGCTCCTGGGTTTGGGAGATAGCTGTCCCTCCAGTTTAGCTTTTCTAGAGCCACCACACATCCAGTGCATGTGGAATTACCACACAGCCTAGTCACCACTCTAGTCCAGCTGGATCAAATCAGCACTGGCTGCCTTTGGACACAGTTCCTTTGATTGCCATTAAATTCTCCTCTTTGCACCTCTGTCCCCCTTTAGTGCAGGCATTATTTTCACTCATCATTTCTTGATTCCCTCTTATTTCATTATTATCATTCTTTATTTTATTTACCATTTGCCATGTTTTCTTTTTTACATATCTTTCTTACATATCCCAAATAGTTTTCTTCTTTTTCCCCCCTTCTAAAATATTCTCTCTGTGTGTGTGTGTGTGTGTGTCTGTCTCTCTCTCTCTCTCTCTCTGTCTCTCTCAATTTTTGGCTCTCCTTCCTTTCCCCAAAATGCTAAAGATGACCTATGCTTGGTGGCTGGCCCTGAACTGTGCTTTGGAAGATTATTTCTGACTCTAATTAAGTTTTGTCTGCAGAGAAGGCTCTGCTAGATTGGGAGATCCCACAGTGTAGCTCAAGGACACCAGTTCTGCAACATATGTGCATACAGGGTCGGCTGGGCCATTAGCCTCAGAAAGGTGATTGCCTCCAGTGGTGGGGCAAGAGGGAAGCAAATCTGCCATCATCCTCCATGCTCATTGCTCTTCTCAGCACTGCCTGGCCACTACTGAAAATAGGATTGGATTATGAGTGTAGGGCGGAGCAACACAAGTTCTCCCTCATCTCAATGGGTGCACTCAAGTGAACATCCCACTTTGCAGCCTTGGTCTTCAATTTTGCAAAAGCTATCTGTAGTTATCATATAAACCCCTTGCACGTTCTACCTGATAATATGTCTGTTTATCCTATGTATCTTCCTTTGCACCTGAAGAATAGAATCACTCTCCCCCACATGTGTAATATGCGCTTGCTCTTACAGTGAGCATATTGTTACAAGTGGAGCTCCCAGAAGTGATAAAAGACATCTGGTTGTCATAATAGGATCTTGCTTTGGTTTGGAGTTTGCACAATTATGCTTTTATTTATGATGAGCCATTGAAAATGGGGCAGCACAATCTCTTCCACCACCAGAGGCGAAGAAGAATACTCACCAAGAGGATGCTCTCCCAGGACATCCAGCGAATGGGAAGCACTGCCCGGCCTTGGATCCTGTAGTAATCTCCGCTGTACAGATTCCGGCTCATACCAAAGTCAGCTATCTTGATAGTGTAATTCTTCCCCACTAGGCAGTTCCGTGTGGCTAGATCTCGGTGGACAAAATTCAGGGAAGACAGATACTTCATGCCAGAAGCAATCTGCATGGCTATTAGCTTCAAATTGGCATTGCTGGAGGAAATAAGCACCAGTAGAGGAATTAGGTCTCATGGTTGATGTGGCTGGCAAATTCTCTAAAAGAAGGTAGCTTGCCCCTGACTTGTCAAATTTGGGGACAGCTCCCAGAAAACAGACACCTAGAGCAAAAAGATGTCCCAACTTTCTTTATAGGATTTGTGAACCTCAACAACTAACAATAACCCTAAAAATAAACAACATATTCACATTATAGTCATATATTTCACTTTTTTTGTAAAAAAAAAAAAGAGGCTATCTAGCGGGGCGGGGGGGGGGGGGGGGCTGGTGCAAGGGAAAAGCATTACCACTGTTTTATTCTTGCCATTCTTCTGCTAAGATTGATCTATCCACTACTTTTTCCAATGCTTTTAATGATATAATTTAATTTTAAAAAAAAGAAATGGAGGAGGGATGTTTTCAGGGAGAAGGGTACAGGAATGAATTTCTATTCCCATATTCAGATTGGAGGCATGCAAGACTGCTTTGTCTATGAGACCCTGCCAGTCCTAATCATATGATGTAAAAATGAATGCAAAGTTATACCTCATCTTACATTCAGCATAGCTAGCAAAAATAATTGTTCCTATGGGTTTGCTTCGAGTTACATAAAAATTTGACTTAAGAAAAAGCCTATGGAACAGACTTTTTCATAAATAGGGGTTTTACTGTACTGTAAAGCTAAAAGCACAATAAATTAAAGAACAATTAAATATACAATAGCATAATATAGTAATCTAAAAGCAACAGAGCCTTAAAAGCATACATAAAAATTATGAGAAAAGGCAGGATAAGGCAGCAAGTAATGAAAAGTGTTTGTTTACAGTTATTCCTTGTGATCTAAAACATTTCACTTGGCCAAGAACAGTCTTTGGCCCGGGAACCAGGTGTTTCTTCTTTTCTAAGAGAACCCTGGTACAGGGAAGACTGGAATAAGGATGGAGTAATTTGACACTCCCCCATTTTGCCTAAAACAGGAACTCCATTTTGAGCGTTTCATACAACACTATAGAAGCATCCCTTTATGAACCAAATTCAAATATTTAATGCTGTTAGGATGCAGAATGCTTGCCAGACACAGAAGACAATCTATACACTAGCATTTACAGAACAAGTATTGGCTACCTAATAGGGGGGGCATTGCTGTCCGACAAGCTGTGGAATTCTTGGCGGGAAAGGAATTGATTGAGGTCACCATTTTCCATATACTCTGTAATCATGCAGAGAGGATCATCTGTGATGCACACAGCCAGCAGCCGAATTATGTTGGGGTCCTTCAATCTGGACATAATCTTAATCTCTTTGAGAAAGTCATTCCTTCCAGAGACAAAAACAACAACAACAAGCAGAGGTGGAATTAGAAGTGGTAACCTAGACTCTTACAGTAGGAGCTGGTGTAATGTAGTGCTGAAGAGACCATTGAGAATCAGTACCTCCTGCCAACCTAGAAGTTCGAAAGCAAGAATTTGCACGTAGATAAATAGGGACCACTTTGGTGGGAAGGTAACAGCGTTCCGTGTCTAGTCATGCCTGCCACATGACCACGGAAACGTCTGCAGAAGCAGACAGCGCTGGCTCTTCAGCTTTGAAACAGAGATGAGCACTGAACCCTAGAGTCGGATACAACTGGCTTCTGAGCAAGGGAAACCTTTACCTTTTAATTATGTTTGTGTTGATATAAAAGTCTGGTTTTTGGGCATAATGTGTGACACTTTAAAGACTAACTGCTGTATTTTAATGTGAGCTTTTGTGGATCAAGGCCACTGGCTCTTTGGCTATAATCAGAGATGAGCAATGAACTCTAAAGTTGGATACAACTGCCCATCAATTTCTTTTGGGAAATTGTGTATTCCACCTGCCGCCGCCACCCCAATGCGAGGAGAGAGAAAAATGTGTGTGTGTGTGTGTGGGGGGGGCAATAGGATTGCTCAGTATGAGGCCCAGGAATTTCTGATGGCAGCCCTGACTGGGACCCCTGCTTTTCAACCTCTTCATAAATGATCTAGAAGTAGGAGTAACTATTTCAAGTAGATAAGTAGGGACCACTTCAGTGGGAAGGTAAACAGCATTCCATGTTGAGGCATGCCTGCCACATGTCCATGGAAATGTCTGCAGATGCAGGTAGCGCTGGTTCTTTGGCTATAAACAGAGATGAGCACTGAACTCTAGGGTTGGATATGACTGGCTTTCGAGCAAGGACGACCTTGAGCTTGACCTACCTCTCTGACCTCCTCTCAGCCCTTGTAACCTCTGTTTCTTCCAAGCAATCTGGTTGAGGACAGAAGTGGGCAGGCAGAGGAGTAATAGGGGTGTGTGTCTGCCTTGTCTGTCACACATATGGCCCTTGGGGTTACTACGGTTGCCTGTGTCTCAACTGCACTAGAATGATGGATATGAATGGCTTTGAATTCATGGGCCAGTATCCTGTTCTGCACTTTGCTGGTGTAGTGGCAGTGACAGCAATGACAATGACAATGACAGGTGGTTGCTCATCAGAGAATCCCTGCTTTGATTTCAGATTGCACAAGACTTGTGCACCAGCCAAAGTCAAAGCAGGAGCTCTTTAATTAGCAGCAATCTGTTGCTGCCTGGCACAGGGACAGATTGCTGCATTGGCAGATTTACGAAACAGGATAATGGCCACAGGAGCATTATGTCACTACTTAACACGATCATTATGAATGACTTGAGCCACTGATAGTTTCATTTAAAGTGGACAGGAAATCTTAGTAATGCACTGCCCTGTTTTCGGTGCTTCCCTATGTTTTGATGTATGAGGCAGATAATCCAAATGGCAGTTTGCACCTATCTTCTATTTAATACGGGACTAAGTGTACCAAACAATCTTCCAGCACAAGCTCTATGGACAGGAACAGAAGGATGGTATCTTGTTTTATATTGTACTAGCAAGGGTTGCCCGGCGTTGCCGGGCTTCCCCCCCCCCTGTGTGTTTTAATAAAAAATGAACCAATTTTATTTTTGCAATAGTTTTACATTGTGTTGGAAGGTTAAATTGTGTTAATGTTTTTTAAAAATTGCTTAGTCTGTAATTTTAATTTTTTAAATGTTTATTTATGTATGAATTTTTTTAAATTAGTTGTACCGTAGGTTATAATTTTAATAATGTAAAAGTAAATGTTTTTTACATTCAATGTTTTTAAAATGTGTTTAGATGTTTTGAGTTTAAATTTGAGTTATAACTCAGCACAGGATTTTTAAAAGTTTCTATTGTATTTTATTGACATATGTTTGTGATTTGTGTTAAAGTGTGTTATAGTGTAATTTTTTTACTTGTTTTTATTGGTGTGACCTTTTGTGTAAAATTGTGAATTTGTGTTATGTTTTTGATTTGTTTTTACTCTTCTGGCCTTTTATTTGGAGCTGTTGTGTGTTTTTGAATTGTTTTTACTATTGTGGCCAGCAGGTGGTGCTGGTAGGGGTTATTGTATTTTGACTTTTTTTCCTCTCCTGGCCTCTGGGTGGAGCTTCTTCTGGTAAGTAGTCTCTTTCTTTATTCATTTCTTTTCCAGTCCTGGTGGAGGTAGCACATCTTTTGGTAAGTTTGCTTGTTTTCTTTCTTTTGTGTGTGTGTGTGTGTGGGCGGGGGGGGGGGGTGGAATTTGTATTTTTTGTCTGTTTGTTTTGTTTTTGATTGTGTCTTTGTTTACTTCGTATTGTTTTTGGTGTTTTTGTTTATTTTTGGATGTGTTTGACTGTTTTTAGTAATTTAAAAAAATATTTATTTATTTGGTGGTGGGGAAGGGACGTGGTCACTGGGGGTTAGGAAGGGTGTGTTAGGTGGTGGGGAGGGGGGCATGGTCGTTGGGGGTTAGGAAGCGTGGGCTAGGTGGTGGGGAGGGGGGCGTGGTCATTGGGGGTTAGGAAGAGTGGGTTAGGTGGTGGGGAGGGGGGCATGGTCATTGGGGGTTAGGAAGGGTGGGCTAGGTGGTGGGGAGGGGGGCGTGGTCATTGGGGGTTAGGAAGAGTGGGCTAGGTGGTGGGGAGGGGGCATGGTCATTGGGGGTTAGGAAGGGTGGGCTAGGTGGTAGGGAGGGGGCTTTATTGTGTTATGGTGCTTTGTTTGTGTGGAGTCGTGAAAGTAGATTGGGTTTCCCCTTTAATATCAGTGGGTGGGGGGTTGCGACCCCCCTCTCCACTGGCTCCCCTGGGGTTGGGAGGTTTGTGGGGACAAAAGGGGTATATTGCCCCAACACTTCTGGACCCAGGAGACCAGGCAGAGTGGATCGATTCCCCCCCCCTCCTTAAAACAACTCAGTTTTTAAAGAGAAGAAAAGACAGAGTTGTTTTAAGGAGGGGGGAATCGATCCACTCTGTCTGGTCTCCTGGGTCCAGAAGGGTTTGGGCAACATACCCCTTTTCTCCCCACAAACCTCCCAACCCTAGGGTAGCCAGCGGAGAGGGGGATCGCAACCCCCACCCACTGATATTAAAGGGGAAACTCCAGTCGGGACCTTCAGGCGCTGTTGGTGAGGGAAAGAAAGCCGGCTGGTGTGTGCTTGGCTGTGAGGCGGTGAGTTGTTTTTCTCTTTCATTTTTCGGGCGCCGTTTTCCTCAGCGTTCTGCGCGCTCATGGCGCGCAGGACGCTGGGGCTTGTAGTCATGGGTTGGTGCTTTGTGTTTGTGCTGCGTTTTTTTAAAAATGCTTTTCTTTTGATTGGCTGTGGCCCGTTTCCGAACGCTGCACCATGCGAGAGCCTCTCAGCCTGATTGGCTCTGGTGCGGCGCGGCGCAAGGAATGTTGGGAAGTGAAGTTGTTTCCCTTTCTTCGCGTTTGTGGGGCTGTTGCCCCACTGCCGGTTTTCTCAATCCTTCGTTGACCTGCGTACCCAGATCGGCCGTGTGCACGAAGGGTGAGTGCAGGCAAGTAGGGCGAGGCATAGCAACCTATAGCCAGTTCCAACGGTTAACCCTTGGATTTATAGGTTAAGATTGGATGTGATATTGTTGTTAGCCTCCCTGAGTCGCATCTGCGAGTGGGCAGCATACAAGCCCAAATGATAATAATAATAATAATAATAATAATAATAATAATAATAATAATAATAATAATAATAATAATAATAATAATAATAATAATAATAATAATAATAATAATAATAATAATAATAATAATAATAATAATAATAATTATTATTATTATTATTATTATTATTATTATTATTATTATTATTATTATTATTATTATTATTATTATTATTATTATTATGATGGCTGGTCTATACTGGCTCTCCCAGTATATTTAGGATAACCCTATGACAGAGTCTCAAAATGGGATGGGTTGTGGCTGATTGATCTGCTCCAGGCACACAACATGTGTGAACTCAATCAAACCATACCTCCCAAAAAAGCAGGCTATATGCCCATGTAGACAGCTTTTTAGTTGCTAGAGTTGTGCACAGCTTATGTTTTGTACCTGTGGGTCCAAATTCTACTTTCCTTCTTCATAAGTCTAGCAGGACACAGATACTTGTAGCAGTGGAGCGGTCCCACAGTTCAGCAACAGAGCAAACAGAATCTAGCATTAGATCAGAGCTTGGACAAGAGGATGAATAAATAAAAATATAATTTAGATGTGCCTCTTTAAAATAACATTTTTGAAACTGTCTTCTGACTGAAAGTGTGAAGGGAGTTTGTGTGAGAATATTTGAGTATTCTCGTTGTAGATAAAGAACGTGCTGCAACTGTTCTTAAGAATATTACACAACCTTCTGCTTCACATGCTACATGTCCCAAGCACCTGGCATTTTTGTTGGCATCAGCTCGCAGCATTTTCACAGCTAGTAAGACAGGTTGGGTTGGGTTGCCATCCAGAACAGAATCCTTGTTCACAATCTTCTCCATGTTCTCCACTTCACATAGGTGAACCTAGGAAACAGGCAAACACAGGCAAAAACATTTCTGACAAGAAATTCTTCCATGTCCATATCAAGATAAACAAGAAACAAAGATAAATCTCCTCTCATTCTCAGTCCTGTGTTCAGAGTTGGAATGTGTCCTAGATGCCCTGCCAATTTCAGACTTAGGGCTGCTTGTGAATTTCCTGTACAAACAGATGTTTGGATTCTTCTCTTATCAGTCCACCAGAGCTCCTTCATCTTTTACAGGAAACTTCATAGCCACAACAATATTATATCCAAAAGTATTAAAAAGGCAGAAGCATCGTGACCACCCAGAAGAACAAGAACAATAAACAAAGCCTGGATTATCAATAAAGTCTAGAGACCACTGGGCAGCTAATTTGTAGCAGGCACCTTGTGTGATACAGATAGCCAGCAGTCATGGGCAGCAGCAGGAGAGCCCATAAGACTTTTTTTTTTAAAAAAACTTCTGCTTCTCCAGGAGTTCCTCAAAAAATATGCCTATAACAAGAGGTTGTATATGTACTATGTTGTGCCTGAGAGTATCATTCTCAGGATATGTGGTATACTTCAGAAAAGAACTCACTAGCCTACCTAAGACCAATTGCTATTCACAAAGTATGTAGGATCTGGCACATGTTGATGGCTGACATAAAGGAGTAAATAAGAGCAAGGTGACAAAGGAAATTTATTGTTAGGGGACAAAACTGCACTAGAAGAGATGCTGCTTTTTCTCTGTTCATTCATCTGACTCTGCTCTCATGCAGAGCCATGGCTATGAGAGGGACCCATAAACTAGAAAGCCCATTGTTTGAATCTTGTCTCTGCAGTTAAACTTGCCACCAAGCAGTCAAAACTATGAGAGGTCAAAGAAGTTGTTGATGTGAAGGTCATCAGATACTCCTGATTTAACCTGAGCATTTTTAAAAACCAGTCCACCATTTTTAACTGAACAATTAAATCGATAGAGAACAGAATGGAAACTATTGTGAGCACATTCGAGCCTCCCTTGGGCAGGCAGCATACAACCAGCTAATCCTTTCTGTCCAAAAGTGCTGCACTATAAACTTGCTGATGAGGACCACAATACGGATGACATCTCTTCATCCTAAGAGGAATTTTTGCCATGAACAGAAATGTGAAGTCCAGAAATGTGAGTCCAAGAAACTCAGAGCATTGATCAAAGGTTCCTGGGATGCATCTAATTGCTGAAAGACCTCACAAATTATATATAACCACCATTCTTGTAAGTTGTATTATAGTTCTCTTAACAAGCTATACCAAAGAGGACAACATAGAAATCTTGAACTCATTGTGTGTATAGTAACATCGATTTATAAGCCATCTAATATATACCATTCTGCTTAATGAAGCTGTCTAATTTTGTAAACTAAAACACTCTCTTTTTAATTGGAGATTTCAACAGTCCCAGCAACATTTGAGGTTATGGATATAATGACAAAAATGGCAAAGCCATTATAAAACAGGCAGAATCCCATTCAATGTGACTTATAGAGAATCCTAAATTATGTAGTTCATTTAGTGGTGGAATTTTTTTATTTCTATCATTTATTTATTTATTAGTTACACTTATACCCCACCCCTCTAGGGAAGAATGAATCCCTACACGAGGCGGCTAACAGCATAAAATCCCCCATACAACAAACAAACTTATTAAAAATAACCCCCACCCCCAAAAAACTCCAAAAAGAAGACTACAATCCAGATCTAATTTTTATTAGTGAGGCTATAGTTCAACCAGCATTCTGTACACTCTGGGGTCTAGCCATGCTTGCCACATGACCACTGAGATGTCTGCAGACACAGACATCACTAGTTCTTTGGATGTAAATTGAGATGAGATGAGCACCGCACCTTAGAGTTGGATATGACTGGCTTTAAAGCAAAGGCGGTCTTTACCTTTACCTATAGTTCAACAGTGCATTAAGATCTAATCTTAAACAGTCAGCACAAATTCAATCTATGTCAGATCTACTCAGCTATCTGACCTCAACCTATGACATTTCATAGGAGGTATAAATTCAGAAAATCCAACTGGAAAAAGTTTACATCATTGCTAGACACAGCTGTCCTTCAGATTTGCCCTTCAAGCAGAGAACTATGGTCAATTTGTTAACTTCTATTTTGGAATATTCTCATGCCTTCATTCCAAGAAGCCTCCAGACCAACTACATCCCAGGTCTCACTCCAGAAACACATGCCCAATATTTAGATTATATTTCATAGAAAATCCTTTTAGTGAACATATAATAAAAGCTAGGAGAAGTCTGATCTTGACTCCTGCAGAAACAAAAACATTCATTGTTGAATAGACACTATAACAGAACTTGACATGGCAAGAAGAAGACAGAAAGCTTGGAGGCTACTAAAAAGACTGAGCAGTAATCCAAACAAAAAGGAAATGTATACAAACCTTACCCTAAACTAAATAGCACACGAACCTCTCCTAATATGAAAGATCAATAAACACATACTAAAAATCAAAAATTGAAGGGATACTCAGGACAAATCCAATTAACTTTCAACTGCCTTCATTTTGGTGGAACTAGAGAAAACCATAAGAAGAAGTAGAAATGGCAAGATGGTAGGAACCGATGATATTGAGCAAATTAAATACTTGAGGCAAAACACAAAAGACTGGCTCCTTTAATGCTTTAACAACTGTTGGACAAGCAAACAAATCCCAAAAATATGGCTCAAGTTGAAAATAAGTGCTATACTGAAATCAGGCAAAGAACCATCAGATCCCAAAAGCTATAGGTCATTCTCTTATGCCACGTACAAAAGGCTGAATTCATCATATTAAACCATCTAGACCCTAAAACTGATCCTCTTCTATTTCAAAAACAAGCAGGCTTTAGATCTGCCAGGATGGCTCAAATCTAAACTAGCATGGAGAAGACGGTTTTGAAACACATTAAAAAAATGAGTGGCATTTGTTGACCTTAAAGTGGCTTATACTACTGTCAATCATCAATTGCTAAGATGCTGACTGGGAGGCGGAAGGTCAGCAGTTTGATTCCAGAGTAGTGCTGGATGGAATGAGCTCCCATCTTTGTCCTTGCTCCTGCCAACCTAGCAGTTCGAAAGCAAGAAATTGCGTGTAGATGTAGGGACCACTTTGGTGGGAAGGTAACAGTGTTCTGTGTCTAGTCATGCCTGCCACACAACCACGGAAATGTCTGCAGAAGCAGACAGCGCTGGCTCTTCAGCTTTGAAACAGAGATGAGCACTGAACCCTAGAGTCGGATACAACTGGCTTTCGAGCAAGGGAAACCTTTACCTTTACCTTTCTTACTAAAGATCATGGATTAAAATGGAATGGTCTATTTTGAACCCAAATATGCTTTTCATCTGAAAAACTATGAGGCATTAAGAAGATGAACTAGAATGGCACCAGGCTCAGACACTGCTCCACCTCCCAATACCTGGTAGTTACCCTGGATCAAACTCTCACCTTCAAGACCCACTGCCTAAATACCAAACAGAAGGTTTTCCCCAGGAACAATATTTTGAGGAAAATAACAGGCACAAGTTGGGGTTCCCAACCATGCACATTAAGAACTTCTGCGCTAGCTTTATGTTACCTTGTAGGAGAGTATACTAGTATAACATGGTACAGTCAAAGCATGAAAAGCAGGTGGATGTGACCTAAATGAAACAGCGAGATTGGTCATAGGATGCCAAAAACCAACCCGATACAAAAAGTGCATTACTTAGCTGGCATCCCCCCCACCAAAGTTCCATTGAGAAGGTGCTGCTAAGAAAGAGTGGATCAAAGAAAGATCTTCGGAAACACACCTGCTATTTGATCGCCAACCATCAAAGCAGAGACTGAAATCAAGGCACAGTTTCCTCATAACTTCTGCCACCCCCGAACAAGCAGCCCCCACAGTCCACCCTAAAACTTTGGAAGGCAAGCAAGGAGTTACCAGATAACTGGGCAGAACCACATGACTCTTTACCGCCTGGCCAAGAACAATCATGGCTTGTGTGGAAAGCTTTAAACAGACTGCATGCTAGGGTAGGAAGATCAAGGGCTAATCTGAGAAAGTAGGGTTTCCCTGTAAATGACAGCCTGTGTGAATGCAGAGAAGAACAAACTGTCGCCCATATGATACGATGCACATGATGCCCCTCAACGTGCACTGAGGAGGATGGCAAGAGGAAATGCTGTTAATGAGGCCCAATATTGGATGGATGTCATCTAGCCCTTTTAATTCCTTTTTGTTTTAGATATGTTAATTATAGCTTTGCTGGTGGTGCCTCTGACATGAATAAAAAAAGAATCCAAAGATTCTTTGTTAAATTTCAAGGGAGGAACAGTTCCTGGAGAAATCTGAGGAAAGGTCTCCCTTAGAGTAGTGTCCTGGCACCATTACTCTTTAACAGTTTCACAAATGATCAACTGATGTTCCCATATTCCAGGAATTTCATCTATGGCAATGATCTTGGCTTTCCAGCTCTTAGGGACATGAAAGGAGCCTCATTTGGGTGTTCCCTGTGCAGAGTTTCTGTCACAAAAATCATTTCAACCCAGAATAATTTCTGACATGCAATTATTATTATTATCTTGCCTTGACAGTCCAAGGGGAGGGGACCTTTGAGACCATTGAGCACAAGTGAACCTCTGTATTAGAAAATCTTTCCTTCTATTATTAAAAAAAACAGCTGAAACCAAACCCTTTGAAAACACAGGTCTGTGTTAAAGAATCCCTAGCTGACCTTTTCCAATCCTGTGGCCACTATTGCATTTTCCAAATTTGCTGCCATATTTAGTGCAGCACTTTAACGACATCATCTTTTAGGGCTTTAAATAACTCAGTTGGAATATTGTCATCTTCACTAGCCTTGTTGTTAGTAATGTATTCTAGGACACGCTTGACTTCACACTCCAGGATGTCTGGCTCGAGGTCAGTGATCACACCATCGTGGTCAGTGATGCACTGCAAAAAAATTTACTACCTACTCTGTGGGCTGACCAAATCTGTGGGTGGGATCAAATCTGTGGGTGTGGCCAAACATCCTGCATTGTGGGCTATGGAGGTGGGTGTGGCCAACCAAGTGGGCATGGCCTCGGGGGATTTCCGCTACCGATTCTGCAGAACCTGACAGAACCTGCTGCAGTGCATCACTGATTGTGGTTTTCAGGAACATTAAGGTCCTTCTTGTAGAGTTCTTTTGTGTATTCTTTGCCAACTTTTCCTAATCAATGCTGCTTCTGTTAGGTCCCTACCATTTTTACCCTTTATTATGGCCATTTATGCTTGAAATGTTCCTTTGATTGCTCCAATTTTCTTGAAGAGATCTCGAGTTCATATTGGCTTTAGTATTATTCTCTGCCTTCCTGAGAAATCTTTTAAAGAAGAAATATTTTAGAATATTTTTTAAAAGGTTGTAACTAATGGCAATGGTTTTGTGTGTTTGCAGAATGGCTTCATTCTCCCTCTCAACACTGCTATGATGGAAATGTTTTCACATGGCAAATCAAGAGCATGCTACTAGAGTGAGGTAGAGACTGCCCTCCCTGCTCAATCCAAGAATAATCCCTGGTTAGGTGCTGAGAATTAGTTCCCGAATTGCCATCAAAAGTTGCACTCATGTATGACTATTATAGACTTTTTTTGTTTCTGAAGCTACACCACATCATACAGATTTTATCACCTATTTCCAGCTGCAGTCATTTTCCCTGCAACATTTTGGAAGGCATCATACATCTGATAGAAAGGCACAGTGGAATCTCACCTCCCCAAACTGGCCTTCTCCCAGTTTCTCCTTGAAAGTCAGCAGCTTCCTAGGAAACTCAGCCACAGCCACATCTTTTCCAGACAGTAAGTCCATGGTGATGGCAGGGACAGAATAGGTATTGCTGCCTGTTACCCCCTGCAGATTCACAATGTCTGCTTCTGCATAATGGGGGACCCCTTCAGCTACAGTGGTTTGGGCTGACTTGGCGACCCCACTGCAACCTGAAAAGAGAAGATAATTAATCATTGTCAGACTCACAAAGTAAAAACAAACAAACCTATTACTGTATATAGTTACCTATAAATGGTTAATTTGGAGGGTAATGAGGGCACACTAAGTTACATTTTAACAGCAATACAATGAATGAGGTTGAATTTACTTCCTTGGTGTAACTAGTAACAACTTCTACTTAATTACTTTTAAAGAGCATTTTAAGTAAAGATGTGCATTTTTAGATACAGCGCTTAGATTTCCCCAGTTCTGCCTAGGGAATTTTGGCAGCTGTAGTGCAAAAAACCATAGATGTGCAAATCTATAATTTTGAAGCATATTATTTAAGGCATATTTTCCAAGTTTTATGTTGTTCTCTTACCAGTTGGAGGAGGATAAAGAAAATAATGGTAAGTAAAAAGATAAGCAAAGAGAGGCAGAAACAAACTGAGTTCCTTTTCAACAAGAGAATAGAAATAGATGGCTTCTCAAACACTGTTACACAGAAATGGCCAAACGGTGTGGCAATGTTCAAAGATAGGAAATCCGTTTGAGGCTTGAATATGTAGTAATATAATATAATGTTTTATTCTGGTAGTTAATATATTCAGTATCTTCCAGTAGAGCAATACAACAAGTCCAATACATTGTGAAAGTCAACCGGTATGCAGACTCTTTCAGGAGAATTTCCCTTCATCAGACAACTTGACTTGCTAACTTTCCAATATCTGAAAATATATACAATATATATATAAAAATTAATTCTGAACTGGAATATTGCTACTGAGCTAAGTATAAAAGAGAAACCCACCTGGATATATAACATTTAGTTTTCAAAGGGTATCTTGTTTTCATGTTGCATCCAAACCTCTTTTCGTTTATTCATTTTGGGCTGTGGATGTTACTGTCTCAAAATATTACTCCCCTTATAAATCCTGCTGATAGGAAACCTGGTTTATAAGGGGAGTAATATTTTGAGACATCCACAGCCCAAAATGAATAAACGAAAAGAGGTTTGGATGCAACATGAAAACAAGATACCCTTTGAAAACTAAATGTTATATATCCAGGTGGGTTTCTCTTTTATACTTAGCTCAGTAGCAATATTCCAGTTCAGAATTAATTTTTATATATATATTGTATATATTTTCAGATATTGGAAAGTTAGCAAGTCAAGTTGTCTGATGAAGGGAAATTCTCCTGAAAGAGTCTGCATACCGGTTGACTTTCACAATGTATTGGACTTGTTGTATTGCTCTACTGGAAGATACTGAATATATTAACTACCAGAATAAAACATTATATTATATTACTACATATTCAAGCCTCAAACGGATTTCCTATCTTTGAACATTCTCAAACACTGTAACAAAGAGTGGGACTAGGCTTTGAGAAGTTTAGCCCAGGGATGCCCAAACCTTTTGGGCCGTGGGTCGGTCACGTGGTTCAGGGAGCACATTTTACTTCCACTTCCATGAGCAATGAGGGCTTTGTGGGCTGGATGAATTGGCGTCAGGGCCCAGATCTAGCCCCCGGACAATAGTTTGGGCACCCCTTGTTTAGTTACTGCAAGATCTAGTCACTGCAACTTTTGGAGTGATACAGCTTGGAGATGCAGGCAGAAGGAATATAGAACAGCAACATGGGATAACTACAAGCTCAGAAGGATAAAAAGCTAGGTATCTGGTTGCAGAATCAGAGGTTATATGTCTATTCCTCACTGTGCCTTCTGGGAGAAGAGACAGCCTTGTATAGCCATAGGCAAGCTACATAGTCTCAGGGTGTCCCCAGAAGAAGGTAAATCATTTCTGTATATTCTCTACGTAAAAAACCCTGGAATCAGAGCACTGTCATGTTTTTTAGATGTCCATCCAGATATACAGTATTCCATGACAGCAACATGGGATTCCAATCGGGCTACTACAGTCTTTGTAGCAGCCATTTATATCCCTCTGTGACTGTTCTTTTGAATTCCCTGTGCTATTTAACCTACCAAAGTCTGGGTTTATTAGGATCCTTTGCACCCTAGGTCCGTGATGGCGAACCTTGGCATTCCAGCTGTTCTTGGACTTCAATTCCCAGAAGCCCAGGTCCCTGTGAATCCACATGAATGGGTTTACTGCACATACATTTGTGTGGATTCACAGGGAGTCAGGCTTCCCCCTGGGAAAGGGTTTCTCCAGCCAAAGGTACCCCTGCGCTGTTAGCAAAAGGGATTCCTGCTGGTCCCCTTGTGGAAACAGCAGGGGGGGCTGTGATAATCCATTTCGCTATCAGCGCAAGGGTGTCTTTGGCCGGAGAAGCCCTTTCCCAGGGGGTAAGTGCTTCTCTGGCCAAAGGCACCCCATGTGCTGATAGCAAAATGGAGTTTCGCTGCCCCCTGTTGTTTCCATAAAGGAGCCAGTGGGAATTCCATTTGCTAACAGCGCAGGGATGCCTTTGGCCAGAGAAGCAATTTCCCAGGGGGAAAGCGCTTCTCCGGCCAAAGGCATACCTGCTCTGATAGTTTGATGTAGGCAGATTGATTGCACATGGAGCTGGCAGGCGGGCCAAACACTTCTTTATTTCAGCATGGTCAATCTGTACACAGGCACATGCAGGAGACCCAGCTCCTTATATACTGTATTTTAATTTCCCCCCAAAGGCACACATTGGTTGCAGTCGCAGTGACGTCATTGGGGACGTACTGCAAACCTTACTAAGGTCTGCCTAACCTAACTAAGGCTTGTTGCAACCTTCCTAAGGATCACCTATAGCAGGGAGGTTTCCCGCGCTAGTTGTTGATTGGGTGATTGGGGATGCATGGGCTGACCTTCCTCAGCTGCGCTATGGCTGGCAGCTGAGTTGCGTGTGGTGACTGATGAATTGCTTGCATACACAACATCCCTTCTCCCCTAGGATGGGACAAAGTCCCTTAACCATTGTGGCGGCCGGCGATTTCGCTGCGGCTGACCCGCCGGTTCAGCGGTATTGCCAGGGGCGCCGGGGCTCTCCCCTCGAGAGAACTGAAGAGTCCCATCGAATCCTGGCAGGGAAAGGGATGGGGTATTCCTGGCTTGGAGGGGGATGAGGGGACCGTTGGGAGAACTCAAAGCCCCGCTGCTCACTGGGACGAGTGGGGGAACACTCGCGAAAACTCCCCTCATCCTGAGACAAAAAATCAAACTGGGGATCTGCTTCTTCGGGCTGAAAGGCTGACTCTCATGGCTCCATGCAGCCTGTCATACTGAATCCTGTATTCCCCCCTTGGGTTAAGCGGGTGAGGGACAACCCTAACATTGATTCCTCTCTGTCACTCCCTTCAGTGAGTTCCTCTGGATCAGTCCCCCGGGTGGCTTCCATGACCCTTCTCCTAAGCTGGTCAACGTGTCTGCGCCACAGTAACCGTGAGTCTGTTATAACTTTGTACGATACTGGCCCAGTTTATTCTACCACCTCCCCAGGTACACGTGCTGGTCCTGAACTCACATAATTCCTGCAGTAGACTGGGTTGCCTGTCCCGAACACTTTTCTCTGCTCTACTGACACATTCTTACCCCTATCCTCCACCCTAGAAGGATCCAGGCAGTTGAGCAACGTTGTGATTCTTAGGAGCTCCGAGGGAGATTGTCCCGAGGCTAGTGGGGTGACCCTGTAGGTTATGAGGAATTGGCAGAGCTGTAGCTCCAGGTCCCCCAGACCCATCCTCCTTAGCGCCTCCTTCGTGGTTCGGACCAGGCGCTCTACTTGGCCGTTCGTGGCCGGGTGAAAAGGGGCAGAGGTGACGTGCCAGACTGCATTCCGCTTGAGGAATGCCTGGAATTCCGCGGACATGAAAGTGGATGCGTTATCCAAAATTAGCACATCGGAAATGCTGGAACAAACGAACATCCTTCTTAGATGTTTGATTGTGGCCGCGGAGGACGTGTTGCACATTGGAATGACCTCAAGCCATTTTGAGAATGCGTCGACCACGAGTAGGAACATTGTGCCCCTGAAGGGCCCCGCAAAGTCCATGTGGATTCTGGACCACGGACCGCGGGCTGTGTCCCACTCCCTGGGGGGTAACCTATGCTCCTCGGGCCATGATTGTTGGCAACCCTCACACCGGCCCACCAGTTTCTCTATATCTTCATCTGTATTGGGCCACAAGAAGTAGCTCCTTGCTAGAGCTTTTGACTTGATGATTCCCGGGTGGCTCGTGTGGAGCAGACAGAGCACCTTGGCTCGCAAAACCTCGGGAATGACTACTCTTTGGCCCCAGAGGCGGCACCCTCTCTCAAGCAAAAGCTCGAAGCACTTCCTGAAGAACGGTGCAAGTTCTTCGGAAGAGGACGTTAAGGGCCTGCCCTTCTTAACCCAAGCCAGCGTTTGTGACAAAACCTTGTCTTTGGCGGTTGCCTTGGTGATATCCGCAGGCACAATTGGGGGCGATTCGAGGGACTCGATGAGCAGCACCTGGTGCTCTTGCTCAACCTCACACTCGGGTTCCCCCAGCTCTGGTAGGGGAGACCTGGAAAGTGCATCCACGTGCGCAATGTCTTTCCCTGGGCGATGCACCAGCATGAACTAGTATGCGTTTAGGAAGATCACCCACCTTAACATTCTAGGGGACAAGATCTGTGGGGTGGGCTTGGTTGTGACAAAGATACCTAGGAGGGGCTTGTGATCCATGACAATGGTGAACTTCCTCCCATACAGGAAGTCGTGGAATTTCTTTGTCCATGCGATGATCGTGAGGGCCTCCCTGTCTGTCTGGGCGTAATTGCGCTCTGCCTTCGAGAGGTATCTCAAATAGAATGCAATTGGTGCCTCCCTCCCATTCTCAAACACGTAGCATAGGACAGCCCCGACCCCCACCGGTGAGGCATCACAAACTGGCACTATGGGCTTCTTGGAGTTGAGGTGAGTTAATATCGCCTTGGAAGAGAGAAGCCGCTTTAACTCACTGAATGCTCGATCTTGAACCTCCCCCCACCACCAGACTGCGTCCTTTTTCAGTAGGCGGTGCAGCAGCTCTGCCACAGATGCCTTCTGTGGAAGGAAGGAGTGGTAGAAATTCAGGAGCCCCAAGAACAACTGCAGTGACTGGTGTGGGGGCGTCCTGAATGGCCGCAACCTTTGACTTTGAGGGCTTTACCCCATCGGGGGTGATCCAAAACCCCAGGAATTCTACCTCATTTGCGTAAAAGACACACCTATCCCTTCTTAGGCAAAGTCCAGACCTTTAAAACACAGACAGCACCCGGTCTAACCTCTGGGCTAGCTCTGACTCATCCCCAGCAGTTATCAATACATCGTCGAAGTATGGCAATACCCCGTGGAGTCCCTTAAGTAGGTATTCCACAAGCGCCTGAAATATACCAGGAGCTGAGTTCACGCCAAACTGGAGGCATGTCACTTTAAAGGCACCCTTGTGCATCACTATTGTCTGGGCAGCTGTGGCCACAGGTGTGACTGTTAACTGCTGGTAAGCCTGTGCTAGGTCCAGCTTCGCAAAACACCTCCCCCCATGTAACTTGGCCAGCAAGTGGCTAACTACCGGCACCGGGTAGGCATTGGGGCGGATTGCCTTATTGATAGTACACTTGTAATCAGCACAAATCCTAACCTCCCCATTAGATTTCATGGCTGTTACAATCGGAGTCTCCCACTCCACGGAGTCCACTGGAACCAAGATCCCCTGACCCACCAGTTTGTCCAACTCCGCCTCTATTTTGTCCTTTAGTGCAAAAGGCACTCTGCGTGGCTTGAGGCACATGGGGCGGACGGAAGGGTCCATATCAAAGTCCACGGGAGGCCCCTTGTATTCCCCAAGTCCTTTTCTGAAAACTGTCGGGTGTGCATTGCACACGTCTTGGATGGGGTCGCCTTGGACAGCGTTGATTCCAGTCAATGAAATTCCCAGCGGTTCAAACCACTGGTTCCCCAGAAGGCAACTGGACCCCCCCTTAAGGACCACTAAGGGCAACTTCCTAGTGAAGTTCTTAAAACGGACGGTGAAGTCCCCCACCCCCAGGACTGGGATGTAACTTCCCTGAACATCCCACAAGTTCGTTTTGAGAGTTCTTAGTTTGCGTGGTTCTTAGGGGTATACGCAGGAACTCGGTCTGCGAGATTATGGAGTAGGCAGTCCCTGAGTCCACCTCCATCTTCACCTGGACCCCCTGCAACAGTACCTTAACAAAGAAACGGGTGTGCCAGTCCGACACACGTCTCACCACTGTGTCTCCCATATGCACCTTCCCGACTTTCTGGTCCTTCCAGCGGCTGGTCCGGTCAGGGTCTCAGTCTCTGTGTTGTCTGCACACCTTCGCGATATGGCCCAAATGCCCGCAGTTGTGGCACTCTGCCTTCTTGAAGGGGCACTTCCTCCGGTCGTGTGTGCCCCCGCAACCCTCGCAGCGTCTGCTTGCTTCGGCGGTGTCTCTCCTCTCGGAAGATCTTTTCCTCACCTTCTGGACCTCGGGTTCGCTTTCACTCTCGCTGAGGTCAGATGAGGACATGGTGGCGGCTCCCACAGCTCTCGGCTCTTGCTCCCTGCGAGACTAGCAGCTGTGGACCTGCACAGTGGAAGACGGGTTCCCTGAGGTGCCGGTTCTTGCCCGACACGCCCGCACCCCGTCCTTGACCACCTCTGCAGCCTGGGCAGCCCTGAGGACCTGTTCAAAGGTGATGTCCTCATCCCGGGCCAACAGTCTCCACTGGGTCTCCTCATCCTGCATGCCAAGGAGGAGGCGGTCTTGCAGTGCCTCGCTCAGGAAGGCTCCCCAGCAGTAAGGGACGGCCGCCAGTCTCAGCGCGGCGACATACTCCACCACACTCTCCCCTGGCTGTTGATCGTGCTGGTGAAAGGCCAGTCGTGCCGGGAACACGGACACCTTCAGCCGGAAGTGTGCCCACAGCACGTTCAGGATCTCGCCGAGGGGGACCGACCTTAGGGCCCTCGGCATCAGGAGGTTCCGTGCCAGCTCCAGGGTCGGCAACCCGCACTGAGCCAGTAGGCAGGCTCGTCTCTGAGCTTCGTCTTCGATGCCCTCAGCGTCCATGGCGTACAGGAACTGCTCCTCGTACAGGTCCCATGACTCGGGCTTCAAGGTGTCAAACAGTGCGAGGGTTACCCTGTGGGAAGCCATTATCCTACCTTCGTCGCCAATTTGATGTAGGCAGATTGATTGCACACAGAGCCAGCAGGCGGGCCAAACACTTCTTTATTTCAGCATGGTCAATCTGTACACGGGCACATGTAGGAGACGCAGCTCCTTATATACTGTATTTGAATTTCCCCCCAAAGGCACTCATTGGTTGCAGTCGCAGTGACGTCATTGGGGATGTACTGCGAACCTTCCTAAGGTCTGCCTAACCTCACTAAGGTTGCAACCTTCCTAAGGATCACTTATAGCAGGGAGGTTTCCCGCGCTAGTTCTTGATTGGGTGATTGGGGACGCATGGGCTGAGCTTCCTCAGCTGCGCTATTGCTGGCAGCTGAGTTGCGTGTGGTGACTGATGAATTGCTTGCATACACAACAGATAGCAAAATGGAGTCTCGCTGGTCCCCTTGCGCAAAAAACAGGGGGACCAGCAAGAATCCCTTTTGCTAACAGTGCAGGGTTGCTATTGCCCTAGGAAGTGCTTTACCCCTGGGAAAGTACTATTCAGGGCAAAACCAACCCTGCACTGTTAGCGAAAGAGATGCACTTCCATGGCGAAAATCGTGTATGAATCATCCCATAGGGAATGTATCATACAGCGATTTTTTCGTACAACGATGGACCCATTGGAACCAATTAAAATCGTTATATGGAGTTTTACTGTAATAAGAAAATAAGATTTCCTGTAAGAAAAGAACAAGATACCTCATGGCATGGATTGACTCTAAAGGTTGGGATAACTAGCAATCTTACATGTTGCTAGCACAGGGCATAATTAGAAGGAATTTTTGTGGGCTAAAGTGGACTTTCTGTCTTTCAGCACTAACCAATTAATGAAGTTCTCACTGTCTCTTGTTACAAAATCATACTCAAAGAGTATTTATCAATGGAGCCTCCTCAAACTGGGAGGGAGAACAATGGGGGGGGGGGGTAACACAAACACAGTATTGAGCCTAGTGTTATTCAACATTTTTATTAGTTATTTGGAGAAGGAAGTGTAGGGAATACTTATCAAATTTGTCAATAAAGTTTAACAGGAGGAAATGCAAAGTTCTACACCTGGGGGGAAAGCAACCAAACCCACCATTGCAAGATGGAGGATCTATCTTGAGATGTCTAGACATGAAGATCCTCTCCTGAAACTCTTTTCATGGCTCCCTTGGCAGATGTAACTGAAGGGAGTGTGGTGACCTAGGAGCTCTAGTTATTGCTGTGGGCCTGCATTTAATCTAATTTACTCCTTGGGTGGATATAAAAGTAATCAGAGGCTGAAGTTAGAACAGGGGGTTCATCACACCATGGTGAGGCTGCTTTGATAGGAATAAGACTAAGTACTAACGGTACTGACCTGCTTCTTCCTCTGCTGGGGTGAAATCTGGCAGTTTGCGGATCAGTCGAGTTGGCTCCTGGTAGTCTGGACCCAAGGGAAAGATGCGGTCATACGTACAATTAGATTCTCTCTCACAGGATGACGTGGAGTGGTTGTGGTTCAACATACTAGACTCACTGGGTAGAGAGAGGCTGACCGTCATTTCATCATCCAACATCTGCCGAGAAGCCTGGGGAAGAGGAGAAAATACATGGAGGTCTCTTTTTCACTACAAAATAGCAAACAGAGAGAGGATGAGTGTTTGAATTGATACAAAGATAAAGTGTTTGAATTGATACAAAGTAAAGTGTACCAACATTTTTTGTGCAAAGACATACAAACATTTACATTATACAGAACCCTTTATGTCACCTTCCTGCCAACCTAGCAGTTCGAAAGCAAGAAATTGCAAGTAGATAAATAGATAAACTTCGGTGGGAAGGTAAACAGCATTCTGCGTACTCCGATGTTGAGGCATGGCTGCCACATGTCCACAGAAATGTCTGCAGATGCAGACAGCGCTGGCTCTTTGGCTATAAACAGAGATGAGCACTGAACCCTAGAGTTGGATACAACTGGATTTCGAGCAAGGGCGACCTTTACCTTTACCTTATGCCACCTATTTTTCATACCACAGTTATGCTAAAAAAAAACAAAAAGGAAAGGGTGGTCCTCATAGAACACAGAAGTCTTTCCCAATAAAAGCAACTAGTTCTAGATAATCCCTTCAGCTATAGCATAAATGTTGTTACTCCAAAAATGCACGTCGTCTTCTTTCATGTCCTGATCAAACCCTGGACAACCAAAACGAAGCCACTTTCTTGGTTTTGTCATTGGCCAAACTAGGTCCTCATAGGTGCATGTTTCTGACAGCAGTTGGCAGACCAGTAAATGAGCCAGATTCTGTATCTCTCCACATTCACATCATGTGTTGTTGTCCACCAGCAGCCCCCACTTGAACATGTTGGTCTTGCATTTAGGGACTCCATCCTTCAGCTTATTCAGGGTCCTCCAAGTGACATTGGGGAGGTTGAGATCCTCAGCTATATCCTCCTTTAATGTTGTTCCTTGTCCAGTGAGCTCCTTCTTCCATCTTCTAATTTGATTTTGCTCTTGTGTACCCCAAGGATGTTTGTTCTTGCCATGAAGCTCTTCTTGGATCTGAGCCACCAGACTTGAGATACATATCCATTCAGAGGATGTAGAGGATCATTCTCTTGCTTAGTTCTCTCAGTGTTCGCTGCTACTTTTCTCTTGATCTTAGGTGGATCAATACCAACAAGAGGGTATATTTTCTCAGTCGTCTTACCTTTTCTAATATCTTCTGCCAAAATTGTCTCCAAAGAATGATTACAATGATGGCCACCAAGATAAAAATGATGGCCACAAGACAGCCAATCAAGATGCGAGTGTTGCTGTCATCCACTTTTAGGGTGGGATCTGTTTGAAGAGAAACATGCAGTGAGCTTTAGGTGAACTTCTGAAAACAAAGGCTTGCAAGCTATGCACAATCTCTTGTCATAGGTTCCATTCTTTCCCTGTTACTCTCTAAGTCAGTGATGGTGAACCTATGGCACATGTGCCAGAGGTGGCACTCAGAGCCCTCTCTGTGAGCACCCATGCAGTCACCCCAGCACAGAGTTCATCCCGCCCCCTGCCCAGCAGCCCAATGAGACTTGGCCCTGAGTACTTCACAAGGTCAGAGTAGATATATGATGGTGGGGTCCACATTTGTTTTCTCATGACTGTTCTATTCACCTATAAAATGGGACTGTGGTGGCTCAGTGGATAAGAAGCTCACCTTGTTAGCTGGAAAGTCAGCAAGTTGGCAGTTCGAGACCCGAGGATTGCATGACGGAATGAGTGTCTGTCTCTGTCCCAGCCAAACTAGCAGTTTGAAAGCAAGAAATTGCAAATAGATAAATAGGGACCACTTTGGTTGGAAAAGATCTTGGGGACATGAAAGGAGCCTCCCCTGAGTGGAGTTCCTCCAGCAAAAATCCTTTCAATCCAGAAAGCACCTTTGGGTGCTTCTGACATGATAAAAAACCCTATGAAATGTATTTGCAATATTCATAAGCCCAGTGCGAGTGAAGAATTCTTCCTCCCTTTGTGCTCCCTCATTGTTCATTCCTTCAAAAACTCTTCTCTAATCCAGCCTCCTGCCTATGGCACTCTCTAGATCTATGGTTGCCAACATGGGACTCACACTCTACCGGGGTGTGTGAGTTGGTTTTTAAAGGGGGCGATTTGAGAATGAGTTATCAACAGTTAATGGCCTTTTAGGCTTCCTCCATGTGAATAGGAGTTCACTTTTTGAATAATAAGAATTATACGTTAGGGGGGATAAGGATTCTAGAGATGCTTAGGTGGGGCATGGCCAAAAAGAAAGGTTGGGAAACAATGGTCTAGATCAAGCCTTCCCCACATTTGTGGCATCCAAGTGTTCTAGTTTGTAATTCTCATTATATCCAAATACCATGGCATACGAACATGGTGCATAAGGATCATGCTAGTTACAATCTAATACAGTAGAACCCCATATAACAAAAAAAACTCCATTCCTTAGAGCTCTTCAGTATACGTTTTTTAATTATACGGATCCCTATAGGTGATGCACCATATAACGAAAAGAAAATATTCGTTATACGAATCACCATTGGCAATACCCCGTACAATGAATTTTTGTTGTTGTTGTTGTACAGGGTATTGCCAATGGTGATCCGTATAACAAACCTTTTTCTCATTATACGGTTATACGTTATATTGGCAATAGCACAAAAATGCTTTGTTGTACAGATTTTTCGTTATACGAAGTGTTCGTTATACAAGGTTCCACTGTACATGAAGGGAATATCAAGCAGAGAAAGCGCTGACATAAACTATTGCCTATAGACAGTACTTTAGTGCATATTTTTAGTATAAATACTGTTGGGACTGCAGTGGCTCAAGTGGCTAAGACGCTGACTGGAAGGCGGGAGGTCAGCAGTTCAATTCCTGAGTACTGCAGGATGGAATGAGCTCCCGTCTTTGTCCCAGCTCCTGCCAACCTAGCAGTTCAAAAGCAAGAAATTGCAAGTAGATAAATAGGGACCACTTCGGTGGGAAGGTAAATAGCGTTCCATTCACTCCAGTGTCTAGTCATGCCTGCCACATGTCCATGGGAACATCTGCAGAAGCAGACAGCACTGGCTCTTCAGCTTTGAATCAGAGTTGAGCACTGAACCCTAGAGTCGGATACGACTGGCTTTCAAGCAAGGGCGACCTTTACCTTTACTGTTGGGGACAAGCAATGCATTTTTATTTGTTTAGCCTTGGGACTAGATTCAGAGCTAGCATTTTAAAAAGAAGGGGCTGCAATGACTCAATGGTTAAGAAGCTTGCCTTGTTAGCTGGAAGGCCAGCAAGTCGGCAGTTCGAGATCCAGGTACTGCATGATAGTTTGAGCACCCGTTTCTGTACCAGCTCCTGCCAACCTAGCAGTTCGAAAGCAAGAAATTGCAACTAGGTAAACGGGGACCACTTCGGTAGAAAAAGATCTTGGGGACCTGAAAGGAGCATCATTTGGGCGCCCCCTGAGCAGAATTTCTCCAGCAAAAATCCTTTCAACCCACAATAATTTCTGACACGAAATTATTATAACAGGAAAATTCCATTTCCTTCAATACTGATGTGTTCCATTTCACAATATAATTCATATCTTTCTGAATAAAAATATATAAAATATGTGTATCTTGAATAGGTATTTTTTATTTTAAAAATGAGAGTGTATGCACATAAGTTTTTATTTATTTTATTTATCTTATATCATGCTAAATAATAAATAATAAATCTTTATTGTTACGGCCGGAGGCCAGTACAGTCATCACAGAATAAACAAATATAACCAGATGGCACTGCCACAATCTCTCATTGGAGCATTTAGCAAGTCATTACCAGTCCTAATATTGCTTAACATTACCAAACTACTCTTACCGACTATGTTAAAAGAAACCTTATTTCTGCGCATACTGATTTTTTACCTTGTTTTTGCGTATGCTTATAGCTCGCCATGAAAATCTAGCCACAGCGGCTGTCAGTTCTTTAGATCTATCTGACAGAAGAGTTCTCAGTACATTATTGTTACTGTTTACCAGATTAGGGAATACGTTAAAAAGCTCCCTTCTGAGATTATCATAAAAAGGGCACTCGAGAAGGACATGTTCTGAGGTTTCTACCTTGTTAGTTTGACATGGCCATATACGCTCTCTGACTGGTATCTTCTTGAAGAAACCCTCCCTAAAAGCGGAGGGAAGCATATTGTAACGAATAAGGGTAAATGACCGTCTGTGATCTGGGTTGATCAATAGGGACAGGTAAGATGCGGGCCTAACCACTAAAAAGTAGCCTATCAAATAAGGGTGAGGATAATTTGCTTAAATCAGTTTGTCGGTGTATATCAAGGATCCTTTATCTAATTGATTCTCTAGCACAGGCCAGACCTATAGAAAGAATGTAAAGTTTTGAAAAGCCATATGTTGTCAATATCCTTTCTAGAACAGTTATCCATGTAGGCGCTGTTGGTTCAGACAATATGAATTCAAGTAGGCCAGATGGAGCAAATAGCAATTTTAACCAATGCATGGCAGCGCCATATATATCATGCTCTTTTTTCACCTTTTTGATATAGTGGTAAATTGATTTGACTAAGTGGCCACCCATCAATTTTGAGCCAATCAATGACATCAGCTGTCTAATTTATGTAAATTAAACTTACACATTTAAATTTGTTTATAGGCTACTTTTTCTTCTAGAAAGTAGAACGTAAGAAAGCAAACCAAAATATAAATAAAGCCAAGTTTTACATTTGTTTATAACCTGTTAGGAAGTCTGGAAGAAGGGAACTGCTAGCAATGTTCTCAATCTAATTTTCTTTCTTTCTATCTATCTATCTATTTATTTATTTATTTATCTGTCATATTTGTATCACCGCCCCCTCACCGAAGTGACTCCGGGAGGCTAACAGATAAGGTATAAAAGACATAAACAAGAAATGCCACAGTAAAATCATTTAAAACCATCAGTATTTTAAAAAACCACCCACCTATTCTTTAAAAGAGAGGGAGGATCTTGGTTATTTATACGAACCAGCGGGTGGGGGTCACCTCCCCATTAGTGCCCCACACCTGCCCTGCCAGCCAGGTTTTCAGTTCTTTCCTAAAGGGTAGCAATTCTGTCTGCAGCTGTAACTCTATTGGCAGGAGGTTCCATAGGACTGGTGCGGACACAGAGAAGGCCCTCCTTCTTGTGCTAGAGAGACGAGCCACTTTAGCTGGTGGTACAATTAGAGAGCTCCTCTGGTCCACTCTAGTTGGATGGACAGATGTTCTCTTAGATATCCTGGCCCACTACCATGTAGGGCTTTAAAGGTCATCACCAGCACCTTGAATTTTACCCGGAGGCATACAGGTAACCAGTGCAGCTCCCGGAGCAGAGGTGAGGCATGGGTATAACGCCCGCATCCCATCACCACCCGGGCCGCCGCATTCTGGACCAGCTGCAGTTTCTGAATGGTTGTCAAGGGCAGCCCTACAGTCTCTTATTTTATACTGATGGTCTTTTGTACATGCATGATTCCTTCTTCTTGCTGCTATTTTTTTCCTGATTCTGTGTATTGTAGTTTCATCATACTCACAAATAAAATATACATCAATATTGAAATTATTGGCACTGTTTTTGAAAATATTTCTTGAAAAAAAGAGCTTTGAACATATAATTAGCTGCACATACCATAAGTAGTTGGAGTTATAGAAGATTCTGGAAGTGTTCCAGAATTGTTGTACATGGTTGCATCTAACAAAACAAGAAAGCATTATCAGTCTAGGCCACAGCAGGTAGTAAGTTATTGGAAACTTTTATTTAAAAAAAAACCTTTAATCTGATTTTCAATAGCTCAGTGTTTTAGGTATTTGGTGGCAGAACCAAAGGTTGGACATTTGGTTCCCTGCTGTGCCTCTTGCAAGAGGATCCAGCCTGTGTAGCCATGGGAAAATTGCACAGTTCTCGATTTCCCAGAAGAAGTGAATGGTACCTAGAAATCCCTGGAAAGAGACACCATAAGTCAGAATTGACTTGATGGCATGCAATTATTATTACTACAAGACATTCAGTGCAAAGTGGGATGGTACTTCAAGACCACCTATTTCACCTCACTTCAACACATTTACTTACTGTAATATAATTATGATAATTTGATGCACATAACTCCATTGCTTCCTGTGCAGTAATAAGCAGTAATAAACATGTATCTCATCTTTCTAAAGGTTTCACCAATTAGAAATAAAAATACCACAAACCTAACAGTTTAAAATATACCTAGGTAAATTGAGCAGGCCCTTTATACAGTTTGCAAAGGTGAGGAGGATAGTTCTCTTAAGGGAGAAGTTTCAGCCAGTGTTAGAGCATGTGCTTTGAATGCAGAGAGCACCAGAGTCAGTCCTTGGCATTGTCAGAAGAAAGTTCAGTTCTGACCAAGCTACACAAAACATTTCTGTCTGAGGCAGTCCTGGTAACAGAAGCCCAATGGTTTGACTTATTATCGCATGAGACAGCATAGGAAAAAGAATGGCTTTAACTCAGACAAAGTGCAGAACATCCCACACTAAGTTAAAGATAGTGGGGGAAATAGACATTAAGACAGGGGTTCCCAAACTTTTTGGGCCGTGGGCCACTGGCATGGTTCAGGGGGGCCAGTCACTATGGCCTGGGGGCCGGCTCCGGCTCCCTACACCAATTCATCCAGCCCACTAAGCCCTCGTTGCTCCTGGTAGCGGAAGTAAAATGCGGCCTTATGGGCATGTTTTACTTCCACTCCTGGGAGCGATTAGGGCTTTGTGGGCTAGATGAAATGGCATCAGGGGCCAGAGCCGGGCCCCGGGCTGTAATTTGGGCACCACTGCATTAAAAGATGAATAACTGCACCCCTTCCAAATTCCTATATTAAGAGAAAGAACTACTTCCAGCCATCAACCTGTCTTACTACCTTGCAAGTGAAACCCATACAGTATTTACCCTTCAATAACCAATCACAAAACTAAAGACACTAAATATGTGAGGAAAAAACACATACTATTTTAAGAGTTGAAGCATTTTTCCTCTGGGGGAAAAACCCATGATAAAAGTATTGACTAGTTTAATGTCAGCTAGTAGCCCGGGGTGGGTCTGGGTGGGTGCAGGGGGAGCATTGTCTTGTTCCTTTGCCTCTCTGTCTTGCACACATATAGAGTTCATCCTGCCTCTCTGTCCAGTATCATGCCTGTGTCATACCTGATTGGAAGGTGATCTCACTGAACATCATCCAGCTGTCAGCAAAGTAGAATTGGCATTTGATAGCACTGGCCATGCGATGGAGGAGGGGTATTGTGACAAATCGGGCACTGGGGTTCACATCATCTAACACCAACACTGAGGAGATACCATTGGGCTCCCACTCGTTCGCATCAGAACGGAACTGGCACTGCACTTCCTTGAAAATCTTCACTCCCTTGGCAAACATGTTGTTGCAATGAACCTATATGGGTAAGACAGGAGAAGCATTAGTCTAGAACCAAATAAATGATGTTAGATAAAATAAAGTGTGAATTCCCATTCAAAGTTAAAATGTCTATTGTACTTTGGACATATTAATGAGAAGAAAAGATCCACTGGAAAGAAAATTAATGCTAGGAAAAGTGGCAGTAGGAAAAGAGGAAGATCTAAAATGAGATGGATTGAATTAATAAAGGAAGTCATGACTTCTATTCTGCTGCCATAAAATCAGAAGCAACTTCATACAACAATTGTGACATAAGCAAAATTAGCTCCTAGTAGATGTCTCATTGGGCTTACTATTCCAAAAGGCCTATTGTCTTTAAACTAGTTTAAACTAGGTTTACAATTTGTTTTTAAATTATTTTTTGAAGAATGTTAAATGACTAATCTATTTCATTGGGAGACCTAGTGAGCAGGAAAACAACAAAACTTCACTCTTTTACCACTAGCACACATGTCAAACAGCTATAGACATGGTAATTTGAACATAAACCTGTTTAGTTATCAAAAAGAAGTGATCAGTGGCTCAAGTGGCTAAGACACTGACTGGAAGGCAGGAGGTTAGCGGTTCGATTCCCGAGTACTGCAGGACGGAATGAGCTCCCATCTTTGTCCCAGCTCCTGCCAACCTAGCAGTTTGAAAGCAAGAAATTGCAAGTAGATAAATAGGGACCACTTCGGTGGGAAGGTAAACAGCGTTCCGTGCACTCCGGTGTCTAGTCATGCCTACCACATGACCATGGAAATGTCTGCAGAAGCAGACAGTGCTGGCTCTTTGGCTTTGAAACAGAGATGAGCACTGAACCCTAGAGTCAGATATGACTGGCTTTCGAGCAAGGGAAACTGTTGTGTATGCAAGCAATCATCAGCCACCACCCGCAACTCAGCTGCCAGCCATAGCGCAGCTGAGGAAGCTCAGCCCATGCGACCCCAATCACCCAATCAGCAACTAGCGCAGGAAACCTCTCCGCTATAGGTGATCCTTAGGAAGGTATGCAACTAACCTTAGTTAGGTTTGGTGAACCTTAGGAAGGTACGCAGTACGTCCCTAATGACGTCACTGCTACCGCAACCAATGAATGCCTTTGGGGGGAAATTCAAATGCAATGTATGATATAAAAGGAGCTGCGTCTCCACCATTTGGTTATGTACAGATTGACCATGCTGCAATAAAGAAGTGTTTGGCCCGCCTGCTGGCTCCGTGTGCAATCAATCTGCCTACATCAAATTGATGACGAAGGTGGGATGATGGCTTCCCATGGAGTTACCCTCACTACGTTCAGCACCTCTAAGCCTGAGTCATGGGATCTCTACGAGGAGCAGTTCCTGTTCACCATGGACGCAGAGAACATTGAGGGCGAAGCGCAAAGACTAGCCTGCCTACTGGCTCAGTGCGGGTTGCCAACCCTGGAACTGGCGAGGAACCTTCTAATGCCGAGGGCCTTAAGGTCGGTACCCCTCAGCAAAATCCTCGCTGCGCTGCGGGCACATTTCCGCCAGAAGGTGTCCATGTTCTCTGCACAACTGGCCTTCCACCGGCGTGACCAACGGCCCGGAGAGAGCGTGGCGGAGTTCATCGCCATGCTGAGACTGGCGGCCATCCCTTGCCGGTGGGGAACGTTCCTGACCGAGGCGCTGCAAGACCGCCTCCTACTCGGCATGCGAGGTGAGGAGGCCCAGCGGAGACTGTTGGCCCGGGACGAGGACATCACGTTTGAGCAGGTCCTCTGGGATGCCCAGGCTGCAGAGGCGGTCAGGGACGGGGTATGGGTGTGCCGGGCGAGAACTGCAGCCTCAGGGAACCCGTCGTCTGCCGTGCAGGCCCACTGCTGCTCGTCTCGCAGGGAGCAAGAACCGAGAGCCATGGCAGCTGCCGCCATGTCTTCATCTGACCTCAGCGAGAGTGAAAGTGAACCCGAGGTCCAGAAGTGAGGAAAAGACCTTCCGAGAGGAGAGACACCGCCGAAGCAAGCATACGCTGCGAGGGGTGCGGGGGCACACACAACCGGAAGCGGTGCCCCTTCAAGAAGGCAGAGTGCCACAACTGCGGGCATTTGGGACACATTGCGAAGGTGTGCAGACAACGCAGAAGCCGAGACCTTGACCGGACAAGCCGCTGGAAGGATGAGGGCAACGGGAAGGTGCAGAAGGTGCATGCGGGAGACACAGTGGTGAGACGCTTTTTTTAAGGTACTGTTGCAAGTGGTCCAGTTGAAGATGGAGGTGGACTCAGGGACTGCCTACTCCATTGTCTCGCAGACCGAGTTTCTGCGAATACCCCCTAGGGACCGCCCCAAACTTAAAGCCCTCAAAACGAACTTGCGGGATGTTCAGGGAAATTACATCCCAGTCCTGGGGGTGGGGGATTTCACCGTCTGGTTCAAGAACTTCACTAGGAAGTTACCCTTAGTGGTCCTGAAGGGGGGATCCAGTTGTTTCCTGGGGACCCAGTGGTTTGAACCGCTGGGAATTGCATTGACTGGAATCAACGCCGTCCGAGGTGACCCCATTCAAGATGTGTGCAACGCACACCCGGCAGTCTTCAGGAAAGGACAAGGGGCCACCTGTGGACTTTGATATGGACCCTTCCGTCCGCTCCGTGCGCCTCAAGCCGTGCAAAGTGCCTTTCGCACTAAAGGACAAAATAGAGGCGGAATTGGACAAACTGGTGGGTAAGGGGATTTTGGTTCCGGCAGACTCCGCGGAGTGGGAGACACCAATTGTAACTGCCATGAAATCTAATGGGGAGGTTAGGATTTGTGCTGATTACAAGTGTACTGTCAATAAGGCAATCCGCCCCAATGCCTACCCGGTGCCGGTAGTTAGCCACTTGCTGGCCAAGTTACATGGGGGGATGTGTTTTGCGAAACTGGACCTAGCACAGGCGTACCAGCAGTTAACAGTCACACCTGTGGTTGCAGCTGCCCAGACAATAGTTACGCACAAGGGTGCCTTTAAAGTGACACGCCTCCAGTTCGGCGTGAACTCAGCTCCAGGTATATTTCAGGCGCTTGTGGAACGCCTACTTAAAGGACTCCCCGGGGTGTTGCCATACTTCAACGATGTATTGATAACAGCTGGGGATGAGTCAGAGCTGGCCCAGAGGTTAGACCGGGTGCTGTCTGTGTTTGAGAAGGCTGGGTTACGCCTGAGAAGGGACAAGTGCGTTTTTTACTCAAATGAGGTAGAGTTCCTGGGGTTTTGGATCACCCCCAATGGGGTAAAGCCCTCAAAGTCAAAGGTTGTGGCCATTCAGGACGCCCCCACACCAGCCACTAAGTCAGAGCTGCAGTTGTTCTTGGGGCTCCTGAATTTCTACCACTCCTTCCTTCCACAGAGGGCATCTGTGGCAGAGCCGCTACACCGCATACTGAAAAAAGACGCAGTCTGGTGGTGGGTGAAGGCTCAAGAGTGAGCGTTCAGTGAGTTAAAGCGGCTCCTCTCTTCTGAGGTGATATTAACTCACTTCGACCCCAAGAAGCCCATAGTGCTAGTGTGTGATGCCTCACCGGTGGGGGTGGGGGCTGTCCTCTGCCACGTGTTTGAAAATGGGATGGAGGCTCCGATTACATTCTACTCGAGATCCCTCTCAAAAGCAGAGCGCAACTATGCCCAGACAGACAGGGAGGCCCTCACGATCATCGCAGGGACCAAGAAATTCCACGACTTCCTGTATGGGAGGGAGTTCACCATTCTCACAGACCACAAGCCCCTCCTAGGTATCTTTGTCACGACCAAGCCCACCCCACAAATCTTGTCCCCTAGAATGTTAAGGTGGGCGATCTTCCTAAACGCGTACCAGTTTATGGTGGTGCATCGCCCAGGGAAAGATATCGCACGTGCGGATGCGCTTTCCAGGTCTCCCCTACCAGAACTGGGGGAACCCGAGTGTGAGGTTGAGCACACCAGGTGCTGCTCATCGAGTCCCTCGAATCACCTCCAGTTGTGCCTGCAGATATCGCCAAGGCAACTGCCAAAGACAAGGTTTTGTCCCAAGTGCTGGCTTGGGTTAAGAAAGGCTGGCCCTTAACGTCCCCTTCCGAAGAACTCGCATCGTTCTTCAGGAAGCACTTTGAGCTTTCGCTCGAGAGAGGGTGCCTCCTCTGGGGCCAGAGAGTAGTAATTCCCGAGGTCTTGCGAGCCAAGGTGCTCCGTCTGCTCCACACGAGCCACACGAGAATCATCACGTCAAAAGCTCTAGCAAGGAGCTACTTCTGGTGGCCCAATATAGATGAGGATATAGAAAACTGGTGGGCCGGTGTGAGGTTGCCAACAATCACGGCCCAAGGAGCATAGGCTACCCCCCAGGGAGTGGGACACAGCCCGCGGTCCGTGGTCCAGAATCCACGTTGATTTTGCGGGGCCCTTCAGGAGCACTATGTTCCTACTCGCAGTCGACGCATTCTCGAATGGCTTGAAGTCATTCCAATGCGAAACACGTCCTCCGTGGCCACAATCAAACATCTGAGAAGGATGTTCGTTTGCTTTGGTATTATCGATGTGCTAATTTTGGATAACGCATCCACTTTCATGAGCGCTGAATTGCAGGCATTACTCAAGCGGAACACAATCAGGCACATCACCTCTGACCCCTTTCACCCGGCCACGAATGGCCAAGTAGAGCGCCTGGTCCGCACCACGAAGGAGGCACTAAGGAGGATGGGTCCGGGGGACCTGGAGCTACAACTCTGTCAATTCCTCATAAGCTACAGGGTCACCCTATTAGCCTCGGGGCAATCCCCTCGGAGCTCCTAATGTGGAGAAGAATCCCAACATTGCTTGACCGCCTGGATGCTTCTAGGGTGGAGGATAGGGGTACGGATGTGTCAGTAGAGCAGAAAAAGGTGTTTGGGGCAGGCGACCCGGTCTACTGCAGGAATTAAGTGAGTTCAGGAGCAGCGTGGGTACCTGGGGAGGTGGTAGAGCAAACCGGGCCAGTATCGTACAAAGTTTTAACAGACTCAGGGTTGCTGTGGCGCAGACACGCTGACCAGCTTAGGAGAAGGGTCACGGAAGCCACCCGGGGGAGCAATGCAGAGGAACCCACTGAGGGGAACGACAGAGAAGAATCAACATTAGGGTTACCCCCCACCCGTTTAACCCAAGGGGGGAATACAGGATTGAGCATGACAGGCTTCAGGGAACCACGGGAGTCGGTCTTTCAGCCCGAGGAAGCAGACCCCCTGTTTGATTTTTTGTTTCAGGATGAGGGCAGTTTTCGCGAGTGTTCCCCCACTCGTCCCAGTGAGCAGCGGGGCTTTGAGTTCTCCCAACGGTCCCCTCATCCTCCCCAAGCCAGGAATACCCCAGCCCTTCCCTTGCCAGGATTCGATGGGACTCTTCAGTTCTCTCGAGCGGAGAGCCCAAGCATTGCAGGCGCCCCCACAATGGTTAAGGGACTTCGTCCCATCCTAGGGGGGAGGGATGTTGTGTAGGCAAGTAATCATCAGCCACCGCACACAACTCAGCTGCCAGCCATAGCGCAGCTGAGGAAGCTCAGCCCATGCGACCCCAATCACCCAATCAGCAACTAGCGTGGGAAACCTCCTCGCTATAGGTGATCCTTAGGAAGGTATGCAACTAACCTTAATTAGGTTAGGTGAACCTTAGGAAGGTACACAGTATGTCCCTAATGACGTCACTGCTACCACAACCAATGAGTGCCTTTGGGGGAAAATTCAAATGCAATGTATGATATAAAAGGAGCTGCGTCTCCACCATTTGGTTATGTACAGATTGACCATGCTGCAATAAAGAAGTGTTTGGCCCGCCTGCTGGCTCCATGTGCAATCAATCTGCCTACATCAAAGAAACCTTTATAGCTGCTTCTGATGTGTGAAACATAGTGAATGGGAAGGAATTATCTTAATGGTACTCTCTGATCTCATTCGAAAAGTGATTCTGAAGCAAGCAGTTGACTGTGGTGACCAACCTTCATTGTGGTGAAATTTCTGATCCGGTCAAATTCAAAGCCAATGTCTATGTATCCATTGATGGTACTCTCATTGCGCCAGCCAACGTAGTCATAACCAGGCCATACGTGATATTCATGCGTTTGACTGAAATCATCTAAGCCTGAAACACCATCTGTCAGTTGACCTAGTCCTTCTGTCATGCTGGTAGTGCACATAAGGAAGGAAAACAAAAAGCCGTGATGAGTGTTAACATTTCCCCTCTAATTTCAACAAGGGCTTCTGGCCCCAACTCCTTAACAACAGCTAGGCTGATCCAATGGATATAAAATTTAAAATTTAGGGTCTTAAATGAACAGTTCAGTTTAGCCAAAGAGAAATCAAACTCATTTTTTTAGCAACCAGTGAATTCCTCACATGGTACAGTCTATGCAGTTCCATGCTTGTGCTAGACTTTGCCAAGTTTTGCTTCCTGCTGCAAATCCCAGTACTGTAATGCAAATTGAGGTGATTCCTCTACCCCTAAGCATAGTTTTTCTTTCCCCTTTTTTTGATATATGGGAGCTTGGCAGAGGAAAGAAAAGCCTCAAGGTCCCTTTTAACATATGGAAACAACCCTATAATTCTATGAGAATGAATGAGCCACAAAAACTTTGCTATGCCATTTTCATGTGACAAATTGTTTTGTGAAATAATCCTCATATTAAAAAATACAAATGACTGTAGATGTTTCTGGAACATTCAAGTGGTCTGTGATGCAATAACATGAGGATGTGCTCATGTCAGAGTTCTCCCATTGAAGTCCTTTCATTACAGGATGAGCTATAGAAGCTTGTTGGTGTTGCTCACCACTTCAAAGTTTAAACAAGAGCTAATGTTTTAAAATATTTTCTTTTGCAGAAAAATGATGGCGAGAATCTTGTTAGTGTTTGTCAGAGTTTTGTCATTGCTAACTGCTGACATACCAGGTAAATCATAGAATAATGGAATTGGAAGCGGCCCATAAGACACACTGAGTCCAACTTCCTGCTCAATGAAGGAATCCAAATCAAAGGACAGCTGATCGATGGTTGTCCAGTTTTCTCTTGAACATTGGAATGCTCACCACCTGCCAAGGTAATTGGTTCCATTATCATACTGATCTAACAGTTAAGAAGTTTTTCCTCATATTGAGACTATATCTGGCTTTCTATAACTTGAGCTCATTACTCACACAATAGAGATGCTAGGCCTGAAGGGTCAACTCATTAGCAAATGTGTAATAGTTGTCTTGCATCCATTTGCAATTCAACAGAGTGAGGTTTCACCACTAATCTGAATAACAGGTATTAGTAAAGGTAAAGGTAAAGGTTTCCCTTGCTCGAAAGCCAGTCGTATCCGACTCTAGGGTGCAGTGCTCATCTCTGTTTCTAAGCCGAAGAGCCAGTGCTGCCTGCTTCTGCAGACATTTCCATGGTCATGTGGCAGGTATGACTAGACACCGGAGCGCACGGAACGCTGTTACCTTCCCACCGAAGTGGTCCCTATTTATCTACTTGCAATTTCTTGCTTTCAAACTGCTAAAAACCCAAAAACCACGTAACTATCTGTTAGGCTAACCATTCTGAATCTCTGTACCTGATGTGTATAAATTTATGTCATGAAGTCTCACTCCCATGTCTGATGAAGTGGACCTAATCCATGAAAGCTAACATTAAAATACAGCAATTAGTCTTTAAAGTGCCAAAAAAAAATATTTTTTTTGTTTTGTTTACTCTCTGGCATGCTTGAACTCATTATTACATGTCCTGCACTCTGGAATGATTGAGAACAGATCCTGCTCCTTCTCTTTATAAAAACCTTTGAAGAGCACTATCATATATTCTCTTGGTTTTCCTTTCAACGCTAAGCATGTCCAAATCTTTCACTTCTTCCTCATGGAGTTTGGTTTTCTGTCCCCTGATCATCCTTGTTACCTTCCTCTAAACTTGTTCCAATGTGTTTACAAATTGGCAGCGGAGGCAGCAGCTGCTACTCGTATCCGAGCATACATTTTTCCTGGAAGTCATTTTCTCAGTTGATGGATGTGTCTCTGGTGACCCAATAAACAGATCCTGACATGAAACATGCGACCACACACATTACACTGAATAGATGATGAAGGGTGTAGTTGAATTTGATGAAGCTCTCGTGCTTGTTTCTTGTCAACAAGTACAGTGTCCAAAACTGGACATAGAATTCAAGATGAGGCCTAATCAATGCAAAATACTGGGAACCTCATATGATTTTGAAACTATGTCTCAAAATCATATCTTGTCATGTGATAATGCAGCAATGTCCTTTTCTGTGGCCACATTGTACTGTTCGCTCATGGTTATGATCTACAATTCCAAGATTCTTATTATATGTTGTATTTCTGAGCCAAATATCCTCCCTATTGTAACTGTGCATTTGATTCCACCACCACCACCACCGGGTGTAGAACTTAGCACTTCTGTTCAATTTCATTCTCTTTTATTCATCCCAGTGTTCAAACCTATCAAGACCTTTCTGACTGTTGTTTCTGTCTTCTGAGGTATAGCTGTTCCACCCAGTTTTGTGTCATTTGCAAATTTGATAATAATTTCCTGCACCACCTCCTCCATGTCATTAATAAAAATGCTGATGAGCACTGGGCCCAAGACTAAGCCTTCCGCAGTGCTACATGAGGAGTCAATGAACAGAATGACCTTCACAGCATTTGCAACTGCTGGGGGCGAAGAGAGGCCCTGCCGGCCACACCACCGGCCGGCGTTCGGGGGCCCGCCCTCCCCCTAGGACTTAAACGGCGAGGGGGTGCCGGGAGGAACATCGCCGCTGCGCTCCTGGCCCCGGTGGGGGCGAAGAGAGGCCCTGCCAGCCACACCACCTGCTGGCATTCGGGGGCCAGCCCTCCCCCTCACCCTAGGACTTAAAAGGCGAGGGGTGCCGGGAGGAACATCACCACCGCGCATCTGGCTCTTGGCGCTCTTGGCAACTTTGGTAATTTGTTATATTATGTGATGTTTTCATTCTTTGTGATTCTATTGTAATTATTAATTCATTATTTTGATGTGGGGTTGATATTTGTATTATTGTGGATTGTTTTGCCTTATACTGTATTTACGAATAACATTGTATTTATTATTGTAATTTGAATATTGTATCTTATTTGTAAACCCTGTGGGGTGTCCCGGGGGCATTTATATGTTGTTAGCCGCCCTGAGTCGGCCATGTGTTGAGTAGGGCGGGATTTAAAATCGAATAATAAATAAATAAATAAAATACTTGTTACCCTCAGCAATTATTTATTTATTTATTCAATTTGTATAGCCGCCCCAATCAACATGCGACTTTGGGAGGCGTACACAAAATCCCCAACATTTAAACTACAGAAATCCTTGAAATTCCTAAAAACACTGAAAAAACTACCTCCCATCTGCATCAATTAAAAATCTAGTTTAAAACTATTAAAAGCATGAGTGATCCTGCTCTAAATGAGCCAGTGAGGGTGAGGGTTGCTCCCTCTCCACACCTGCACTGCCAGCCAGGTTTTCAGCTCTTTCCTGAAGGGCAGCAGCTCTGTCTGGAGACGCAGTTCAACTGGCAGGAGGTTCCGTAGGGCCGGAGCGGATACCGAAAAGGCAGTTTGGGTTCATGAATTAGCATACAACCGATACACACCTGAGCAGCTCATTAATTAGCCATGGCAAGTTATGTAAACCTTGCACAACTTTCAACTGAATTCTGACAATATATTATTAAATATCATACAAACATTTTACTGTATGATATGAGAATAACTTTAAACCAGGGGTTCTTAACCTATGGCCCATGGGTCGGATATGGCACATGGCACCATTCCATCCAGCTTGCACCTCGCTCCCACTGCCGCTGCTTCTGCCTCCTCCTCAATCTTTCCCCCTCTGCTTGACTTGGCATGTCCCTAACAGCGCTCCATAGCAGGGTGGCTGTTGTAAGAAGGCTTGCAAAATCCGCCCTGCTATGGCGCGCCATTACGGTCACGCCAAGCCAAGCAGAGGAGAAAAGGATTGAGGTGGCAGTGACCGAAGTGGCAGAGGCATGCGGCCACCTGCATCTTTCCCCGGGGGCTGATCTATCTGAGAGCAGCTTTTCCGACAAATGCACATGGCTGCCCACATCTTGTCTGGGTGCTGCTCTGGCCTAGCACTGGCAAAGACATCCAGGACTCCTCCTTCATCCACAACAGGCTGGTAAGCAGGGAAGCAGTGTGTGGGGGAATGTTTTTGGCTGGGGTGGTCCCACGTCCCACCAGCAGTGGTGGTGGTGGTGTGGGGGGGAATGTTTTGGGCTCGGGGTGGTCCTGCCACTGGCAGGGGATGGAGTGGTGGGTGGTTTGAAGTGGTCACTGGTGGCGGCAGCAGCATTGTGGGTGGAGTGGTGGGTGGCTCGGGGGTGGTCCTGCTGCCACCAGTGGTGGTGGTGGTGTGATGTGGTGTGGGATTGGGGTGGTCCCGCTGCCACTGCTGAAGGCGTTGGCAAGTGCACCACCACCACCCACCACTCCACACCACCGGCACTGCCACCAGCTTGAGGGGTCGTGATGCAGCCCACACCTTTAAAAGGTTGAGGACCCCTGCTTTGAACTATGTGAATGTGTGCCTCTCTGCGTGTTTGCATCTGGATTGCAGTTGCACTGTAGTAAGAGGCATTTTCTAAATGCACAGTGCAGTTCTTTGTATGATTATTGAAGAGTAGGTTGCATTGAGTTCAATGGGGCCTAGTTGAAAGAAAATAAGCTTTGAAGTACAGTCTTCATGTCATATTATTAACAATAGCTTTCTGAGAGCTATATCAAGGACTACAGGTCAGTAACAGAGAATAACACAAACCTTCTGTCCTAGTTTGGTTGGCATAACACAAATGGCATAACTTTTGGAGACGAATTACCTTATGTTAAGAAATCACTGTAGACATTATCTGTTACATACTGAGTTGTAGATAATGTCTACTACGGATTCCTATCTTGGAGCATCTATTTGCCTCCAAAGCTATATCTTCTGTGCACAAGAGTATCTTGGCAACTGTGATTTGCAGGTTTTCTTCATCTTCTTTACTTCCTCTTTTATTCCTTCTGGTGTTGAGTGCTTTGCAGGTAGAATACCTTATGTGCAAACTCTGATATTGTGGGGCAGTCCTGTCAGAAACCCTAAATTTGCTGCCAGACACTGAAGCAGATCAGTGGTCTTACTTAGTATGAAACAGTTAATCGTGAAGAAGGACTATGTATGGCCTTCCAAATTAGGTGTCATATTATTTTAGGTTTACCTGTCAGAGTTGATCATTTTTACAGGAATTAATGAACACACATGTACCTGTTACACACACAGTAGGGGAGAACCTACCTGTAACCATCATAGATTGAATCATTCAGGTAAACCACGGTGCCACCAGGTAGAACCAATTGTTGCCCTGGTGGAGCATTGTATGAAACCAGCCCATCTGTAAAGGGAGGAATAGGAGTTATCCTTGCTTTGCTGTTGCTTCTGCTGCCAAAGAAAATGCTACTAGAAGACTATTTAACTTGTTCCACTTGTAGATTATTCCATCAGCAGAGGACAACTAATACAGCTGTGGCCACAAAAGATCCCTGATGTCTTTCTATTTTATTAGGTGTAGGAGGAGAGCAGAGTAGCAAAAGAGACTGCAATTTCCCTCTGTTTAAATCATCTTCCCAAGTTGCTATTAGCCATGGAAAAGGACACAAGGCATTGTCAGTCTTTTGTCAGCTAAGATAGGTTTTCCTTAACTCCCATTGATTTCCTCTTCTATAATTTCTCCCTTTCAACCTTGTTTTCCTTTTATTGGCTTCTAAAAAGCTATTTTTCCCCACCAATAATGCAAGAGTCCCCTCAAGATCTTTCTTCACACTTAACACCATTTTTATCTCAATTTCTCTTCTCCAGTTCAATCCAGAGTAAATGCAATTATTCAGGCAACAAAGCCTGAAACAAGTAAAAACTCTACAGTTAAAACCAACCCAACCATATTGCTCACTGGAACCATATATGCATATGGTCCTTATACAATATCATTCAATCCCCAAACCTCATCAGTGTTATGAAAAATTGGCTTCTCTGTCAATCTGCAGCATCTTGTCCCCCACCTCCCCACCCCCACCCCAAGCTTGCATTTTGAACAGGACTAAATATTTTGAGATAGCCTGTAGTAAGCAGTTATATTGTCTGCCCTCAGCATTGGTCAGATTGAATGGATGAATGCTATACTTACCCAGCCAAACACAACCATAGAGTTCCACTCTGAGACAGACGTTTGTGGAATGATCAGTCACAGGGATAAAGCGAATAAATCGACCAATGATTGGTGGCTCCAGGTCCTTGAGGACAATGTCATATGGGTTGGTGTTTCCATCAAGCACCTGGAACAGGAAAAGGATGTGTAGTGATGAAAGAGACAGCCCTCAGACAGGGCGCAGTCAGAGAAGAGATGCATTCATAGTAACAGGAACCGAGTTCTTTGGACCATTTGTTCTGCTGGCGCCCTCTCACTGCTCAACATAAGAGACTTTTCCATGTGAGTTTTCATAGTTCTACTATAAAGATAATATAGGTTTCAAAGTGATCACAAATTATTTTCAGTGTCATTCTCCTAATTAATACTGAGGATTTAAAACTTGATCAAGTGCTTGGATTTTTTTTAACTACTTGTATCTGAGTGCCAAACTATACCTTTTGCTAGTTAGAAGATCTCTGATTAATTTCCTGAAATGTGTTTTGTTTTTGTTTTATTAATTTTAGAGGAACAGATACACTGGAAATACTAAACCATAGACTACTGACCTTTTCTCCTAGTTTAACGCTCCCTACTTGAAACAACCATAGCTGTAGCTTTCCTTCTTCAAGTAACATCTGGAAGGTTAGTTAGACATATGGGAAATTTTGAATCAACCCTGCATCATTTCCCCACCTATAGTTCAATTTAGCTGTTGTTGCTTTTAAAAATTATCACAGATGTCCTAGCATAAATTGTAACCTGGCACTCATTTAAGGCAGCAAACTTATGTTTCCTATCTGAAGATGGCAGAATTAAATGACAGAATTTTCTTATGTACAAATGCCCTTCCTGTATTTTGGGAAATAGTTTAACAGGGGAAAAGTGAGGCTACAGCTCTTCTCAATTAATATTGTTTTTTGTGTGAGGATGGGTGTATTTGTTCATTTGTTCTTTGTGCATTCATTTGTTTAAATAGGTGTTTAGTTGTACAATCCCTGTAGTTTGAAATGGCAGCTTTCAGACATCAGTTTTCCTCCATATTGAAAATTAGACTCTTGACTGTTTTGAGAACAAGATTCCAGTTGTAGAGCAAAGACAACTGAACAGGCAGGGAGCTTGTTTAAATTTGAAGAATAAACATGCCAGCAACAGGAAATTCAGGAAAAGGGACAAGCAATTCAAAAGATACAACTTGAAAAAGTAGTCAGGGTTTGGAGTACAATTGAAACACACCCATCTATTGTCCTTTTACATTTCCCCTCCACAAATAACAAAAAGCACGTGTCAGCCAGCAATTTCTTCTATTGAAGACATCCCACCAAATTTTCCGGCATTGAACAACAAATAACCAAACTATAGAGGCAACAACCTCTATCCTTTCTTAAGCTATACTTACAGATTTTTGGGGGGTCTGGCTGGATATCCCGCTACAGTAATGGAGTACCGTATATACTTGAGTATAAGTCAGGTTTTTTAACCCCCAATATGAGGTCAAAAAATGGGACTCGACTTATACTCGGGTCAACCTAAACACTCAAAAACATACCCACACAAATATATAAATTAATTAATTTTACCTTGTTGTTGTTGTTGTTGTTGTTGTTGTTGTTGTTGTTGTTAATGTTAATGTTAATGTTAATGTTAATGATAATGATAATGATAACGATAATTCAACTTATATGCCGCTCTACTCATGAAATGTGATTCTGGGTGGCTTACAACATATCTATACATCAATACAGTAAAATACTATAAAATTTACACAGTAGGATGCCATCTAAACACTAAAATAGAAAATAACAAATCAATAACACAATGTCCTCTGCCACTCAATGTCCTCGAAGGAGCCCAGGGCTCAATGTCCATGAAGGAGCTGGGGGCTCAATGTCCCCAATGGAGCCCAGGGCTCAACGGCCCCAACGGAGCCCAGGGCTCAACGTCCTTGCGGTTTCAATGCCTTTCAAGCCCTCCGACTCTGGCTGGTAACGAGTGCTTGGAGGAGGGCATCCAGGGAGGGGCTGGAACCGAGACAGCTGTGGCGAGGAGATGGAAGTCTTCAGCCCACAGCAGTCCCAGCCACTCTGTCGGCGTTTTATGTATTTTCATGTATTTTAATTATTGAAACTCACTAGCAGCTGCTGCATTTCTGACCCCTGACTTATACTTGGGTCAATCTATTTCCCTAGTTTTAGAAGTCTAAATTAGGTACCTCGACTTATATTCGGGACGACTTATAGTCGAGCATATACGGTAGATCACTGACTCAATGCCGAGTGTTAGGCTGCAGTAAATAACCAGACTCCCTGAAGGGGCCAATACCTATTGGCAGATGAGCCCCTTTCAGTGGGGTGATGATCCCCTTAGTAGAGGAAATGTCACTGGGAACCATCATATTGGGCCCTATGGCAAAATCTGGTTCCAATGGTCATGGAGGCAGAAGAGGCCATGCCAGATGGACTGGCTGTGAAGGCGCATCTTGTTATATCCTCAAGGCTGCGGCAGTCCATTGCAGTTCCAGTGTTACATCCTGCATGTCTCATTTCATATGTGCCACAGAAGATGGATCCAGGATCACAATGTGTGGGTCACTTCATGGCAAGCTGGGATCCTCCTTAAACAAATTCACACCAATGGCACTTTTCCTATCCAGGAAAAATGTAAACTCAGATACAAGTAGCAGACAATGACAACAACGATTTACAGATTCATTGTAATATACCCTGTGAAAAGTCAGAATGCAGCCCACTCTACAAAAGCTTATGGCAGAATGAATCTGTTTACTTGGCACAAGAATCCATATTGTTAACAATAATGAATAGTAATACTGCAGTGTTGTCTTCACCACCAACTTCACCTTGACTTTCTCACCCTTCTGCTTCTTACCTGCTTCTCATGTCTGTTCCGCCAAGTGATCCAGCGTGTGCCATCCCGGCTATAGTTAATTTTGTACATTGGAGCAAACTCATTGCCATGGCCTCCTGCATGGCGACCCTGGGTCCCTACCAGGGTGATGAAGTGCAGAGCGTGTAAATCAACCTCTAGGAATTCTTTGAGGTCATCTGGTTCTACAGGGATCTCAGGGCACCAAGCACCATCCCCATCTTCTGAACCTAGCCTGTAGAAATGCAGAGACTGAATCTGTCTGATGCAGCCCATCTTTGAAAAGTTCTAGACAACTTCCTCTACAGCCTTCATCTCCCAAAGTTTTATATGTAGCAGGGTATTCTCATCCTCACAATCAAGGAGGAATAGGTTCCAGGATCTTCCCCTTTTGTAGCACTTCCTACACCACCCCAACTTCTCTGTGCATCCCCAATTCCCCAGCTTTTCTTCTTCATCTTTTTATTTTTAAAGGAAATTAAAAAAACATATATTACAAACATATAGACAACATATATGTAACATATACATAAAATTTTTATATACAGTATATGTGGTCCCTCACAAGTGGGACTTATAAACAATACCAAATGATTACTTTCTATATTATTCCATTGATATATTTTGGCTCTTCACCTCCAGAAAGATAATATATATTGTCCTGGCTTTGCCTCTTTCCCTTTCTCTTTCCTGAATAGTCCAAAAATTCTCCCATCTCTCTCTAAAGTCATTTTCTTTCGCTAATCTCTTTCATTGCTCTTATTTCATATGTCAATTTATCATTAATAGCTATATTCCATACCTCTTTAAACCAGTTATCAAGTTCAAAAGCAAAGCCTACTTTCCATTTTTAAACTATGATTAATCTTGCAGCTGTGACTAATAATGTAACTATTTCTATCTTTTGCCATTCTAACTATGTATTTCCAAAACTAGATAATAATGCTACTTTAGAACACATTTCCAAATTAATAAATAATATTTCATTAAAAGTCTGATTTTTTCCCCTCCATCTTTGTTCCTAGTAGCAACCATTATTGATCACCACAGCTTTTTCAACCTGGTGAATATAAAGTAGGGTTACATCTGATGAAGCAGGACAATTATTGCCCATGAGAACTAAATGTACCCAGGTATTTAGATCCAATGAACTTCTGCATACTAGGTTTGGCATACAAGCAATAGGGAGAAAGGCAACACGGTCGTGGCTACCTATCGGCTTCTTGCTGTCGTGTTATTTGTCATTGTTGGAGCTAGGAAGCTGGAATTGATACTCCCCTGGTTTGTTCTATCTAGGCTTCTCTTACAGCATGTAATACATGTTGGCCAACAACTAATAACAGGGAAAGGTTGTGATAGTATTCTTAAGAGAAGATGCAGTGTCCCAATGCTGATCAGTGGTGTACTCTCTGATCTGTATCTCCAAGTCCTAGACATACAAAAGGCAGTTACAGTTAAGGTGTACTGTATTTTATAAACCAGTTAGCTGAGACTGTCCATACCTGCCATAGAACATTACTGCTGGAGCAGCTGGTGCTCTTACAAGATAGCATTATAAGGTAATGGATTTGCATGACGTAGGCTACCCATGACCAGCAGGATTATTGGTGTCATCACCCACACACATATTGGGCATTGCAAGAGATAATTTAAAAAGGCCCATGCCTTCTCTATCAGTTGATGACCCCCATCCAGTGGTACATAGTAAGGCACCTTATAAAAGTATAAGGCATCACAAATGACAACAATTATAAGGGAAGCAGATGCTAAAAAATCCTTATTGAGATACTGTACATAAATCGCTGGACTCTCCTCCTGGAAATCCTTATCAGGTGGAGAGGGACTTTGTGATCCACCATCTTTCAGTTAAAAGCTTGGGCATGTTGGATGTACGTAGTGTGTGTGCCAAGAACAATAGCAGTGGCTTCGAAAGTTGACAGGGTCAAATCAGGGTATAAAGGGAATGCCTACTCCCATTGATTAACCATTTTCCTCCTGCAGAAAGCAGCAAACAGATTGGCTAATTCAGACCATATTTACTTTTTAATGACCAACAACAAAAGTATAGTAAATATAAAATACGCACTTGTGGAGAAAAATTGCACACTGGGACTTGAAATACACCTTTTCTAAAAACACACACTACATATTTTGACAGGTTTCCCCCCCAAAATAAATAAATAAATAAACCACTGAACAGTTCTGTGCCTTGGCCACTGCTCAGCCATGTTAAGCTCTGGTGTCAGCTATTGAAAAACAGAGCATGTTTGCTTTCTTGACCCTTAAATCCTTCCTAGTCAGACAGGGGTGGAGTGTTATAAGCTGAGGAGGGGGGGACGGGGGCGGGACAGAGAGTTAAATTGAGCAAGATGATTTACCTTCCATTATATTAGGAATAGAATTAAAGGAGAGCAGGGGTAAGTATCTGCACCTCCTGGTAACCCATGGACCCTTCCGCTCTTACCTTCCATACTTGGCTGCTGTGGATTCAGACCACTGGCTGGAAGCAGAAATGTCTTCATCAGGAATGTGGCCACCTGACATGCCTAGTGGGTAGCGACAGACAGCTACAGAGAAAGAGAGAAGAGAAAAATATGCCATATATCTTACCTACTATTTTCTTTTGGAATTTTTTTAAAAAATACTATCACACTAGTTTTGTTCACAGCATTAGAATCAAGAAACCAAACTATATAGCTTTATTCTGCTGATACCAATAAGTTGCAAATAAAATATTTTCCCCCCATAAATCTGTTGGATTTTGTTTACCCACTTGAACCTAAACATAGTTAATTTTGACCAAATCATGTATATTTTATAAAAGAGTCAAGGGCAGCATTCATTCACACACAGTGAAAAACATGCTGCAGAGTAAGCAAAGTTTTGCAACTCCAATGATGTACTGGCAAATCTGTCTTTATATTTAGGTTGCCCTTGCTCGAAAGCCTGTTCGGTACTCATCTCCGTTTATAGCCAAAGACCCAGCGCTGTCTGTGTCTGCAGATGTTTCCATGGACATGTGGCAGGCATGACTAAACATACCTTCCCACCAAAGTGGTACCTATTTATCTACTTGCAATTTCTTGCTTTCAAACTGCTAGGTTGGCAGGATCTGGGACAGAGACGTGAGCTCACTCTGCCATGCAGCACTTGGGTCTCGAATTGCTGACCTGCTGACCTTACAGTAGTCAATTTCAGCATCTTAACCCCTTTATATATAAATGTGTCATGATTGACTACAAATATATTACAATTGTAATTTAATAACAAATCACTTCACTCCTTCTGCAATAGACTAACTTTTTAGTTACTCCTACAGGTACAGAAATGTGGATTCATTCTATGGATGTGCAAAGTGAACTTTTCACATTTCTTTTGAGTTCTTTCAAGAATGTCTCTTTCTTTTCTGTATTATTTTTTACTGGTCCTTTTCTGTTGTTTCATTCTACAAGAGATCCAATTTGTTTTTGTTTTGTTTTTGGGAACTCCACAGGCTCTTTTCCTAAAAAAAAAACTTTAAACCTCCTTAAAAACCTACTCCATAAAATCAAAGGCAAGGCAATAGAGACCCAATATAGTCCAAAAGCAACAGTTTTTCATAAAACCTATTGAGGCACTGGCTTATATAATCACATTCACATCGTCCAGTGGCACACTGACACAATCACAAAGTCTGAACAAAACAGTCCTTCAAAAGGCTCCACCTAAAATATGTACAGTGGTACCTCATACAACGATTTTAATCCATTCCATGGGGCTCGTTGTTGTAGGAAAAAATTGCTATATGATACATGCATTGTTTGGCGATTTTCCCTATGGGATGCATCGTACAATGATTATTATTATTTTTTGCTAAGTGGTTTTTCCCACTGAAAAATTTTTGCATGATTTTTTCCATAGGGAAAATTGTTATACGGGACGCCATTCCCCCCAAAAAACCTACTAACTTGTTGTGTTCTGTAAAGCTGTGCCTTTAACAATGTACCTTTGCCATGTGTTATCAATGTAACCTTTCTGTGTGCAACATTATAACCATCAGCTGTATCAATGTAAACCTGATAAGGGGACACGAGCTAGTGACCACCAGAGGGCAGTAGCGAGCGTCCAGCTCTCTTGGCTCATATTCACCTGGTTCAGCAGCGCGGGAAGATTCCCCGCCACCTCTTCACCTGGTCAAGAAGGGCGTGACCTCCTACGACGTCACGCAGGCAGCAACCAATAGTCTGTCGACGAGCCACATTCAAATGTATAGCCAGCTGTATATATTGAGCTACCCATCCGCCATTACCACATGTTCCTCCGGATCATCATGCAATAAACCTGTGTTAAGCCAACCCTTCGGCTGTTTCATTGTCTTTGGTCCCTTACACTAAATTGGCGACGAAGGTGGGATGCACGCCGTTGGGACTGATCCAATTCAGGAGGTGTGCGAGGCGCACCCCGAAGTCTTCAAAAAGGGACTGGGGAAATTCAAGGGGCCCCCAGTGACTTTCGACCTGGACCCGGAGGTCCGCCCAATTCGCCTAAAACCACGCCGGGTGCCGTTTGCACTCAAGGACAAGATAGAGGCGGAACTGGACAAGTTGGTGGGCCAGGGGATCCTTGTGCTTGTAGATTCTGCGGAGTGGGAAACTCCAATTGTAACCGCTCTAAAGGCCAATGGGGAGGTCCGCATATGCGCCGACTACAAGTGCACCATCAACAAGGCGATCCGCCCGAATGCATATCCGGTGCCGATAGTCAGCCATCTGCTGGCCAGGTTACACGGGGGAAAGTGTTTCTCTAAGCTCGACTTAGCACAGGCCTACCAGCAGCTCACGGTGTCCCCTGCCGCAGCTGCTGCGCAGACCATAGTCACCCATAAGGGGGCGTTCCAGGTGACACGCCTCCAGTTCGGCGTGAATTCGGCGCCTGGAATTTTCCAGTCACTCGTGGAACGCCTCCTGAAGGGATTGGAGGGGGTGTTGCCTTATTTTGATGACGTGTTAATAACGGGGGGAGTCGGGCTGAATTGGCCAAAAGGTTGGGGAAGGTCCTGACGATATTCGAAAAGGCGGGGCTGAGGTTGCGAAAGGACAAATGCGTCTTCTTCGCAACCGAGGTTGAGTTCCTAGGGTTTTGTGTGACTCCTGAGGGAATAAAACCATCCATGTCCAAAGTGGCAGCCATTAAGAAAGCCCCCCGCCCCACCTCCAAGCCCGAGTTGCAGTCGTTCCTAGGGCTGCTCAACTTCTACCACTCCTTCCTTCCCCGAAAGGCAGCGGTGGCTGAGCCGCTACACAAACTGCTAAAGAAAGACCAGGCATGGAAGTGGGGCGATGACCAAGAACGGGCATTTGACGAGCTGAAAAGCCTCCTGGCGTCCGACGCTATACTGACCCATTTCAACCCCAAGCGCCCAGTAGTTCTGATCTGTGATGCATCTCCAGTGGGGGTGGGGGCGGTGCTGTGCCACGTGTTGGAAAACGGAAGGGAGGCCCCGATAGCATTTTACTCCAGGTCCCTGTCCCAAGCAGAGAGGAACTACGCACAGACGGACAGGGAGGCACTAGCAATAGTCGCGGGGACGAAAAAATTTCACGATTTTCTGTACGGCCGCCCCTTCACCATTGTAACAGACCACAAGCCCTTGCTAGGCATTTTTACCGCTGATAAGCCCACCCCACAGATCCTGTCCCCAAGGATGCTCAGGTGGGCCATTTTTCTCAACGCGTATCAGCACGCGTTGGTCTACCGGCCCGGGAAAGAGATCAGCCATGCGGACGCCCTATCTAGGTCTCCCCTCCCCCTAACGCCCAGCCAGGTGAGCATGGGGGAGCGGGACCATCAGGTTCTCATGATAGAGGTGCTGGATTCGCCCCCCGTAGTGCCCGCCGACATTGCCAAAGCGACAGAGAAGGACAAAACATTAGCGACAGTCAGCTCCTGGCTGCAGAAAGGGTGGCCCGCGTCCTCCCCAGCGGAGGAGTTCGCTCCATTTTTCAGAAAAAAGCTAGAACTGTCCCTAGAGAGGGGGTTCTCTTGTGGGGGCAGCGGGTGGTGATTCCCACTTCCCTTCGGCCGCGGGTGCTCAAACTGCTGCACGTCAGCCACCCCGGCATCGTGCGATCCAAGGCGCTGGCCCGGAGTTACTTCTGGTGGCCCCAGCTAGACGCCGACATCGAGCACATGGTCGGCACCTGTGAGAGTTGCCAATGCTCCAGACCAGAGGAGGCCTGCCTTCCCCACAGGGAATGGGACGCGGCTAAGGGGCCGTGGTCCCGGGTGCACGTTGATTTCGCGGGCCCGTTCAGAGGCACCCTGTTCCTCCTTGTACTGGACGCTTTCTCCAAATGGTTGGAGGTTATCCCAGTCACGAGCACCTCCTCGGCCCAGACCATTAGGCATTTGCGGAGGCTCTTTTCCACGTTCGGCATACCCGACACGTTAATTAGCGATAACGCTAGTTGTTTCACGTCCTCCGAGTTTAGGGCATTCATGGAGATTAACGCCGTTCGGCATATCACATCTGCCCCGTTTCACCCGGCCACCAACGGCCAAGTAGAGCGCCTCGTCCGCACCATGAAGGACGCGTTGCGGCGCATGGGCCCAGGGGATCTGAACCTACAAGTGTGTCAGTTTCTGCTAGGGTACAGGGTGACCCCATTGGCGTCAGGATACTCCCCCGCAGAGCTTTTAATGCACAGGAAGCTGACCACCATCCTCACTAGGCTAGACCCCACGAGGGTTGAGGACAAAGGGAGGAACATCGGGCTAGAGGCTACAAAGAGTTTCAGTATAGGCGCCCCCGTGCATTGCAGGAATGACGCCAGCACGGGCCCAGCCTGGGTGCCGGGCGTAGTTGTGGAGCAAACCGGCCCCGTGTCGTACCGAGTGGAAACCAGCACAGGGCTCCTGTGGAGGCGGCACGCGGACCAGCTCCGACGCAGGGTCTCCGATGAGCAGGGCACGGATCAAGCAGGAAATAAGTCAGCGTTAGGGTTCTTCCCCACCCGTTCAGCCCAAGGGGGAGGAAAAGGGGACCGTGGGCCCCCACCAAGGGGGGAGGAGGATATCCTCATAGATACCCTGGGGGATCTTTCCGAGGAGGAGGAACCCGACCCCATACATATCTCGCGGAAAGTCCCCACAGATGCGGGTACCCCTACCAAGTTAGATTTTGAGTTCTAGAACCGGGGGGGTTTTTCGGAGTGGTCCCCCACCCGTCCAAGCGAGAAGAGGGGTTTTTCGTTAGCCCCGACGGCCCCCGGTCTGCCCACAATGGAGTTTTTCCCTTCCCCTAAGGCCGCCAGACAGCGGCAAACCACTAACGAGTCTCCCTCTCCCATTTCAGGACAAGGGTCCAGGGAACAAAGAAGCAATAACGCCCCCGGGGGGGCAGCCCTCGTCACGGCCCAAACGCACATGCAACAAGCCATCTTGGCTGAGAGACTTCGTCTCATCCTAGGGGGGAGGGATGTTGTGTTCTGTAAAGCTGTGCCTTTAACAATGTACCTTTGCCATGTGTTATCAATGTAACCTTTCTGTGTGCAACATTATAACCATCAGCTGTATCAATGTAAACCTGATAAGGGGACGCGAGCTAGTGACCACCAGAGGGCAGTAGCGAGCGTCCAGCTCTCTTGGCTCATATTCACCTGGTTCAGCAGCGCGGGAAGATTCCCCGCCACCTCTTCACCTGGTCAAGAAGGGCGTGACCTCCTACGACGTCACGCAGGCAGCAACCAATAGTCTGTCGACGAGCCACATTCAAATGTATAGCCAGCTGTATATATTGAGCTACCCATCCGCCATTACCACATGTTCCTCCGGATCATCATGCAATAAACCTGTGTTAAGCCAACCCTTCGGCTGTTTCATTGTCTTTGGTCCCTTACACTAAATAACTGTTATGCGATTTTGTTGCTATACGGGCCGATTGTTATATGAGCTTCCACTGTACTTTAAATTAACCATATAACAATGTTTTAAAAATCAGTCAAGAGGGAAAGCACCCCTCCACTGGCATAAAGGGGAAAAAATAGACAAATAATTACACACAGTCTCCACTCTTAAAAAGCAAGGGAACCAAACAAGTCAATGAGGCAAAAAAATACACTCAAAGCCCCCTAAACCTAAATTACCATAATATGAGGCGATTTCTATCACTTCTACCACCTGATGGCTTCACAATTCTTCTTTGAATTCAGCAGACAGCAAAAGTAACTCAAGGAAGGAAAGGGCCACTAAAGAAAGGAAAGAAGCAAAACCCCAAGGGAAATTGGAGAGGAATTTAAAAAAATATAATCCTAAAGAGTATTATACCACTTCCTGGCAATAAAGATAAATTTTTTTTTGGGGGGGGGGGGTGTCACAATGCTCGAGAAAAACAGGTGAAAAGTGAACCAAAACATTGTGAGTCTGATCCTGACAGGTATCAAGGTTGACATAACCTTCCATTCTTCTGATGTTGATAAAATGAGTACCCAGCATGTTGGGAGCAAAATTCTAATTAACTTGTGAGCTGCTCAGAGAGTGCACTAAGCACTATGGGGTGGTATATAAGTGTAATTGCTTGCTAATTGCAAAAAAAAAGGTGACCCAGAGGCAGGCAGGCAACGCAGAATCCAAGATAAAGGGTATCAGGACCTCTCAAACCCAGAAGAAATGACTAAATCTTCTATCTGGGTTCCAAATTATCCAGGCTCTGGTAAAGATTCAATATTCCTGCTCTCTTCCAGGCTGCTAACAACAGTTTTTGCCATTCTACTGGGTGAAATTATTTCCAAAATGATTTGAGAGACAAAAGGGTGAGAACACAATTAAATGAAAGAGGAAACATTTAAAAGGCAGAAAAGTTTCATGTACTGTACTTCTCTTTTTTCAGTGCAAATCATTGGTGTTTAGAGGCTCTGTTTTGAGAATTAAAAAAAAAAGAAAGAAAGCTGCTTTTGTGTTTTTGATCTTTTGCTATAACACAGGAAACCCATCCCTAAATTATATGTTGGAGAAGAAAAAGAGAGGCTTCTGATTTCCACTACTAACATATGCCATCCTGTGGCTGATGAGGGAACAATCTGGGTTTTGCAGGATTTCATTCTTTAATAGGTAATTATATTAGTTTGCTTTTGAAAAAGAGAAAAATATTGTGATTATATTGGTAACATATTGGGATCAGAAGAGGCAGAGGGAATAGAGACAACATTGCCAACATACGTTGGATCATGGAGAAATCAAAGGAATATCAGAAACAAGTCTACTTCTGTTTAATTGACTACACCAAGGCCTTTGACTGTCTGGATCACAACAAAACGTGGCAAGTAATTAAAGAGATGGGAATGCCCGAACACCTCACTCATATGCCTCATGAGAAATCTGTGCAAGAATCAAGAAGCAACAGTTAGGACAGAACACGGAATGACAGAGTGGTTTGGAATAGGAAAAGGAGTAAGACAAGACTGCATTTTGTCACCCTGCTTATTCAATTTATACACACATAATGCGCAATGCAGGGTTGGACGAATCACAAGTTGGGATCAAAATTTCTGGGAGAAACATCAACAATTTGAGATATGCAGATGATACTACCCTAATGGCAGAAAGTGAGGAAGACCTAAAGAAGCTCCTGATTAGGTTGAAAGAAGAGAGTGTAAAAGCTGGCCTGAGACTCAATATCAGAAAAACCAAGATAATGGCAACAGGCCATATCAGTCCCTGGAAAATAGCTGGGGAAGAAGTAGAAGCAGTAACAGATTTTACTTTCTTAGGATCCAAGATCACTGCAGATGGAGATTGCAGCCATGAAATAAAAAGGCGACTGATTCTTGGGAGACAAGCTATGAAAAACCTGGGGAACATAGTGAAAAGTAGAGACATCTCACTGCAAACAAAGGTCCGCATAGTCAAAGCAATGGTATTTCTGGTGGTAATGTATGGCTGTGAGAGCTGGACCATTAGAAAGGCTGAGCGAAGGAAAATAGATGCCTTTGAGATGTGGTGCTGGAGGAGAGTTTTGCGAGTACCCTGGACAGCGAGGAGAACAAATAAGTCGATCCTAAAAGAAATCAACCCTGACTGCTCATTAGAAGGTCAAATAGTAAAGATGAAGCTAAAGTACTTTGGACATCAAATGAGAAGAGATGATTCACTTGAGAAGGCCTTGATTCTGGGGAAGGTGGAGGGCAAAAGAAGAAGGAAGCGGCCCAAAGTGAGATGGCTAAATGGTATTGTAGATGCAATGGGCACAGAGCTGGGTGGCCCAAGGAGGAGGATGGTAAGGACAGAGGTGCCTGGCGGGCAATGGTCCATAGGGTCACAAAGGGTTGGAATTGATTGTGTGACTGAACTACAACAAAACTAATGGAAAAAATCAAATTCTTGATTGTGGGATATGTAGCTTTCCCCCTGGGGTTTTGGCTGAAGCAAAAGATAATGTTAAAAAAAATTTTTTTTTCATGCTTTTCTGTTCATAGAATTAACTCTGTTTGATCATTGACATGAATAATAGCAGTTACAGATGAAAAAGACAATTTTGGGTGAAACCTGATAGAAAGGAGGAAATTTAAGGAAGTATTTTCAAAGCCTGTACTTCTTCTAGAAATAGCTCCCTTTTGAATATATTTTGGAACACAGAAACTAGCTGTGTGATGTACACTCCAGCCTACTGTGATCAAAAAAGTCACACAAATGAGGTTTTGCAGCTCCCTGCACATTCCACTGACTCCATCCCCAATTTTCCACTAATGCCTTTTAGACCTGTTCTTTTCCCCCAGTGCATCATTCTGGCCCCGGTGGGGGCGAAGAGGCCCTCCGGCCACTCCGCTGCCGGCATGCTGGGCCCTGCCCTCCCTCCCCCCTCGGACTTTAAAGGCGGGGGTGCCGGGCGAACTGCCACCACCGCAGCTATGCGTTCTGGCCCCGGTGGGGGCGAAGAGGCCCTCTGGCCACTCCACTGCCGGCATGCTGGGCCCCGCCCTACTCCCCTCGGACTTAAAAGGCGGGGTGCAGGGCGTACTGCCGCTGCCGCTGCCATGCGTTCTGGCCCCGGTGGGGGCAAAGAGACTCTCCGGCCACTCCACCGCCGGCATGCTGGGCCCTGCCCTCACCCCTCAGACTTAAAAGGCAGGGGTGCCAGGCAAACTGCCGCCACCGCCGCGCATTCTGGCCCCGGTGGGGATGAAGAGGCTCTCTGCCCACTCCACCGCCAACATGCTGGGCCCCGCCCTCCCCCCTTGGACTTAAAAGGCGGGGTGACGGGCGAACTGCCGCCGCTGCCACGCGTTCTGGCCCCGGTGGGGGCGAAGAGGCTCTCCGGCCACTCCACCGCCGGCATGCTGGCCCCACTCCCCCCCCTCGGACTTAAAAGGCGGGGATGCCGTGTGAACTGCCGCCGCTGCGTGTTTTTTATGGGGCTTGATTTTGGATTTTGGATTTTGGATTTAATATTGTATTTTTTTTCCTGACTTGTGATCTTGTAACTTGATTACATTATTACTTTATTATTGTATTATTGATTTATTGTGTTATATTTACTTGTGTTATTGTACTATCTTATTGTTACTGTGTACACCGCTTTGAGTATAGAAATTAAACTTGAAATGAAAATTGAAATGAAATCATGTTTCTCCCTTTAAAATTATCCATAGCTGTTGATAAGAGTTTTGTCTGAGTAATCAAATTAAGTTATTATATGGATAGAGAATTGCCATACATCACGGAAAACCGGGAATTTCCTGGGTTGTAACTGTCCCGGCCAGTTCCGTAAAAATCATTGAAAATTCCCGGATCAAACCAAGGGGCATGCTCTTAGTATAAAGGGGGGAATCATGCCTTTCCTTGCTGCCTTAGAGCGGTTGTTGTTGTTCAGTCGCACAGTCGATTCCGACTCTTTGCAACCCCATGGACCATCGCTCTCCAGGCACCCCTGTCCTCCACCATCCTCCTTAGTCCACACAGCCCCATGCCCATTGTGTCTACAATACCATCTAGCCATCTCATCTTTGGCCGTTCCCTTCTTCTTTTGCCCTCCACCTTCCCCAGCATCAAGGCCTTCTCAAGTGAATCCTCTCTTCTCATTTGATGTCCAAAATACTTCAACTTCATCTTTGTTATTTGACCTTCTAATGAGCACTCAAGGCTAATCTCTTCTAATATTGACCTAGTTGTTCTCCTCGCTGTCCAGGGGACTCTCAAAACTCTCCTCCAGCACCACATCTCAAAGGCATCTATTTTTCTTCGCTCAGCCTTTCTAACGGTCCAGCTCTCACAGCCATACATTACCACCAGAAATACCATTGCTTTGACTATGCGGACCTTTGTTTGCAGTGAGATGTCTCTACTTTTCACTATGTTCCCCAGGTTTTTCATAGCTTGTCTCCCAAGAATCAGTCGCCTTTTTATTTCATGGCTGCAATCTCCATCTGCAGAGATCTTGCATCCTAAGAAAGTAAAATCTGTTACTGCTTCTACTTCTTCCCCATCTATTTTCCAGGGACTGATATGGCCTGTTACCATTATCTTGGTTTTCTTGATATTGAGTCTCAGGCCAGCTTTTGCACTCTCTTCTTTCAACCTAATCAGGAGCTTCTTTAGGTCTTCTTCACTTTCTGCCATTCGGGTGGTATCATCTGCATATCTCAAATTGTTCCAAACCACTCCTATTCCAAACCACCCCATCATTCCATACTCTGTCCTAACTATTGCTTCTTGTCTCATGTACAGATTTCTCATGAGACATATGAGGTGTTCTGGTATTTCCATCTCTTTAATTACTTGCCACATTTTGTTGTGGTCCACACAATCAAAGGCCTTGGTGTAGTCAATGAAGCAAAAGTAAGCTTGTTTCTGGTATTCCTTTGTTTTCTCCATGATCCAACGTATGTTGGCAATGTGGTCTCTGGTCCCCCTGCCTCTTCTGAACCCAGCCTGCACCTCTGGTAGTTCTCTTTCTACATGCTGCTGCAGTCTATCTTGTATTATCTTGAGCATCACTTTGTTAGTTTGTGGGATGAGCACAATTGTTTGATAATTTGAACATTCTTTGGCATTGCCCTTTTTTGGGATTGGGACGTATACTGATCTTTTCCAATCCTGTGGCCACTGTTTCATTTTCCAAATCTGCTGGCATACAGCATGTAGTAGCTTGATTCCATCATCTTTTAGGGCTTTGAAGAATTCAACTGGGATACCATCATCTCCACTGGCTTTGTTATTTGCCGTGCTTTTTAGGGCCTTTCTGACTTCACTCTTTAGGATGTCTGGTTCAAGTTCAATTTCCCCCTCATTGTTATTATCCGGGGTGTTTAGGTCTTTTTTGTAAAGTACTCTTTCCATCTTTTCTTTATCTCTTCTGCATCCACTAACTCTTTGCCATCTTTGTCTTTTATCGTGGTCATTTTTGCTTTGAACTTCCCCGATTTTTTTAAAGAGATCTCTAGTCCTGTCTCTTGTGTTGTTTTCCTCTATTTCTTTGCACTGTTCATTTAGGTAGCTTTCCTTATCTCTCCTTGCTTTTCTTTGAAATTATTTATTTAAGTGATTGTATTTTTTCCTTTCTCCTTTGCCTTTTGAGTTCCTTCTTTCCTTTGCTATTTTAAGAGCCTCATCCGACAACCACTTTGCTTTCTTGCACTTCTTTTCTTTTGGTATAGTTTTCCTTGCTGCCTCCTGCATAATGTCTCTCATCTCTGTCCATAATTCTTCTGGTACTCTGTCTATCTGGTCCAGACCATTGAATCTGTTCCTCACCTCCACCGTGTATTCCTTGGGTATGTTGTCTAGATCATATCTATCCGACCTATTAGTTTTTCCTATTTTCTTCAGTCTGAGCCTGAATTTTGCAATCAATAGATTGTGATCTGAGCCAAAGTCCACTCCAGGTCTTGTTTTTGCTGACTGTATGGAGGTTCTCCATCTTTGGCTGCAGAGTATGTAGTCAATTTGGTTTCGATGTTGGCCATCTGGTGATGTCCATGTGTAGAGTCTCCTTTTGTGTTGCTGGAAAAGGGTGTTTGCTATGACTAGTGTGTTAACTACCAGTCAGCGTCTGTAACAGCAGCCGCAGCAGCCTGGTGGCCGAGATCGGGTAAACTAATGCAAATAGAAAGTCTCCAGAAGTCCAATAGATATGTGTGTGAGAGAGAGTGCCAGTTTCAGGCAGGGCCTTATCCAGGGAGTGGCCAGGGTGAGCTTTGCCCACACTGAGTTAGCAGTTTGCCCACCCTCAAATTCCCTTCTGCCCAGTGCCCCGTGAAGGGAAGAGTGCACAAGTGGAGTGAGTTGTGGGGAGAGAGAAGCAACCGCGGGATGGGAGAGAAGAGAGAACTGCATTTGTGCTCCCGCCTTTTTCCTTGCTGCACTCCTGTGCCCTTTTAATTGGGAGGGAGCTCCGATTGAAATAAGTGGGACCCCACTGTGGGTATGCTTTGCTCATACTGGAGTGGGGGAGTGAGTGAGACCAAAAGCTGAAACCTTTATCTATTTGTTTAGAAGTAAACCCCATTGTTCAGTGGATCTTACTCCAAGGTAAACCATGGAATGTAGCATTCCAAAATAGATTTTTGGAACAGATCTTAACCTATAAATCCAAGGGTTAACCGTTGGAACTGGCTATAGGTTGCTATGCCTCGCCCTACTTGCCTGCACTCACCCTTCCTGCACACGGCCGATCTGGGTCCGCAGGTCAACGAAGGATTGAGAAAACCGGCAGTGGGGCAACAGCCCCACAAACGCGAAGAAAGGGAAACAACTTCACTTCCCAACATTCCTTGCGCCGCGCCAGAGCCAATCAGGCTGAGAGGCTCTCGCACGGTGCAGTGTTCGGAAATGCGCCGCAGCCAATCAAAAGAAAACCATTTTTTAAAAAACGCAGCACAAACACAAAGCACTAACTACAAGCGCCATGAGCACGCAGAACGCTGAGGAAGCCGGCACCCAAAAAATAAAACAAAAACGAAAACACCAGGAGAGCAAGTCCGCCAAGCCACGGGAACCAAAGCCCCCCTCCCCAACGGCGCCTGAAGCTCCTAATCGGAGTTTCCCCTTTAATATCACTGGGTGGGGGGTGTTGTGCTCCCCCTCTCTACTGGCTTCCCTGGGGTTGAGAGGGTTGGGGGTACCAAAGGAGCCTGTCTCCCCAACCCTCCTGACCACAGGGGACTCAGCAGAGAGGGGATTCCCTCCCCACACACACACACACACACATGCCCCATATTCAAGAGAAGAAACCAAGCGGTTACTTCTCTTTAAAAACGGAGTGGGGGGGGAATCCCCCTCTCTACTGGCTCCCCTGGGGTTGAGAGGGTTGGGGGGAACCAAAGGAGTCTGTCTGAGAGGGTATCCCCCCCCAGGACACCAAAAAACACAAAAACAAACAATCAAAAACATTCAAAAATACACAAAAACAAACGAAAATTACACCAAAAAAGTAAACAACAAACATTTCCAAACACACCCAGCACCCAGCCAAACACCACAAAATCCAACCACCACCACCACCCCAAATAAAGAAAAACAGCTAACTCACCACCACACGACCTCATACCACAACGACTGGAAAAGAAATGAATAAAGAAAGAGACTACTTACTGGAAGAAGCTCCACCCAGAGACCATGAGAGAAAAAACAGTCAAAATACAAGATAACCCCTACCAGCAGCACTTGCTGCCCACAATAATTAAAAAAATTCAAAAAGACACAATAGCCCCACACAAAAGGCCCCAAGAGTTTTTCGAAAAAGTATATCATCCTTTATTCTTTTTTTCATCCACAAAACCAAAACACCAAACAAAACTCATCACAGTTTAAAACAGGCCATCAAAAAAAATTTGTATAAATAAAAATTTTTAAAATTTCAATTATAGATTAACCTCTTCTTTACAAACATTAACAACAACAACAAAAACTTTCCAACACTATTTAAAACAGCATGGCAATGCCGGGCAACCTTTGCTAGTATTTTATAACACTTTCATGCTTAAGGATTCCTAGCTATTTAATCTCTGTACAGTATTTGTTTTTCCAACACACCACACTTCCCCCAGAAGGTTCCTGATCTTAGGGCAATTTGTATATAAGCCAGAAGAAATGCCCCTGTTTTGCAGTACCCTTTCACTGCAGTGGCTCAAGTGTTTAAGATGCTGACTGGGAGGTGGAAGGTCAGCAGTTCAAAACTGAGTACTGCATGACGGAATGAGCGGCCATCTCTTTCCCAGCTCCTGCCAACCTAGCAGTTCAAAAGCAAGAACTTGCAAGTAGATAAATAGGGACCACTTTGGTGGGAAGGTAAACAGTGTTCTGTATGCTCTGGTGTCTAGTCATGCCTACCACATGACCACAGAAACATCTGCAGAAGCAGACAGCACTGACTCTTTGGCTTTGAAACAGATGAGCACTGAACCCTAGAGTTGGATACGACTGGCTTTCGAGCAAGGGAAACCTTTACTTCTGTCCCGGTTTTGTAGAAGAGAATTATGGCAACCCTATATGGATACAAATGCATGTTTCCTCAAGGAGTGTGGTATTTTTGAACCTTGTGTTGCCAGCTAAATCAGGTGAAGAGAACTTCAGGATGAACCCACCAAAAGGTGCCTTCATTTTGGCAGTTTCATGTCTGGCCTCCACACGGAAGAAAAAGTAGTACTACCATCAAATAGACTTGTGATGTTTTAAATATTAGCATGTTATCTGACAACAACTGACAAAGTGATGCTTGATCAGATCAGATGTGTAATCAGTTTTGTCTGGTGTAGCTGGCAGATATTTTCCAGGACTTATTAGCTGGGCACCCTGAACTGGATATTTATTTAATTTATGTGTTACACTAGACTACTGCTCATCTGGGAGCTATTGAAACTCTGGGTTCACATAGTTAAAATATCAACAGTAAAACACAAAAAACCACAATCACAATCCCCACCACCACCACAACTGATGGCACCATCTAAAAGAGAATATTAATTTGACTAAACTAAGATACAAGTGGTACCTCATACAATGATTTTAATCCATTCCACGGGGCTCGTTGTTGTATGAAACAATTGCTATATAATGCATGCATCGTATAGCAATTTTCCCTATGGGATGCATTGTACAACGATTTTTTTCCTAAGTGGTTTTCCCATTGAAAAATTGTTGTATGATTTTTTTCATAGGGAAAATTGTTATGTTGGATGCCATTTATTCCCCAAACCTAATTGTTACACAATTTCGTTGTTATACAGGGCAAGTGTTGTATGAGGTTCCGCTGTATATAGGAATAGAGACCGTCTCTATGATATAGAGACTCTGCTATAGAGTTATGGGCCTTCCCATGACTGTTTGATACTATATATGGAAAAACAAGATAGGTAAAGGTAAAGGTTGTCCTTGCTCGAAAGCCAGTCGTATGCGACTCTACAGTTCAGTGCTCATCTCTGTTTATAGCCAAAGAGCCAGCACTGTCTGCATCTGCAAATGTTTCCGTGGTCATGTGGCAGGCATGACTAGACACCTGAGTGCACAGAACACTGTTTACCTTCCCACCAAATTGGTATCTACTTATCTACTTGCAATTCTTTGCTTTTGAAGTGCTAGGTTGGCAGGAGTTGGGACAGAGATGGGAGCTCACTCCGCCATGCAGCACTCAGGTCTCAAACTGCTGACCTGCTGACCTTGCAGGCGTCAGGTTCAGTGTCTTATCCACTCAGCTACTGAAGTCCCTAAGATTCATAGTACAGCTTGGGAAGATGAACATTTTGGACTGGGGAAACAGTTGACTTGGGGATTCTTGCAGCTGTGTTTTGACTTTGACAGTCACTGCTTCCTAATACAGTAAATACAAATACATCAGTCTGCTGGGATTACATGTACTAACTAGGTTTCAGTTAGAAGCCTAACTAGGTTTACAACCTAGAGTGATTGTTTTTTTGCCACTAAATTGATTGGTAAAGTTTTGTTAATAGCTCTCTGTTCTTTCTCATAAGCAGCAAGTATGCAAGGGGCACGAGCATACTGGAGAATCAATTTTCTACTTTTTCTACTGACTGTAACTATAGATGACTAGCAGAGGTTGCCCGGCGTTGCCGGGCTGTTTTAAATTGTGTTGTAAGGGATAATTTTTTTAGTAATTTATGAAAAAAGAAGTGTGTTGGTGGTTAGGAGTGGTTTTGGGTGTGCACAACCACCACCACCCATACAATACTACTCCAACCACCAACACACACATTAAAAATTCCTGGCAAGGCAGGAGTGTCATGTGTGTGTGTGTGTGTGTGTGTGTGTGTGTGTGTGTGTGTGTGTGTGTGTGTGTGTGTGTGTGTGTGTGTGAGTGTGAGTGAGTGAGAGAGAGAGAGAGAGAGAGAGAGAGAGAGAGAAGCAGTGTGTGTGTGTGTATTGTCCCCCCAAACCCCGGGGACCCTGCAGACAGGGGATCCCCCCCACAGGACACCCCTTATTAAAGAGAAGAAACCAAGCGGTTTCTTCTCTTTAAAAATGGAGTGTTTGAGGGGGGTGGATTCAATGCCCTGTCCCTGGTCCTCTGGGTTTGGTAGGTTTGTGGGGACAAAAGGGGCCTGTCCCCCCAACCCTTCCAGAGACAGGGGACCTGGCAGAGAGGGGATTGTTTCCCCCCCCCAAAAAAAAATCACTCCATTTTTAAAGAGAAGAAACCAAGCGGTTTCTTCTCTTTAAAAATGGAATGTTTGGGGGGGGGGGGTGAATTCGATCTCCTGTCCCGGGTCTCCTGGGTCCAGAAGGGTTGGAGGGAAAAACTGTTCCCCCAACCCTTCTGGACCCAGCACCTTTCATTGCCTCCCTCACCCACTCCCTATCCCCCACCAGCTGCACTTACCTTTTCCTGGCTCCCTCCAGCTGGGTCTTTCAAAGTCTTTCCCTCCGGCTCCCAGCGGGTTTTTTTTTCAGTCAGTGCGCGCGTTCCCAGCCTCCTCTGCACTCGTATCCTTCAGCCTGATTGGCTGAGGGGTTGCACAGCGCAAAGGACGCTGGAAATTGTAGTCCTTTTTCTTTGTTCTCGTTCATGGGTCTCTTGCCCCACTGGCGCATTTCTAAAATATTTGTTGACCTCCGGACCCATTTCGGGCAAGTGCACAAAGGCTCGGTATGGGCTAGTATAGCCTGGTGCAGGATCCTTTGTCAAGTTCCAACGGTTAACGCTCAGATTTATAGTTATAGATTACTACAAATATAGATTCCTTTTCCCCTACTTTAAATGCTTCTAGAGTGATTTTTTTAACCATAAAATGTGTCAGTTACTTATGGAAATCAGGGAGGGTGTTTGGTAAAACTGGGTTGATCTCTCCACATTTCTGTGTTCCTTCTGCCTTGTACGCTATAAACTAAAGGAATAACGAAATCCCTAGACACTTCTTTTTTAACCAAAATTCCCCAATATAATCTCCTATAAATATTTACCAATGTCTGATCCATTTATCTTAATAGGGATAAGCAATTCAAAAAGCCATACCATGCTCAAAAAACAAATAAAAGCAGAATTATTTGTTTAAAAAGGAAATTATTGTTTTCTTATCATTGTTTAAGACCTCTTTTAAGAAATTTAAGATCTGCAACAATCATAAACTGAATAGGGTTAAGAACAACAAACTTGTAACTTACTTTCCTTTCCTTGGAATATCACCTAGCTAAGCTCCAAAAAGCCTGGTAAGATTAACAATATCAGAGTTTACTAAAGTTCCTGTTTTGGACTATGTCTCCCATAATTCCCTTGGAAGAATTCCCAACCGAAGCTTTATTTTGTTCTATCAACTGTTCGCAGCCAGGTATGTCTCTATGAGAACCGCTGTACTACGGTGGCTTAATTCATTGAATAATCACAATGGAAACCTCATTTCTCACAAAACAATTGGCCAAAATAGTGATTGCATTTTTCTACTTCTGATATTTTAAGGATTAAATAATTTCTTTTTCAAATGAAGGTTTTGAATCTGGGCTTGCTGATATTTTAGATGTTTTATATACCGTATTTTCCGGCGTATAAGATGACTGGGCATATAAGACGACCCCCAACTTTTCCAGTTAAAATATAGAGTTTGGAATATACTTGCCGCATAAGACTACCTCTCTTCCAATGCACACCAAATGAAAATTAACCCACACTCAACCTGAAGACGCGCAGCCCTCCGAGTCGAATGGGCAGGTTCTGGTGGAGAGCCAATCCACGCTCACGTTCTCCTCCTCGAGGTACAGGAAGATGTGTGCAGCTTGCTTCCCCTTGCTTCATACTCCCCGCACAGAGCAGGGACTCGGCCGCGGCACCCCCCACAATATGCGCCGGGCATATGAAGCAAGGGGAAACAAGCTGCAGTTAAGTACCTGTCCTATAAGACGACCCCCGACTTTGGCACAGATTTTTCGGGGTTAAAAAGTAGTCTTATACGCCAGAAAATACAGTAGTTTTAGTATTTGGATTTAATTGTATGGGGGATGGGTTTTAACCAATGCTGTGAGCCACCTTAGGTTGCCTAGGCGAAAAAGGCGACTATACAAATTTGAAAATAAATAAATAAATGGTCTAAACCAGGAATTCTAAACCTGTGTGGCTCGTGGGCTGGATGTAGCCCACGGCACCATTTCATTTGGGCCCCCCACCTCCTCCACCACATGAAGAAAAGAGAATAAGTTACAGGTTTGTTGTTCTTAACTTTATTCAATTTATGATTGTTGCAGATCTTAAATTTCTTAAAAGAGGTCTTAAACAATGATAAGAAAACAATAATTTCCTTTTTAAACAAATAATTCTGCTTTTATTCATTTTTTGAATTGCTTATCCCTATTAAGATAAATTGATCATACATTGGTAAATATTTATGGGAGATTGTATTGGGGAATTTTGGTTATAAAAGAGGTGTCTAGGGAGGGCAAAATGGCTGTCTGGCCCCCAAAGCTGTATGAGGGAGCGTGACCCGGACCCGGCTTAAAAATGTTAAGAACGCATGGTTTAAACTAGACATTATGCTTAAAATCCAGGGAAAATCCAGGGAAAGGGTAAGACCGTACCCCTAGGCATAGATAGCTTAGTCATGAACAATAGAACAGACACTGTGGTATGCAACCACTAATTTAGAATCCAGAAGATCCCATGAGGATGCTGTGAATAGCTTTTATTTTATAATTGCTTGATGAGTATAATTCATTCCATTTGCATTGAACCAGTGTAATTATGTCATGTGGATTCCCAGATTCGGGTTTTTATTTCACTGTAATCTATGGTCCTGCGACTCTGTAATTAGAATCAAAACAGGAGGAGATTTCTGATGATCAGAGGGAGACCAGCAAAGTTAAGTAGAAGAAGTAAACCAAATGTTTGCACAGATTATTTCTCAGCTTGAAAGAGCTCATCTCTGAAATGGTGGCAATATACCAGCCTGATTCTGGCTCTACAAAGTCACAGGCTTAGCAAGTTCCAGACTCGCCACAGTCACAATTCTTGTGTTGCTCTCCTTTCCAAAACATTGTACACAGCCAAATTCCAACTTATTACAATAGGCCTTTTCACTCCCAAGAGGCTGAATAGAATCATCTCGGCATCATATTCCAGGTCCCCTGGGGTGACTGAGGAAGAGATGCTCACAACAACTGGCCTGCCATCTTGACAAGCTCTCCCGTAGTTTCTTGTGTAAGTTAAATTGCATGAGAAATGAGACAAAAGCCTGAGAAAACCCACAGTCCAACAGCCATAGCTTTGAATAGGAACTCCACAGTACAATTAACTGGACTTATTACTCCACGTATCACTGAGTGAGGCACCAAAAAACTGTATCTCAAAATCACATCCTTGACAGGCAACCCAGAAAGATACCATAGTTAATTGTATTTAAAGCCATCAGAGGTACTCATTTCCACTGTCCAGTTTCTAGCACAGACTGCTCACCAAAGGAACCAAAGCAGTCATCAAATCTAGAGCATGTCTAGATAAGCACTTAGCTCTTGGTCCAGGCTCTATGTGTCCAGATTGTACAAGTGTTGGAGCACCGAAACCTCCCTCTAAGCACTTTTCTTTGAACACCCAATAGAGGGTTCCACTTTTTTTTCAGTGCTGAAATATATGCCATTCCCAGTGCTTCTGGATGCTGGGAACCGCTGCTTCCACTATCAACATCCAATATGCTAATGAGCCCTGTTAGCATATTGGATGTGGCAGTTAAGCAGTTCCCTGATCCTCTGCAGAGGGGCAAGACAACTGTTTAATTATTTCCCTTTCCTAGCTGACCACAGTAGCTCTGGTTCAGATAGGAGGATTTTTTTTAAAAAAAAACAACCCTGTTTCCCTTTTATCACCAGTCAAAATTTGTTTCTATTGGCAATAAAAGGGAAATGCTGAGAAAAAAGTTTTTATCATTCTATCCAAACGAATGGCACAATTATTGGCTAAGAGAGTAAAAATAATAATTAAACAGTTCCCCTGCCCCTCTACAGAGAAGCAGGGGAAGTGTTTCATTTCCCTGCATGGTGAAAATGTCTCATCATCCACTTCACCATATGAGCAAAGGTCACTTAGGGTGTTTAGATGAGGGAAATAGGTTAAATATAATTTATACCATTCTTCTGTTCTCAAGCAACCCAAAAATGAGTGAGCCAAACCTGCCCCGTAAGGGGCAATCTCAATGTGCTCCTAGTCTGGAGCCAGATTGAAATGTATCTAAACTTGTGATTCCTAGCATGAGGCAATTTGATTTTTAAGGGGGCACAATTTGAGAACAAGTTATTAACAGTTAATGGCCTTTTAGGCTTTTTCCACATGAATAGGAGTACACTTTTTGGATAATATGAATTATATGTCATGTCACGGGTTGTGGTGGTGGTCAGAATTTTAGAGATGCTTAGGTAAAAAAAAAAAGGTTAGGAACCACTGATCTAAACCATCTATCTCATTCAGAATCGCCTAGGGCTACAACAAGCTCCCTACTCACGAATAAAGTATGAGATACTGACCAGAAATTATGTAATATTTTAATGTATCTTGTAATGTATCTATTAATGTATCTTGTTGTTATGTGCTATCAAGTTGATGGGACCTTATAGCAACCCTAATAGGGTTTTCAAGGTAAGTGAGTTATTTAAGGACTAGATTTACCATTTAATCCCTCTAGTGCAATGTTTTCCAACTTTTGGTTTTTGGACTTCAAATCACAGAAGCCTAAGTCAATTCCCCAAAGCACTGATCAGCCAATGTATTGACTTAGGCTTCTGGGAATTGAAGTTCCCCCTGTGAGGCATGGGTCTCACACTGGGAACCACAACTGTAGTGAGTTTCCATGGCTGAATGGGATTTGAACCTGGACCTCCTGAGCCACTCTATCCACTACACCAATCTTGGTGTGATATTAATGTATGTAGTCTTCTTTTAAATGCAATTTGAGACTGATAGCAACCCTACATTTTTTATCAGCAAGTCTGTGAGTTAATTATTCACTCAGTATAGAAAGATTCTTCTTTTGGCTTTTTTAAATCTACTGGAGAACTCTGTTGCTAATCAATTTCCTGGAGCAATCCCCAAAATCTATCTTAAATATACTGTATTGGAATATGCTTTGCCTGTGCAGGGGATTCACATAACACCACCTTCCTCATAACATGTAGCTCAGTTTGCTAAGTCATAACTTGCAAGCTGGTTATGGACAGAGTTTTGGACTGAGTCCAGTGGTCAGACAGTAAACACGATGGAACAAGCAGCTCTTTGAGAAACTCTTGGCAATTGGGCATGAAAAAATAATGCTCAGGTAGCTATGCAGGACTGGCTGAAGCTCCTTAGCTAGTTGCCTGCAAATCAAAAGCAGCCACATACTGGAGACACTGGGTAGTTTTCCACTTCCACACTGGAAAGAAGGTGTCAGGAAATGAGCCTACAGCTCTGTTTCAGTTGTCTCTCCAGAGTGCTCAATCCATGGTTTTACCCAACATCCAAGGAGCTGGTTCCGATGTAGAGCTAATAAAAAGCTAATATTCACTAGACCTTTGGGTTGACACTGCTGTGCCCAGCTCACCCCTGGCAGTTCAGACATGCTGTCCAAATCATGGCCCTCATTCTGTCTCTACTCATATATCCTGGATTTCTTCAGACTATTTTTATAATGGCGGTTTTTAAAATGCCTTTGAGGATTGCGGGGACTATTTTTGGTGCATAACCTTATTGAGGATGATTGGTATACAAAGGACTGACATGCTGCCCCATTGCCTCCTCACAGAGTCATTCCTCTTTGTATCCACCAAAGGTGAGAGATAAAGACCAATAGGTAGGTTGCCAAACTGATTCTGTAGACTAAAACCAGTCTCATTTATCCTGGGGTGGGGAGGGGGGAAGGCTTCAGCCTATAGACTCATTTGGCAACCTTTCCTCCTGCTTTCACTTTGATGAGATGGGGGTGGGGAGAGATGATTCAGAGGACAGGAAGCAAAGCTGTGTAGACCATCATCATCAAGAGTGCATGGTTGTTGTTTTTAAAACCCTCTTTGCCTGGGCATACCCCCAGAGCTCTACAACTGTGCTTAATGTGTTTCCTGACTGTTTCCGTGCAATTTGCTCCAAACTTTGTATCACTTTAACCAATTCTAAAATATACATCTGATAACATTGCTCATATTCCTTTTGATTTGGATTCCATAAATGATATAAGTCCAATACTCTGGCCACTGCTTGTCCAATGATACCTTCTCATTCCCATGACATAAGCATGTGCCTGGGCTCCATGGACAGGTAAAGTCCATCACCTGCATGGTTTTAACCTTTGTCATTTTTGGGTTGTAAAATAAAATCTAGAGTAGAACTGGCAAGGATCATTGTGAAAACCTATGTACTGTATAATGAAGGATAATGCTGCCACACCCAAACAGAAATTGGGGACAAACAGTGATTTGTTTGTTTTTAAAACCTCTGGTAATTGGGTCCAGGTGAGTATCAACTATGATACTTTAATAGAGCTTCAAGATTCAGAGAAAGTCTGCCTCTCAGTATTAAGTGCTATAAAGCAGTGGTTAACAACATTTTATGTATTAAACCCAACAATCTCTTGGTAAAAAATATCCAAGTCCCACCATGATAGAAAATGTGGTCCACTGTGGAATCACCCCACTATAGAAAACTTTTATCTCCAACTCATGTCCCATTTTCCGGACTTGATTCCATTGTCCTGTTATGCCTTACCTGGATTGACCTGAGCTTTCACGTTACTTGGAATATCCAAAAGCAGCATCAGCGTCATAGCAATCATTGTCTGGGGAGGAGTAAACATCTTCAAACCTTCTCACAGCCTTGTCCCTACAGCAGTCAAAGTTAAAAATAAGAAGAGACATAGAAGAAAATTAAGACTGGTTGTCCTTAGTACATTTGATGTGCAAATAGGCTCTGTTGAGCACAGCTGACTTTTGTTGTTGTGTGGCACTAATTTGAAGGAGTGGTTTAACCATTTACTAGTCACCAGGGATTTGAACAAAGCTCTTTTGAGAGTGAGTTCATCACTCTGTCCACTAAAGCTGCACTAATTCTGGGAAAACACAGGAAGGACTCATTTGTTAACAAGGCTTTGTCTAAGATTTTGGGTGTCTTAATGCACTTATGCCCATCCTTTGTGCCCTCCTGAATTCCAGCTCCCAACATCTCCAGATTGTATGCCCATAGGGCATGTTGGTTGGGGATGAAGAGAGTTGTATTCCAGCACATCTGGATATAAGGTTCAGGAAGGCTGCCTAGGCAAATGTCAATTTAACACAATTCCATGTTCTATGTCAAGCATCAGAAGATTAGTACAGTGGTACCTCGCTTAAAGATCATAATGGGTTCCACAGGATTGCTCTTTAAGTGAGTTGCTCTTTAAGCGAAACACTTGGAAAACATGCCATCGCTGCCATTGTAAGTGACCGATTGTGACTCCGGCGGGGGGGGGGATTGCAAACCCCGATTTAGTTGTTAAGCGAGTTTTTGGTTGTTTTTAGTTGTTAAGCGAGGTGACCATTCAGAGAAAATTCTGCTCTTTAAGTGAGTTAGTCTTTAAGTGAGATAATCTTTATGCGAGGTTTTACTGTACATGAAAACATCAGTACCATACCAAAATGCTATTTAGTTCTTCTTTTCTTAATGTCTGTCAAATTACTTCCTGCCCGTTGCTACTAGAATACCCATCCCTTCAGTTGGATTGTGCCCACTAAAACACAAGGAACTTAATCTGGTTTGCAAACCAGATTGGGTAAAATATTTCTTCTGAAGTAAAAACAGCTTCTCTTTCTCTCTTCCCCCTTCAATGCTTTTATAGCCTGCTTTTCCTACAGCTTTCAAAGTACAGTGATACCACATACAACGTCCAAACTTGGTTCCACAAGTTTGGACTTTATACGGATTTGGACTTTGTATGAGGCATGCAAAATTCTAGCCGCGATGCCTCATACAATGTCCAAATCCTTGCCGCGATGCCTCATACAACGTCCAAATCCTTGCCACAATGCCTCATACAACGTCGTTTCCATAGAGATACATTGTACTGTAACAGCACAGACTTCAGGGCAAAGTCAAGGAAACAGACAGGAAACTGACAGAACTTTAAGAAATCATTGTCTAATGGCTAAATACATTACAAAAACTTGTCAAACAACCCCGATTGTCCATGAACCTGAAGAATGCTGCAAAAATCCCAGGAATGCTTCTCAAAATTCTGACGAAAAAATTCAAAAAATCCAAAATCGCGTTCAAAACCACTCCTAAACACTCTTCGCCTCATGCAAAACCCACAAGAGCAATGCACGCATGTGTCCTGCCTTTTATACTGCCCAGGCACAATGCAACCTGAGAAAACCCCAATGCCTCATACAACGACACACGACTTTGTATGAGGCAACTTTTTTCAAGGAATTAGGCGATGTTGTATGAATCCGATGTTGTATGAAGCGGGCTTTGTATGAGGTATTACTGTAAAGTTAAAAGTAAAAGCATTTATTTGTCATATACATTTGAGGAACAATGTAACAATTAATTTAGACTTTCCTAGCCAGGATGGGACTTGAGGATGGCACATGATCACAGGGAAAGGGAATGGTCATCCTTGCTTAAAAGCCAGTCGTATCCAACTCAGTGCTCATCTCTGTTTCAAAGCCAAAGAGTCAGTGCTGTCTGCTTCTGCAGACATTTCCGCAGGCATGACTAGACACCGAAGCGCACGGAACGCTGTTTACCTTCCCACCGAAGTGGTCCCTATTTCTCTACTTGCAATTTCTTGCTTTCAAATTGCTAGGTTGGCAGGAGCAGGGACAAAGATGGGAGCTCATTCCATCCTGCACTACTTGGCTATTGAACTGCTGACTTCCTGCCTTCTAGTCAGCATCTTAGCCACTTGAGCCACTGCAGTCCATAATCACAGTTTATGCTTTATACATTTGCTAATTTTGAACGTTCCATAAAATTCCACTGACTAACATTAATCTGAATTTCAAGTGATTGTAGGAACAACTACACTAGCTAATCGAATGGGAATTATTCAGTTTTGCTGTGGCTTGATTTGCAGTTTCTTTCGTGGTTGTACTTGGTTGAAGTGATCATGCAAAGCCCCTGGATTGATTCAGTGGCTGTGTCCACACTGGCCCTTAATCTGATACAATTTGATATGTACCAACAGTCACTCTTTCTTTGATACTACTCATCCGGTGATACCTGGTTCTCCTTTCTTTGTTGTTAGCCTGTGCAGAGGTGATCTAACTAATGCTTCAGTGATAAAGTGATCTAGCACTAAACCTGGTTTGCTTAAAACATCTTCTGGATGACTAGAGAAAAATATTGTGAGGGTGTGTACTTTTGCTATCCTAAAACATACTGCTCCCAGTCATAATATACAACCTTTAATCACCCCCCCCCCGGCACAAAAATAAAAGCAAACACAGAAGGAAAATATTGTTTGAGTCATTCTAGCTTTTAAAAAGTGTAAGCCCTAGCAAGCAGAGGAAAATCTCAAAATAAGAAGCAAAAAAAGACTAGGCTGATTCCAAATATCTTTTATGATATTTGTTCATTGGAAAAACACCTAGCATTACTGGTGGGCATCAGCACGTTTGCACCAGTTCACCAGAATTGGTAGCAGAAATTCTGGCTGGCCCCGCCCATCCAAGTTTTGAAATAAAGTAGTCCTAAATTGGGTGCAATGCAGGGCTTCCCCCTGGTCACGCCCACCATACCATGCCCACAGTGTGGCACTAAAAATTTTGGAGCCCACCACTGCCTAGCATCCACTGATGCTAACTGTGGAGCAAGTCCCAAAGTATTTGCCTATGTAGTCCAGCACAGTTGCCTCTGCCGAATTTTAAAGATTCACTATTTGGACCACATTACCAATGAGGAGGTGCTAAGAAGCAGTAGCTTGTGCAAATTACGTAACATGGTTGCATGAAGAAGACTCCAAATGGCAGGTCCTATTTTTTCTTGGTATAGATAAAAACAAGACCCCTAAGGTGGCAATGGGTTGGACCCCTCCAGATGCCAGATGACAATAAGGATGTCCTTGAAATGCATGGCAAAGAACTTTAATGGGAGACTTGAAGGCCCTGGAAATGACATGGGAGGAGGCCGAAGCACTCACCCCAAACTAAAGCTACTAGAGATCCCTTGCTATGGGAGGATCTAAGTCTAAGTCACAGAGTGTGTGCCAGATTACCCCATCAAAAGGGTAGTCCAGTGAAGTCCAGTGTTCCTGTGCTTAGCTTGCTCATGAGGAGTCTGATGGTAAGTGCATGGCTTATCGTTCACTGTACAGCCCTTTCTACAGCAAATGGCTGCTTCCCCCTGACCAGTAGCTTCCAGTACAACCCAAGGGACAATATCATATACTGGACAGTACTATATTATAGTAACTTCACTCATCAGATTTTTTCAGATCAGGAAGTGTGGGCAGCCAAGGAAGCTACAGAGTTATGATGAGATGAAAGGAAAGAACACATGCAACACCTTTCACAATTTTATGGTGTTATGGTAAGCTAAAAATATATAGCCAAAAGACATTCTAAAGTATGAGGCAGAAAAATGGGAAATTCACACTTGGGAAAATAAAACTGTGGAGGATTTGGAAGGTTCGCTTTTCCCCTAACCCTGAATACAACATCACCATCCCTTACAGGAAAAGAGCTGTTGTTATAATTGTCTGAAGTTGAAATAAAATCTATAAGAAATGACTCTCAGAAATGCAAAATTTGAAGGTGCGAAAAGATATTGAATCTTCTGTGACAGGTTCTGAGCAAAAATTTCTCAACACATTTTTTCTGAGAAACATTCTGAAATGTCCTTTTCGTTACTCACTTAGAACTAGGGGGCCACTTTGCAAAACTATTTCCAAAATTCCTCTGCCATTTGTTGGGGTGGCTGCTTCATTAACATGCCTCCAAAAGACACTAGAGCTAATGCCTGTGGGCCCAAGAAACAAAATGGCACTACTTTGAAGCTGTTGGAACAAAATCCCCCCCCCTCAAATGCAGGCAGGGCAAAATGGCCATCCGGCCCTCAAAGCTGATCGAGCGCGCATGACCCAGCCCCCAGCTTGAAAAGGTTGGGAACCCCTGCACTAGAGAGAAGGCACAGTGGAGGAAGTCAAATGATGCCCAGCTTACCAACACAGTTGCTACTATTGCCAGTTGCAGTGGCAGTACAGAAAGCAGGAAATAATTGGGGGAGGGGAACAATACTGTGCTATAAATAAGGCTAATGCCTCTGAGAAATTGTTTAAGGATTTCTCCTTGCCTTTGATAAATTCAGTGAGATTGTTTTTACAATTTAAATGTAAAAGAACCTTTGTGCTATATGCTAGAGCAGGGGTAGGCAACCATGGCCTGAGGGTCAGATCCGGCCCACAGCACCAAATCAACCGCCCCATGCTTACCAACTATTTTATGGTATTATGGTAAGCTAAAAATATATAGCCAAAAGACATTCTAAAGTATGAGGCAGAAAAATGAGAAATTCACACTTGGGAAAATAAAACTGTGGAGGATTTGGAAGGTTCGCTTCCAAATAGCCACCACTGCCGGAATCTGCTGTGGACCCATTTACAGCTGTTGTAAATGTGTTTATGACAGCCACAAATGCTTATGGCATTCGTAAATGGTGGAGGGACCACCAGTCCAGCCCCCTGCACTGTCTGAGGGAGCGTGACCCGGCCCCTGACTTGGCAACCTTTGAGCTAGAGTTATTACCTATTGCCTCTCAGTTATGCTTTCTGAAAGAACCTTTCCCTACTATCAATATACTCAACCAAGTTATTTCATGAAGAAACAGTCTGGACAATAAATACACATGACTTCTTGTTTGTTTTCCATCAGAGGTTGGACCTCATCGTAGCTGTACAGAACAGAGAGTAAACCAAACCAAACAAAAAAAAAACAACTTTGTTGCACCTCAAAGACTAACTCCTGTATTTAAATGTGGGCTTTCATGGATCAAGTAAACTTTATCAGACATAAGAGTGAGACTTCATGGCATCAATTTATACACATCAGGTACAGATGTATGTATAAATTGATACCATGAAGTCTCACTCTTATGTCTGGCAAAGTGGACTTGCTCCATGAAAGCTCACATTAAAATGCAGGAGTTAGTCTTTAAAGTGCCACATCATCTTTGTATTTATTTATTTATTTTGTTTACCCTCTGATATGCTTGTGCAGACTAACATGGCTACAACTTTTTCTGCATTTATTTTACTCTGAATGATCGGAGATTGGGAGTTTGTTTCATTACTTTGTGACCTTGGGCAAATTACATGGCCCCAGAACACCTACAGGAGGGAATGAAAAACCACATCTGAGTATTCTCTACCTAGGAAACCCTGGAAAAAGTTGCCTCATCATAAAATGGAATTGTCTTGATGGCATGCGATTATTATTAGAGATACAAATAATGCTCTCTAGAAGCAAACATCTATCATTCTTGAGACATATCAAAAGAAAACAGGCCTTGCTAAAAAAGACAACAATCCTTGAAAAGTGGAAAGCAGTAAGAAGAAAGAAGTACTGGATATGACATTTGTTGATATTACATTTGGGAGCCTTTATTTTGCAAGACTATTTTGCAGAAGTGCAAGCTGGGTTCTGAAGAGGTAGGAGAACTAGAGACCAAATTGCCAACATCTGTTGGATCATGGAGAAAACAAAGGAATACCAGAAACAAGTCTACTTCTTTTTTCATTGACTACACCAAGGCGTTTGATTGTGTGGATCACAACAAAATGTGGCAAGTAATTAGAGATGGGAATACCAGAATATCTTATAAGCCTCATGAGAAATCTGTACAAGAGTCAAGCAGCAACAGTTAGGACAGGATATGGAATGACGGAGTGGTTTGGAATAGGAAAAGGAGTAAGACAAGGCTGCATTTTGTCACCCTGCTTATTCAACTTACGCACAGAACACATAATGTGCAATGCAGGGATGGAAGAATCACAAGTTGGAATCAAAATTGCTGGGAGAAATATCAACAATTTGAGCTATGCAGATGATATGACCCTAATGGCAGAAAGTGAGGAAGACCTAAAGAAACTCCTGCTTAGGTTGAAAGAAGAGAGTGCAAAAGCTGACCTGAGACTCAACATTAAGAAAACCAAGATAATGGCAACAGGGCCTATCAGCACCTGGAAAATAGATGGGGAAGAGGTAGAAGCAGTGACAGACTTTACATTCTTAGGATCCAAGATCACTGCAGATGGTGATTGCAGCCATGAAATAAAAAGATGACTAGTTCTTGGGAGGCAAACTATGATAAATCTGGGGAGCATAGTTAAAAGTAGAGACATCACCTTGCAAACAAAAGTCTGCATAGCCAAAGCAATGGTATTCCCAGTGGTAATGTATGGCTGTGAGATTTGGACCATAAGAAAAGCTGAGTGCAGAAGAATAGATGCCTTTGAAATGTGGTGTTGGAGGAGATATTTGAGGGTACTCTGGACAGCGAGGAGAACAAACAGGTTGATCTTAGAAGAAATCAATTGTAACTGCTCCTTAGAAGGTCAGATAGTAAAGATTAAGCTAAAGTACTTTGGACATCAAATGAAAAGAGAGAATTCACTTGATGCTGGGAAAGGTTGAGGGCAAAAAAAGAAGGGGCGGTAGAAAATGAGATGGCTAGATGGTATTGTTGATGCAATGGGCACAGAGTTGGGTGGGTTGAGAGGGATCGTGGACGATAGAGGTGTCTGGATTGCAATGGTCCATGGGGTCGCAAAGGGTCGGAACTGACTGTGCGACTGAACAACAACAACAACAATGAAAAGGACTGTTGAAGATAGAAACTTATGGAGGTCATAAATCTATAGGATTGCCATCAGTTAGAAAGAACCTGACAGCACAGAAGAACAATCAAGGTTGACTTTAGCCAAATTTCAAATCTTTGTTCTGCCAATCTTACTGAAAAGATCCACTAATATGTAATAAGTAATCATCTATTATTAGCTTTAATGCTTTCTCAAAATCATCATCAGGTATAGGAACTTTGCCATTTTTGTTAGCTATATTGTATTTTGCATGTACTGTATTACCACTACGATATTTACATCTGTTATGATAAATTCTGTCACTCAGCCATCTTCAATTAGTTATTTAATGGGCTCGCTTGTCTATACTTTGATTTTACATTTGATGTCAAGTACCTTAGATTTATTGTTATCTAGCAGCTGTTTTATAAATACAGTTATTAACTTGTTTTCATACACATTAAAGGACTACTAGAATGTTTTTGTACATTCTCTGGGCGACCACTTTTCTTTGGCTTCCTAATTTTGCTTTGAATATTTTGGGTAATTGTCTGTTTTTCATGCTGCTTCATTTTTTCTCTTTTGCTTCTCCTCCATTAGCCTTGTAATAGACAATAGGATTTTCTTTCTTTCTTACATTTACATTTCTACTTTCAAGTTTCTTGTTGACTACACTACATCTACCAACTTCTTTGTCAGCACTTAGCAATATTGCTGCAAATGCTTTCTTGTGGGGATTTCCATATGTATAATCAGCTTGGTAATAATTTGAATGAGGTGTCAGTGATTACAGTTTCCCTCTGCAAAAAGCTATATAATTCTTTCTCATCTATATCATTCTCCTAATCCAGGGGTTCCCAACCTTTCTACGCCTGACCATGCCCCCCAAACAGCTAAGCAGTCCGCACCACGCCCCTGGAAGCAGAAGTAAATGCACCTGCTTCCGTGTTTATGACAGCCACGGGCGCATTTATGGCTGTCATAAATGTGTCCGCTTCCACTTCCAAGTGTGGTGGTGGTGGCAGCAGGCCACATGAAATGCTGCCGTGGGCCGGGTTTGGCCCATGAGCCATAGGTTGGGAACTCCTAATCCACGTTTTCCAACAAAATCCCCAAAAGATTTTATGTTGGTTCAAATGAGAGTATTCTAGTTGTGATTTACATCACTACTAGAGTAGCCCCTTTTGAATCAATGGCACTTAAAGTTGGTTCACCAAATCTCCGCTGATTTGATGGCTCTACTCTAGTGCAACTTACTATGCTAAGCTGCAGAATTTCAGTTCTGATGGGGGTAGTTTTCTCTTATTTCCACATCTCAGTACTGCAAATACCTGTACTACAATCACACATTGTTTTCTATATCTCAGCCCAATCAGATCTGTTTTCTGAGGAATTCAATTGATACAGAAATTGCTGCTTCCCAAAGTCATGTGCAATTTTGTTCCACAAAGATCAATAGATCTCCTAGTCAAGTTCTTACCCACAATCCACTAATTTTTCTAGCTTTTAGTTTAATTAACCACTGCCCATATAATCAATTTTTTAAAAAAAAATATATGCAACTTTCTTAAAGTTATATTTTATTTTTACAAAACACTACTCTATAAAAGTTCACTTTACCCCACCTTTTGGGAGCCCTCAGCAATCTTACATTTAAACACTTAAGACATTTTGCAAGAAAACTATTACCAACTCCAGTGTCATGGACAGAATTCTAGCAGACCTTCTTAAATGCCAAAGTTAGTAAATAAAGAGTTAGAACATTATTTATAACACACTAGTTGAAGGAGAGCGGAATGAGGACATAACATGGTGCCTTTTCCACAACAACACAACTACTGTGCTATTTACACACACACACACACACACACACACACACACACACACACACACACACACACACCACCCAACATTTGGGATGAATTTAACAGTTCCAAGGTCACACACCTACAGATTTACTGTCCACATGTCTTCCCTTAAGCAGCCCTGATAGTTAAGACCAAAACTATACCTTGTTCAACAGCTCACCAGATTTAGGTCATTAAGGTGTATGGTTCTGGAAAGCCCACTAAAAGGCCATGAAAGTACCCACTTCCCACCCCCAGCAAAATGTCAGTAGATAGACCAATCTGTCATTAGCTTGTTTTACTCTTTTACAAAGGCATCCAGCACCTCCACTGCCTACTGTATTGCCATGTATCACGTTGAAGCACACTTTATACAGTACAGTGGACCCTCGATTAACGACGCGTTCGAATAGCGTCATTTTCGATTAACGACGCTACGACGCTCCCAATGTGATAATTTGAATGACATCGAATAACGACAGCATTTTTACCGTCATTATTCAAATAACGATGTTTTTGTCGTTATTCGAATAGCAATGTTATTCGAATAGCGACGCTACTTGGGGAACCACGTAACGTCGTTATTCGAGGGCCCACTGTATGTTGATTGTGTTTTGAATAGGGTTGGGTGTTGTTTTTCTTATTCCGCCTTGAATCTAAATCAATTCTATTAAGGGACAGGTTCTCAAATTCTGAGGGAGAAGAATTATGAAAATTATTCCAAATAGGAATTGCCCACTCTTTATAATAACATATTATTAGAAAGTATGCTTTCCTGATCATATTACTTTTAATGTCTCCTATTTTTAATGCCTATAATTTTTGCCTAATTGCAAACATGAATTTACCATCAAATGTACACTTAACAAGGAATAAGGGTCAAGGGCTGCTTCTTGGAAAAATTATATCTGATGTACACAAATACAAATGAATGGTCAATTTCATATTTTCAACACTTTGGGATATGTTTAATATTTTTTTTAAATAAACCTAAATGCACTTGTGGGGTGGGGTGGGGGCAGGAAGCATGTGAAGGGCCTTATCGCATGGGTGTGCCAGTGTCATCTTAAAAGCAACATGAACCTTCAGATTTTGAAAGCAGCAAAATTATTATTCTCCCTTGTTTTTTTCAAGATGGGCCTAGAGTTTCTGGTGGAAAGAAACAGTACAGGATCTGTAAAGCTTTTGTGAGTATGCCTTGCCAGAAAGCACCAGTAGCAGTAGCGGAAATAACAATGAAACACAGTATTGTCACAAGGCATGCACATGAACTGATGAGAAAAGGGAGGCTTCAAATGTCATAACCTACCCCACAGAAGTATCTTCACACAGTCAGTTCTTAAATCAACAGCTTTTCAGATCAGTTAGCCACGGGCACAAACTGTGCCTTTCATCTCAAGGACTTTTCCTAATTTCAAAATCCTTCATTTGGCTGCACCCCTTAGCTGCCAGAATTATCACTGGAATCTGTAATTAACCAGCCTGGTCTCTCATGCAAACACATACTTTTTTTTAATAAAAAGCTTGTTTTATAGCATCCTAAACTGAGACAGCCTTTGTTTGAGAGAAGGCTAAAGTTTCCTTTGTGCTCTTTCAATCTTCCGAAAGAAGAACGTGAAACCCTGAAGTTACTGTTTTTGAAAAATGTCAAAACATCCATACCTGGGTAGTTAGATGAATTCTAAGGGGAGGCGGCAGGAGTTTTCAAGTTTAAATCCACAATGTTAATGGGAAAACGGACAGATTCCAGTTTCTCGTCCTAGATGGAGAAGCCAGGCTGGAAACAAACTTCAGCAGGCTGATGCAAGATGCCTTTGCAAGCGATTTAAGCATTCTGAGGATTCCTGGGGCCTGGCCAGAAATCCCATAATTCCACCATATTTCACATTTGGTTTCAATTAGGGGACGGGGAAGCGAGTCACCAATTGGAACTGGCCTCTCTTTGGAGGCTCTTTTCCTTCACTCAAGGGAACTTAGGCTAAACTGTAATTTCACAGCAAAGCCCAGTCTATGCTGGACAAGGAAAGTGGGGGAGACGCAACAAAGTCTCCAAGGATTTATGTATCGTCTTTTAAAAATAAAAAACACACTCCTTGTTTTATTCAATGCGAAATTTTAGTTTGGTTTTATCGTCATGAGGAATGTTGATAAACAGACCAGGAGAAGGGATCTGAATGAGCTATCGATGAGGTGTATGCTATTTGGAACAAAACTACTGGCTACTACTGGCTACTTCTGGCCGGGTGTCTTTCCTTCACAGTTTTCAGAAGGGGTGGCACAAGGGTGGGGACATCTCCTCTCTAATATTACAGATGTCAGGTACAGGAAATGTGATATTAAACATTTAAGAAAGTGGCTCTTGCAGATCCAATATTTAGTCAGAAATGCTAAACAGGATATTCAGAATGTATCAGAATATATTTTTTAAAATTTTTTGAACTGGAAGACTTATAAGAGTGAACCTGAATAAAAGGAAGAAGAGTTCTTCAGTGGAGGCTCCCTTCTTGTAGAAGTCCCTCTGCCGCTGTGGCACATGCCCCACAGGGGGACAATTTGATTTTTAAGGAAGGGCAACTTGATAATGAGTTAGACCAAGTTAATGGCCTTTTAGGCTTCCTCCATGAGAATAGGAGTTCAATATTTTTTTTTAATAATAAGAGTTATATGTCATGGGGTATGGGGTGTGTGGTGGGGTTAGGATTTCAGAGGTGCTTAGGTGGAGCATGGCCAAAAAAAGGTTGGGAACCAATGATCTACCGAGAAACTCCCCTGGCACATAGAACTGCTATCTTATTCTATGCCTGTGGATTCCGCGTACATAATTGGCATACTGTCCCTGACAGAACAGCAGTTATGGGAGAACACTCCTTCGAGCCGCTAATTTCGAGGGGACAGAAATTGGGGAGCGGAATATTAGATATAGTTTGATTCACCGATTGCTGACCTGACAGGCAGCTAGGACAATAGAGGGCTAAAGATCGCAAATGGTTAACTCGATAGGCACGCAATGAGTAATCTCGCATCCACAGAAGCTCTAAAGCCATAGAGTCAACTTCAGCCACTTGTTTGCTCCCGATAACAATGAACAATGCATGTCCCCGGTAGTTAATTAGATAGATAAGAAACTTCCCCCGGTGAAGACATCCCCAATTAACTTGTGTAAACATGATGTGCAGACTCAGGGCTTCCTCTGTATCACTACACGCAATGTATGCATGCAGCCAGGTCAGGCAGGTATAAAAGCTTCTGAATTGTGATCAATAAACACTGGTCTTCGCTCCATCTTGCCTCACATGTCTTGCTTGACCAGTCTCCTCCGGGACCCTCCAGCCCACATCAGGCCCAGATCCAAATTATGCCATTACAGTAGAACCCCATATAACGAATGCTTTTTACAGCAATTAAATCATGCAACAACGAGGATTTGAAAAAACATTGTGCCCTGTATAACAACTAAGATTGTTATACGATGCAATGCATCTCTATGGGAAAAATTGTACAACACATTTTTGTTGTTGTACAATTTTTCCCAAGAGATATTCGTTATACGATGCATCACATAGTGAAAATTGCTATATGATGGATGCATCATATAGCATTTTTTGTACAACAATGAGCCTTGTGGAACGGATTAAAATTGTTGTACTAAGTACTACTGTATCTAGTTTTTGCTCTTGCTGTCTGTTTGAGACCTTAATAATATATTTTAACTGCTATCCATCCAGCACCAAAGTCCTCCTCATCTTCACATTATCAAGAAACACTGACCAGAGTCAGCCTGCAAAATGGAAGTTATGTTATTAGCCGTGGCAAATAACTGGAAAAAGTGCAAAGGAGGGCAACCAGAATGATTAGGGGACTGGAACACCTTCCTTACCATCTGAGGCTGCAATGGTTGGGCCTCTTTACTCTTGAATGACGGCGTCTAAGAGGTGACCTGATTGAAGTTTATAAAATCATGCACAGTGTGGACAAAGTAGATAAGGAAAAAGTGTTTTCCCTATTGCACAACACTAGAACTAGGGGGCACTCGATGAAACGTTTGGGTACAAGTACTCAAACAAATAAAGGAAAGTACTTTTTTCACCCAGAGTATCACTGGTTTATGTAACTCCCTGCCAGAAGTGGTGACAACTGTCAGTCTTGACAGCTTTAAGAAAGGATTAGACAAGTTCATGGAGGAAAGGGTATCAATGGCTGTAATTATGGAGACCTAAGGACAACAGTGGCTCAAGTGGGACTGCAGTGGCTCAAGTGGCTAAGATGCTGACTGGGAAGCGGAAGGTCAGCAGTTCGATCCCCAAGTACTGCAGGACAGAAATGAGCTCCCATCTTTGTCCCAGCTCCTGCCAACCTAGCAGTTCGGAAGCAAGAAATTGCAAGTAGATAAATAGGGACCACTTCGGTGGGAAGGTAACAGCGTTCTGTGCACTCCGGTGTCTAGTCATGCCTGCCACATGACCACGGAAACGTCTGCAGAAGCAGACAGTGCTGGCTCTTCGGCTTAGAAACAGAGATGAGCCCTGCACCCTAGAGTCGGACACGACTGGCTTTCAAGCAAGGGAAACCTTTACCTTTACCTTAAGGACAACCTCCGGGTTGGAGAGATAGGCAGGATATCTCTCAATGACTTTTCCAGGAAATCCTAAATAGGTGAAGGCATCTGCTTGGGAATACCTTGAAGCAAATGGTGAGCCACTGTGTGAGACAGAATGCTGGACTGGATGGGCTGTGGCCTGTTCCAGCAAGGCTGTTCTAATGAAATAGGAGTGAAAGAATTAAGATATTAATTCTAATATTAATTCTGCTTAAAAGCAGAAATCATTCCTCAAGCTATTCTGAAATGAAAAACAGATCAGATCGACCTGATCAATATACACCATAATGATGAGGCTAAAGTAAATAAAAGGCCTTGTGTCCACAAGCTGAACAAACAATGCTCAATAAACAGACACATAAGGAATAAGAATATTTCTGTGAAGTGATATGGTGTGACATGACACATGAAGAATTTCTGAATGTTCTAACCTAAATGACAGTTCTTAATTTGACCTGATATGAATGACAATATCATAAGATTAATAACTAATAGGCTTGTGCCAATAATGATGTAATGTGTGGAAATTCCCTGTGGTCATATGGTATAAAAGAAGGCTCTGAAAATGTATATGGCGTTCAAAGTTAATTTTACACTCGATAGAGTGACTTTTTTTAAAAGTTTAAAACAGTTTACACAACATATTATCATGCATAATTATCACACTCTAAAACACAGTCTCTATGTTAATTGCTATATTAAGTCAGTATGAAGTCTCTATGTCAGTCGCTATATTAATTCAGCTACATTTTTCACATCAGCTACTTATCCTTGTGTCCTCACTCCCCAGGTGGGGTTGTTGTCTCTGGGTCCCTTGCTCCAGGGGCATCGCAGTGGCGGGCAGTGGATGTTTTCCCTGTGTCTCAGCTGTTCCTCTTCCTCTGCCTCTGGCTGCAGTGGTGGATGGTGACCTTCTCCCTCCAAGGCCTCTGGATGGTGACTGGGCAGTTGTTTATAAGAGACCGCATCACCCCAAGGTTGTCAGCCCGTCCGACAAGGGTAGACAGGTGGGGCGCTTTGGTGGTCCCATCAGTAAAAGAAGCCTCTCTTATGGGGACCAGAAGGAGAGCCTTCTCCGTGCCTCTGGAACCTCCTTCCATCCATAAAACAGTTGTGTAAACTGTTTTAAACTTTTAAAACTGTGATATGATGTATGATGCGAGGAAAAAAATGGCGTAGAAACTGGCAAACCACGCCACAAAGCTTGCTAAGAGAACCCTATGGACCAAAACAAAAGGCAAAACAAAAGGGCAGGCTAGGTGATACAGGATGCTTAACACCTCAGAGGGGAGAAAGGGGATGGACAGGAAAGGGGGAGGGGAAATGCAATGTTGTAAGGAGCAATACTGTATAGGGACATGGAATGTGAGATCAATGAACCAAGGTAAACTGGAAGTGGTAAAAAATGAGATGGAAAGAATAAGCATTGACATCTTGGGAATCAGTGAGCTCAAATGGACAGGGATGGGCGAATTCAGCTCTGGAAACCATCACATCTACTACTGTGGACAAGAAAACCTTAGAAGACATGGAGTAGCCATAATTGTCAATAAAAGAGTGAGAAGAGCAGTAATGGGATACAACCTCAAAAATGACAGAATGATGTCAGTAAGAATTCAGGGCAAACCCTTCAATGTTACTGTGATCCAAATATACGCACCAACCACGGGTGCAGATGAAGCCACAGTGGACCAGTTCTATGATGACTTACAACACCTCATAGAACAAACACCAAGAAATGATGTTCAAATTATTCTAGGAGACTGGAATGCCAAAGTAGGCAATCAAAAAGTGGAGGGAATAACAGGCAGGTTCGGTCTTGGAACACAGAATGAAGCAGGACAAAGATTGATAGAGTTCTGCCAAGAGAACGCACTGGTCATAGCAAACACCCTCTTCCAGCAACACAAGAGGCGACTTTACACATGGACATCACCAGATGGCCAACACCGAAACCAGATTGACTACATACTCTGCAGCCAAAGATGGAGAACCTCCATACAGTCAGCAAAAACAAGACCTGGAGCAGATTGTGGCTCAGATCACAACCTACTGATTGCAAAATTCAGGCTTAGACTAAAGAAAATAGGGAAAACAAAGAGACCAGACAGATATCACCTAGACAGCATCCCTAAAGAATACACGGTGGAGGTGATGAACAGATTCAATGGCTTAGACTCAATAGATAGAGTGCCAGAAGAATTATGGACAGAGATGAGGGACATCATGCAGGAAGCAGCAAAGAAAACCATACCAAAAGAAAAGAAGAGTAAGAAAGCAAAGTGGTTGTCTGATGAGGCTCTTAAAATAGCAGAGGAAAGAAGGAACGCAAAAGTCAAAGGAGAAAGGAAAAAATACAATCATTTGAACACAGAATTTCAAAGAAAAGCAAGGAGAGATAAGGAAAACTATCTAAAAGAACAGTGCAAAGAAATGGAAGAAAACAACAAAAGAGGCAGAACCAGAGATCTTTTCAAAAAAATCCGGGAAATCAAGGGAACATTTAAAGCAAAAATGAACATGATAAGGGACAAAGACGGAAAGGAGCTAGCTGATGCAGAAGAGATTAAGAAAAGATGGAAAGAGTACACAGAGGAACTCTACAAAAAGGAACTCAACACTCCTGATAGTCACAATGATGAAGAAATTGAACCTGAGCCAGACATCCTGGAGAGTGAAGTCAGAAAGGCCCTAAAGAGCACTGCAAACAACAAAGCTAGTGGAGATGATGGTATCCCAGTTGAATTTTTCAAAGCTCTAAAAGATGATGGCATCAAATTACTGCATTCAATATGCCAGCAGGTTTGGAAAACAAAACAGTGGCCACAGGACTGGAAAAGATCAGTATATGTTCCAATACCAAAAAAGGGCAATGCCAAAGAATGTTCAAACTATCGAACAATTGCGCTCATCCCACACGCCAGCAAGGTGATGCTCAAGATAATACAGGATAGACTTCAGCAGCATGTGGAAAGAGAATTACCAGAGGTGCAGGCTGGTTTCAGAAGAGGCAGGGGGACTAGAGACCACATTGCCAACATACGTTGGATCATGGAGAAAACAAAGGAATACCAGAAACAAGTTTATTTTTGCTTTATTGACTACACTAAGGCATTTGATTGTGTGGATCACAACAAGATGTGGCAAGTGATTAAAGAGATGGGAATACCAGAGCACCTCATATGCCTCCTGAGAAATCTGTACATGAACCAAGAAGCAACAGTTAGGACAGAACACGGAATGACAGACTGGTTTGGAATAGGAAAAGGAGTAAGACAAGGCTGCATTTTGTCACCCTGCTTATTCAACTTATACACAGAGCACATAATGCGCAATGCAGGGATGGAGGAATCACAATATGGGATCAAAATTGCTGGGAGAAACATCAACAATCTGAGATATGCAGATGACACCACCCTAATGGCAGAAAGTGAGGAAGACCTAAAGAATCTCTTGATCGGTTTGAAGGAGGAGAGTGCAAAAGCTGGCCTGAGACTCAATATCAAGAAAACCAAGATAATGGCAACAGGCCCGATCAGTTCCTGGAAAATAGACGGGGAAGAAGTAGAAGCAGTGACAGATTTTACTTTCTTAGGATCTAAGATCACTGCAGATGGAGATTGCAGCCATGAAATAAAGAGGCGGCTGATTCTAGGGAGACAAGCCATGAGAAACCTGGGGAACATAGTGAAAAGCAGAGACATCACCTTGAAAACAAAAATTAGAATAGTCAAAGCAATGGTATTCCCAGTGGTAATGTACGGATGTGAAAGCTGGACAATTAGGAAAGCTGAATGCAGAAGAATAGATGCCTTTGAAATGTGGTGTTGGAGGAGAGTTTTGAGGGTACCTTGGACAGCGAGGAGAACAAATAGGTCAATCTTAGAAGAAATCAACACTGACTGCTCATTGGAAGGTCAAATAGTAAAGATGAGGCTAAAGTACTTTGGGCATCAAATGAGAAGGGAGGATTCACTTGAGAAGGCCGTGATGTTGGGAAAGGTGGAGGGCAAAAGAAGAAGGGGGAGGCCAAGGATGAGATGGATAGATGGTATTGTAGACACAATGGGCACAGAACTGGGAGGACTGAGGGGGATGGTGGAGGACAGAGGCGCCTGGAGAACGATGGTCCATAGGGTCGCAAAGGGTCGGAATCGACTGTGCGACTGAACAACAACAGAGTGACTTTGGACCTGTTTGGCCAAATAATAATAAAAACTCCTTATCTGTCTTAGCTTGAAAAGCAGTTTGTCTCGTTTTCATTCCACAACATTTTTGGCGACTCCGCCGGCACTGACTTGACAAGCAGCAGGTGCCATTGTTGCTCCAGATGGCTGTTCCTGACGGGATAAAACGACGCCTCTCCAGGGATAACCTAAATGCTGGCATAGTAGACCTTTGATCTACTCTAGGAAATCAGTGAGGAGGGGCGTGGCTAAGATGGACGGCGAGTAACATCTTGATTTATGCGCTCGCGCTTATCAATGTGGTAATTGAAGAGAATAAGGAATTAACGTGGCAAATTACTGAGGTATTTTGGTGGCGATAAGTCTCCTTCTTGCCTGGTGGGAAAAGCTGTTGCAGGATGGTAGAAGTTCGGGAGGTATCCTCGGCGGGAGAGGAAGCGACGGAAGCCGTGGTTTCTCCTGACTGAGGAGCTGAGAATTGGACCGGCGAGACGGTGGTGAACCGATAAAAGTGGCACCAGCAAGAAAGTGAGTTAAAGAACTGATATATATATTGATGGGAGCTTGAGGTGGCAGCGGACTGTTTTGCCCTGAAGTGATTGGAGGTGGCAAGAGTCGGCAGAAGAGAACAGAGGGGTGTTGTACTAGGAGATAATGGCGGCGATCCTGGAAAACGAAAGTGGAGTTTGTTTTTTGGACAATGGCTTTTGAGAGACCCAGGGGAGCTGCAGATCCATTTGAGGTGTGTGGAAGTGGCTATTGAAGAAAAGTGTTTGGTTTGGGGGCGCTAGTCATCTCAGCATTTTGAAGCCGAAGCTGAAGTAAAGAAGAGTGGTTCTTTTTTTAAAAAGAAAGTATGCTGAGTTGGGGAAGAAGAAGGAGGAGGGGCCTTGAAGCCTGAAGCCGTCGCAGCCGCTGGGAAAAGGGCTTTTGTTTCATTTGCCCTAAGAGTGGATTTACTTTTTTCTTTTGTACTCCTTCGCTGTGTGGATTATAGCTTTTAATTTTTTCTTGGGAATTTTTCTCCTTTCTCTCCCCTGCTGAGCTGATACAAGTGGATACATTGGGGCATTTGCTCCCTGAAAATACTGGGCATGTTTAGTGGCTGATTTTGGTGGTTGGCTCCATTGGATTACAAATACTTACTGGTTGTTTGGTTCCTGCTTCCTGCTTCTTGTGGATTACAACAATTGATTTGCTGGCTCTTCTCCATTAACTAGGTTATACTATATTCAAAGGATTGCTGGCAGCTTTGGCTGCATTGGACCAGGCTCAATTGGAGTGTTTAATAACTATATAGTGCATTGCAGCATTAGAACTTTCAGTGGAGCGTCATCATGGATAAGGGCACAAGAGGAAAAGCAAAGGAGGAGGAGCCTGTGGTGAAATCAAAGAGAAAGGAAAAACTACCAACGGAAGAGGTCCCCCCGTCGTCATCACCACCACCTGAGCCTTATGATCAAACTCAAATTATGGTGTAAATTGGTAAATTGTTTCAGAAGATGGAAAAGATGGAAGACGGAAGAGTGAAGGACATAAATGAAATGTTGAAAAAGCAAGATAAGGTGGTAGCATCTGTTATGGATTTAACAAAAAAAGTAGAATTAAATTTGCAAAAAATAGAAGGAAATATGAAGTTGGTTCAAAATGAGGTGAAGGTTATGAGAAATGAAATAAAGGGGACTCAGAGGGGTGAGGGAGAATAAAGTGAAAATGGAGGAACAGGAAAAAAGGATTGATGCTATGGAAGATATGATGAGAAAACAGAATATTGTTATACGTCACGTGGTTGAACAGACGCCAGACCTCCTAAGAGAGAGGGTGGTCCAGTGGTTAAACAATTTAAGTATGGAAAAGGAATTTGTACAGGAAGACATTGTGAGTGCATACAGGGTGGGCTCAAGAAGAGGGAAAGTGGTCCAAAGAAATGTTTTGGTTAAATTTGCAAATTGGGGTGACAAACTTAGAGTAATGGCTTTTTTAAAAACAAGCAGGTTCTGGCGCCCTGAAAATTGATGGTTTTGACGTGGAAGTGTATAATGATATTTCTATTAAGGAAAGAGCTTGGAGGTATAAGATGAAACCGGTAACCAAATTGTTGATGACTAAAGGTGTAAGGTACAATTGGAGATTTCCACAGCAATTGCATTTTTTTAAAAAAGTAAATGCAAGTTATTGATGAGAGTACCGACCCATTGGAGTATTTGTGTCTGCTTGATTAGGTTAAAGCGGGTTCGGAGGAGTGGCTAACTCTTAGAAAAGATTTGCTGGATTCGGGAGCCATAAGAAGAGATTATGAGGGGGCGGATGCTGGAGGTGCTACGGGTGGGGCACAGCAGAGGAGAGAGGAGGAGGAGTTGTCATTGATCATGGTGGAGGAGGAGGCAAGTAAGGAGCAGTGAGCAACAAGTGTTGATGCAACAATTCTTTATATCTAAGATTGTAGAAAGATGTGGTGGCGCGATGCATCAACTCCTACGCACATCTTCCATGTTCCCCCTCTCCTCCCTTTGGATATCGAAGGCGGCTTTTTTTCTGGAGAAAGTGGGGAGAGCGATATTGTGTGGTTTTGTATATTTTTTCTTTTTGAGGGTAGGGGGTTGGTGGTAGCACGCCGAATGGAGAGTTTGGAAATTAGAGAAGGTGAAATGGTAACATATTATGAGTAGTATCAAGGTATTAACCTGGAATGTAAAAGGTACAGGTTCCGTTCTTAAGAGGCGGAGCTTACAGTTGGCATTGAAGAAGGATAGACCCGATATAGCGTTCTTACAGGAAATGCATCAAAAGTCAAAGGATACAAATAAGATTTTTTTGGGGTGGATGCAACACTATGAAATGGCGTTTGGTACTTCAAAAGCGAGAGGAGTCGCAACTTTGATTTCTAAGAGATTAGGATTTGAGATAATAAAAAGTATTGTGGATCAGGAGGGCAGGTATTTGATAGTGAGAGGGAAAATTGATGATGAGGAAATACTTTTGGTGAATATTTATGCTCCAAATGAACATCAAGCGGAATTTTTAGAAAAAGTTCGTAAAATTGTGGTCTTAGAAAAAGTGGCAAAGATGATTGTGGCTGGAGATTTTAATCTGATTAGGTCAAATTTAGATTGTACGAATTTAGCAAGGTGTGGAGCAGGTATGAAAGGGAATGTTCTCGATAACTGGATGGTTGCGCTTGGGCTGAAGGATTCTTGGAGAGAGGTTAAGGGGTCGGAAAGGGTATATTCTTATTTTTCACATGTTCATGGGTCCTATTCCAGAATAGATTATGTATTTCTAACGGAAAATTTGGTTAAAAGTATTGAGGGTATCGAAGTAGGAATTTTTAAGGAATCAGATCATGCTAAAGTGTTTTTGGAACTGAGGATACGAAAGGATAGTAGGAGGAGAAGAAGTTGGAGATATGATCCCAATCTATTCAAAGACGAAAAATGTAAAAATCAAATTATAGGAAGTTGGATGGAAAGTTGGCAGTGGAACGATAATGGGGAGGTAAATTTTAATGTGGTTTGAGATGGCATGAAGTCGGTGTTTAGAGGGGAAAGTATAAAGTTAGCAAGTAACAAATACAGATTGTATAAGGCAGCACAGGAGGAAAAAGAAAAGGAAATAAAACAACTACAGGAAGAACATTCAAAAAAGAAGGATAAAAAATCTTTGCTAAATTACAAAGATTGAAGGCAGAGTTATTGGGTAAGGATATAGAAAAAGTAAAAAGAGATCTGATATATCTAAAAAGAGAGTATTTTGAATTTAGCAATAAGAATTCAAGATTATTAGCAAGAGCGGCCAAAGTTAAAAAGGAAAAAAGGGAAATTGGGGTTTTGGTTAACAAACAAGGAATAAGGTGTAATAAAGCTAGTAATAAATGCAAAATTGTGAAGGATTTTTATCAAGCATTATATGCAAAAAAAAGAGATAGATGTGGAGAAGCTTAAAGGGATTTTGGAAAGGCAATTAGGGAGTGGAATAAAGCAGGATCATCAGGATAAAATGGAAGAACAAGTTTCAGAGAAAGAGGTAAAAGAAGTAATCAGTGGTCTGAAGCTGGGGAAAGCTCCGGGAGATGATGGACTCTCGACTGAGTTTTATAAGGAATTCAAATATGTTGTGGTGCCAAAGTTGGTAAAGCTATATAATTACATTTTAGATGGTGGACAAATACCGACTTCGTGGTATAGCACTATAATCGTTCTGCTGCCAAAAGTGGGAAATTTTTAGGAAAAAGTGGAATCCTATAGACCAATTTCTCTTATAAATCAAGATGCCAAAATCTTCACAGCAATATTGGCTAATCGTTTAAATAAATTTATGGGAGAATATATAAATGTTGATCAAGTAGGTTTTTTTAAAAGGAAGACACATGGCTGATTTGACTAGGAGGGTGTTAGACCTAATCGACAACGTTAATCAAATGAAGGAAAAGGTGGGGTTAATATCTTTAGATATTTTTAAGGCATTTGATTCGCTACAATGGTCTTCGCTTAAGGAAATAGTTAATGGCTATGGATTTGGGGATAGATTTAGAAGGGTAATTGATTTGTTATATCAGAAAGGGTTTGCTAGGATTAGAGTTAATGATGAGGTCACAGATGAGGTAAAGCTGGAGGCTGGTACTAGACAGGGTTGTCCTTTGTCCCCTATCTTGTTCATTATGGCAATGGAAATCTTGGCTAAAAATATAAGGGAGGATTTAAGTATAGAAGGGATAATGGGTAATAAAGTAAGTATGTATGCAGATGATACATTATTAATGGTGAAGCATCCGGAGGGGGCAATGGATAGGATTAAAGCACAAATCGAGGATTTTGAGGCTATAACAGGGTTGTGATAAATTGGGACAAATCGGAAATGATGTCGTGTAATATGGGGGAAGAGGAGAAGGTAAGAATGGAGGGGTTATCTAAAATACAAATTAAAGATAATTTGAAATATTTGGGGATAATTATTTCAAATAAAGTGGAAGAACTCAAAAGATTGAACTACGACAGCCTGAAGGCAGAATTTAAGATTAAAATACAGAGTTTTCAAAAGTTGAAGTTGTCATAGTTTGGGAGGATTGCAATGTGCAAAATGATGTTGTTGCCGAGGATTAATTTTTTATTTGATGCACTTGCAATTCAATTGAAGGAAAAGGAGATTAGTGAGTTTTAAAAAATGTTCAATAATTTTTGTAACGGGGGTAAAAAATCTAGATTGCCAAAGAAATTCTGGTACCTGCCTCAGAAAGAAGGGGGTTTGGTAATGCCAAATTTGTTAGTGTATTACCGGGCATTTCAAATTAAGAATGTTGTGAAGATTTTGGCGAGGGGAAAAGCAATTTGGGAGGAGATTGAGATGAGTGATTATAGGAAAATTGGTAAAATGATTTTTTTAGGGGATAAAGTTAAAACGACAGTTTCCAGTAATATTATGAGGGGACTCATAAATGTGTGGAAAAAATTAAAGAAGGATTTGGCTCCGGGTGCCTCTCTAATTTTGGAACTGGCAGATATGGTGTGTTTTCCGATAAAAATAGATAAAAAAATAAAGGAAATATTGGATAAAAATGAAGTTTCTCTGGTGAAAGAATGGCTAAAAAGTTGCGGAGATGAAACCAAGAAAGAACAATTGTTTGTGCAGTTAAAATTGGACTGGTTTCAGAAACTGAAGGTTAACAATTGGAACAAAAAATATGGAAGAGAATTATATATAGATAGGGAAATGACGGATTTTGAAGAATTGGTTTTGAAAATTCGAAAAGGAGATAAGAGCATTAAGGGTCTAGTAAGCAAACTCTATGTTTTAATAAACAAGGGGAGTGATCCACAGGAAGATTTGAAATTGAAGTGGGAACAGGATTTGAATATAAAGCTAGGCAATGATGAATGGAGAAATAAGTGGAAAAAGAGGATAATGAGAACTATGTCAGTAAGAATTAAGGAGCATAATCATAAAATGCTGTGGCAATGGTACTTGACACCACAGAGGTTACATCAGATTGATAATAAAAGGGATAATTTATGTTGGAGATATAAAGAGACTGTCGGAACCTACAAACATATGTGGTGGAGCTGTAAAATGATAAACGATTTTTGGAAAAGAATAGAAAACGAGGTAGGGGAAATAATGGGTAAGAAAATCAAACTGGTGTCAGGTACCATTATGTTAATGGATGTGGAGGGTATGTGTTTAAATAAGGAGAAAAAAGAGTTATTAGAAATTATGTTAACCACGGGTAGACAATGTATTGCTAGAAATTGGAAAAATGATGTCATTATACAATTGGGGGAGTGGTATAAGGAAATGTGGAATTTAGCATCGAATGATAAATTGACATGGGAGATAAAAGTAAAAAAGAGATAAACTGAAGGCAAATAGATTTTGGAATATCTGGAAGCCCTTTGTTGATCACTCCCTTACGGGTATGGAATATAGTATACCTGTACCATCTCAGAGTAGTTTTTGGAGATAACATTGAGTCCGAACTCTCCGGGGCATTGTAAATAAACACTGGGTGATGTGTAGTTGAAAATTAAAAGTTGATAGTTGCAAATAAGTTACAGTATTGCGGGAAGGTTTTATGAATTGGTTATTGGCGCTGTGTTAATTTTTAATGTGTTTATTAAATGGTATGTGTATTATAACAGACAATAATGCAGTTATTATCTATGCGATTATTTTTTATGAAGCTTATGTATTTTTGTTATGTCATATTTAATATATGTTTGTATTTTTTTTGAAAATTAATCAATAAAAAATTTATTAACAAAAAAAAAGGAAATCAGTGAAGAGGCAGTGAGTAACTATCAGAGAAACAGACCAGTCAAAGGATCCAGAAGGCTAAGACAGATGGAGAACTCTCCTAGGAGCTGGAGCTGGATTTTCAAAGCCTGCAGGCAAGTATAAAATTATATGAAACTGTATGAAGTATACTTGTGTGTGCCTACTCATTGAGGAGTGGAAGTGGAGCCTAATTACCTCCAAGAGGACAGGACGGTGATTCCTAAGCCCTTAATGAACCACGGGTGGTAACCCGATGTTCCTGGAAAAATAAGGGCGGCGAACCTGATTTTTGTGTGTGAGATTTTATATATTGTGTGTGGGTGGTTAAACCATCGCATTCCCTGATGGTAGCCCTTGATTTTTCAGGTACCCCAGGCCGGTTTTAGTGTTTAGCTTAGGATGAGTGGTCGTAGTAGCATTCCGAGAATGCCACTAGAGTGTTTCCTAGACAACTTTGAGGTATTTTCACCAGAGACACATGAACCCCCGTTAACTAAATTTGAGTTAAGAAAGTTTTGCGAATATGAATGGCCCAGTTTCCAAGTAGGGTGGCCTTCAGAAGGCTCCTTAGATTTGGGTCTTATAAATAGAGTATTTTGAAGGATAGCACAGAATAAACATTGGGGTCAGTATCCCTACATATCCGCATGGCAAGCTGTAGTTGCAGGAAAACCGTTGCCATCCTGGCTAAGGAAATGCCAGGCTGGATGTGTAAAAGCATATTTAATGAAGGAAAAGAAATCCAAAGATAAGAAATCTAAATTAGGAAGGAAAGTGGTCAGAACGCCCAATACCCCAAAAGTAGAATGGCAGACAGAAGAAAAATTAAGAATTTTAAGCAGAAATGAAGAAGATGAAAGTCTGTTTCAAAGACCACCACCTTATGCCAGATTACAATCAGGAACTCAAACTGGACAAATTCCACGCATTTATCCAGACCTTGCATTTGCAAGCGCAGGAAGATTTCAAACCCCTGATAGAAACATGGTTTCTCGAACCGCAGAAAAACTGAAAAGGGTAACTGAAATCTTGAAAGATGTAATTGAAGAGGGAGAAATAAAATTCAAAATGTATAACCAACCTCCTCCCTATAACAATAAAATGGGTAGAGAACCTCCTCCAAACACAGCAGCAACAGCATATTTCTCACCAGTAACCAAAGGAAGAAAGGAGGTTATTGCCCCATTAAGAGAAATGGTAACCAGTCATATGGGGGAAGACAATGAACTGGTAACTCAGTCTATCTTCCAATATGTGCCATTTACCACAACAGACTTGTTAAATTGGAAGCAGCATTATGGACTTTTTAGTACCAAACCGAATGAGGTGATTGAACTAATTGGAACCATAGTCCAGACACATGACCCTACATGGAGTGATATGCAGCAAATTATAAATACGCTCCTTAATATGGAAGAAAAGGAAAAATTAAGACTGGCAAAAGGCAAAATTCTCCGTAGAAATTTCCCTAACGCTGAACAGGGCGTAGTGCGTATGGCAGCAGCCGCTGAACAAAATCTAAATTGGAATCCTAATGATCCAACACACAGGACAAGTCTTCAACAGTACAGATATTTGATTTTGGAAAGCTTAAAGGAAGCAGCAAAAGGTCCTGTCAATTTTAGCAAACCTGCTAATATAATTCAAGAGAAACAAGAAGCCCCTGAAAATTTCTTAGCCAGATTAATAGAAGCATATAAAATAAATACAGGAATAAATATGGAAGATCCTGAAAACCGCCAGATGTTAAATGAGAGATTCATTACTCAGAGTGCGCCAGATGTAAGAAAGCTGAGATGATGGCCCTTGCTTTGGGAAGAGGCAAGGGGAACACTTGATTACAATCAGTGTGCTTACTGCAAGCAAGAGGGCCACTGGCAGAGGAATTGTCTCGAGAGAGGAATGGGAAAAATACACCCGTTTGGCAGAGGAAATTATGGAGAGAGACAAGAAGAACATGATGAATTGGCCGAGATGGAATGGAATGATTGAAGAAACCAGAGGAATTTGGGAAATCCCAGAAAAAAACAACAGCTGAGCACTTGATAGCTAACCCCAAGAACAGGGACAAATAAAAGGGGGGTGCTAGAAGACCAGGAATTCTGTTGACTTTGGATCCCTAGCTTTGCTCTATTAGCAAAGCCTCTTTAAGTCTCCACAAGAGGAGCTGAAACCGATCATTTTGAGTGGGGTAATCAGCAAAAATAAGCTTTTGAAAAATTAAAAGAAGCATTTATGTCAACTCCAGCCTTTCATGCTGTCCCAACTTTTTAGGCAGTATGTGAAAGTACGCAGAAATAAAAGTGTAGATGTCAGAGGCCAGTTGCCTATTTTTCCAAAAGAACTAGAAGGCCCTGCACAAGATGACCCAAGTGTGTTAAAAGTTCTAGCAGAAGTGGCAGAACAACCAGTTTACTTTTTCTGCAGACGTACAACTACATACTAGCCATAACCTCCAGATGATTTGGAAAATAAGGGACATTTATGGATTAGTAATCAAAGACTGATCAAAGCTGCCCAGAATGCCTAAATCCCTTGCAATTATCCATTCTTCTGGAATCAGAAAACAGAAGACACAGTGGCAAAAGGGAAGCAGAAGGGCAGAAGCAAAGCGAAGAGCAGCTATGTTTAAAACAGCCAAAACAAATACAGGAGTTGTATTTAATTAAAGAATTTAAGGACTTAAAAGTACAACACATCCGTAGTTACACGAAAATAGAAGAAGAAAAAGCCAGTCAGGATCTAAAATAAATACTTACTTAAAAAGCAGTAAGGTTTAGTGGAACCATCCTTGTTCATTTAATCCACAGTTAGGGAAAAGGTTGAGAAAGCAAGTGGGACTGTTGAAAGCATGTATTGTGGAATGGTATGAAAGTAAATCAATAAGTCCAGGTTTTAGCCTATGACAATGTACGTTATGAGAACTACCCTTCTGTACAAAGTATCATATTTCCCTATATGAATTTCTGTCCTACGGCAATGTTTAAACACATAGAGTTGGCCAGATCTGGCCCACATAGAAGGGGAATGGAAGTTAGGAAATTATTAACTCAGTCACTGCAGTATAAATCAATATGCGAATAAAAGTACAGCTAAACATTGATAAGATGAACCATTGAAACCAAAATGAAAAGAACTGTATACTGTTGGTATGTGTTTTCTTCTCTTGCAGTTTAAAACCCTGGAAGGATTAAAATGTATAGATTTTGTTTAAATAAGTCATCAGAACCAAGGAAAACAGCGCCCTGCAGAAGATACAATACGGGAAAGCTATCTTCCTTCGCACAGCTGAAACTTGAGGATGCTGCAATCAAGATATATACTTTTAGGAATGTTTGATGATAGGAATGTTTATTTCTTGCAATAAGAGTGTGAAAAGTTATTAAAAATAATAATTTTCAAGAAATCAGGAGGGAATGAAATAGGAGTGAAAGAATTAAGATATTAATTCTGCTTAAAAGCTATTCTGAAATGAAAAACAGATCAGATCGACCTGATCAATATACACCATAATGACGAGGCTAAAGTAAATAAAAGGCCTTGTGTCCACAAGCTGAACAAACAATGTTCAATAAACAGACACATAAGGAATAAGAACGCTAAGTGATATTTCTGTGAAGTGATATGGTGTGACATGACACATGAACAGTTTCTGAATGTTCTAACCTAAATGACAGTTCTTAATTTGACCTGATATGAATGACAATGTCATAAGATTAATAACTAATAGGCTTGTGCCAATAATGATGTAATGTGTGGAAATTCCCTGTGGTCATATGGTATAAAAGAAGGCTCTGAAAATGTATATGGCGTTCAAAGTTAATTTTACACTCGATAGAATGACTTTGGACCTGTTTGGCCAAATAATAATAAACACTCCTTATCTGTCTTAGCTTGGAAAGCGGTTTCTCTCGTTTTCATTCCACAACACTTATGTAAATGTCTGCTAATTAGCTCCTTTTTTCCACATCAGTGTGCACACACCACTTCACTCCCATTTCACAGAGCTAAAAAAAAAAAGGATTCTGACATAGAAATTTTTGAAGTGGTAGCCCTATTCAAGTATATCAGAGGATAAACAAAACAACAAAAGGACAAAAAAAGTTTTGGCACCTTAAAGACTAACTCCTGTACAGTATTTAAATGTGAACTTTCATGGCTCAAGTCCACTTCATCAGACATGAGAGTGAGACTTCATGGCATCAGTTCATACACACCAGGTACAGAGGTACAGAATGGTTGGTTAACATAACAGATAAAAATATAAAAATCATTGAGGTTTTTTTACAATTGGTAATGTCAAAAGATCTCTGGTTGTTATTCAGATTAGTTGTGAAGTTTCACCCTGTTGAATTGCAAAAGTTTAGTAGATCGATGCAAGAAAATCATTGTGGCATTACACATTTGCTAATGAGTTTACCCTTCAAGTCTAGCATCTTTTGACAATAGTGTGACTACTTAGCCAAGAACCAAGCTCTTCCTTTGTTCTGAGAGGAGGTTGTGGATGAGAATTCTACTGAAGTAGGTTCTGTGAAGGTGGTATAATATAACAACACATAACATACAACATACATAGCAGCATATGCTTGCTCTCTGACATAACAGAGTGACACTATTTTGAATAATATGTGGCTGACTATGTACCATTGGACATGAGTCATTGCCACCTTGAAACAGATGAAAGAATTCTTTAATTAACAATAATATCCTGTGGCAAATGACATTACTCCAATTGCACAGGCAGAGCTATACAGCAGGATACTGGCCATTACTAAATTTAAATCCTTCTTAGCTGTTGGGATTTCATATTGGTTTGAGGTCTTATTCTATGTCATTATCTTGTTTTGCTCTTACTGTCAGTTAGAAACCATAACAATATGTTTTAAAAATATAGCAATAGCAATACAGATTTATGATTTAGATGTTCTGGACCTTAAAAGCATGATGTATATGCTTTATACCAAGGGTGGCCAACCTTGGTGCTTGAACTTCAATTCCCAGAAGCCTTGATCAGCAGGAGTGCTGACTTGGGCTTTTGGTAATTGAAGTCCAAGAACAGCTGGAGCACCAAGGTAAAGCCCCTACTTTACACTGTAGCTATTGCATCAGGTGGGAAGTAATTAGAAACATAAATGACCTTACTTACTTTTGTGTTTATATACTGTACCTTCCACAACAAATACTCCAAGTTGAGTATTCCAGGTACCCACCTTCCTAGCACTGAAAATAATTTCCATCCTGGAATTGGTTCCAACTTCCAACAGTAATTGGAAAGAAGCTAGGCAGAGCTGCCCCACCTCCAAGACTTCTGTGACAGAGACTATAGCACCTCCATTTCATGAGGCGAAGGTGAAATGGCGCTCTGCCTTCTTCGCCTCACGGAAGGAAGCTATCACTACCATCGGTTGGGGGGGTGAAAGATTCCCCCCACACACACACACAACCGAGGAAAGCGAGTCACTTCCCTCTGGGAGGGGATTCACTTCTCTCTTGGTTGGCTTCCACCCTCTCTCTTCCCCTCCCCCCCCCCGTGTGTGTGTGTGTGTGTGTGTGTGTGTGTGTGTGTGTGTGTGTGTGTGTGTGTGTGTGTGTGTGTGTGTGTGTGTGTGTGTGTGTGTGTGTGCACGCGCACCCCAACCACCAACAAAATTTATACCTGCCTGGCAGGGCTGGGCAAAAAATACTAGTATCCAATAAAGCCTGAGCTCTCACTAGGAGGTAAATGACTAAACAGAATGTATATGATACTTTGTACATAACAGTCAGAATACTATTAGTGTTCATGTAAGATTTGTATATCATGCTGTTGCTGTGAGTAACTGATGAGGTACTGGGAGACATATTGGTGTACAATTAGGTGAATTACCAAGCACGTAACCCAGAAATGCTGTGGCACCTTAGCAACTAGCCACAATTAGCCCTGGGAAGTTATGCAAAGCTTACATAAATACCAATAAGATTTTTACAAGCATGAAAAGACCTGTCTGGCTAGGTTATTCTGCTATGGTAATAGAGTAGACTGCCAGCGACTCAACGCCAAGTGTCAGGTGGTGGTTAACTAACCTGACCACCCTGAGGACTAATGGCCTTGGGTGCTGAGGTCCACAAGGAAGGGTGATGGTCCCCAAGCGGATTAAATTCCACTTGAATCCATCTTGATGTAAGGCAGCAGCTTCATCAATACTAGCCTGGGGCCAGGGAGGACTTTGCATGCCAAAAGAGTTCAGGACTAGAAAGTGACTTGCGGAACTGGATCAGTGGTACTATGGGTGCCACACTGCAATACAGAAAGTAGTTGAAAGGCCAATGGATTATATTCTCAGGATAGTCTTCATGGCTGATCGCCATGATGATCGCCTATATTTGGATTTGGATATGGAAGAAGAATGAAAAGAAAAAATTCACTGGACAAGGCAATAATCTGAATGACCTCAGCATGACTGTGATTGACAGGATCTTTTGGAGATCATCAATTTTTAGGGTTGCCAGAGGTCAGAAGCAACTAGATGGCACAAAACAATAGCTGATAAACAGCCTGTGCCACTTTCATGGTCTGTTCAGCTTTGTCCACTGCTTATGAGTTGTCTTTTAGTCCAGCTACTTATGACAGTCATGGTGTCCCCTCAGTCAATTCATCTGTCAATCACCTGAAAGCCTCCATTCTAAAAGAGAACTTCTATAGAAGCCAGTAACAAAATTTGTTGCCTACATCCCCCTAGTTTAGTTTTTCAGATCCATACAAATCTTAAAATCCTATTGCAAATTGTGGGTGGCAGCATATGTAATTCAATCCAGAATATAACAGACTAGGTCATTCTCCTGGGGGAAAATTACATCAGTTTAACACTTGTTAATATTCATCTTTTTATTACTGCCTTAAGGAAATTGTGTATTTTCTGCAAATTGTGCAGAATTGCAACAGCTGGTATCTTGTTTTGTACCTTTTCTAAAAATTCAAAATCATTATTTTCTCTCTGTGTGTACACAACGCTTTGTAAAGGAAAGACACACTATGTGGGTGTAGACTGCCCTAAAGAAACATTGTATAAACTGCAAAAACATTGTTTGGGGAGAAAATCTTCTTTGTTTTGCTTTTCCATTAGTTGAAAAATATTGTGGGGTTTGAAAATTCATTGTCAAGCTATCTCATTGTGCCGAGCCAGCCTAAATCAAGTAAAATACAAAATTAAGTAGGCATTTTTTCCATCTCTAGGTAAAGGTTTCCCTTGCTCGAAAGCCAGTCGTATCCGACTCTAGGGTGCAGTGCTCATCTCTGTTTCTAAGCCGAAGAGCCAGCGCTGTCTACTTCTGCAGACGTCTCCATGGTCATGTGGCAGGCATGACTAGACACCGGAGCGCACGGAGCGCTGTTTACCTTCCCACCGAAGTGGTCCCTATTTATCTACTTGCAATTTCTTGCTTTCGAACTGCTAGGTTGGCAGGAGCTGGGATGAAGACGGGAGCTCATTTCCGTCCTGCAGTACTCGGGAATCGAACTGCTGACCTTCCGCATCTCTACTGTGAAACAAAATATCTTTCAAAGGAAGCACAAGTTTAGCAAAACCCAAGGCACACATTTTTCCTCTTCCTTAAACCTGGAAATGCAAATCCATGTAACTGGCTGGGTTTTCAACTAAATCCAAGTAAATAGTTTATAATATTTAAATATACCATAATGCTAAATTCTGTTCTTTTATTATACTAGCTGACAGGCCAAAATGTAAGCCAAGATTTTATTTAGGAAAATATCAGAATTTAGACAGCATTTTGAAAAATCATATCTTGTGAAGGGTGAGAAAAAACCTTACCATTTATTCTCATTTGTGAACAGATTTCTGCTGGAAGTAGCAGAGTCAAAACGGAAAGTGAACTGGATTTAAAGATTGATGTGCATAGTTTTACAGTCAGTTACTATGACTCTTTGACCCACTACATAAGTTCTAGTTCACTCTCCCAATTCACTCCTGCAGAACTCCAAAATGTCGTAACTATGACACAAATTAAATATACTTAGAATGAATTTGCACGAATCAGAGCATTAGATTAGCATTACTTCACATAAATCCCAAATGTCACTAGTATAAAACACAGATTTCTTTGGTGCAACCTACTGCCACTCCTAGAAACTAACTACCAAGAACTTACACAGGGACCAGAATATTTGTCTAGTTCTTTTTCTGATAAATCATTCACAGGGAGATAGATTGAATACTTTCAACCAGGGGCTTTATAACAGCTACAACACATCAACATCATAAACAAGAATTGCATTCAAACATAGTGGGCTGATCCTTATAGTACAGTGAAACCTCATACAATAATCGCCCCGTATAGCAACAAAATCGCATAACAATTAGGTTTTTTGGGGGAAATGGCATCCTGCATAACAATTTTCCCTATGGGAAAAATCAATGGGAAAAACCACTTAGCAAAAAAAATTGTTGTACGATGCATCCCATAGGGAAAATTGCTATACGATGCATGCATCGTATAGCAATTGTTTTGTACAATAACGAGCCCCGTGGAATGGATTAAAATTGTTGTATGAGGTACCACTGTATATGATTATAGGGGGCAGGCTTAAGGCCATTTCTAAGTGATGGTAGATCAGGAGTTTGCAACCTATGGGCCATGGGCTGGCCCTGGGCTGTGGCAGCAAATCATCCGGCCCACGGCAACGACCATGGAAGCAGAAGCATTTACAACAGCTGTAAACGCACCTGCGCATGTGCCCGCTGAGCTGTCTGAGGAGGCATGATCTGGCCCGTTTCACGAAATGGTTAAGAACCCCTGGTGTAGATCCTTGCAAATAGCAACAAATTTTTACACTTTGCATAATCAGATGGAGAAAACGTGGTTAGTGAAAAAAGTAGATTTGGATGAGAATACCACTGTCCAAGAACTGTGAACAAATACAGTTAAACATTTTCCTTTTTAAGATCCAGTTTCTATTCCTTGCATTCTTTCAACTGTGCAACTTCTGCAAACTTTCATTCTTAATCAAATAATATGGGGTGGCAAAACATGAAACCAAATAATAAGCATCCACAAAATATAAAATAAAATTTCAGATTGACTTCCAGTCTCTGTACCATTATGAGCTTTTGCAAGTATTGTATAAGATAGGTTTTGATACAAAAGGCTAGTGTTCTGGAGCACAGCAGCATAAAAGACAATGTCTCTGCTAATTTTGAATTATTAACTTTCTTACATTAAAAATTATATAAATAGATAACTCCAACGTGCTGAGAGGAAAATGTGCAGCATTTCTTCTCACTGCACCTAAGTCCTTGATTTTGAGAGAACTCAATTTGAGTAAAAGTCTACTAGGTGATATTGAAGCCTTTGTTTAATATGTACTGTCTGGCAAGAAAAGACCCTAGCGAAACCCAGATGGGAAAGATCTTCAGGGGGTTGTCACACTCCATTATTCACCAACTCATGGGCTCCAGTTGTGTCAATAATCAAAGGTGCATGGAACTCTTTGTCTTTCACAAACTCCTCGAGGCCCTAACAAAAAGAAATATACAGTATTTAGAAAAAGATCTCATAGCTTTGGTGTTAAGGGCATTATTCCAATGTACAGATTTGGACTTCAAATACTACATCCCATCTTTCTTTCCAAAACATGAAACATACATGAAACAAACATGAACCAACTCAAAAGTATTCAATGACTTTTGTGACTAAAGGGAGATCTGAAACTGAGCCTTCCCAGCCCTTGCCTAACAACTTAATTATCTAACCACTACATCACAACTTGATACAATCTAGCTCCTGCTCAGACAGTTAACATCCTGTGTAGCCTTAAGCACAACTACATCTCCCCATATAAACTTGCAACATTAACAAGTTCCTTCGGAGGGTTGCCCTGGGAATCAATGAGGTAATGCTGCTTGGTAGAAAATCATTTACACTTAAACAGAGGCAGCTATATGAAAGCTTTAAGCTCATGGCAAATCAATGATTTTCTTATCTATTATAGCACAAGTGGGAAAGAGACCTCAATTACACTTTTCAAAGAAACAGCTATATAACAGTAGCTCATATATGGGGGCAACAGAAATCAATATTCAACATATTTGAAGGGTGCCACACGAGGAAAAGCTGGTCTACTCTTCTGACCAAAGACCAGGGCTCTAAAGTCTCTTCCTGCTTTTCTGCTGCAAGGCGAGGCAGCAAGGGAAATGTTACAAAAGCAATGTAATCTGTTTATCTGATGCCAGCAGAGAAAGACTAGTTAAAAAAATTGGCTTCTATAATAATAATGATTTCATGTCAGAAATTATTCTGGGTTGAAAGGATTTTTGTTGAAGATGCATCAGGGGATGCTCGAAAGAGGCTCCTTTAATGTCCCCAAGATATTTTCCAACCAAAGTGGTCCCTATTTATCTACTTGCAATTTCTTGCTTTCGAACTGCTAGGTTGGCAGGAGCTAGGACAGAGACGGGTGCTCATGCAATACCTGGGTCTTGAACTGCCGACTATGGTATCACAAGGAGTGAAACTATAACCCAAAATCTTGTTGTCAAGGATTAATACAATATGGAGATTGTGGTACTTTTGAATTACAATTGGGCATACCCCAGACAATGGCAGCATTGTTGTGTTGATTAATCTTTCTCACACTAGGTCAGGCGAAAGGAACTACAGTTCACCAAAAGTGGGTTCCTTTTGGCAGTTTAAAGTCTGAGCTAGACATGAAGGAAGAAGAGACACTCAATACTCTATGTCTACCTGCATTATTCAATTTCTGATTTTCCCAGTGGAGTAGATTGAATGCTTACTGTTAGATCTGCAAGCTGCCCTTAAAGCAGTGGGACAAGGGGATGAGAAATTTTAGTAGGGGAAGAAAACAAAATAAAGTATAACTTACTTCACCCCCATAGGAGACAAGAGGAGAAATCTCACATTGAATTGGTGAGTCATTGTCATCCTTCAGACTAAAGAAGAAAAGAAAAAGAAAAACAGAAGCAAGTTAGGCAAAAAAGAAAGTGGATGTTCCCGTTTTTGCACTCTGAAAACCCTCATTAAAGGATAAGCATTTTGCTCAGCTCCTGCCAAGGAACTGTCAGCAGTGGTGTATAAGACAATAAGTGTCCATGCAGCAAATCCATCACCTGGATACACAGAGATTAGTTAAGCGTGCAAAGATGAGCTTGTAAATACACACACACCAAACTGAGATACAATATTTTAGAAAAGAAAGTACAAGACTTAAATCATCAGTGCAAACAGTCTTATATCCAGAAGAAAAGTTAAATTAAGCAGACAAAGAAGCTAAAAGGCAGCTCAGTACATAATTTCAGATACACTGCTTTGCATTATAATGGATTTCTAGATCTCTAGGCTTTAGCATTCATAGGTTGGCCACATAAAACTCTAGCTAGTAAAGGTTAAGAGTAACACAACTGCATTTGGGAATGCTATGTAGGTTTGATAATATTGTTATAACAAGAAATTGAAAAAATAGCAATTACTTTCTTACTATGACTAAAATGTTTTTTCAGCTTTTAATTCTCAGCAAACACTTTTATTAAGATTTTGAAACTTTTAAGATTTGCTTCAACTTATTACGAGTCAATAAACCCACATAAGATGGATTGTTGATAGCGTTATGGATATTTATTCAAAACCCATTTCAGAACAGAAAGTATTAAACCACTGGGATGATCACCAACAACTGAGTATGCTTTACTTCCCATGTATAAAAAACAGTAATCTGAAGCAGTCTGTACCACCAAGGTTTCTTTGCATCAGAGAAACTCATAACTATTTTATGCAAGTCAAATGTCCCAAGAAATTCTTGTACTTATTAGAACAGGCAAGTTTGCTGGTACCAGCCGTTAAAATTAAAAACAAGAGAGAACATATGACGTCAGTTTATAGAAAGAGCAAACTATCAGCTCATCTGACCCAATATGGGACAGGCAACACAGTATGCATATATTGTCTTGCCTACTTGCTAGTTTTAATTTGCCTTCACTGTGCTGTGCAGCTGGCTGCAGAGTTGCTGTGAGGGTATGGGTGTGTAATAGGTACAAAACAAGCAAGATATTCCTGGCTGTCTCCTCCCTTCTCCAATCCTTTATGAAACTGTGAGATGGCCTTCCGGAGAAGGTGCTGTCTTTTTGTTATGCGATTTAAGTAAAACAAGTTATGAAGACTGACACTTTTTATCTCTTCCTTGAGCTCTCTGACATACAAAGAAACTTGAAGAAGAATCCTATTTTACTCACTGAGATCTGGAAGAAAGGCAAAACAGAAGGCATACCAGGATTTCTTTCATTTTTGTTAAGTTGCTGAGAAAGATGAAAAACCACTAGGAGCATCTTTTCCTTAAACTTTCTTGCACATACCAGATACCTTTGTGGAGCAGGAAAATTGATGACAAAAATAAATATACTAACTATTAAGCCAAACCACTGGTAGCTATACCATAGATCAGGGATGGCCAACCTTGGCGCTCCAGGTGTTCTTGGACTTCAATTACCAGAAGTGCAAATCAGCACACCTGCTGATCAGGGCTTCTGGGAATTGAAGTTCAAGAACATCTGGAGCACCAAGGTTGGCCATCCCTGCCATAGATGCTTGCTTATCCATACAAACCTTAATGGGATAAGCAATGTGCTTGATTATCCTTCTGGGAGACCAAAGAACTTCAGAGACCATTTCCAGAGAGGAAGAATTCATCTGTCGGGAAGCCTAGTGTGTTGCAAGCAATTCCCAAAAGGACATTATCTGTGCACTCTTGTATGGCAAGTGATTGCTTAGTCTCAATGACAAATAGAGAAAATTTAACACATAGTTTCTAAATTTACACATTTCATACATTTGTTGATAAATTAGCTAAGAGTATTAACTCTCTATGAATGCCTGACTGTCAGACAGGACAATACCTTTAGGCAACCAATAATACATTTGACAATCTAAGTCAAATAATTTCAGACTTTGGCTGTTTTTACTATACTATTTGCATATTTTGCACACCTCTCATTTGCTCCATTTACTGAACCATCTATAGACCCATTAATCTATTAAATTGTCTCACTTAAAGATACTGGCTGGCAACTAACCTTCCTTTCCCCCATTTCTGTGTTTAGAAGACCAGCATTGATAATTGGGTCTTCAAAGAAAGGAAGCTGCGATTATCTGGGACTGATGATAACAAAGCAGAGCTTTTTTTTTTTTTTAAAGGGGGGGGGCAAACACCTGAACAACATGAGGGCTGCTGGGAAGAGAAGGGAAAAAACTCAAATATGCTTTAGACCACCACATCCATAGAAAATTGTGAGGATGCATCATTGTCCTGGATCATTTAATACAGTAGTGTTACATTCATTCATTGAAGTGCTCTGTGCAGCACACATGGCAAACTCATATCAACTGGCAATGAATGCCAAAACAACCTTTGAAAACAATTTTTTATTATTATTTCAACTGTATGGAACTGCCAGCTGTTCAATAGACGGTTCCTTCTTTCTTTATTAGCTAAGCATTGCACAATTTAAAATTATATATAACTAAAATTCAAAACTAATGTTAAAATAGACTATTTTTGTCCAGATGTGGGCTAGTAGTTCAATAGTGTTCTCTCCGCTGTTTACTAGATTTTTTTGGGAAAGAGGTAGAGCATAAGAGTATCTTGCACGCACATAAAAACTGCACCGATTTTCCCTAAATCTGTCCTGTATCCAAGTGGTTGTTGATTAGTTGCATAGCTGAGTCCAACCTTTTGTGACCCCATGGACCACAGCACACCATGCTACTGTCATCCACCATCCTCTGGAGTCTGCCCAGCTCTAAGTTCACTGCATCAACAATGCTGTATAGCCATCTTGTCCTCTGCTGTCCCCTTCTCCTTTTGCCTTTGATCTTGCCCAGCATCAGGGCCTTCTCCAGTGAATCCTCTCTTCTCATTTGGTGGGCAAGGTACTTGAGCATCAGTATTTTCCTTCCAAGGAGCAGTCAGGGTTGATTTCCTTTAGGATAAACTGATTCAATCTGCTTGCAGTCCAGGGGACTCTCAAGTCTTCTCCAGCACCACAGTTCAAAGGCATCTATTCTTCTGTGCTCAGCTTCCTTATGGTCCAGCTCTCATAGCCATACATTACTACTGGGATGACCATCACTTTAAGTACACAAACTTTTGTTGGCAGGGTGATGTCTCTATTTTTTATTATGCTGCCTAGGTTTGCCTCCCAAGGAGTAAGCATCTTTTTATTCCATGGCTGCAGTTACCATCTGCAGTGATCTTAGATCCCAACAAGGCACTACATGTGCTGGGCAAAGGGGCAGGGTGAACTCTGTGCTGAGGTGACAGTGCGTGTGCCCACAGAGAGAGCTCTGAGTGCCCCCTCTGGCACGTGTGCTATAGGTTCGCCACCACTGCCATAGCCTCATTGAACCACACAAGCTCCCTCGCCACAGCAAAGCAACAATCCTTGGAGCAGGGTATCCAAGTAGTCCCACCATAACTGATTATTCTTTGATCTTCCTACTTTGTTTCAAAGTCTATTAAGTGACTTACAGGTTGTCTAGCCAGAATCTTGTCCTGGTGGGAATCACTCTTTGGCATTTTGTCCATTAAGCAAGAAGTGTTGTTTTTGCTCTTCATAGGTTTAGGCTAGCCTCTTCTGATTTAATATTTAGAGCTTGAGAGGCTCTGAAAGAGTCAGAACCTTTTAACAGATTCATCTCTTATTATTTAGTCTTCAGTTGGCATTAGAACATTTTATCTTGAAATGTATTTATCTAAATAAAGCCTCTCCCTACTCCCACTTTACAAATATTTCAACCTTGGGATCTTGCAAAAGAAATATAAGTAGAACTCATTGGGGATTATATCTTACAGTGAACACTGAATTAATACCGGGTGTCCCAAAAGTCAGCATACATAACAGATATCTTGGAACAGTGGGGAAGAAAACTTGTGTGTGTGTGTGTGTGTGTGTGTGTGTGTGTGTGTGTGTGAGAGAGAGAGAGAGAGAGAGAGAGAGAGAGAGAGAGAGAGAGAGAAGAAGAAGAAGAAGACAAAGCCAACACATAGAGAATATTGTGTAAGATTTTGTAATGAATATTTTGCTACAATTTCCCATTTCCTCTATGTATTGTGGTTTTTAGGACACTCTGTAGACAGCAAACACAGTAGAAGCAATAACCAAACTGTGTTGCCATCCCCTAAAAACGTCTAGAAAATAGGCAAGCTTTTTGGCCAAGTGAAATATAGATTCTTCATTAACCCTGGCAAAAAGGTACAGCAGCATTAATATGCACACAAAGCAGCTCTCAGTAAGCCTGGAAGATATGCTGTAAGACTCTATAGCCAGACATGCACCCCTTTCCCAGCATGCACCCTGGTGACCTTGACAGCTCCTACAAGGCATATGTGCCCCAGTACCCACCCCTCACAAAGCAGTCTAGCCTGAGAACCTGCAAGTTACCAAAAGATCAGTCAGTACTCAAGCACAGACCCATCACAATGCATCCCCCACGGCCCAAATAATATATTTACTTGTGATTGACATCAGCTTCAACTCCATCTGACCTTCCATTAGTGCAACTGCCACATGGGAATAAAAAGGTTTATGAGAAAGGAAATGAAAATTACAAAACACACCTATAATAAATTTGGTTGGTTCCTGTACTCAATTCCAATGCCAGTTTTTGGCCATTTTTCAGAGCAACCAATTCCTGTCTAAAAGTAGCACTTACAGTTTCTTGATCATACAAACAGAATGTTGAAAACTGAACAACTTTTCAGAGGTCCTTAACAATACTCGCTTCCATACTTCATGCAACTGAACTAATCTTAATTCTTTCCACCTCCAAACATGGAAACAGCAGAGAGGATAGACCATGTTAGTTCCATGATCAGGTATTTGGGTGGCTTTTATACCAAAACAGTCCATCTAACCCAACAGCCCTCTCAAGTTCTCTACTGTTATAAAACAGTTATTCCATTTATTCCCAGCCCACAATTAAGTTTATGCATGGGAATGTTTACAGGAAGTGGTTAGGAAGAGTGCTGCTGCTGCTGCATGCCAGTGGTAAGAAGGGCCAAATCCAAATCCAAGCAGAACCACCTTCAGAGCGATGGAGCCAGTCTTATTCACTCCTCTCTGCTATCTCACCTTCTCCTTCCCCCTCATTGCCTATTGACCTAGTCATATGCACACTCAACCTTACAGACACACTTGCTGTGTCTCCGTTTCTTTCATCCCAGAAAGCCTCTGTGTTCCCCACTAAGAGGATATGGGCTTGTGAGTAAGCTCAGAGTCCCAAATACAGAGCAGGGAGCCCAAAGTGTTTTCCTGAAGGACACAACCAACTCTAGTCAGAAAATTTTATGGCTGGGACTGCAAGCTTGCATGTCTGAATTGTGATCATTGCCTCACAGCGTGTGATTTTCTCAGGTAACCAAAGGAAAAAAATTAAGCAACTAATAAGTCAGAATACAATTAGGAAATCTTAGTAGTTGGAATATCAAGCAATAGTATCTTTGCATTTTCTCCCAGATGGATAGCAACCTCATTGAGTGGCATGACCAATATTCGGATAGCAAAGAGATGTGAGAGAAAAGTTAGAGGAAGATCAGAATCAATTTACCGGGGAATGGCAGGAAGGTGTGTCCCATTTTCATCCACAAAGTGACCTCCAGCATTGAGAACCCAGCAGTGATGCAGTGACATCAGAGACTGTCGTGCAGTGGTGGGGTTGTCCTTGCCGTTCTGACTATCTGCATTCTTCAAAGGAGAGAACTCATCTTCCCGCACCACTTCATAAACCACAAAGTTCCTAGAGGTATATAAAGGAGGTATATAAAGATTGGATATAAAGGCCTTTATTTTGAAATTTTAAAGTTTTGAAATTTTGAAATTGTACTGTATGGTACTATCTTAATTGGTGTTTCTGTAGCTGTTTTAAATTAAGGGGTATGCCTTATTCGAGTTGATATATAGCAACCGAGAAATTTTGTTGTTCCTGCAAGGGGACAATGACAATAAAGATTTATCTATCTATCTTTTATGCTTTATGAACATTTCTATTAAGTCTGAAAGAAACCAGCCAATATCCAAGAAGATTTAGGTGAAGAACAAGCCATTTAGCTTTGTAGCTTTGGACCCGAAATTTGAAAATAAGCTCAAAGGCGAAACTCTCCTCAAAACCTTCACAAATCTCTCCTCAAATTGGCTGCAAAGCCTACAAAGAGGTCCTGCACCAACTTTACAAACACTGATGGGGCGAACCAATATTTTCCTGCAGTTGGGCAGCTGAAAGTGGTTTTGCCCCTATCCCATCAGACAGCAATCAGCAGACACGTCTTCATGTCCTCTCCAACACCAAGCTCCTCATTCTTACAACACACCATGTTAGTCATATAATTTTTCACCTCCCAACATGTTCTCAACACCTCATGGGAAATGTCCCTTTCTAATTTCTAATTTATTGTGATCATCTACACCAGGGATTTTCAACCTGCGGCCTGCAGCACCATTTCATGTGGCCCCCTACCACCTTCATCACACCAGGAAGTGTCATGTGGTGCAGGAAGGGCAAAATGGCCATCCAGCCCCTGAAGCTGTCGGAGGGAGTGTGACCAGGCCCCCGGCTTTAAAAGGTTGAGAACTCCTGACCTACACCTCCCTCTGCTGTGCTTCCTTAGGCTTTCTAGCCAGCTCAACCTCCCAGTGTGCCCCAGGTCTATCTCTTCCCATTTATCCCAGATAGCTGTCAGCATACCCTGTTATACTGTACAATAGCAAGGATCAAGGCATTCATGTTTTATGTTCAGATTTAACACTGTTTGCTGTTTTTGTATTAATTTTTACTGATACCACCAGAATTATTTTTTGAATGAGGGCATGAGATATGAAATGCTAAGACAAATAACATTACTAAGAGAGCCAAAAGAGACAGACCACAATTCAGCCCACTATACAATATTGTCAGACTTAAGTCGAGCCACTCCACGAGAACCAAAGGACTTACCTGGCAAACTGAAAGACGTCAAATACAAACTTCTCCATTTTAATCCCATTTGGTTTGTCTGGCTTCCCAGACTTCCCAGTGGCCACATCAATGTATGAAATCTTCTTTTGGGCTATGTGATGTTGCAACTGAGGTTCATGAACACTGAAATATAAAGGTACAAACCAGCAGAATTTGAAGCACATAGATCATGAGCTGAGTGAAACGTCCACATACTAAATGGCAAAACAACGGCAGCGACGGCAGTGATGACAACAATAACAACAACAACAACAACAACAACAACAACAACAACAACAACAACAACAACAACAACAACAACAACAACAACAACAACAACAACAATAATAATAATAATAATAATAATGTGGAAGACCACCACTTTCTTGCCATGATTGCAAAGGGTCCGACTGGCTGGAACAAATACTGATCTAGATAGGGATCTGTACATCAAGGCAGTTCTTAGGATCTGAGTTAATTTTACTGTACTTTTGACAAAATATCTATGTACAGACAGGCTCTCTGAGATGTCTTTTATTTTTTGATTGAAAAGTGGGAAACTCATCTGCAGATGACCTGCCACTCAGAGTCACTGCCACTTTCAACCCCTTCAAGGTACAGTTCTCACAAGTACTTTATACGTGTACCTGCTAGGGATCTTTTTACTAGCAGACTTCAAGTTGGGACTTCACCTAAACTCCTCTTGATTGTACATATCAAAAATTGTCTTCTCTCATCAGTGTCCTTTTCAGAAAGTTAAGTGGCTGATCATGTGATGCTACAGAGTACTCAAACTAACTTTTACAGATTTACTATTTGGACAGCTACAAAGTAATCCAAGTCTTAAATTTAGAATTCTATTGTGGAATCACCACTAGGCTTCCAAGAACCAAATTGACATTTTCGTAGCTAAGTGCCACTGAACATACAGTGTCCCTAGAAGGATTAGCAAATAATGGCCTATATCTCATTTATTTCACTCTTTAAACAGAGGAAGGGGAGTGTATTGTCAACATAAGGTAAAGGTAAAAGTTTCCCTTGCTCGAAAGCCAGCCGTATCCAACTCTAGGGTTCAGTGCTCATCTCTGTTTCAAAGCTGAAGAACCAGCACTGTCTGCTTCTGCAGACGTTTCCGTGGTCATGTGGCAGGCATGACTAGACACTGGAGCACACAGAATGCTGTTTACCTTCCCACCGAAGTGGTCCCTACTTCTCTACTTGCAATTTCTTGCTTTCGAACTGCTAGGTTGGCAGGAGCTGGGACAAAGATGGGAGCTCATTCCGTCCTGCAGTACTCCTGCAGTTCCGTCCTGCAGTACACTGTCTGCTTCTGCAGACGTTTCCGTGGTCATGTGGCAGGCATGACTAGACACTGGAGCACACAGAATGCTGTTTACCTTCCCACCGAAGTGGTCCCTACTTCTCTACTTGCAATTTCTTGCTTTCGAACTGCTAGGTTGGCAGGAGCTGGGACAAAGATGGGAGCTCATTCCGTCCTGCAGTACTCGGGAATCAAACTGCTCACCTCCCGTCTTCCAGTCAGCATCTTAGCCACTTGAGCCACTAAAACTAATCAGCAGATGTAAGTAAGTGAAACCTTTGCTGGACTGTAGCCTCTCATTCTTCTTGAAAGATAGTTACATATTCTAACATCCACAAGAGAGGGAAAATTCCACAGGACACAAGAAGGTGGCATATTCTGTAAGAGAGTAAGCTAAGGCAAATCTGTCCCCTACTTTTCTATTTGGAGAGATCAATTCCTCCCACCTAGGGAGAGCATTCAAAAAATGCCTTTCTCCACTATCAAATCTAAAGGTATTTTTTAAGTTCAGAAAAATATTTATTACCCAGTTCTTCTGCATGTGTGAACTAGCTCTGTATTCTTTAAAATTCTGACCCAAGATGGGATAACTACAGATAGGGACTAAAACCATATCAAGAAACCTAACAGTCCAAGGCCTTTTAATCAGTCTTACTTTAAAGCTGTTCTTAAGTTAAGATGGTGCCTGAGTAGCACATATTTTGATCAGCTCGCGCTGGAATGGGAAAATTAATGTGAACAATTACATGGGAATGGAAGTGTAAACGTTCAGAAAAGCGAAATTCGGAGCCCTGAAATACTTTTTTGCTGTGGTGAGTCGAAGTTCGAGGAATGGATGGTGAGTGAGGCGTAGTGAAGGCTGCACCGAACAAGCTGTCCAGGGTCGGACGGGACTTTGGTGTTTTTAAAAATGGGCTCCGGACCTTCTTAAAAGAGAAAAAAAGAGAAAGAGAAAATAAGTCTACCGCTGGTGGCGGTAGACGAGAGGTCTCGAAAGGTGGTTGGAGTTTGAGAAGGTCAAGTGAGTGTGGAGAAAGAGGAGAAAAGAGGTGGAAGTTTGTTAGAGGAAGAGAGAGGACGGGAAGGAGCAATGGCGGCAAGCAAGAGCAAGATCGAAAGTTAAGAAATTGGAAATAGTTGGATTAAAATGGAGTGTTGGAGCTGAGTTGGAGGGGAAGAGAGACGGAAAGAGACGGAAAGAGAAGAAGAGAGAAGGGAGTGTGGCCGAAAGAATAGGAGGAAAAAGATTGGAAAACGGAGCTTGGTGTTGGACGGTGTGGCTGGAGAAGAAGGGAGGGTAGGCACCTCTTGGAAACTGCTGCCGCGGCTGGAGCTTAATGGTGGATTTATTTCACTTTTTCTTTTTGGATCGAGCAGTTTTGGATTGAGCAGTTTAACTTCCCTGAATGAGCTTTTTCTTTCTTTCTTTCTTTCTTTTTTTTTGAACATCATCCCCTGGATTATCGTGTTGGATTACAGTTGGTTTTTTAAAATTATTTTTGGTTCTCTCTTATTATTTGTGGATCAGCTTTCCCTTCCTGCCTTCATAATTTTTCTTTTTTCTTTTTCTCACACCATTGGTATTATTATTTTTTTCTTTTTCTCTTCTTTTCCTGCTTGGAAGACCATGGATTAATCGATATCAAAATTGGAGGGTTTTTTTTATTGAGATTTTGGAGGATATTTTGAAGCAAGATTACAATTGGATTATAATAAAGATCAGCTAAATTTTTGCTTTGGATTTTGAAGAATTAATAGTAGTCATTATTTTATAAGTTTACTACATTTAATTGAATCTGGAATTTGATCAGAATGACGGATTTGGAGGAAATAAAGGGGTTGCTGCATTGAGATTATTATTTGAAGTTACAATGGAAAAGCTTGGAAAAAGAAAGGGAAAGGATGAAGAGATGGTGAAGCCTAAGAAGATGGATGCGAAGAAGGATAAGAAGAAAGATAAATCAGACACTGAAGAAGCACCCCCATCAACAGCAGCACCAGAACCTGCATCAATGGACCAAACGCAAATTATAGTTGAGTTGGGTAAATTGTTTAAGAAATTTGAGAGGATGGAGGAGGCAAATGTGACGGGTTTTCGTGAAATTAAGGAAACAAGGGTAAAAGACAAAGATGAAATTATGGAAAAACAGGATAAGCTGGTTGCAATGTTCACTGATTTTTCTAAGAAGGTTGATTTTAATTTTCAGAGGATGGATATAAGTGTTAAGTCGATGTAAAAAAGATATGAAATTGGTGCAGGATGACATGAAAGGGTTACATGAGGAAGAAAAGGATACTAAAATGAAAGTTGAAGTGCAGGATAAAAGGATAGATATGATGGAAGAGATGATGAAAAAACAGAACATAGTAATTCGTAATCTTGTGGGGAAAACGCCAGACCAGCTGAAGGAAAGAATAGTTAATTGGCTAGACCATTTGAAAATGGGGAAAGATTTTGAGAATGAAGATATTGCAAATGTTTATAGATTGGGTGCAAGGAAAGGGAGAAGTACTCAAAGAAATGTTTTGGTTAAGTTTGCAAATTGGGGGGATAAATTAAAGGTGATGGCTTTTATAAAACAAGATGGGTCTGGCATTTTAAAAATTGATGGGAATGAAGTGGAGGTTTACAATGATATATCAGTGGAATAACGTGGTTGGCGTTATAAGATGAAACCAGCAACAAAAAGTTTGATGGAACGTGGGATAAAATACAATTGGAGATTTCCACAACAATTGAGGGTTTTTTATGACAAAAAAAGCATACAATTGATGCAGGGATGGATGCTTTGGAATATTTGTGCTTAATTGGTTTGGTTAAGGCAGCTTCACAAGAATTGGCTTGGATTAAGGAAAGCTTTAATAGATTCGGGGGAATAAAAAGAGACTATGGAAGTGCTGAAGAGAGGGGTGCTACAGGAGGAATAGATGTGGATTTTAAAGCATTGATGGTGGTTGAGGAAGGGTGAATCAGGATTTAGGGGATGGAGAAGAAAGTGGGATGATGCAGGGGAAAGAAATAATTTTTATAAATATTTGTGTGTTTTTAGAAATAAGATTGTGCGCTGGAGCGTTAGATAGTGGGCACATCTTGCACATTCCCCCCTCCTCTCTTTGATAGACAAGGGCTACTTTTTGTAGAAAGAAGTGGGGAGGGTAGGTATGAATGTTCATTGTTATATTGGTTGTTATTGTTTATGTGTGGTAGAGGGAAACACGCCCGTAAGAGGAAGCGAAGGTCATAGAAGATGGTTTTTAAGATTAAGATATGAGAAATAGTAAGGTGTTATCATAGGATGTGAAAGGTACTGGCTCTCAAGTGAAGAGGAGAAGAATAGAATCAGCCCTGAGGAAAGATAAGCCGGATATAGTCTTTTTGCAGGAAACTCATCAAAAATCGGTGGATACAAATAAGATTTTTTTAGGATGGATGCAAATTTATGAAAAGTTCTATGGTACAACTAAAGCTATTCTTAAGTTGCATATTAAAGCTGCATTGAACTGTTAAGGCTTTTTGACTGATACTGAATTTTCAAATATGTCTAGTTCTTGATGTGTGTCTGCCTGACGATTTTGCTATCTACAGGCTGTTAATGAGAAACGTTTTGGCATACAATAGAAGGATCAGAAATGTCTTTGGAGCTACATTTCGTAAAACATCCAGGACTAAAGAATGCCCATACTTGACGACATCTTTTAAAAACTTCAATGTGAAGTAGTGGTTGGCAATGTTCCCAGCATTAAAAAGCAGGCGGCCATCTTGACTCCTTTTCTGTGCTGTAGCCAGAGAGATCTCACTGTATTCCACCACCTTGTAAACACCGCCTACTCGGCATACCACACCAACTGGTTCTGTGGGGTTTGTCTTCTCAACTACCTAAGAGGATGACAAAAACATTTTGCAGTGTTTTGAAAACTTAGCATATTCATTACACAGCATAAAATTCCATGGACAAAGTCTCTTATCAGATACACGAAGGTTCTGCAATATAATAAATATGGACACATGGTGACAAAAAAGTAAATGGTGGGCTCAAGTAACATTTAAATGTAATGGGACTTTATGGAAATAGAATCATAGAATAACTGAGTTGGAAGGGACTTTTTAGGCCACAGAGACACCCCCCTCAATGCAGGAATCTGAATCAAAGCAGATATGACAGATGATTGTCAATTCTCTCTTGAATACTTCCAGTGTTGGAGTGCTCATCTCCTCTTGATGAAGTTGGTGTCACTATTGTACTACTCTAACCATTAAGATGTTTTTCTTGATATCCAGTCTATATCTGGCTTCCTTTAGTTTGAGCCCATTATTATGTGTCCTGCACTCTGGGATGACTGAGAACAGATCTTTATTATCTTTCAGGTATCTGAAGAGCACTATTATATATTGGAAGAGTGCTATCATATCCCCCGTTTCCTATATAGTGGTACCTCATACAACAATTTTAATCCATTCCGTGGGGCTCGTTGTTGAATGAAACAATTGCTATACAATACATGCATCATATAGCGATTTTCCCTATGGGATGCATTGTACATCGTACTTTTTAAAAAATTATTCTGCATGTGCTCTTAAGCAGAGCTGCTGCTGAGGAGGGCCAAACAAAGGAAGTGAGCACTGGTAAGTTTTGGGCATGTTTGCAGTTGGAGTAGAGCTGCTTTAGAGGCTGTGCACCTTACGGCACTCGAGATTTCAAACAAAGGAAGAATATATTCTTACTAGATAGAAAGGTAGTAAACATGTAAATTTTTGAGGCCCAGAATACTGCACTTGTTAAAATGGATTCTGAGGGAGCAGCTGTAATTACCTGCAACACTTGTGCCATGTTTGTGTTCTTGCCAAAGCACATGGAGAACTACACTTGCAGCAAGTGCAAGCTGGTTGCACTACTAGAAGAGAAGGTCCAGCAGCTAGAGGCCCGCATATCTAACCATCAAAAAATTAAGGTGCTTGAGCTGTTCTTGGACAGAGCGGAGCAGACTATCCTGGACAAAGGCAATGGACAAAGACAGGACACAGTTCTGAGGAAGAAGTCATTTCACTAACTCAGGAGGTAGATGCATGGAGGAATGTGACTCGAAGAAGTAGAAGGGCAAGGGTTCACTCTGAGAGTCTGAAGTTACGGAATCAATTTGAGGCTCTTTCACTCATCACACCTGATGAGGAACACACAGTGGAACAACTGGTTCCACCTGAGGATCTCTCCTTCATCACACTTGATGAGATACAGGAAGATAAACAACAGGGACAAACTGAAGTCCTCTCCCTTAATATAGTTGATGAGGTGCATGTAGATGAACAGATTGCAGGGGAGAGGCTCCTTGTACTAGGTGATTCAATAATTAGAAATACAGAGAGATGGATTTGTGATGAACATGATAACCATATGGTGACTTGCCTGTCAGGTGCAAATGTTGCAGACATCACAAGAAATCTAGATAGCTTGTTAGAGAGAACTGGGAAGGAGCCAGTGGTCATGGTACACATTAGTACCAATGATGTTGGGAAGGCCAAGTGGTCAGTCTTGGAAGCCAAATTCAGGTTGTTAGGAAGAAGATTGAAGTCCCGAACTTCCAAGGTAGCATTTTCAGAAGTGCTGCCTGTTCCTCGTGCAGAACCTACCAGGCAGGCAGAGCTCAGAAGCCTCAATGCGTGGATGAGGCGGTGGTGTTGAGAGGAGGGCTTCAGATTTGTCAGGAACTGGAAAACATTTTGGGACAAACCAAATCTGTTCAGGAGGGATGGGTTGCACTTGAACCATGATGGGACCAGATTGCTGGCACTCAACATCAAAAGGGCTGCAGAGCAGCTTTTAAACTGATAACTGGGGGAAAGCCGACAGGAGCTGGGCAGCATCCGATTCAGGAAAGTGTGTACTTGAGTAGTGAGGAGGATGCAAAAATTACTGAGCAGGGAGCTAGTCACCAGCATTCTAGCGGAAGGATGCAAGAAGCAGTCTAACAATGCAACTGGACTCAAAAGACTGTATCGGAAAAGCATATATAAATACTTGTATGCAAATGCCAGAAGCCTCCAGAACAAAATAGGGGAGCTGGAATACTTAGCAATAGATAAAAAATATTGATATTATTGGCATCACTGAAACCTGGTGGACGGATGATAACCAATGGGATACAGTTATCCCAGGCTGCAAACTGTACAGGAAGGATAGGAAGGGGCACACCGGAGGTGGTGTAGCCTTGTATGTCAAAGAAGTGATAAAATTGTATGAATTGGAATATCTAGGTGATTTGGAGTCACCATTAGAAACTCTGTGGGTAAGACTACCAGGCCACAAGGATGGTCTAATAGTAACCATATACTATCGGCTTTCGACCCAAACTCCTGAGGGAGACTGGCAGTTGGAGAATGTTGTAAAAGAGGCATCCAAGAAGGGAAGCCTGGTTATAATGGGGGACTTCAATTACCCTCACATAGACTGGGTGAACTGTTGTTCAGCACATGATAAAGAGATAAAGTTCCTAGATATGCTAAATGATTGTTCCCTGGGACAGATAGTTGAAGACCCAACTAGAGGTACAAGAATCCTTGACTTGATCCTGAGTAATACTCAGGATCTGGTGCAAGATGTTAATGTGGCTGATCCAATAGGGAACAGTGACCACAACTCAATTATGTTTAACTCGATCATGGACAGCAAGTCACTGATAAAATCTAACACAGAGACCTTAAATTTTCAAAAAGGAAATTTCCCAAAAATAAAGACTTAGTAAAAAAGAAGCTGAAAAGGAAAACTGAGAGTGTCCAAACACTTTAGCGCTGCTAAAGGAGATGCAACATGGCTTTTGCGAGGGCAAATCATGCCTCACTAATCTGTTGGAATTTTTGAGAGTGTGGATAAGGGGGATCCAGCTGACATTGTTTATCTGGACTTTCAGACGCCTTTTGACAAGGTCCCGCACCAAAGGCTCTTGAATAAACTTGCCAGTCATGGAATAAAGGGACAGGTCTTATCCTGGATCAGCAACTGGCTAAGGGACAGGAAACAGAGGGTAGCACTAAATGGACACTTCTTCAAGTGGAGGGAAGTAAAGAGTGGGATCCCCCAAGGTTCAGTATTGGGACCCCTGCTTTTCAACCTCTTCATAAATGATCTAGAAGTAGGAATAAATAGTAAGGTAGCCAAATTTGCTGACGACACTAAATTATACAGGGTAGTGAAAACTGTGAGAGATTGTGAGGAGCTCCAGAGGGATCTCTTGACACTGGGGGAGTGGGCAAAACAGTGGCAAATGAGCTTCAACATTAGTAAGTGCAGAGTGATGCATGTGTGGGCAAAAAAAACAACCAATTACATTTATAAACTGATGGGGTCTGAACTCTCTGCGACAAACCTGGAAAGGGACCTTGGTGTACTGGTGGACAGCTCAATGAAGGTGTCAACCCAGTGTGCCTCAGCAGTGAAAAAAGCAAATTCAATGCTAGGAATCATTAGGAAGGGTATAGATAATAAGTCACCAAGTATCATTTTGCCTTTTTATAAATCTATGGTGAGGCCCCATCTGGAATACTGTGTACAGTTCTGGTCGCCATACCTCCAGAAGGATATTATGGAGCTGGAAAAAGTGCAGAGGAGGACAACGAGAATGATTAGGGGACTGGAACACCTTCCTTACCATCTGAGGCTGCAATGGTTGGGCCTCTTCACTCTTGAACGATGGCGTCTAAGAGGTGACCTGATTGAAGTTTATAAAATCATGCATGGTGTGGACAAAGTAGATAAGGAAAAACTGTTTTCCCTATCACATAACACTAGAACTAGGGGGCACTCCATGAAACGTTTGGGTGTTAGTTCTCAAACAAATAAGAGAACGTACTTTTTCACACAGAGGATCACTGGTCTATGGAATTCCCTGCCAGAAAAAGTCTTGACAGCTTTAAGAAAGGATTAGACAAGTTCATGGAGGACAAGGGTATCAATGGCTATAATTATGGATACCTAAGGACAAGGTTGGAGAGATAGGCAGAATATCTCTCAATGCCATTTCCAGGGAATCCTAAGCAGATGAAGGCATCTGCTTGGGAATCCCCTGAAGCAAATGGTGAGCCACTGTGTGAGACAGAATGCTGGACTGGATGGGCTGTGGCCTGTTCCAGCAAGGCTGTTCTGGTGTTCTTCTATGTACGATATTTTTTGCTAAGTGGTTGTTTCCATTGAAAATTTGTACAAATTTTTTCCATAGGGAAAATTGTTATGCGAGGACACCATTCCCCACCCACCCACCCCAAAAAAATGTTATGCGATTTCATTGCTATACGGGCCGATTGATGTATGAGGTTCCACTGTACTTGATTAGATGACTATTTACACAACAGAAATGCAGCTGCATTCAGTAGTGGGCACCGCCCCGCCCACCTCTTCTTCCTAGAAGAGGCTTCAGAGGGGGCTGGCTCCATTTCCCCCTTCATCAAAGGCTTTTCCTGGGTTCTGTTTCACCCCAAAGTGCATCCCCAGCCACTCCAGAGTGTTTGGGGAGGCACTTTGGGGTGAAACGGAGCCCAGGAAAAGGCTTAGAGGAAGGGGGAAATGGCTTTGGAGGGGGCTCTTTGTTATAGAGCTATGAAAATAGAAACCTCTTCTATTTTCATCACTCTATAGCAAACCTCTGAAGCCATTTATCCCTTGTCCAAGGCTTTTCCTGGGCTCCGTTTCACCCCAAAGCAAATGCCCAGTCATTCCGGCTGCATTGTAGAATATAAATCCACTGGAACAGAGAGCTCCACCAGTAAACCTATGCAGAACTAATGATGCTCCAGGGTGAGAACAGCACCTCTGCAGGCTGCCGATCAGCCTGGGAGTTGAACCTGGCATTATTGCACCATACCAAAACCAGACTCCATGTCTCTGTTTGGCTCCTTATGTTTGCTTACCAAGCCAAGCTTGCCAAGCAAGAGCAAAGAAACTGTAGAGGTTTGTTAAATGTTACTGAACCAAATGGAACAGGCAGTATTATTAATAGACATTGCCATCCTGTTCCCTCACAAAACAGAACATTGCAGGCAAATTACCAAGTTCTCTCTGATGCACCCTCCTCTATCTGTAAGTGAATGCCTTTCCATTCTACTTTATTGAGGTACATATATATATATATAATAGTCCTATACATTAACAGTTAAGCTGATGATGCCTATTTTTAAACTGTTCATTTGCAATAAGAGCATCCTGGGTTTCCATACGCAACCCTTAAACTCAGTCTTCTAAGGCTAAATGATGCCCTCAAGAGGAGATAAAACTACAACTCATCCTTTGTAATCTGTATAAAGATTAGTTACCTTTGCTCCACAGTCTGCTCCCTTCTGTATACAAAAACCAATGAACCGAGGGTCAGCTACTTTTACCAAAATATTGTCTATGCAATAGACATGAATGCTACCAATGCCTCGCTGCTCCATGTCCTCCAGAATGCGATGAGCTCCCAAAGCTCGATATAGACCACCGTTACCATCTGAAAGAATGGGCAAGAAAGGGGAACACTTCAAAGGGTTAAGTAACTTTTACTTTTAAATGCATTTCAGTTTATTTTCTTCCTGATTTTGCTCAATTCGAGAAAAAGTTATAATAATTATTATTAATAAAAATCAGTACCATCAAGACAGTCAACAAACAATGGCAAAGTGAATGCCTTAATTCAATTTACCCCAAATGTTTTTTTTTAAATATGATTATTATTTTTTATTCCTCAGACAAGCCCGGGAGAAAGTCACCCATGCTCTTGAGAACAGACCCTTTAGTAATGGTACAGTTAAGATGACCAAACAAGCAGACCAAAAAAGTTTGCTCAAAGTTTAGGGGGGAAATGCAAGTTGAGAAATTCATATTTTTCTTGAGCACATATTGTAAAAATACACTTTAGAAAATACACTGTTACAGTGGCCTCATTTATGATGTTATCCATGTTTAGCTGCTGGTCAACCAAATGATATATAGAGTGTGGAACCATTCCATTAAAAAAAAAATATACAAGGGTATAATATACAAGGGTTGTTTTAATAAACAAGGGTAGTGATCCACAGGGAGATTTGAAATTGAAGTGGGAACAGGACTTGAATATAAAGCTACGAAATGATGAATGGAGAAACAAGTGGAAAAAGAGGACAATGAGAACAATGTCAGTAAGAATTAAGGAACATAACTACAAAATGCTGTGGCAATGGTACTTGACACCACTGAGGTTGCATCAGATTGATAATAAAAGGGATAATTTATGTTGGAGATGTAAAGAATGTTGGAATTTATGAGCATATGTGGTGGAGTTGTAAAATGATAAATGAATTTTGGAGAAGAATAGAAGGAGAGATAGGGGAAATAATGGGTAAGAAAATTAAGCTGGCATCAGGTACCATTTTGCTGACAGATGTGGAAGGTATGTGTTTGAACAAGGCGGAAAAAGAGCTATTAGAAATAATGTTAACTACTGGTAGACAATGTATCGCTAGGAATTGGAAAAATGATGTAACTATACAGACGGGAGAGTGGTACAAGGAAATGTGGAATTTAGCATTGAATGACAAATTGACATGGGAGATAAAAGTAAAAAGGGATAAATTGAAGGAAAATAGATTTTGGAGTATTTGGAAGCCGTTTGTTGATCACTCTCTTATGGGTAGGGATAGTTTTAGACCTGTACCATCTCAAAGTGGTTTCTGGAGATGATACAGACACTAAACTCTCCGGGGCAATGTAAATATTCACTGGGTGATTTGTAACTTGAAAAGAAGGAGTTTGATGGTTGTTAACAAATAATTGTAATATTGATAGCTTTTATGAAGGTTATGGTTACAGTATTAACTTACAATGCGGACATTTAATTGGGTGTGTACCATGACAAATAATTAGTTCAACTATCATGTATGTGCTATTTTTTATGAGTTATATGTATTATTGTCATGATGTATTTTTTTTGTATGTTTGTTTTTTCTTTTTAAAAATAAATAAAAAATATATTAAAAAATAATAATATTCCTTTTTTCTAAAGTGCCTTTGCTCTAGAAATAGGTTTTTTCTATTCCATGCACAGAGATCAAAACTAAGGATATCAAGCATGCTCGCATCCCCTCCTTATACTTTCTTGTGTTCTTAGGGCAGAACATCTACTAGCTAAGCATATGAGCATATAAATTTCTACCTTAATCCCAAACATGCTCCTAGACATTTATACCTTAAGAATTTGAATGACCAGCACAAATGATTTTTTAAAATTACAATCTGTTCATGATATCTATTGCAAGCGCTTTTGTGCACAAAGTACCTGGTGCCATAGAAACTTTGCCTTTTTCTTCCAGGAGAATTTTCCCACTGAAGTCCATAGCAGGAAGCATCCCCTGCTGAAAAAAGACCACATTCTCCTTCTTCAAATCAAAGTATTTGTGCTTCAGGAAGAATTCCTTAGTCAATTCCATTGTTCTTCCACTTGTCATGATGTACCTGTGCAGTATAATAATAATAATAATAATAATAATAATAATAATAATAATAATAATAATAATAATAATAATAATAATAATAATAATAATAATAATAATAATAATAATAATAATAATAATAATAATAATAATAATAATAATAATAATAATAATAATAATAATAATAATGTAATTTATATCCCGCACTTTCTCGGCCGAAGCTGACTTACTAAGAAAGAAACCAAATCTTTATGGGACATGGTCCTTCATTAATACTAGAATATAAACAAGAGCCTTGTTCCCCTAAAGCAGGAGTTCTCAACCTTTTAAAGGCGGGGACCGGGTCAAGCTCCCTCAGACAGCTTCGGGGACCAGATGGCCATTTTGCCCTTCCTCCACCACACGGCACTTCCTGTGGTGGAGGTGCTGGTGGGCCACATGAAATGGTGCCATGGGGCGTATCCGACTCACAGGCCATAGGTTGAGAATCCCTGCCCTAAAGGACCATAATGCAGGCCTCCATTCTAAAGTATGATGGGCTCTGAAAGTATGGATGGCCAAGGACTTCAGAGGGTTTAAACTTCACAATTTCAGGGTAAGAGACTATCAACATCTCATTTCTCATTACAAGCAAGAAATGAAACCCTTTAGTATACAAGGATTCAACAATGTAAGTAAACACCTTTAAGCATGGATTGCCATTATTATTATTATGGTCTATGGAACTCCCTGCCAGAAGAAGTGGTGACAGCTGTCAGTCTTGACAGCTTTAAGAAAGGATTAGACAAGTTCATGGAGGACAAGGGGATCAATGGCTATAATTATGGATACTTAAGGACAACCTCCGGGTTGGAGAGATAGGCAGGATATCTCTCAATGCCATTTCCAGGGAATCCTAAGCAGGTGAAGGCATCTCCTTGGGAATACCCTGAAGCAAATGGTGAGCCACTGTGTGAGACAGAATGCTGGACTGGATGGGCTGTGGCCTGTTCCAGCAAGGCTGTTCTTATGTTCTTATGTTTAAGCCAGAACCATGTATCTAGTAATGCTATATAGTTATATAAATAAAACAGGAAAGAGATCCCTTTTGATATTTTAAGGATAAAAAGTGTCAAGATGTAAATGAGTCAGGCAATTAGTCTGCTTTTGACCTCTGAGTATCCCAAATCAGAATAGAATAGAAGCTGGCATAGTCTCACATAAAGCAAATGTTTGGCTTCAAATAATTAGTCTCTGGCTCAAGTTAAACATTTATCCTCTCTGAGCAGCACTTCCAATTTAACAGACAACCATCCCTCAGCAAGAGCAATGGAAGGGACAGTTCAGTGGTCTAGGTAGCTGGCTGCAAAAGCAGATGTTGGGAGTTTGATTCCCTGCTGTGTCTCCTGCGGGGAAAAGCCAGCCTGTGTGGCCCCTGACCAAGCTACACAGTCCCAGGGGGCACCCCCAGAAGGAGAAAATAGGAAACCACTTCTGTGTATTTTCTACCTAGGAAAGTCTGGAAAGGATCACCATAAGTCAGAATTGACTTATCAGCATGCAGTTACATTATTATTATTATTATTATTATTATTATTATTATTATTATTATTATTATTATTATTATTATTATTATTATTATTATTATTATTATTATTATTATTATTATTATTATTATTATTATTATTATTATTATTATTATTATTATTATTATTATTATTATTATTATTATTATTGCTTACTTCCTCCAGCCCTGCTACATCTGGGATTCTTAAAAGCTCTGTTAGGAAATGGATCTGGGATACAGCCCTCAAACTCAACAGGTGCCACATTACTCAGTGGCCAAGAATCATAGCGAGATTTTTACCCAAGAGATTCTCTTTACAATTTAAAACTCACTATAAATCAGAGGGCTGCCATGGCTTAGTGGTTAAAACACTGAGCTTGATGACTGGAAGGTTGGCAGGTCAGCAGTTTGAGACCAGAGTGCTGCATGATGGAATGAGCACCTGCTGTCTGTTCCAGTTCCTGCCAACCTAGCAGTTTGAAAGAAATTGCAAGTAGATAAATAGGTACTGCTTCGGTTGGAAAGGTAACAGCATTCCATGTCTAGTCATGCCTGTCATGTCATCACAGAAACGTCTGCAAATGCAGACAGCGCTGGCTGTTTGGGTGTAAATGAAGATGAGTACCACACCCTAGAGTTGGATTAGACTGGCTTTTAAGCAAGGGAGACCTTTACCTTTACCATACATTAGAGCAGGGATGTCCTCGGACAGATGTGCAGGCCGGAAGCGTGGTTCTTCCCACCACTTCCGGTATTTCTGGTGGCAGCGGCAGCAGGGGTAGTATTCTATAATAGGAACAATTCTGAACTCTGACAATCTAAGTTGTGTGTGCTGTTGTGGGCGATATAAATTATGCAACTGGAGGACATTTATGCAATATCTTTCATTTATCCTGTACCTTTTTAGGGCAGTGACAGTAATTGTTGAACTTACAGCAGGCAATCCTGTCATGCTTTCTGTTTGTTTACAGTAACAAGGAGATGGGAAGGAGCAGCATTTAACAAATACATAGTCTTGGCTGCTTTGAATGTAAACAGCCAATTATCAGGCTAAATATTTTTTTTTTGTACAAAAAGTAACTGCTTATATGCTGGCAGTGTGTGGGTGCTGTGCTGTTAGTTTAATTTAGTTTAATTTGTCTTTCGGACTCAAAATTTTAGTTTCAGAAACCTAGTAACTTAGTACCCTCTTGTAGCCATTACTCATCTAAGATATTGTTTTTCCGACTGTGGTTGAAACTGAGAAGAAGTTAACTGCTTCTTCTTTTTTCCCCACCTACCTTACAACTTTATTTGAACACAAGCCTTGTAAGTAAACATTCTTTTTCCTTCTGCTAAAACTGTGCCTGAATATTTCTACTTTAGGTACCAAGAAGAAAGAAAAAGGGAACTGAACAGGGCTTAAATTTCAAAACATTCAGCCTTAATCCTTTGGGACATGCTAGCTATACCACTCTGCAAAGATTATACAACAGTATTTGCTAATGTTGAAGAGATGCAATTAAGCCTAGCTCTCCAATCATCTGATATCTTTTTTAACTTTCCAACCACAGCAGACATTTCCTATATGCTTTCAAACACATAACTGCAAATATAAAGATCATAAAACACATTTCTAAATAAAAAGCTAATATTACTGTTTCTTCAGCAAATAAATTCTGTACTAAGGTCATTTCCTGAAGCCCTGTGGAATATTTTGACTGCTAGAAAAACTTTGATCCAACAAAACCAAGACTACTATCAGACAAATTCACACCAGTTACTAAATGAAACTAATTAGAGGCGTCTCTATGACACTTACCATGGAATAACACATTTGAGATGATATTGTTTTTCAGCCAGTTGCTGTAGTTTCAAGATACGCTCTGCTTGGATCTGAAAGAGGGTTTTATGGGATGGCAGGCCCACGTCATACATTCCTTTGGGATATGAGACACCAAGTCTTGTCCCCTGCCCACCAGCTAGGAGAAGAACAGCTACTTTGTTCTGAGAAATCTGTCTGAGGCCTAAACCAAGTAAGAAAACAAGTGAAAGTGTTGCCAAATCCAAAATAATTCTGTTGACCTCTTTTATTCCTGTGATAGAGTAGAAAGATTTTGAGCTGCATGTTTTTCTTTTTAAAGTAAGAAAATAATAGGGGGGAAACTCTATCACATATAGAGTGAAAACAAGGCTCTTTGGAAACTTCCTAAATTGTCTTGTAGGCTTCTGCCCTCATTCCACTCCCACAATTAGTTGATACTTCTTGTTAAATCAAGAAGGAAACATTTTTAACACCTTTCTAGGCTGTCAAAATTTTATGTAAACACAAACAGATTTTCTAATTGAGTATTTCATTTAAGAGTATATAACTCTTTGCTGTTATATGCCATCAAGTTACAGTACATCCAACTTACGACAACATTAACAGGGTTTGAGAGGTTTTATCAATGTCACTTCCCTCCCCAGTAGGTTTTCTTGGCACAGTGGAGATTTGAACCTAAATCTGCTGAATCCTAGTGTCAGTAATCCTTCCAGATACCCCAACCTGTATCTGGCAGATGCACCACTAAGCAGGACCCTCCGCCTAGAATCTCTGGTGCTCACACTGTTTCCAGCCCTTAAACCTAACCAGGTCACAATATATGAGCTTCCAGACTCAGGAAGTCAGCTTAAACTTACAACCTGACTGGATAAAGCCTTCCAGCCCTCTGTGGTATCATTAGCTTAAAGCAGGGGTGCCCAAACTATGGCCCGTGGGCCAGATCCAGCCGCCAATGCCAATTCATCCAGCCCACAAAGCCCTCATTGCTCCCATACGGGCACGTTTTACTTCCGCTTCCGGGAGCAATGAGGGCTTTGCGGGCCAGATGATTTGGGGTCGGGGGCTGGATCCAGCCAACGGGCCATAGTGACTGTCCCCCTGAACCACATCACCCGCCCGCAGCCCAAAAAGTTTGGACACCCCTGGCTTACAGCAACCTCAGCTGAGAGAATAGTTATAGTTATGGTAGCAATGGCTTTATTCAAGCCTGGCAAAACGTTCTCTTCTTGCCCATTTCAGTGAACACACTGTTTTATAAAACAGATCTTCATTTATTTACAACAAAAAGGACAGTTGAAAGCATAGGTCTTCAGTAGGTTTCCAGGTTACAGATCAAAAATAGAACATTGTTAAACACTAATCAAAAATAGAACAGAGACAAACATACAAAGTCCATTCTCCACAAAAGTAAAATAACCTGCCTATTTTAAGGAATCCTTTCTCTGGTTTCTACATCCTTTCAGTAGTCTTACCATACCTCTTGAGATCCTCAATAGAACCAAACTCCAACCAACTCCAAATCCCATCTATCACTATCATGACTCAGCTCATTAGCATGGACAGCTAATGATGACCTTGTGAAGGCCTTGTTGTTGTTCAGTCGCACAGTCGACTCCGACCCTTTGCGACCCCATGGACCATTTTCCTCCAGGCGCCTCTGTCCTCTACCATCCCCCTCAACCCTCCCAGCTCTGTGCCCATTGTGTCTATAATACCATCTAGCCATCTCATCCTTGGCCTCCCCCTTCTTCTTTTGCCCTCCACCTTTCCCAACATCAATGCCTTCTCAAGCGAATCCTCCCTTCTCATTTGATGTCCAAAGTACTTTAGCTTCATCTTTACTATATGACCTTCCAATGAGCAGTCAGGGTTAATTTCTTCTAAGATTGACCTATTTGTTCTCCTCCCTGTCCAGGGGACTCTCAAAACCCTCCTCCAACACCACATTTCAAAGGCATCTATTCTTCTGCGTTCAGCCTTCCTAATTGTCCAGCTCTCACATCCATACATTACTACTGGGAAAACCATTGCTTTGACTATTCTAATTTTTGTTTGCAATGTAATGTCTCTGCTTTTCACTATGTTCCCCAGGTTTCTCATAGCTTGTCTCCCAAGAATCAGTCGTCTTTTTATTTCATGGCTGCAATCCCCATCTGCAGTGATCTTTGATCCTAAGAAAGTAAAATCTGACACTGCTTCTACTTCTTCCCCGTCTATTTTCCAGGAACTGATGGGGCCTGTTGCCATTATCTTGGTTTTCTTGATATTGAGTCTCAAGCCAGCTTTTGCACTCTCCTCCTTCAGCCCAATCAAGAGATTCTTTAGGTCTTCCTCACTTTCTGCCATTAGGGTGGTATCGTCTGCATATCTCAGATTGTTGATGTTTCTCCCAGCGATTTTAATCCCATATTGTGATTCCTCCATCCCTGCACTGCGCATTATGTGCTCTGTGTATAGGTTGAATAAGCATGGTGACAAAATGCAGCCTTGTCTTACTCCTTTTCCTATTCCAAACCACTCTGTTATTCCATGTTCTGTCCTAACTGTTGCTTCTTGGTTCATGTACAGATTTCTCAGGAGGCATATGAGGTGCTCTGGTATTCCCATCTCTTTAATTACTTGCCACATCTTGTTGTGGTCCACACAGTCAAATGCCTTAGTGTAGTCAATAAAACAAAAGTAAACTTGTTTCTGGTATTCCTTTGTTTTCTCCATGATCCAGCGTATGTTGGCGATGTGGTCTCTAGTCCCCCTGCCTCTTCTGAAACCAGCCTGCACCTCTGGTAATTCTCTGCAATAGCTCTATTCCACACCTGCTGATAATTCACCCCATAACAAACCACTAGAAGCATGTCTTTAAAGCTGAACACAATTTTAACATAAGAGAACTCATTTCTTTAGTATACTATATATTCTAGGCACTGTACTACAATTCCATCACACCTAGTCTGTCACTCTATCCACTCCACTACTTTGGCTCTCAATATCGCTTTACCTGAACATTATATTTAATGAAAACAACAGGGAATCTCCAATTTGTGCTTCATCAAACTAGAGAGAGGAGCTTTACAGAAATATGTTACTCTTTCCCTGTGATGAGCAGGACAGAAGCCAAGGAATATGGCATTTTCTAATAGCTTATTGGAAGTTTTAAATGGGTTTTATCATTTACTGCCTCATTACTTGTGAAGATTAGATAGAGCTTGGAATCCTTTACCAAAGGAACTATATCCAATATTTCTGCATAAAAATAAGCACATTTATATAGTATTTATATATCTCAGGATTTTGGACATGCATGGAGAAACCCAAGACAATGCAGAAATGTGTTCCTAACCAAAGTTGGAAAATTTCTTATCAAATGTATTTCCTCAGACAACATTTATATATGTGTGAAGATGGATGTTTTATTGACTGAACAGGGTTAAATACTTCCTTGATGACTTCCTGCTTGGAAACATGCCTAAAACTGTTTAAGAAATCTGGTTACAAGCAGACTTACAGGTGAGTCAGGAATATAGCAAGAAGGGTAATTCACACAGCAATCTCAAAGGTAAACTTTTAACTTTATTAAGCAATACCTGTATCTAATGTACCATGTTTCCTGAACCTGAACAAGTCTACTGTTTCTCAAAACTATATGTTCTGACACTTTTAACATGTACAGTGGTACCTCGCTTTATGAATGCTTGGTTTAACATAATTTCCACTTTACAAATGAAAATCCATTGAAAATAATGCCTCACTTGATTTTATTTTTTTATTTTATTTTTTTATTTTTTTGCGATATGCTACTGTACAAAGTTAGTTTCCCTATAAATTACATGGTATACACTGGCCTCTAGTGGCCACTTCTGGTAATACTGTGTGTTCTGCATTGCGTTTTGCTGCACAAATATTTTGTAATACAAAACGTCCCAGGGAACACATTAAATTCGCAAAGGGGGGTACCACTGTACTGATATAATCATCCTGCTCATTCTGTTCTTTTCTCCTACTCAACATTAGACAACAAGGCCTTGATCCATTTGGCTTTGGCTGTTTTAATGTTTTTGTTACTCTAGGTCAGTGGTTCCCAATGTGGTTCCCATGCCCCATAGGGGGAATTAAATTCCCTGAAGCCTAAGTCAGTACATTGGCTGATCAGTACTTTGGGAAATTGACTTAGGCTTCCGGGAATTAAAGTCCAAAAACCAAAGGTTTGGAAACACTGCACTAGGTAAATAAAAAATGCATCGAGCTTATCAAAACTGCTTTATTACAGTTCTGAACATTTTTGCTTTGCCGATGATATGGCAATGGACTGCGGTGGCTCAAGTAGTTAAGATGCTGAACTCACTGAATGGAAGGTCTGAGTATGATTCCCCAGTACTGTATGACAGAATGAGCTCCCATCTGTCCCAGCTCCTGCCAACCTAGAAGTTCGAAAACAAGACATTGCAAGTAGATAAATAGGGACCACTTCAGTGGGAAGGTAAACAATGTTCTGTGCACTTCGGTGTCTAGGCATGCCTACCACATGTCCATAGAAATGTCTGCAGACACAGACAGCGCTGGCTCTTTGGCTATAAACAGAGATGAGCACTGAACCCTAGAGTCGGATATGACTGGCTTTCGAGCAAGGGCAACCTTTACCTTTAACCAGAATAAGAACCGTAAGGTTGGGGAACATATTCTCACTAAAGATTTGAGAATATTAAACCAACATTATGAAAAGTGGAGGCTGTGTCCAAACCTGAATAAAACCAAGTCAAGTGTGCTGACTTGGGCTTCTGAGAACTAAAGTTCAAGAACACCTGGAGCACCAAGGTTGGCCACCTTCCATCGTGAATGTGGAGCCTTGGCTTCATTAGGGACATTGACCCCGGCTCCGTTGTGGACACAGAGTTTGGGGTCTGTCATGGACAATTGAGCCCAGCTCTATTGTGGGTGTTGAGCCTTGGGCTCTGTCATGGACATTGAGCCTGGCTCCGTCATGGATGGCGAGCCCTGTTGTTTTTTTTCTCTTGGTGCTATGTATGATGGATATGATGCTTTAAAATTTATACATTTGCAATTTGTATATTCTGTATTTTATTGTTATGTTACCTTGTTATATTCTGTATTTATTGCTTTACTCTATTGTATTTCTGTATAGTTATATTGTATCTTTATTTGAAATGCTGTTAGCCGTGCTGAGTTGGCCTGTGCCAAGTATGGGGGGGGGGAATATAATTTTTAAAAATGTATTATTATTATTATTATTATTATTATTATTATTATTATTATTATTATTATTATTATTATTATTATTATTATTATTATTATTATTATTATTACATAAATTAGATTCTTTACCTTGCATCAGGGTCATGTCTAAGAAACCAATTTTGGATGATATACCAGTCTTATGGCTTAAGACGAAGAGTAGTGATTAAAATGGGTGACTTTTAATCATCATAATCAGAAAGATCATATAAATCAAGGGGTAAGCAACCTAGGGCCCATGGTGCCAAATAATCTGGCCCCTGTCCTCGCTCCAGCCGCCATAGCCGGAATTGGCCACAGACTCATTTACGGCTGTCATAAACACATTTGCAGCAGCCGTAAACAGTGAGGGGACCACCAGTCCAGCCCTCTCAGATGTCTGAGGGAGCGTGACCTGGCCCCTGACTCAAAAAGGGTGGCAATCCCTGATATAGATCCAACAAACCCAATTTGAGGAATGCAGTTGCCCTGAAAAATATGGTCCAGCTGAACAGAATAAGGACAGGTCATGCAAAAACTAAAACAATACTCTTCAAGTGGGAAATGGCTGAGAGCGCACAAGGCAACTGTGGCACACTGGAACAAACGATAAAACATGTAGTTTGTGAATATCCTCTTACGAAATTTCAAGGACTTGGGATGATCTCATCACAGCTACACCAGAAGCAGTTATATGGCTCCCTTCTTTAGATATCAAACTGTAGCAACTATTCTATTTTGAATCTATGGTGTTGTATTATTGTTATTTTAATTCTCTTTTATCAGGTATTTTCAATTTAATATTTTATTTCATCTAATGGATAGTTTATATACAGTTTAAGAATTTGTTGCTGTTTTACCTAAATGTATCTTCTTTACCTATAAGGAAGGAATGTAATGTACGTGACAGGCATGCATACACACACCCCTCAAGCCAAGGCTGGGTAATAAGCACTCATCTTTTCTTCCCTACCTCCAGCCGTTCTTCTCCTCTTCCTTCTTTCCTTCCCTCCCTTATTCTTACCCTCCTGTCTTCTTAATCACACCGGAGTGAGCCTGCTTAGGTTCCTTTACTGAGAGCCAGGGGCCATCACAAACAATGTGGGGGGTGGCAAAAAGGGGGGAAAAACCTCCCCAAGCCACCCCCACCCCACAGGTTGAGCCCCCCCCCTCATAAAAAAACAACGTTGAAGACGGGCACCTATGCTAGTATTTGTATATGTATAATTGCTTAACCTCTGTTGATGCCATTCACTAAATAAAAAAATAATCACTAACTCTTTAGTAACTGGGCCAATTTAAAATAACAGATAATTGGCAGAATTATAGGTGAATTCAGTTCTAGATGCTAAGACGCTGACTGAGAGGCAGAAGGTGAGCTGTTCGATTCCCGAGTACTGCAGGACAGAATGTGCTCCCGTCTTTGTCCCAGCTCCTGCCAACCTAGCAGTTTGAAAGCAAAAAATTGCAAGTAGATAAATAGGGACCACTTCGGTTGGAAGGTAACAGTGTTCCGTGTGCTCCAGTGTCTAGTCATGCCTGCCACATGACCATGGAAACATCTGCAGAAGTAGACAGCACTGGCTCTTCAGCTTTGAAACAGATGGGCACTGAACCCTAGAGTCGGATATGACTGGCTTTCGAGCAAGGGAAACCTTATCTAAAGCTATTTAAAAAGCATACTGCAATGAAAAAGAAAACCCCAACAGATGCTATTACCTGATGACACACAAGTTCATACTTCCGCCAAATCATTTTAAAAACTGTGATAGAAAGGGTCCTGGTAGAGCTTCCCTCTAGCACTCTTCCATTTTTTTCGAAGAGTTTGGCTCCAAAACCATGAAAAAACTAAGCCACTAACTTGTCTCTGTTTTTATACATTGTGCTACTTCAGAAACAAGGTTTCTCACTCTCTCTATAACTGGCTTAAGTGTTGCCAATCAGGTTCCCTTTTAATACCTTCTGCTTCCCAAGCTGGCAGCTGAAATCTGTCTCGGGTCACACTACCCAAAATCTCACGGGGTACAGGCTCCATCTTGGCATCCATGTTCTCTGGCCCTGGTAAATGGCTGCCATCCATCATGGCCTTCTGGAAAGCGGGGCTCAACTCCTCCAGATCCATTGCCTTTAGCTCTGCATACAGTTCCTGCTGCTGTGGCACATTCAGCTCCTCCCAGAACTGAAGCAGGTGGCTTTGCTGTGCCTTAGCCAAGCAGTGCCGGAGAGCATACACATCACTGTCGCCGTCCATGGCCTGCGGAAGGGAGGAAAACCAGGAACATAAAATGTTTGGAAAGAAACTGTGTCTAGACATTCCAAAATTAATGCTGATAATGATAATATGCTAACTACAGCTGATGGAGCTTTCAAAAAGTGAGAATCAGCATAACTCCTGCAATACATATTTAAAAGTCCTTTGGCCCATGGTGCCAAATAATCCGGCCCCTGCCCTCGCTCCAGCCGCCACCGCTGGAATTGGCCGCGGACTCATTTACGGCTATCATAAACATGTTTACAGCAGCTGTAAACAGTGAGGGAACCACTAGTCCAGCCCCTCAACTGTCTGAGGGAGCGTGACCTGGCCCCTGACTGGAAAAGGGTGGCAACCCCTGATACAGATCCAACAAAACCCAATTTGAGGAATGCAGTTGCCCTGAAAAATATGGTGCATCTGAACAGAATAAGGACTGTTGAAATAACCACCAACCTCAGCAATATCCAAGTGAGTAGCTTCCTAGAGCAGTGATGGCAAACCTTTTAGAGACTGAGTGCCCAAACTGCAACCCAAAACCCACTTATCTCAAATTGCCAAAACAGCAACAGGGGAAGAAGGAAATACTCTCATTGGGCTGCTGGGCAGAGGGGCGGGGTGAACTCTGTTCTGGGGGGGGGAGCGCTCCCATTGGGCTACTGGGCAGAGGGGCGAGGGCAAACTCTATGCTGTGGTGACTGCATGAGTGCCCACAGCGAGGGCTCCAAGTACGACCTTTGGCACGCATGCCATAGGTTCACCACCACTGTCCTAGAAGGAAATGTCCCTTATTAAGCCCCTTGATTCAACTGTGGCTCCTCCTCTCCAACCCAACTTCTTTTCCTTGCCTTTGATTTAAGACAGAGTGCAGCAACTTGGGGGAACTGCAGTACTACAAAATATGCTAAGTTCTCAAGCATATACAACATGCAGATTCTTATGATTCACATAGTCCTTTTATAGGAAAAAGTATTTCAACTTTAAATCCCAAGAAGTTAAAGTGGGACCAGAGGCTTTTGTGATTGAGGGGTCCCTATTGCAATTCAGCTTCCCAGCTGAAATGCTGCCATTGTCAGTTACCCTACAAAAGATGACAAGCATTGTTCAAACCAGCAGCACAGATGATTGCTTAAGTGGGACGTATGTGCATACACTGACCAGGATCTTTCACTCTCCACCCTGGGCAGCCAATTGCAACCAGAAGAGCTAACAGGGGTGAAAAGAACTGATCTCAATTCAGCAAGGAATCCACAAGCAAAATATATGACCACTAAGAGCACTTGCAAGCCCAAAGTACAGACACAGCCGATTTAACAACCTGATGCCTCACCAGCCGCGCATATTCATTTTGGAGTATCCAAAGCATGCACATACTTATAGCACTCTTTGAAGGGTTACCCACAATTTCACCTCTCTCCTGCTTGATCAGCCATCATTTAAATTGCCAATTACAGTATAGTCTCACACAATGGGAGAATTTGGTAGCTAAAACATTTCACCAATCTCTGTTTACACAAAAACTAGAACCCAGATTAGCAATAGCAAATAAAGAACTAAATAACTTTTATAATTACTCCAGCCAACTCTTATTTAATCTTTGGAACAATGTAAATAGGATTTGTATCCGAAGTCCCCTTAATATCAGACAAAACAAATCAATGTGGAAGACACATAGGCACCAACAAGCAATCCTTCACAGGTGCTGGAATAGCTCCCAGCCTGATTCTATGAACAGTTTTAAAGAAGTAAATCCCACCCTATTTAACTAGCAATACACAGAGGTAGGTGCAACCAAAAATCCAGCCTTAATCACCTATTACTTCCTTCTTTATAGTGCTATCATGTCCTTGCAACAACCAAAAAGGGGAATAATGTATTTAAATTATTAATTCCATCCTCAGAAAAAAAAGCTTGTCCCTTAGTGATTTGTTGTTCTTCAATCGCGACTCCATAGACCATCACACACCATTCGCCCCATCCTCCACCATCCTCCTCAACCCGCCCATTTTTGTGCCCATTGCGTCAACAATACCATCTAGCCATCTCACTCTCTGCTGCCCCCTTCTCCTTTTGCCCTCCACCTTTCCCAGCATCAAGGCTTTCTCAAGTGAATCCTCTCTTCTCATTTGATGTCCAAAGTATTTTAGCTTCATCTTCACTATTTGACCTTCCAAAGAGCAGTCAGGGATGATTTCTTCTAAGATTGACCTATTTGTTCTCCTCGCTGTCCAGGGGACTCTCAAAACCCTCCTCCAACACCACATTTCAAAGGCATCTATTCTTCTGCGTTCAGCCTTCCTAATTGTCCAGCTCTCACATCCATACATTACTACTGGGAAAAGCATTGCTTTGACTATTCTAATTTTTGTTTGCAATGTGATGTCTCTGCTTTTCACTATGTTCCCCAGGTTTCTCATAGCTTGTCTCCCAAGAATCAGTCGCCTTTTTATTCCATGCCTGCAATCACCATCTGCAGTGATCTTGGATCACTTAGTGATAGCACTCTGTAAATCTATCAGAGATTTTTTTTAAAAAAAGAAGACAAAAACCATTGTGCCACCTTAAAGACTATCTCCTGTATTTAAATGTGAACTTATCCACTAAAGGTCCCATTTAAATACAGGACAGTGATGGCTAACCTTGGCCCTCCAGGTGTTCTTGGACTTCAATTCCCAGAAGCTCAAGTCAGCACTCCTGTCGATCAGGGCTTCTGGGAATTGAAGTCCAAGAACACCTGGAGTGCCAAGGTTAGCCATCACTGATATAGGAGTTAGTCTTTAAGATGCCACAACGTTTTTTTTTGTCTTTTTTGTTGTTGTTGTTTATTCTCTGATATGCTTACACAGAATAACACGGGTACCACTTGAAACCTTTCAACTGTGTAAATTGTCATTCAATACCTTAAAGATAATTATTTAATTGAAGCGAGAGCGCTGTAGCATTAGAAAACTTAACTAATATAAGACACACACACACCCCTTAAAGCACTACGACTACAACCTCTGTTAAGGTCCGCACCATTATTCTAAATATTTGAAATTTTGTACGCGCGACCCAGCTTTCATAAGCCCACCTCGTGAGCAATTTAGCTTTATTCCTCCACCAACATCTACTTCTTCACCCGGAAAAAAAAGCGCAACAAGACACACCCGCCGCATCCCACACCGGCGGGCTACAGGAGAAGAACCAGCCAGCCAACCTTTCTCGCTTCGCCTACGCCGCCCGCAGCACTATTCCCCGACCCGAACGGTGAGCAGCACGTCCAACCTTCTCGCTCGCCTCCACTGTCTGATGGCCAAGTTGGGCCACGCCAACCCTTTGGGAGCTCCTCCTTCCCAAACCCGGCCCTCCTCGGACCAATAGGGACGAGGGGTGGAGCCATAGAACCCACGCCTAAGTCTCCCTCTTGGAGGGTGGGGTGGGAGCCGAGAGAAGGTGGGGGCTGCCACGTCACGCCCAAGCGGAACCACCGCGCCACGCTATTGGCCGGGCGCCAGAGGCGAGGGGGTGGGGAAAGGGAAAGGTCATCAGACAGGGTTCGACTTCGGAGGGAGGGAAGGGAGGACCGCGGGACGGGACCTTTATGGGTTTTTTCCACAGGAGATGGCACTACAGGCTTCATGCTGTATGCTGCTTTGAAGCCAGTGGGCGTGGCCTGCCGCCATATTAGGTGGACCAAAACATTAGCAGACTACCGTTTCTTGATTTCTTGTGTTGGAGAGGGTGTGTGGATTGATCCCCTCTCCTGGGTCCCCTGGGTTGGGGGGGACAAAAGGGGTCTGTCCCCCCAACCCTTCCAGAGCCAGGGGACAAGGCAGAGAGGGGATCCCCCCACAGGACACCCTGTTATTAAAGAGAAGAAAGCAAGCGGTTTCTTCTCTTCAACAACGGAGTGTTGGAGGGGGGTGGAATCGATCACCTCTCCCGGGTCTCCTGGGTCCAGAAGGGTTGGGAGACAGACCCCTTTTGTCCCGCCAAACCTCCCAACCCCAGGGGACCAGGGAGAGGGGATCGATTCCACACACACCCTAACACTCCGTTTTTAAAGAGAAGAAACCACTTGCTTTCTTCTCTTTAAAAACGGAGTGTTTGGGGGGTTGCGATCCCCCTCTCCACTGGCTCCCCTGGGTCCAGAAGGGTTGGGGGGACAGACCTCTTTTGTTCCCCCAAACCTCCCAACTCCAGGGGAGCCAGCGGAGAGGGGGATCGCAACCCCCACACACACTGATATTAAAGGGGAAACGCCGATCTACTTTCACGACTCCACACAATCAAAGGCAAAGTTTTGGGCCAACTAACATGGCGGACTGTCAGATTAGTCGGCTTCAAGTTTGTGACGTCATGTCATCCTGTTTTTTTACCTCCATGGTTTTTTCTGCCGTGTGGCAGCGCAACGGCACTTTGCGTACGTCATTCCTCTCCGGAGGGACCCTCCCGTTGTCGAAGGAGCAGGACTGGGCGTTCGCGTATTTTTCCTCCTTACGCAGAAATTTAATTATAATACAGTACTTGATATTTATTTAGTACATTTCTCTTGCCCCTGGTATCGTGAAATCTCAAGGCACAGTGTAACAGGAAAAACTATATAAAGCAATGCATATCATTAAGTAAACGAAACAAAAAAACAAAAACGTGGCATTAGAAAGACTAACTGCTGTAGTTAGTCTTTAAAATGCCACAACGTTTTTTGTTTTGTTTTGTTTACTCTGATATGCTTGAAACACAGACTAACATGGCTACTGTTAAAAAAAATAAAGCAATGCAGTACTTACAAACCTTTTTTTTAAAAAAAAAACCATTCATTAAAAATCACAATAGAAGCAATAGCAATTGCACGTATATGCCACCCCATAGCGTTTAATTCGCCCTTTTCTGGGCGGTTAACAGCCGGTTAATTAGCATTTTGCCCCAACGTACCAGGTATTCATTTTACTGACCTTGGAAGGATGTTGTTGTTCAGTTGCACAGTTGAGTCCGACCCTTTGCAACCCCATGGATCACCACACACCAGGCAGCCCTATCTTCCACCATCCTCCTCAACCCGCCCAGCTCTGTGCACAGTGTGTCAACAATACCATATAGCCATTAAGTACCATCAGGACTGAACTCACAACACTCAGCTCTGTGCCCATCGTGTCAACAATACCATATAGCCCGTAGGTTGTTGGATCGGGGCACGATACGGGCTGGAAGGTCCTGGAGGAGACTGGTCAAGTAAAGACACACGAGGCAAGATGGAGCGAAGAGCAGCTGTTTATTGATCAGAAGGCTCTAATCTTGATACTCTGCCTAGCTCAACCGTGTGCATAGGTTGCACATGGCCATTACAGGAAAACTGCAAGTCTGCACTTTGAGATTACACAAGTTACTCATCAGGGATGACTTCACCATGGGGAAGTTACTTATCTATCTAATTTACTACCAGGGGGACATGCATTGTCTACTGCTATCGGGAGTAAACATCTGCCTAAATTGACTCTTAGACTCAGAGTCTCTGCGGATACAAGATTACCCATTACATGCTGATCGAGTTCATCACACGGTGATCTTTTGCCCTCTACTGTCCGAACTGCCTGTCAGGTCAGCGATTGGTGAATTAAACTATGACTATTAATTTGCACGCCAATGTCTGTCCCTTCAGAACCAGGCTCCAAGGAGTGTTCCCCCAAGCCGTAGTTCTGTCAGGGACAGTATGCCAATTATGTGCGCGGAACCCACATTCCCCCTTTATTTGTTTGATTGGACCTGACAGACAGCTCGCCGTAGGAGTGGCATGAGCTGACGTGGAGTGAGGACATTCTGGGGTCTTCTCCATGGGGGACACATTGACAGCAATGAGGAAATACATTGTGCGAAGCAGCAAACCACTATTCCCAAAATTGCCATACCCACAATCGCCTTGAGCGTTGTTTGCAGCCACCCCAATGGGAACCACGACCAGAGTGAATTCCACCACCCCCACGTGGCATCTTCCTTGATATTCTTAACCAGGGTATGGAGATCTGTGATCTGACTTTGTACCTTGCAAGAGTTGTCCGTGAGGTTAAAACAACACATGCCATGGACTGTCTCGCAACCCAAATGGTGTAAGAGCAGGAGGCAGTCTATAGCTGCTCGATTATCCAATATAGCATGGTGAAGCTCCATCTGCTCTTGATTGAGCAGCGCTGTCGCCGATGAGGTGTGGTTAATGGCTTTTTCTAATGCGCAAGCCAGTTGACCAATCCTGCGAGCATTGCCTATGGCTAAGCCTGGCACGCCGAACAAACTGACCGCCAATGAGATGTATTCAGCTTTGCTCAAAAGCCTAATGTTACTGTCACATGAACTATCCAGCTGGGTGGCACGAGCGTGCCATGTGTGGGGGCAGATATGTTGGTGCTTGGGACAACCATATCCTTTGTGGGAAGCAACAGTGTCAAATGACTGATACAACAGAAAGAATCAGATACATTTGCGGGAATATAGTTCCATGTGTGTTGGTTACACTTAAAAAACCAGCCTGAAGGCAAAGTGACATAAACAAACATTATGTTAATAGTCTCTGGGTGATTGCAAGTCCAAGTGCTGTTGCCGGGGTCGAGGCAAAGGTGATGTGGCCCTTCGACCGCGGAACAGCCGGTCATGCGAGCACAAGTTGAGTTCGGGCTGATGCCACTTGGGGAGTGTACAGAGTGGCCGCATCAGCCGGTAGGACTTTTGTGACTTGGGTTCCCCAGTGCGCATATGTCGAATACATGATCTTGTGAAATGGGCCAAATATCCGCTTCACTAACCAGTCACCGTGCCTGATGTGCGCACCTGGGGCATGACACACTGGGATGAGACAAGTACTAAGGAGAGAGGCAGAATCGGTGGCCTGCCTCAGGCAAAAATCGGACTGATTGACGAGGTTCGCCAATCTTTCCCAGATGTTGTAGTGCAGCCGGGTAGAGAGATCTCCACCAGGCATCAGATGTTCTGCTTCAATTGAAGCGGCTTGAACCCCTCCCCCCATAACCAAGGAAAGGATCAAGATGATCGTTGTCAAGGAATTAAAGGTGATCTGGGACAAAACCGCAACCACCATGTTCTCTGTAATTGGTTCTGCATTCTGCTGCCGCGCAATGTCAGTCACCTCCAGGCACAGGGACTTGACCATTTCCCATGTGATCTTCGGTGCTGGCATCGGCTGGCATCGCCTCCTCCGCCTGGTTTCCCCCGTCAGAGTCAATTCCTCCATCTCCGGCAGCGGGTCCGGGAACGCCTGGCTCTATGCCATTGGACTCGAGATGAGGTTTCACACAACGAGCTGGAATCCAGGCAACACCTGAAGGAGACATAATTGTGGCATGCCCTCTTCCCCATGTTATGAGTGGCACCGGGCCCCTCCAAGAAGAATCCGGTGGTACTCGATAACGCACCATAGGGCGTGGCAGAGCCTCCGTGCGACGGAAGTGTTTCTTCTGCGGAGTGCAATCTGAAAAAACATTGAGGTGGTTGTCTGTGAACAGTACCTTGTTCAGGCAATGCTGTGCCTGACCCTGATTTTTGGGGAGGGCTAGTTCCCCCCTTTCTGTTTGTTTGCCAATGTAGGACTTGAGCGTCTGGTTTACCCGCTCGACAATCGTTTGCCCTTGCGGATTGTACGGAACACCAAAAGTGTGCTTAATGTCCCACGTGGCCATAAACGTGGCCAGCTGCCTGGAGCTATAAGCCGGAGCATTGTCGGATTTCACGTGCCGTGGTTTGCCCATGGCCGCGAAACACGTGGGAAGCCGTTTCTCCCTTCTGAGCTGTAGCCCAGACAAACTGTGAAAACGTGTCTATGCAGACGTGCATGAACTGCCACCTCCCAAACTGCAGAGCATGTGTGACATCCATCTGCCACACCTGGTTGGCTTCTGTCCCTCGTGGGTTGACACCCCATGAGCCCCCCCCCCCCCCCGCTGCCCCTGCACATTGTGGGCAGGAACGGACTATGTCCTGAGCTTGGGAAAGTGGCAGATTGAAATGCCATGCAAGTGCTTTAGCATTTCGATGAAAAAATGCATGACTTTGAATCGGAGTCGTGAAGACTCCCAGAACTGACTTCTGCTGAATAACCTTTGCAGCCGCGTCTGCTCTGCTATTGCCTGTGGAAATCGGGCCAGGTAAATCCTGGTGACGTCTGATGTGGGTGACATAGAGCGCTTCAGTGCGGTTACGCAAATGAAATTGAGTTGTGAGGAAAAGACCTAACAAGTTTTTGTCTATTGCGGGAGTGATGTAAGCTCCCGGTAGACTGTGAAGTAAATTCCGGACATACTGACTGTCTGTAATTATATTCAAGCATTCTTTGGCAAAGGTGCGCAAGGCAAGGTTCACTGCTGCCAATTCCCAGTGGGAGTGACCGTTGCTCCATGGCAGGAGGACATTTTCCACCTTCGTCCCTGCTACAGAGCCCCCTAAGCTCCTCCCCTCAGCCAGTCGCAGGGGGTGGAAGCGGCTGTTACCCATGACATGGGCCTTAAGTTTTATGTAATTTACCATCTTTGTCTGTAAACTTCTTTGAGTCACCAATAGGTGAGGAAAGTGGTATAAAAATATACTAAATAAATAAATAAATAAATAAATAAATAAATAAATAAATAAATAAATAAATAAATAAATTTCCGCCCACTGCACGGATTTCTGCAGAAGAGTCAGAAGCGTGCACCAAGCCTGTCCCTCTTGCCAAGTAAGAACTCCATATGTTCTACCCCCATCAGTGAACACTGTCCTGGCTACCTAAAGAGGAACCAGGGACAATAACTCACACAAGCTGACTGTCTGTGTCTGAAGCGAGACAAGTCTGGGGTCTTTTGGCAAATGGTATGCCAAAGATCCTGTAAATCCTTCTAATGCAATCGGAAGTGAGTCACCGAGCTGCACTAGCTGCTGGACCTGATCCTTGGTGAATGGAACAACGGTTTTCGCTAAATCGTACCCTGAGATGTCCCTTGCTCTCTTCCTCAGTAAATCACGGCGCAAACCAGTTCCTGTGGAGGAATGATGTTTTGGGAAGAGGTGTGTGGTAAATACACCCATTCCACGATTTTTGCCGCTCGCTCGGAGTCTACGCCTAGAGCTCTGGAGAACATGGCTCCAGTTCGGACTATGTACAGGTTAAGAACAGGAGCATATGGCCCCTGACTAATCCTGTCCACCCATCTCTGGCTGAGAACTTGGTTGACTTTTTCGAGAGTCAAGCGAGCCTCTCGCGGAATGTGTATCCGATCTGCTGGCTGCTTACCTAACGTTAGCAGCAAGAAGAGTGGCTTCAAGAGTTCCGTGTCTAGCCTAAAATACGGTCTAGCCCAATTGATATTCCCCAGAATCTGTTGCAATTCTACGAGAGTGACTGAATCTTTGAGGTTAATTTGTGGCAAAACTGGTGCTGTGAAAGAACGGAGAAGTATGAAAAGGGCTCGGTTCTCTGAACTTTCTCCGGGGCAATAAGAACATAAGAACATAAGAACAGCCTTGCTGGAACAGGCCACAGCCCATCCAGTCCAGCATTCTGTCTCACACAGTGGCTCACCATTTCCTTCAGGGTATTCCCAAGGAGATGCCTTCACCTGTTTAGGATTCCCTGGAAATGGCATTGAGAGATATCCTGCCTATCTCTCCAACCCGGAGGTTGTCCTTAGGTAGCCATAATTATAGCCATTGATAGCCTTGTCCTCCATGAACTTGTCTAATCCTTTCTTAAAGCTGTCAAGACTGACAGCTGTCACCACTTCTTCTGGCAGGGAGTTCCATAGACCAGTAATCTATGTAATGAGCAACCCTTTTTCCCCCAGAGTGGTCTGGAGGTCTTTAAACATTTTGCTGCCGAGTTGCGGCGCTGCGATCAAAATATCATCCATAAAATGACATACCAAGACTGTGCGGTGAAGGTTTTAAAACTTTCCCAGTGCGTCGTGAACGTAAATTTGGCACAGGGTAGGCAAATTGAGCATCCCCTGTGGCAAATACTTCCACGCGAAACATTGCGTAGGCTCTCTGTGGTTCACGACTGGCATCGTAAAAGCGAACCTTTCCCGATCCCTTACATCTAAAGGAATGGTGTAAAAACAGTCTTTCAGGTCTACGACCAAGATCTCCCAACCCTCGGGGATCATGTTCGGATTTGGGATACCGCATTGAAGCGGACCCATTGGCTGAATACACTTATTGATCTCTCTTAGATCGTGAAGGAGTCGCCACTTCCCTGACTTCTTTTTAATGTTCTATGTGTCCTGCGTCTAACTGTTCTTTAAGCAGCTGCTTTAGGGCGACTAATTTTTCCCCTACGACCGGCCATTACTCTACCCAGACTAGCATGTTGGTAAGCCATTTGAGCGGTAGAGCCATTACCCGAAGTTAGAGTGGCACGATACTGTTGCAAGATGTCTCGCCCCCAGAGATTGATGTGCACATTTAAGATATGCGGCCGAATGACCGACGTGCCGTCAGCTCCGGGAATCGTGACTTCCACCCAATCTCGGCCTCTAAACACTTCCTGAACACCACCTACCCCCCCCCCCACACGTCGGAAACCGGTTCGAGAGCCCACTCTCGTGGCCACTGACTCTGGCTGACCACGCTGACATCAGCTCCCGTATCTAATAATCCATCAAAAGGTTTTTTGTTCAAAAATACCTTTATGACTGGCCGCCTCTTCAACTCTATGTTGGTTTCCACTGTCGCTAAGACCTGGTATCCTTGTACTGCCCCTTCTGCGCTCGAGCTGTCTGCTGACCTGGACTCTGAGCTGTCTCTGAGCCTTTCCTGGCTGCCTGCTTGTGGGTGACAAGGAACCATGATCAGTTGCGCTAACGTGTCTCCTTTGTGAATGGTTTGTGGTAGGTGTGTCCAAAGTTGAACCTGGAGTACACCCGAAAAATTGGAGTCAACGACTCCTGGAATCACAAGGATTCCTCGTGTTCCTGCGATACTGGGGGGCAAAATTAAACCTATATAGCCCTTAGGCAGGAGTCCCATGTATTGGGAATCAACCAGACAGACTGTGCCTGGCAGGTCACATGTGACTTCTGACTGGCAAGTCAAATCTAGTCCCGTACTGCCCTTAGGTCTGGTCTGTGCCTCCGGAACGCAGGGTGGAATGTTCTGTGAATCTAATCCAGATGACTCTTCCAGAGCGACTGTGGTCTCTGTTTGAACCGTGGCCAGAGACAAGAACCCGCTCCGGTTTCCCGAAGTCGGACAATTCCTGGCCCAGTGAAAGCCATTGTTACATCGGGGACATTGGGTGGTCGGAGCCTTGGGACGACCCGTGTTTTGGCCATTACCCTTCTTGGATCGGCATTCTCTAGCGAAATGACCAATCTTGCCACAAGTATGACATGCTCCCTTAGTTTTGCCTTTGGGTCTCCTACCGCCTTGCACCGCCACTGCTAACAGATCCATTTTATAGGAATCTGTACCAACATCAGCACAAGCCCTGATCGTGTCAGTAAGCATCAAATTGGGACGATTGCCCAGTGACTCCAAGATTTTACGGCAGTCAAGGTTGGCTTTGTCTTTAGCCAGCTTCATCATAAGCTCCTGCTGGGCTTGTTCATTGTCTATCTGCCTACTGATCGCTTCCTCCAACCTGTTGATAAAGTTCATGCAGGACTCTTGGGCACCTTGTTTAACCGCTGTGTAATTTTTGGCTGCTTTGCCAGCTGCCGGGACCTTGAGATAAGCACTAAAGGCTGTCTCAGCTGCCAGTTGGAGCGTGGTGATTGGCAAGGCGGTCTGCGCATCGATGGTTTCGAACTGACCCGACTCATATAACTGGTCAGGAATTACTGCTCCTCCCATCCTGGCAGCCCTTGCCTGTGCTTCGAGTCGATACTCGCTGTCCCAAAGCAAATACTGGCTTGGATTGAGCATCATTCTCATGACGACCTTCCAGTCGTATGGAATGAGCATCATTGTCTCACAAATCTGCTGAAGTGTACCTCTAGTGAAATGACTCTGAAGTCCCGTTTCTGTAATTGCTTTCCGTATTGCCATGAGCAGTTTGTACGGAACCGCTGAGTGGATCATTTGCTGTTGACCCATGAGGGTGTCCAGCTCTATGCGGACTGGGCACAACTGCCTAAGTTCAGCTAGTTCTTCCACTGATAACTCCCCTTTGATGGTTTCCTCTTCTACCATGCACTGAATGGAACTTTTAACTGTCTGGGAACTTTTAACTGTCTGGGAACCGCCAGCGTTTCCCAAACCTTGAATTCCTCCAGTGGCGTCTGCAGCTGCCGCTGAAGGAAAGCTCCCTAAGCCTCCCTGTTTAAACTGAATTGTCGGATAGAGACCCATCGGAGCTGATGGTTCTGACTGCGCTGGGGGGTTCTCGGTCTCTATCTGGACTGGGTCTACCTCTGCGATGAACTTCCTACACTTACTCCATGTGCTGATTACTTTAGCTGGGGCTCTTGGTTCTTGCTTAATGCAGGTCCCTATCCTGTCCCAAAGTTGGAGGCTTAACATGCCCATTTCTGGATAAAACAGACAGTGCTCCCCCAAATACACCAAAAGATCTGCTAACTGGGCGCTGTGAATGCGAGTACGGTTTACCCTGGCCAGGGCCTTGAGTTCCATTAAGTGAACTCTCTGGTTAGCGGTCGGACTTGACCTCTGTGAACAAGTCCCCATATTACCTGCCGGTCTGTTGAAGCTGCCTCCGCTGGACGAGTTGACACATCTCAGATGTAGGTAACTGGATTCGGTGTGATGAACCTCTGGGAAGGAATCGGAACGTGGACTGCCGCCACAGGCCCTCAGTGGCCTCTGCGATGGTGTCAGGGTTCACTGCTGACCCTGAGCAGAATACGTTTCCAATGCGCAAGATGCCTCAGAGCTTTGGAGCATGCTCTGCCTCTGGAATGCCTTGCTTCTTAGCGTAGCTGAATTCAGATCGGACGGCTTTCCGACCTTAACCACTCCGCAACCTCCGGGAACACTTGGATGCAGTTCTGGCATAGAAACGGACCAAGGATGTCGCTTACTCATGAGTAGGATCACGTTGGGCTGGATGGCCTGGATCACGTTGCTTAGGATCACATCGGGGTCACCATATGTTGGATCGGGGCCCGATACAGGCTGGAAGGTCCTGGAGGAGACTGGTCAAGCAAAGACATACGAGGCAAGATGGAGCAAATACCAGCCGTTTATTGATCAGAAGGCTCTAATCTTTATACTCTGCCTAGCTCGACAGCATGCATAGGTTGCGCATGGCCGTTACAGGAAAACTGCAAGTCTGCACCTTGAGATTACACAAGTTACTCATCAGAGATGACTTCACCAGGGGAAGTTCCTTATCTATCTAATTTACTACCAGGGGGACATGCATTGTCTACTGCTATCGGGAGTAAACATCTGCCTAAATTGACTCTTAGACTCAGAGTCTCTGCGGATACAAGATTACCCATTACATGCTGATCGAGTTCATCACACGGTGATCTTTTGCCCTCTACTGTCCGAACTGCCTGTCAGGTCAGCGATCGGTGAATTAAACTATGACTATTAATCTGCACCCCAATGTCTGTCCATTCGGAACCAGGCTCCAAGGAGTGTTCCCCCAAGCCGTGGTTCTCTCAGGGACAGTATGCCAATTATGTGCGCGGAACCCACAGTAAGTACCATCAAGATTGAATTCACAACATTTTGGCTGCAGTACAGCAGTTTATCCACTGTGCCTCAAGGGCTCATATCACTGCCCTTCCACAGGCTATTAAAACGGTAAACCACAATCCTGAAGACTTTGGAGCAGTGTTTCCCAAACTTTGGTTCTTGGACTTCCAATTCCCAGAAGCCTAAATCAGTTCCCAAAAACGCTGATCAGCCAATGTACTGACTTAGGCTTCTGGAAATTGAAGTCCAAGAAGCAAAAGTTGGGAAACACTGCTTTGGAGGAATAACTGGTTTAGCATCCAGGCCCAAAAGCCCTTTATAGGCTTCTTAGCTTCTCAACAAGTTTGAACTCAGACCAGAAGTATAAGCAGCCACAGAGGAGCCCTGTCTTTTGTAACTAAATAATGAGAAAGCTATGGGTGCCCCCTAAAACTACTAGGGTCATTACAGCCTGAGCATTTTGTGGACACACAACTCAAGTTCCTCAGATCTTCAGGAGCAGTGTCACATTACAGTACTGTACTTGCTATTTTAATTAAGATAGTATTCCCAATCTGAAAGGAAGCATTTAAAGTAAAACTGCACTTATCCTGTTTGGTTGTTTTAGACTAAAGTGGGGGACAACAACACAACATCACATGAGGTTCAAAAGGCAGGAGACAACTACTCTAACCTAATCCTAACCCTAAAGGTGGCAAAATCACAACAATTATCTGAAAAGTAACCATTGTCCTTTTTGCCAGTGTTACAAAGTCCTACTTTAGAATACTGTAGTTTGGCACTTATTCCACTCAGGTTTTTTGTTTTGTTAATTTTGTTAAATAGACTGCCGTAGAGACCGGCAAGGCACACCACAAAGTTTGCCAAGAGAACCCTATGGACCAAAACAAAAGGCAAAACAAGGGGATGCTCAGCACAGCAGATCTGAAAAGGGTGAGGGACTTGAAAGGGGGAGGAGAAATACAGTGTCGCAGGGAACAATACTGCATAGGGACATGGAATGTGAGGTCTATGAATCAAGGAAAACTGGAAGTGGTTAAAAACAAGATGGAAAGAATAAGCATTGACATCCTGGGCATCAGTGAGTTAAAATGGACAGGGATGGGTGAATTCAGCTCTGGAAACCATCATATCTACTACTGTGGGCAAGAAAACCTCAGAAAAAATGGAGTAGCCATAATTGTCAACAAAAGAGTGAAGAAAGCAGTAATGGGATACAACATCAAAAATGATAGAATGATGTCAGTCATAATTCAAGGCAAACCTTTCAATATCACTGTAATCGAAGTCTATGCACCAACCACTAGTGCAGATGAAGCCAAAGTTGACCAGTTCTATGAGGACCTACAACACCTTATAGAACAGACACCAAGAAATGATGTCCACATTATCTTAGGAGATTGGAATGCCAAATTAGGAAATCTAAAAGTAAATGGAATAACAGGCAAGTTTGGTCTTGGGACACAGAATGAAGCAGGGCAAAGATCGATAGAGTTCTGCCAAGAGAATGCACTGGTCATAGCAAACACCCTCTTCCAGCAACACAAGAGGCGACTTTACACATGGACATCACCAGATGGCCAGCATCGAAAGCAGATTGATTACATACTCTGCAGTGAAAGATGGAGAACCTCCATTCAGTCAGCAAAAACAAGACCTGGAGCAGACTGTGGCTCAGATCACAACCTACTGATCGCAAAATTCAGGCTTAGACTAAAGAAAATAGGGAAAACAAGGAGACCAGATAGATATCACCTAGACAGCATCCCTAAAGAATACACGGTGGAGGTGATGAACAGATTTAATGGCTTAGACTCGGTAGACAGAGTGCCAGAAGAATTATGGACGGAAATGAGGGACATCATGCAGGAAGCAGCAAATAAAACCATACCAAAGGAGAGGAGGCATAAGAAAGCAAAGTGGTTATCTGATGAGGCTCTTGAAATAGCAGAGGAAAGAAGGAACGCAAAAGTAAAAGGAGAAAGGAAAAAATAAAATCATCTGAATACAGAATTTCAAAAAAAGCAAGGAGAGCTAAGGAAAACTATCTAAAAGAACAGTGCAGAGAAATGGAGGAAAACAACAAAAGAGGCAGAACCAGAGATCTTTTCAAAAAAATCGGGGAAATCAAGGGAACATTTAAAGCAAAAATGACCATGATAAGGAACAAAGATGGAAAGGAGTTAGCTGAAGCAGAAGAGATCAAAAAAAGATGGCAAGAGTACACAGAGGAACTCTACAAAAAGGACCTCAACACTCCTGATAATAACAATAATGAGAAATTTGAACTTGAACCAGACATTATGGAGAGTGAAGTCAGAAAGGCCCTAAAAAGCACTGCAAACAACAAAGCTAGTGGAGATGATGGTACCCAGTTGAATTTTTCAAAGCCCTAAAAGATGATGGAATCAAACCACTGCATTCAATATGCCAGCAAATTTGGAAAACACAACAGTGGCCACAGGATTGGAAAAGATCAGTGTACGTTCCAATCCCCCAAAAAGGCAATGCTAAAGAATGCTCAAATTACCGAACAATTGCGCTCATCCCACATGCCAGCAAGGTGATGCTCAAGATAATACAAGATAGGTTGCAGCAACATGTGGAGAATTACCAGAGGTGCAGGCCGGTTTCAGAAGAGGCAGGGGGACTAGAGACCACATTGCCAACATACGTTGGATCATAGAGAAAACAAAAGAATACCAGAAATAAGTCTACTTTTGTTTTATTGACTACACCAAGGCTTTTGACTGTGTGGACCACAACAAAATGTGGCAAGTAATTAAAGAGATGGGAATATCAGAGCACCTCATATGCCTCATGAGAAATCTGTACACGAACCAAGAAGCAACAGTTAGGACAGAACACGGAATGACAGAGTGGTTTGGAATAGGAAAAGGAGTAAGACAAGGCTGCATTTTATCACCCTGCTTATTCAATCTATACACAGAGCACATAATGCGCAACGCAGGGATGGAGGAATCACAATATGGGATCAAAATTGCTGGGAGAAATATCAACAATTTGAGATATTTTGGTGTATGCAAACCAAGACACAGGACACAGCCTCGGGCTGGGTTAACTCAGGTTTATTGCATCGTGGACAGAGGGAACATGAGGTAATGGCGGATCGATAGCTCTTTATATACAGTAGTAATACATTTGAACGTGGTGCCATGGTAGCCCATTGGCTACTGTCTGCGTGACGTCATTGCGGGTCACGCCCTTCTTGTCCAGGTGTAGGTGGTGGCGGGAAAACTTCCCGCGCTGTTGCCTTTGATGAGTTCGGACCAAGAGAGCTTGGACGCTCGCTGCTGCCAGCTGGTGGTCATTAGCTCGCGTCCTATTACAGGGTTTATATGATACAGCTGAAGGTTACATTGTTGCTATAGGCAAGGTTACATTGGCTCAGATACATTGTAATCCATGTGTAAGATAAAACCATCAGAACACAACACCCCTCCCCCCTAGGACGAGACAAAGTCTCGAGCCCACACTTAAACACACTCCCCCCCCTTAGGAGACAAAGTCTCTCAGCCAAGATGGCTTATTTCGAACACGCTGGGGTCTCGATGCGGGCTGCCTCTCCCCGGGTTTGCTACCTTCTCTTTGTCCCCTGGTTTCCTGTCCTGTAATTGGAGAGGGAGACTCGTTAGTGACTTGCCGCGGCTCCGCGGCGTTGTTGGGAGGTGTGCTCTTTCTTAGGGAGGAACCGGGGGCACTGGGGGCTAACGAAAAACCCCTCTTCTCACTTGGATGGGTGGGGAACACTCCTGAAAACCCCCCCGGCTCGCAAAATCAAAATCAAAATTACAATCGGGGGCAGCGGTCGCGAACTCCTCTCCCCCTTCCCCGGCCCCTGATAGGACTGGCGTATCAAAAGGGTATGAGTCGGGGCCGCTGCTTCTGCCTTCCCCCCTTGCTTGGGACTGTTGTCCACTGCTGTCTCCCCCTTGGGTTAAGCGGGTGGGGGAGAACCCTAACGCTGAATCCTGTTGCTGAGCCACACTGACTGGCCCACTCACTCGGTGCCTCAGTTGGTCTGCGTGCCTCCTCCAGAGGAGGCCGGTGTTAGTCTCGACCCGGTACGACACTGGCCCCGTCTGTTCTACAACCGTCCCTGGTACCCAGGCTGGCCCTGCGCTGGAATAGTTCCTGCAGTGAACAGGGTCACCGGCGGCGAAACCTTTCGAGACTGCCAACCCTATGTTTCTCCCTTTATCCTCGACTCTCGTCGGGTCTAGCCTGGACAGGATCGTGGTCAGTTTTCGCCGCATCAAGAGCTCTGCCGGCGAGTAGCCTGACGCTAAGGGGGTTACCCTATACGCTAAGAGGAACTGGCATACTTGGTGATTCAGGTCCACCGGGCCCATGCGCCGCAGCGCCTCCTTTGTTGTACGCACCAGCCGTTCCACTTGGCCATTCGTGGCCGGGTGAAACGGTGCGGATGTGACATGCCGAATGGCGTTTGCCTCCATGAATGCTCCGAACTCAGCGGAGGTGAAACAACTAGCGTTATCGCTGACTAAAGTGTCGGGTAAACCGAACGTGGAAAAGACTCTCCTTAGCTGGCTAATTGTCGTGGCGGAGGACGTGCTCTTTACTGGGAATTATAGAATAGGAGGACCCCGAGTCAATTTCCATCTTAATAGGGGCCCCTTGTACTAATACCTCAACGAAGTAATGGGACTGTCCCGCGGACACGCTGAACACTGGGGCGTCGTCCTCGCTGTCGTCCGAGACGCGGCCCACGCCATCCTGCTTCCTCGTGGTCTGGGCGCCATCTTTGGGCCTCGCTGGACGGTCCGGTCTGGCCGCACGGTCTTGTGACTGCCTCCGGCCCTCCTTCCGTTTTCTGCATGCCTTGGCGATGTGCCCCCGACGGCCGCAGGTGTAACACTCGGCCTTCCTGAACGGGCATCTCGCGTGCTCATGGGCCGCTCCGCAACCCTCGCAGCGTCGACCACCCTTTCGGACCTTCTGGACCTCCTCGCCGTCGCTGCCTTCCGTAGACGACTTTGAGGCCCGTCGAGTTGCGTGCACCGACTGTCCGGACTTCCCGTGCACCGAATTTTCCGCCTTGCCGGCTCTAGGACGCCACTCACGCCACTGGTGCATCTCGTCCACTCCAGCATTCGTGGACTCTGCGGCTTCCGCGGCCTCTACGACCTCTGCCAGCGTGGGTGGCGGCTCCTTGTTCATCAAACTGCGCTGTACCTCCTTGTCTTTCAGGCCACACAACACGCCGTCCCTAAGGGCCATCTCTAGGATGTCGCCCCATTTACAGGGGGCGGCGGCTATCCTCATGGCGGCCACGAATGCCTCAACCGACTCATCCGGCGCTTGGACTCGCCTCCAAAACGCGCTCCGAGCGGGAAACATTGCCCTCGAGGGACAGAAGCGCTCTCGCAGCAGCTTCATGATGTCGTCCGCCTTAAATTCGCTCACCTTCTTCGGAGCGATGATGCCCACCAGCGTCCGCTTGGTTTCCATCCCGAGCATTCTGGTGAGGATGGCCCTCTTCCTCTCCTCGTCGTCTCCTTTGACTCTGAGTTCCACCAGTGCCGCCTGGAAGTCCATCTCAAGCAGCTCCCAGTCTTGCGGTTTGGTGATGTTGAACCCGCTCTGTGCCCTGGCTGTTCCGTGGGGATCCATCATCCCACCTTCGTCGCCAATTTGGTGTATGCAAACCAAGACACAGGACACAGCCTCGGGCTGGGTTAACTCAGGTTTATTGCATCGTGGACAGAGGGAACATGAGGTAATGGCGGATCGATAGCTCTTTATATACAGTAGTAATACATTTGAACGTGGTGCCATGGTAGCCCATTGGCTACTGTCTGCGTGACGTCATTGCGGGTCACGCCCTTCTTGTCCAGGTGTAGGTGGTGGCGGGAAAACTTCCCGCGCTGTTGCCTTTGATGAGTTCGGACCAAGAGAGCTTGGACGCTCGCTGCTGCCAGCTGGTGGTCATTAGCTCGCGTCCTATTACAGGGTTTATATGATACAGCTGAAGGTTACATTGTTGCTATAGGCAAGGTTACATTGGCTCAGATACATTGTAATCCATGTGTAAGATAAAACCATCAGAACACAACAGATATGCAGACGATACCACCCTAATGGCAGAAAGTGAGGAAGACCTGAAGAACCTCTTGATTGGATTGAAGGAGGAGAGTGCAAAAGCTGGCTTGAGACTTAATATCAAGAAAACAAAGATAATGGCAACAGGTCCAATCAGTCCCTGGAAAATTGATGGGGAAGAAGTAGAAGCAGTGACAGATTTTACTTTCCTGGGATGTAAGATCACTGCAGATGGAGACTGTAGCCATGAAATAAAAAGACGACTGATTATGGGGAGACAAGCTATGAGAAACCTGGGGAATATAGTGAAAAGCAGAGACATCTCCTTGAAAACAAAAATTCGCATAGTCAAAGCAATAGTATTCCCAGTGGTAATGTATGGGTGTGAGAGCTGGACCATTAGGAAGGCTGAGCGCAGAAGAATCGATGCATGGGATGTGGTATTGGAGGAGAGTCCTGGGAGTCCCTTGGACAGCAAAGAGAACAACTAGGTCAATACTGGAGAAAATCAATCCTGACTGTTCATTGGAGGGACAAATAGTGAAGATGAAGCTAAAGTACTTTGGACATCAAATGAGAAGGGAGGACTCACTTGAGAAGGCCTTGATGCTGGGAAAGGTGGAGGGCAAGAGAAGAAGGGGTCCTCCAAAGATGAGATGGATTGATGGTATTGTGGACACAATGGGCACAGAGCTTGGCGGGCTGAGGAGAATGGTGGAGGACAGAGGTGCCTGGAGGAAAATGGTCCATGGGGTCGTAAAAGGGTCGGAATCGACTGTGCGACTGAACAACACAAAAAATACATAAGAGAATACCAATTTAGTTTGAAAAGTGCCTGCAAAATTTGTATAAAGGGCTTCTAATTAGTTTAAATGTTTGAAGTGGTAGTTGTGTTAGTCTGTGCAAGCATATCTGAGAGTAAATAAAACAGAACATCAAAAGAAAAGGACAAAAAATGTTGTGGCACCTTAAAGACTAACTCCTGTATTTAAATGTGAGCTTTCATGGACCAAGAGGCCTCACTCTTATGTCTGATGAAGTGGGCTTGGTCCAAGAAAGCTCACATTTAAATACAAGAGTTAGTCTATGAGGTGCCACACATTTTTTGTCTTTTTTCTCCTGTTCTGTTTTATTAATTCTCAGATATAGTTTAAATAATTATTAGAAATAACTAGAAAACAATTTCTTAATAAAGTATCTTTGTTCTACTGGCTTATTTTAGAAATGTAAGGTTGTTATACCTTCATTGACCCAAAAAGGAAGTACTATATTTGCAACTCACTATCCTAGCTATGGTCTGGAAACTTATCATCTAATCCAATTTCAGAACAGCACAGCATAAAGATCAAATCTTTCTATCATTCCTTTTTTAGCTGATTTTTGCCTCATGAAAAGATCTAAAGGCTCTGAAAGTTTCCCACAGATGTGTGTGCCATTTTGGATTGGTTAAAAAAATATGGTGATATTGGTAGGTTGAGATAGTGTCTTATGGAGAACTGTGCTCAAATGGGACTTAGAAAAAGAAATATTTGTGAACTCTGCTCCCAAATATTTGAGAGCTACTGGCTTATACATTTGTTACCAAACATTTGAAGGATATATTTGCAGTCAGTGATTCATAGTTAAGTGGGAAAACAAGATGATATCACTGGGATTTTGTCAACTAGACACTTTGTTGTTATGGATACAGAAGAAAAATATAAGTATGATGGCTAAACACGTGCTCCAGGGTCTGAATAGATGATTTCTCCAGTGACAGACAAAAGGAATGGTGCCAACAGATGCTGCTAACTTTTATGGGGAAAAAAGAATGTATAAGCACTTGAGGGCTTTCAACTAAATTTTAAATGCTAAGATTCAGCCCTGGAATACTGTATGTGGATCAATATTAATAATTTTTTAAAAGAAACTCAGGAGCTATCTACACAGGCATTTATGTAGAATTGCTTTAGAGCAATTTTATGGCAGGTTGGTCCACTTTTTCTTTCAGTGTCCATACTTGTTGGATGCCAGAGTGAAGCAATTCACCCTACAGCACTGCCCCTGTCAGTGGATTTTACCATTTTGCAGTGCTGTTTTCTATCCTGTTCCTAGCATATTGGGAATGGGATAGAGCAGGGATTCTCAACCTGTGGCCGCATCTGGCCCGCAGCACCATGTTATGTCTCCCCCCCCCACACCTCCACCACACCAGGAAGTGCCATGTGGTGGAGGAAGGGCAAAATGGTCGTCCAGCCCCCAAAGCTGTCTGAGGGAGCATGACCCGGCCCCCAGCTTAAAAAGGTAGAGAATCCTGGGATAGAGAGTGAAAGAGCTGTCAAAGTTGCTTCTGGTATAAATTCTGCCATTGTTCAGTGGCTCATCAGCTACTGTAAGATAGTTGCAAACTAAACATGTGCTCTGATTATCTGAGGAGAGTCAGGATAAGTGTAATTTTGTTCTTAAATTCATTAAATGATTGCTACAGCACAACAGCAATCTTGTAGTGGGGAAAAATATGCATTCCCTGACCATCCTCAGACAATCAGCGAAATGTTTAATTTGGACATAGCATGTAATGGCTCATCAGCTGCTGCAAAATAGTAGCAAATTAAGCAATCCCCCTTTTTGCCACTATTGTTCAGTGGCTGACTAGTTGCTGTGTGCATTTTGGAAAATGCACATTTCCATTATTGTCTGTGGTGGTTGGAGAAAGTGTATTTTTCTTAAATTTGCTGGATGGTCAATGTTTTGCTACAGCGATTATCTACTTAATATAAGGGAAAATTTTACTCTTCCCCTGATTGCCCCAATACAGTAAAACCCCAACTTACAAATGCCTCGAGTTACATAAAATTCAACTTACATAATGATTTTGTGCTAAATCCATGTCCTGATTTACACTATTTCCTATGGGTTTGCTTCGACTTTATTTATTTATATTTATTTATTTATTTGTAAATTTCTATCCCGCCCTCCTGATGAAAAACATCACTCGGGGCGGCTAACAGCATATACAAAATACAGTAAAAACACAAGTAAGACAATAACATTAAAAACCTCAAACCAACACACTAAAAAACAGCCTAGCTGTTGTAGCTAAAAAACACCCACCCCCACCCAGCATAAAATGACAAAAACAATCCACAGACAGTGAAAGAACCGGATCCCTTAGAATGCTAAATGAGCCAGCGGGCTTGTGCAAAAAAGTCATACATACCCCAAGCCCGCTGACATAGCTAGGTGTTCAACATTTTTCTAAAGGGGAGAAGATCCGACTGGGGCAGACATGGAGAAGGCTCTCTTCCTGGCCCCACTGAGGAGGACTTGTTTCACAGATGGGACCACCACTGAGCCCCTCTTGTCTGCCCTAGTAGGACGGGCGGACAACCTAGGGGTAACACGGTCTCTTAAGTACCCCGGCCCAATGCCATGTAGGGCTTTAAAGGTCAAAACCAGCACCTTGAATTGCACCCGGAGGCAAACCGGAAGCCAGTGCAACTCCTGAAGCAGCGGTGAGGCATGCGCATAATGCCCACACCCCATCACCACTCGAGCAGCCGCATTCTGGACCAACTGAAGCCTCCGGATGGTCGCCAAGGGCTGCCCCATGTAGAGCGCATTACAATAATCCAATATGGAGGAGACCAGAGTGTGAGTGACCGTGATCAAGGAGTCCCGGTCCAAGAGCAGGTGTAATTGGTAGATAACACGAAGTTGTGCTCCTCGAGCAGTAGCCATGAGTCCAGGAGAACCCCCAAATCACGCACCGGATCTGACTGGGGTAAAGAAGCTCCAGCCAGGACCAAAGATGGTAGCTCTCGGGAAATCACGGGGCCCCTGATCCATAGCCACTCAGTCTTGCCAGGATTCAGCTGTAACCCGTTGTCCCCCATCCAGACCTGAACAGCCTCCAGACACCTGGTTAGGACTTTGACAGCATCACTCGGGTCCCCACGGGCTGAGATGTACAGCTGGGTATCATCTGCATACTGATGATACCTCACCCCCTGGGAACGAATGATCTCACTCAGTGGTTTCATGTAGATGTTAAATAGAGGTGAGAGTACCAAACCCTGAGGTACCCCACAAAGGAGCAACCTAGGGCTGGGCTGCCCACTCTCTAAAGACACCGACTGAGTCCGGCCCGTCAGAAATGAGGAGAACCAGGACAACACAATGCCCTGGGCCCCCAACCCTCGAAGCTGGCCCAGAAGGATACCGTGGTCAACAGTATACATAAAGATTCTTTTTCCTATGGGTTTGCTTTGAGTTACGTAAAAATTCATTTTCCTATGGGTTTCCTTTGATTTACATTAAAAAAAATTCCTATGGGTTTGCTTCGAGTTACATAAAAATTCAATTTAAGCAAAAGCCTAGGGAACGGACTTTTTTCATAAGTAGGGGTTTTACTGTAATCAGAAGTGTTTAATTTACTGCTAACTTGCAGCAACTAATAAGCCACTGGATGATAAGGCAAATGCAGGAAGGCGATACAGTAAAACCCCTACTTATGCAAAAAGTCAATTCCGTAGACTTTTGCTTAAATCGTTTTTTATGTAACTCAAAGCAAACCCATAGGAAAAATAAAATTTTTATGTAAATGGAAGCAAACCCATAGGGAAATGAATTTTTACATAACTCGAAGCAAACCCATAGGAAATTTTTTTTAATGTAACTCAAAGCAAACCTATAGGAAATTGTGTTATGTAAATTTATGTAAATTGGGACATTTATGTAAATCAGGACATGGTTTTAGCACAAAATCATAATGTAAGTTGAATTTTATGTAACTCAGGGCATTTGTAAGTTGGGGTTTTACTGTACTTATATTGGATCACTCAAAAAATAAATCATTGTGCAAACTTTCAAGATTTAAGATCTCTTCATCAGGCAGGTATGCATCAGGACAGGAAATTAATGAAAGTTCATGGCGTGATGGTTCTGTCAGGCGCTCGTCTTAGAAATTAATGTGGCATAAACAGCAGGCTATATGGTACCCTCCCTACACAGGAAGCCAGGTATCTGCTCATTGCTCTCACATGGCCTTTGAAACTCTAAGTTCCTTTTGTGTCCAGACAAAGGCAATACAAAACTCCAGGGGCCTTCCATCAGGGAGTTGGTTTACACACTATGGATGATAAGAGTTGCTAGAGGAGCAGAATGCCATTTGGATGCAAAGATTGCACCAAACAGCATTTTGCTTCCCCTCCACTCCTTCATCCTGTGCCACACTGGCCCAAAGTTAGCCAGTGTAGAAAAGCTGTAAGATTAGTTTAAGAGCACTGGCATGCAAGATTCCTGTACCCAGATTTATTTTGAATTAACTGCATTTTCCAAAGTATAGTCCAAGGCATATATCATTGTCCTGACTCAAAAGTTACAAGGGTATGACAAAGATCTATCTAGTACACAGAAGGTGCAACATCTGCACTTGGAACATATGGTAAGTGGACTTTGTGTAGCTTTGAAAAACAAGGAAAGGGTGTAGAAATTTTGAGGAATGCAGCATTAGCAGACGATAACAGGTTCTACATACATGGAGATAAACAATCCTGACTGTTCTTCTCCTTGCATTAGGCAGTAAGGAATAAGCTTCAGCCTGCATCTTACTGATCATCACTGTTAGTACGTTGGAGAAAAAGAGTTATATCCCATTATGGCATGTGGGTGCAATAATGAGTCAGAGTGACGTAAAACACTGATTTTACAGCCTTGGGTGGGGCTGCCTAATACTCATTCTTTGGAGGAAGAGAGAAGCTGAGTGAGTTTTTACCACAAATGAAATAAATCAGGATGCTAGCCAACTGCATTTCCCAGAAAGACACATCCAATTCCTGTGTGTCAATATTCGCTTCTTTAATATTTCATAACTGGTAGGTTATGAAATCCTTCCAGTTCTTTTCAGTTAACTCAGGAAATATATCTACGCCACTCTCCAATATGCCAAAATAAGATTACAGCAATAGTGGACCATTTCAAGGATTTATATATAAGAGGTCAGGAGTTCAATTCTCCACTGTGCTTCCTTGACAGGGCTGGACTTGATGCCCATAGGATCCCTTCCAGCTCTGAAGTTCTGAGATGATGATTACTTCTACCTTTTTATCATCATTCTGGTAAGCCAACAAAGTCATTGTCAGGGTAGTACATACAGGCTGCAATCCTCTGCCTATTGGAGAGTAAGCTCAGCTGGATAGAGTATGACTTACTTTGGAATAAACACATATTGATATTTTGAAGCAATCGGACTCATTGTATAAACCCTAGACCTGACCTTATATCTCCATCCGTTCAGACACCATTAAGATTTAGTCAGCCAAAAATACACATTTTTGCCAAGTCCCAGCTGCTCTCAATATGGAAAAACAAACAATATTTTTTTGCAAACTATCTGGTAAAGCTGTGAGGCCAGTGTAGCATCTCTCCAGAAATGCAGAAGTTTCTTGTGTGTTTTTATTATATAGAACTAGCAGATTTTGCCCGGTGGTGCCGGGCTGTTTTAAATGGTTTTGGAAGGTTTTTTTTCTTAATTTTGGTAAAGAGCCGGGCTGTTTTAACTTGTGTTGTAAGGGATAATTTTTTTGGTAATTTATGTAAAAAAGAGGTGTGTTGGTGGTTAGGGGTGGTTTTGGGTGTGCACAACCACCACTAACCATACAATACCACTCCAACCACCAACACACACATTAAAAATTCCTGGCAAGGCAGGAGGGTTGTGTGTGTGTGTGTGTGTGAGAGAGAGAGAGAGAGAGAGAGAGAGAGAGAGAGAGAGAGAGAGAGAAGCAGAGTGTGTGTGTGTGTGTGTGTATTGTCCCCCCAACCCTTCCAGAGCCAGGGGACCCTGCAGAGAGGGGATCCCCCCCCAGGACACCCCGTTATTAAAGAGAAGAAACCAAGCTCTTTCTTCTCTTTTAAAACAGAGTGTTTGGGAGGGGGGGTGTATTCAATCTCCTCTTCCTGGTCCCCTGGGTTTGGTAGGGTTGGGGGGGGGACAAAAGGGGTCTGTCCCCCCAACCCTTCCAGAGCCAGGGGACCCAGCAGAGAGGGGATCGTCTCCCCCCCAAAAAAAACCCCCACCTCTGTTTTTAAAGAGAAGAAACCAAGTGGTTTCTTCTCTTTTAAAATGGAGTGTGTGCGAGTGTGTGTAGGGGGGTGTATTCGATCTCCTCTCCTTGGTCCCCTGGGTTTGGTAGTGTTGGGGGGACAAAAGGGGTCTGTCCCCCCAACCCTTCCAGAGCCAGGGGACCCAGCAGAGAGAGGATCACCCCCCCAAAAAAACCTCCGTTTTTAAAGAGAAGAAACCAAGCTCTTTCTTCTCTTTTAAAACAGAGTGTTTGGGAGGGGGGTGTTTCGTTCCCCTCTCCTGGGTCTCGTGGGTCCAGAAGGGTTGGGGGGACAAAAGGGGTCCCCCCAACCCTTCTGGACCCAGCAACTTTCATTGCCTCCCTCACCCACCCCCTAACCTTTACCTCTTACCTTTTCCTGGCTCCCTCCAGCTGGGTCTTTCAAAGTCTTTCCCTCTGGCTCCAACCGTTTTTTTTAAGTCAGCGCGCGTTCCCACCCTCCTCTGCACTCGTATCCCTCAGCCTGATTGGCTGAGGGGTTGCACAGTGCAAAGGACGCTGGGAATTGAAGTCCTTTTTCTTTGTTCACGTTCGGGGGGGCTCCTGCCCCACTGCCACATTTCTCAACCCGACAGTTACCTGCGAACCCGGTTCGGGTGAATGCAGGGAGGCTCTGTTGGGGCTAGTGTGGCCTGGTGCAACATCCTTTGTCACATTCCAACGGTTAACGCACAGATTTATAGGTATAGATCTTACACCATTACGTTCACTGCCATGCACAAATGAGATTTGTTAATCTGTTAAGGTTCTAAATGACAGCAATGTGAGTTGTTTTCCATGCTTTCTTGGCTATGTATGAAGATCTAGCCCTGTAAAGAACTTAATCCTGGAGAGCTCCTTAGATAGAATGATTGCAATTTAGTATAAGGTTACTCTGTGGCTTTCCTTAAGAGGTATCACTTTTCTGAATTTAGCTGAAATCGGATATTAATGTAACCATTTTAAAATGTTACAGAAAAGTAATGATTGTTTAACCATTTATCACAAGATACAAAACAGAAAAGGCCATTTTATTTGCATACATTGCTCCCAGATATTACATCCCTAATCAGTGACAAAGTGACCCATCCTAATCGCTGCCATTTTCAAGTGAGCTCAGGTAAGCTAGATGGAAATTGCTTCTGAGCACCTTTTATTGGCAGCATCTTTCATCATTTCAGTCTCTCTATAGTCCCTTTCCAGACAGTGAAGAGATTTCCTCTCCTTCCATCAATCTGAAGTGAAGGTCAGTCCCTCCACATTGTGAAAGATGTAAACACGGAACCGATGGACACTTTTCTTTTCAGACCAGAATGGAACCACTGTCTCACTCCAGAATGGCAGCGGCTATACAAAACAGTACACCTTCATTTTCACACCAGTTTCACTGTTGCCAGCATGTCTGCCAAGACATAAGTGCTGTCCCATGCTTGACCAGGTTTCTGTAATGCCTTTTCTAGAATCTTAGCTGTCTCTTGGAGCTCCATAGGAGATACTCTGTGCCTGGTCTGCTGCTGGCAAAAGAGGATCTCATTTACCTCCCCTTCAATTTTACGAACGTAAAGCAAAGGGAAAGTCTCTCTAAGGGTAGCCAAAACAACATCTCGAAGCATGGAGTCTCGACACACCAAATTGAGAATAAAAACACCTGTGGACAAGGAAAAAATAGAATTACTTGGATTCTTCAGTATTAAAACAACAAGGTCTCTGTGCTCTCAAGTTCAGGTTGGGAGGCCCTCCACCTGTGTGTGGGTTAGAGATAGGATTGATATTGTGTTGAAGTGTACTGACCCAGCCTTCCCCCTCCCAAGATTATCGGATTTCATCTCCATGATGGTGTGGGCATCCTCCAGGCTGTTGCTTCTGGAGGACATTAACATCCATGTAGAGGGGGTAGTTGTTAGTGCGGACTCAGAATTCATAGACTCCATGACATTCATGGGCCTGATCAACATGTTAGGGATTCCATACATGTTGTGGGCCATATGTTCAACCTGGTTTTCTTAATGGGGCATGAAGATCATGATCTGAAGGTGACAGATCTCAAGTTCACTGCCATATCATGGTCAGTGAAAATCAAGGTGCTGGCAGCAACCCCCCTCTGTTGGGAGCCTGGACCAATTAAAATGATCCACCCCTGGAGGCTACTGAATCCTAATGGCTTTCAAATTGCCTTGGTAGGGTTTCCAGCTGAACTGGTTGGTGTTCCTGTCAAATCTCAGGTCACCAGATGGTATGCAGAGGCAACCTGAGTGGCTGACACAATTGCTCCTAAATGCCCTCTCTGCTGTAGAGTTCGTCCATCCCCATGGTTCATGGAGGAACTCCAAGTGATGAAACAGCAAAGGACAAGGCTAGAGGCAGGTAGAGACAAACTTCCTCGGATGATAACTTGGCTTCAGTAAAGAAAATGATCAGCATATATTTGCAGCACATCGGGAGAGCAAGGAATGAATTTACGAGGCCATAAGCCATCAGGCAGAACTATATCATAAAGCACCATCAATAAAACACCAGTAGATAAGGAACAGAAGCATTGAAGAAGACAGTCCATAAGGGAGAGGAAAACTTACCATCTGTTTTCAAAAGGGCCTTCACCTTCTGAAGAAAGGACTTCTCTACAAAGGCTGCTGGTGGGCAGCTCATTCCCAAGGCAGAGTCCTTGCTGTCCACATCAAACATGATGGCATCATACAAGGAAGAAGCTAGCAGAAAAGAGAAAAACAGTCACATATTTTTGCAAAAGTGAAATAACAAATAAGCAGGTATCTTAAAACCAGCCCATAATAAACTACAGCGAGGCCGAAAACACTCTACTTTTAATAGAATTTGTGCAAAAGAGCATTATATCCTAATCTGATAAATCAAACCATGAACTATTTGGAAAGAATGGCATCATTTTTATTTATTGTGCAAAGGAGGCTGAAGTGATAGGAAACAAAGTAGAGGTAACGTAGAAGATGGTAAAACAAAATGAATCCAAAATAGATATCTTAGAAAAGAGAGTGGAACGCATGGAAGATCAGTCTAAAAGGCAGAATGTAATTATTAGAAACATTTCGGAAGCAGTGCCAGACCAACTTAAGACAAGAATAATAGCTTGGCTAAACGATCTAGAAATGGACAGGAAATTTATGCCTGATGACATCATCAGTTCACATAGATTAGGAGCCAAGGGAAATAGACAAATAAATAGAAATGTGCTAGTAAGATTTACAAATGAAGGACTAAAGCTTAGAGCGATGTCACAATTAAAAAGGGGAGGTCCAAATATAATGAAATTGGAAGGTAATGACATAGAAGTTTATCACGACCTGCCCTTAGAGGAACAAATTTGGTGAAAACAAATTGAACCAATTACAAAAAAATAGAGAGATAAAGGGTTAAAGTATAACTGGAAGCCTCCATGTCAACTAAAATTCATTCACCTGGGAAAAGTAAATATTATTAAGGAAAAACTGTTTGTTCTTGATGTTTTGGCAGAAGCCAACATTAAATATAAATCTAAAGAATGGGAGGAACTACAAGAGGCGTTATTAATATCTGGAATTCATGAAAAGGGTAGCTTAGAAGTAGGCTAAAAGTCATGTTCAATCAGTTTGATAAAATGTTAATAGCGGCAATTATGATGCTCGCTCTGTGATCTTGCCACATTCCCCACTCCCCTCCTTTGATACCCAAGGGCTTTCCTTCTTGATTTTGACAAAAAAGGTGGGGAGGACTACAATGTTACTATTGTTGTTATGCTTGAATTTTAATTACTTTATGTGGGGTGTAAGCTATCAGTTATATGTATGCTCAATCTTAAAAGGTAAAATTACCAACATATGTCTATTAATTTTGGTAGCGAAAATTCTCTGTTAAGGAAGTAGAGGTACTGGGGAAAAGAGTTGATGACACTCAAGAGAAGGTTAAAGTGAGTGTGTTAAAGCTAGAGAGTTAAGAGAAAAGAATAGAATTGATTGGGGACCAATTTAAAAGGCAAAATGTTCCGGATCAATTGGAACCAAGAATTTTAGGATGGTTAAATGACCTAAAAATAGATAAAGTTTTTTATGCCCGAGGATATTGTTAGTCTTCATAGGTTAGGTCCAAAAAGAAACTCAGTAAACAGAAATGTGTTATTAAAGTTTACAAATGAAGGGCTGAAATCCTGTGTGATACTACATATCAAAACAATGGGACACTTACCAAAATTGGAAGATAACTACATTGAAATTTACCATGATTTGCCTAGAGAAGAGAGAATTTGGCGAAAACAAATTAAGCCAATAACTAAACTGCTAAGGGATAAAGAGATAAGATACAATTGGAGACCACCAAGACAATTAATATTTACATACCAAGCAAAGAAACATATTCTTAAGGATGGGATGTAAAGGTTAGATCTTTTGACAGATGTTAATATTCTGGAATATGGTTCACAACAGTGGAAAGATGTTAAGGATGCCCTATCTGTGTTAGGTACTTATGAGTAAGAAATTTTGAGTGATAAAGATAAGTCTGAAGTAATAATTAAAAATGTTGGGTCTTTTTTTCTTGTTTTATATTGGTTTTTAATGACATAAGAATGGAATAATATAATATTAAAATATAGTGGCAAGAGTATTGAAAGAAGTACCGTATTTTCCGGCATATAAGACGACTGGGCGTATAAGACGACCCCCAACTTTTCCAGTTAAAATATAGAGTTTGGAATATACTTGCCGTATAAGACTACCTCTCTTCCAATGCACACCAAATAAAAATTAACCCACACTCAACCTGAAGACGCGCAGCCCTCCGAGTCGAATGGGCAGGTTCTGGTGGAGAGCCAATCCACGCTCACGTTCTCCTCCTCAAGGTACAGGAAGATGTGTGCAGCTTGCTTCCCCTTGCTTCATACTCCCCGCACAGAGCAGGGACTCGGCCGCGGCACCCCCCACCATATGCGCCGGACATATGAAGCAAGGGGAAACAAGCTGCAGTTTAAGTACCTGTCCTATAAGACAACCCCCAACTTTGGCACAGATTTTTCGGGGTTAAAAAGTAGTCTTATACGCCAGAAAATACAGTAAGTAGCGATAGATATCATGTTCTTTATAGCTCTATTACCTTTCCTACTCCCCATCCTTGTTTATCAAGGGCCACTTTAGTAGAAAAGATGGGGAATATGATGATAAACTATGTTATGTGTTGTTTATTCTGCATTAGTTATGTAATATATGTGGGTTTATGGGGCTGTTTTATGTTTGTAATATTTGTCTATATATTGGAGCACAAGCCTTTCAGAGATTATGTTGGAACTACAATAAAATTAATCAGAGATTATGAAACAAATTAAGATTATGACATGGAACATCAAAGGTGCTGGCTCACAAATTAAAAGAAAAAGATTGGAAGCTGCATTAAGGAGAGATAAATCAGACATTATATTTCTTCAGGAGACACATCAGAAAGCTAATGATGTAAATAATTTATATTTAAATTGGGTACAATATTATGAGAAAGCATTTGGTACATCAAAATCAAAGGGTGTAGCAATATTGATTTCAAAAAGAATAGGGTTTGTTAAAGAAAAAATAATCACTGATCCAGAAGGAAGATTTTTCATATTAAAAGGCTCAATTGGGAATGAGGAAGTAATATTAATAAATGTATATGCACCTAATGAAAACCAAGAAAAATTCCTAGAAAAATTATACCCTCTAGTAGAGAGCGAGAAAACATCAAAAATGATAATAGCAGGGGATTTTAACATAACTAGGTCAGCTATGGATACAACAAATCCTATAAGACATAAAAGTAAAAATGAAGGAGTTATGGACAAATGGATTAAGCAAATGAAGTTATGTGACTCTTGGAGGGAGATAAGAGGTACAGAAAAAGGATATACTTATTATTCACACATGCACAATACTTACTCTAGAATTGATTGTATATTAGTATCAGAAGACTTGATTGATAAGATAGAAAACGTTGAGATTGGCCTAATAAGAGAATCTGATCACGCAAATATGAAATTGGAATTAAATATAGATAGTAATGCACAAAGGAAATCCATATGGAGATATGAGGCAAAATTGTTTAAGGAACAAAGCAATAAGGACTGGATAATAAAAAATGGCATCAGTATTGGGAGTATAATGATAAAGGTGTTGTGACTGAAGACATTCTATGGGACGCAATGAAAGCAGTAATGAGAGGTGAATGTATTAAATTATCGAGTAGAGTATTTAAACAATTGAAAGATAAACAAAAAAAGATTGAGGAAGAAGTAAAAATATTGCAAGAAGAACACGCAAAAACAAAGGATAAAATGACTTTTGAAGAGTTGCAAAGGCTTAGAATGGAATTAACTGGGAAAGATATTGAGAGAGTAAAAACAAATTTGATTTATTTAAAAAGAGAATTCTTTGAATATAACAATAAGAATTCAAAATTGCTGGCAAGAGAAGCGAAAGAAAAAAAGGAAGAAATAGAAATTGGTGTACTAATAAATAAGGCTGGAATAAGATGTAATAAAGCAAGTGGTTTCTTCTCTTTAAAGATGTTTTTTTTGGGTGGTGGTGGTGGATTCGATCCCCTCTCCCTGGTCTACTGGGTCCAGAAGGGTTGCGGGGGACAGATCCCTTTTGTCCCCACAAACCTCCCGACCCCAGGTGAGCCAGCGGAGAGGGGGATGGCCACCCCCCACTTACTGATATTAAAGGGGAAACTCCGATCGGATTTTCCCTTTTAATATCAGGGGTTTGGGTTGGAATCGATCTCCTCTCTCGGGTCCCGTGGGTCCGTGAGGGTTGGGGGGGACAAAAGGGGTATGTCCCCCCAACCCTTCTGGACCCAGTAGACCAGGGAGAGGGGATCGATTCCCCCCCTTCTAAAAAAACCTCCGTTTTTAAAGAGAAGAAACCACTTGGTTTCTTCTCTTTAAAGATAGAGTTTTTTTGGGGGGTGGGTGGGAATCGATCCCCTTTCCCTGGTCTCCTGGGTCCAGAAGTGTTGGGGGGACATACCCCTTTTGTTCCCACAAACCTCCCAACCCTAGGGGAGCCAGCAGAGAGGGGGATTGCAACCCCCCACCTACTGATATTAAAGGGGAAACTCCAATCGGGACCTTCAGGCGCCGTTGGTGAAGGAAAGAAGGGCGGTTGGTGTTTGTGTGGCCGTGAGGTTTTTATTTTTATTTTTCGGGTGCCGGCTTCCTCAGCGTTCTGCGCGCTCGTGTCACGCAGGACTCTGGGGCTTGTAGTTATGGGTTTGTGATTTGTGGTTGTGATGCGTTTTTTTTTCTGCGGCTCGATTTTGATTGGCTGCGGTGCGTTTCTCAATGTTCTTTGTGGTCATGCCTCTCAGCCTGATTGGCTGTGGCGCGGTACAAAGAACGTTGGGAAATGAAGTTGTTTCCCTTTTTTCGCGTTTGTGGGGCTGTTGCCCCACTGGCACATTTCTCAATCCTTCGTTGACCTGCAGACCCAGTTCGGCCGTGTGCACGAAGGGTGGGTGCGGGCTAGTAGGGCCAGGCTTAGGAACCTATGCGAAGTTCCAACAGTTAACGTTTGGTTTTATAGGTTAAGATATGTGGTTAATAAGGTTAACATGTATGCTGATGACACCTTGATAATATTAAAAAAACCACAAAAATCTTTATCAAAAATCACATTTAAAGAATTTTCAGGAAATGACAGGATTAACTGTAAATTGGGAGAAATCTGAGGCCATTTTTTAATATAGAGGGATTAGAAAAAATTAAAAATAATTATAAAATACAGATTAAGGATAGTACGAGGTATTTAGGAATAAATATTTTGAATAAATTTTATAGATTAAAAAAGTTAAATTATGATAAATTATATAAAGAATTTAAAGAAAAGATACAACAATATAAAAAAATTGAAACTATCATGGTTCAGAAGAATTGCACTAGTTAAGATGAAATTACTGCCGGAAATTAATTTTTTGTTTGATACTTTATTGATTCGATTGAAAGAGGATGTCTAGAACTGGATGCAGTATTCTTGATGTAGCCGGATTAGTGCCAAATATAGCAGGAAGAGTACCTCACAGGTTTTGAAGACTTTATTTCTTTTAATGCAGCCTAAAACAACATTGGCCTTATTTGCAGCCACATTGCACTGCTGACTCATATTCAACTTATGATCTACAACAATTCTAAGATCCTTCTAACTCATAGTATTACTGAGCAAAGAATGCCCCATCTTGTAACTGTGAATTTAGTCGCCCCCCCCCCCCCCCCAGGTATAGAACTTAGCACTTATCCCTGTTAAACTTTATTTTGATGTTTTCAACCGAATGTTTAAGCTTATCAAGATCTTTTTAAATTCGGTTTCCTTCTTCCAAGATATTAGCTATTTAATCCAATTTTGTGTCATCTGCAAATTTTATAAGTATTCCCTGCACTTCTTCATCCAAGTCATTAATGAAAATGTTGAAAAGCACATGGCCCAGGACTAAAGATTGTGGTGCCACACTTGTTATCTCCTCCCAGTCTGAGAAGGAGCCACTGATAAGCACTCTGAGTATGATTCTGCAACCAACTATATAGCCACCTGACACTTGTCACAGTGTCTAGCTACCATTCATTAACAAGATGCTAGCTGAGTATCTAGACACATGCCTGCTCATATACCCAGGAACACATTCAGCACCTTTTTAATGAGTAACAATTTTTTGCTCTGACTTATATGATTTTTTTTACTGGAGCATAAATCACCAATAAGATTCTGACCACTGTCTGTTTAATAACAATGTCTAAACATACCACAAAGTCATCACGCCTAACAGTATTTTAAGTCAGAGTAGCTAGGTTGTCTTACTGAGTTACAGCAAGGATACATCAGATTCACCATCATGTTTCTAACAGTAGACTATACATGTATTTCTGTAGCAGCTGGAAAGAGTGGACTACACTCTTGGACTACAGCTCCTTCTGTCCACTGTTCCAACCAACACACAAAAATAAAAAGCAGCAGAGATTCTTGTGAGAATTCTTAATCTTTGCCTTCCAGAAAATTAATCAGACAATACTGAAACTCCAAATAAGTATTTGCAGCACTCAAGTTTGACTTCAACATGGCTGGGCTTAAGAAGTGATTTTTGTTACCTTCTGCTCCAAGGCTAGCAATATAAACTAAACCATCTGCAATGTGGACTTTGACTCTCTCTTCTGGCAAAAAGTCAAACCAGCTCGTAGCAACTTCCAGCATGACTGGATCAATCTCTACCACATCGATTGAGCACCGTGAGAAGTAGTCATGGATGAAGATGGGCAGGCTGCCACCACCTAGGCCAATCAGTAGCACGTGGATTGAGGCCTCTGTAATCAGCACACGAAACAGTTAGAATCAAGAGACAGCTAGCAGGATGCACCTGCCAAAAGAAGCAGCAAACCAAGTTTTTATAACACCCCTCTCAGCCCCAACCATACATGTCTCAAATGGCCTATGTCTCTATTACAACTGTCAACTGGGGGTGGGTGGGTTTGTTGTTGTCTGAGGAAAGGTTGAGGTTATGAATTCTAATTCCATCAACTCTCCCTCCCTCTAAATGAAATGACAAAAAAGATCTCTAATTCCTCAAACATCCCGGGGCATCAAAGTGCTGTAAGTGCTGGTTTAAAATCTATCTCATCTTGTTGCAAATCAGATTGCAATGCACTTTTTACTTCTGCTTCTGGTGGGAGGAACCACGTGACTGGCCCACAGCCCAAAAAGTTTGGGCACCCTTGCTGTAAACAATCAGCTGGTTGTGATCATGTCAAAGACATTTTGGTCTGGGGATTTTATGTTAAGACAGGTTGTCACCCAACATGATGCCCAAACAGAATCCTGTAAGGCCATAACTGAGCAGAAAACAGTAAGCAAAACCTTGTGTTGCAAACACCGCTCAAGCCACTCAGACATTTCAACAAATTTTGGATGCCACACTTTGGAATTTGAACAGACTAGTAATGGCACTTTAAAGATGCTGAGTGTCTCTGGCTCTCCTGGAAGATGCAAGCATGAGCCTAGTATCTGTCTGGGACAGCCACAGAATCCTGACAATTCTCCAACGGAGACAGTATTTATATACAAATAAGACAACCCACCATGGCAAGCACAGGGAACCTTCGGCCCAACAGACGCATTGGTATGCAACTCCCACAGTCCCTTACCAGTGATCATGTGAAATGGGATTGGTGGGAGTTCTCAAGCAATACATCTGGAATGTTAACTAGTTTCCCTTCTACTTCACAAGCTTTTGGCCCTCTCATTTTAGCTCTCCTTCACCACTATGTAGATGAGGAACATCCACCTTGATGTAATCAACTTGACCAGGGGTGCCCAAACTTTTTGGACCACGGGCTGGTCACTATGGCCTATGGGCCAGATCCGGCCCCTAACACCAATTCACCTGGCCCACAAAGCTGTAGTTTGGGCACCCCTGAACTAGACTCTAGCTTATGAAAGGCTATGCCACAGCAGATAATCTTTTGGTTGTTGCATTCACTGAAATACGTCAGGGTCAGGCCATACCATAGATGGAAAGGGGAAGTTTACTCAGTTTACTATCCACCTACAAATACTGCACCAGTTCTAAAGTTGAAGCAGCAGAATTCTTCCAAGCACCCTGGCCTCAACCTACATGCTAGCTTTGAAGTAGAATCAGACTGACAGCCACCTCTCACCCAAGAGCTAGATCAGAATAGAGACAAAACTCATCTTGCAACCTACCTGGGAGGCCTTCAGGATTTTCCAACAAGGACAGTCCTGCAACCATGGCTCTGTGGTGCACACAACAGAGGTAGCTTTTGTCAATAGATGGACTGCCTGGTGCAGCAATAGGCTCTACAAGGTCTCTGGAGGTTGTTTTCTTCTTCTTTTTGTGCTTCTTAGTCCCTAGACGAATGCAAGTTTTAAAAACACTTGTTCAATACTCTGCAATCCAGCTTTTGCTCTGCATGCTACGAGTTGTTTCTATTTGAAACCGTTAGGCCACTAGCCAATTCCCCCCCACACACACACACACACACTGTTAATTATGCACATAGTATATACCAGAGAAATGTCTTTGAAAAAGTACCCTTGTAACAGAAAGAAGACAACTGGATTAATGTACCTGTAGTACTCAGTAGGGCCCTGGGGCAACATGGGCCTGTGTGTATTCCCAGTAGCCAAGTCTCTCGTTTTTCGTGCTACCATTATTTTGAATTTCTATCAAGTAAAGGATGCTGGAGGGACAATAAATCCCCTCCAATTTCCAAAGCCTTCACACACACCACATATTGAAATAATCCTGGAAAGACCACCTGAATGCCATTATTTGATGCTCCCTAAGTTTTCACACTTACCCATTCTCTGTGATTTAGCTTCTTGCTCCTGCCCACCCAGTAGCAGCCTTCACTGAAGTGGTTTGATGAACTCCCTGGTTTTATGAACCCACTTGGCACATTTCATTTTTGGCCACACCCCTCATTTCACCTTTATGGGATGCCTTGGAGGAAAGCCTTGCTTCTGACTGCACCACATTCCTGTTGCTGAGAAAGATGAGGCGACGGAAGTAGCAGGCATCCTGTCCTTTCACATCCTCAATGACATACTCTCCACTAAGGGGGCTAGTGTCCCGATGCTGGACGGTGCGGATTCCAATGTCTCCACCCACGGACACAAAGGGCACCTGTAAGAGAAGGCAAGCTCAGGGTCCCACTGCCTCACAGACAACAGCATCAGCAAAAAGCATGGTGTTCAAACCCACTAAGCACACTACCATTTAAAAGTATTTTGAAGCTAAGTCGACTGTCACCTTGAACAGGGATCTGCTCTCTGGAATCTTAAGTATGAAGATCTCTACCAATCCTTCCTCTTGATATACTGAGGACTGAACCTGATGTCTTTTGCATGCTAAGATCTCTACCACTGAATTATGCGCTTTTATTACAAAAAGGCAATGTCAATTTTGTTCCAAAGATTCTAGATCAGGGGTGCCCAAACTATAGCCCACAGGCCAGATCTGGCCTGTGGGACCAAATCATCTGGCCCACAGCACGCTCGCTGCTCCCAGAAACGAAAATAAAACATGCCTAAGGTAAAGTAAAGGTTTCCTTTGCTCGAAAGCCAGTCGTATCCGACTCTAGGGTGCAGTGCTCATCTCTGTTTCAAAGCCGTAGAGCCGGCGCTGTCTGCTGCTGCAGACGTTTCCGTGGTCATGTGGCAGGCATAACTAGACACCGGAGCGCACGGAACGCTGTTACCTTCCCACTGAAGTGGTTCCTATTTATCTACTTGCAATTTCTTGCTTTCGAACTGCTAGGTGAGCAGGAGCTGGGACAAAGACGGGAACTCATTTTGTCCTGCAGTACTCGGGAATCGGACTGCTGACCTTCCGCCTCCCAGTCAGCATCTTAGCCACTTGAGCCACTGCAGTCCCATACACAAAATGCTACTGTAAATGCACCTCCGGCTGTTGTAAATGTATTTACGTAAACACATACACATACATGTTTTACTTCCGCTTCTAGAGGGAGGAACCACGTGACTGGCCCGCTGAACTATGTGACCGCCCACGGCCCAAAAGGTTTGGGCACCCCTGTTCTAGATCAACTTTCACCTGATAAAATCATGTGTATTAGAGAGTAAACAAAACAAAAAGCCTAAACACGTTGTGGAACCTTAAAGACTAACTGCTGTATTTTAATGTTGGCTTTCATGGATCAAGTCCACTTCATCAGACATAAGAAGGAATAACTCCCCCTTCTCCGTTCTTCTCACCACCTGGAGAAATGAAACTTAACAGAGCTATATATTTTCACACCACATTCCAGTTTTCTAGGAAGAAAAAGGAATGAGCAGAAACCATTTTAAATCTACAGAATTGAGACCCATTTCTAAGCGATAACAGTAGGTAGCTCACAAAAGCTAAGAGTAAAGAGTAAAAAGAGCTCTGCTGCCCTACCCTGTAGGGCAGAGCAAGGAGACCTACCTGCTGCTGGTCTGAGAGACCAGGCGGGGCCAGCTCCATCACCTTCTCTGATAGCTCTGCCTGGATAACTGCCATCTCTTCATAGTGCTGATCTCTGTGCAAGCTCACAGTTACCAGGCGCCAGAATCCTGCACTTGCCGCAAGTTGCTTTCGTCCTTCTTCTGTCCCAAAGAGCCACTCAGTTTCTCTGCCCTGTGGTACTAGAAACAGACCAAAATCACAAACACAGAAAACACAGATACTGTAGCCATTGTTTAAATAAGTCTAAACAACCTTCGCATACTACCTGTGTAACACCAGAGTGAGATTAGGATTCTGTTTCCAAATTGGGATATCAACAGAATAATATAATATGACCTCAGACTATCCTTCTGGGGCTTGGTGACAATTCACATGACCTGGCAGCAAATACAGTACTGGAATTCCTAGATGGGGTGGGCTTTATATGTAAGGACCAAATCTAATTGTTAGTCCCGAAAAGAATCGACCCAGTGAATCTATGGGATTCTGTTAAAGTTAACACTTAAGTAAGTCCCACTGTAGCTGGGACTAACCATTTGATTTAGGTATATGTATCTCAAATAGATATAAGCATAGTGCAGTCTATAAATTATATATTTACAACTAATCCCAGGGACACAATAGATATTTTCCAGTAAAAAAAAAACCCCACACATATTCTTCAGAATGGGACACAGGAGTGAGTCTAGTCCTCTATGGTCCAGGATTGGTGATGCATGTCCTTGGACTTCTGAAAGTTGCCTAGCCTAATCTAAAACAATAATTTGTAAATGAAAGTGGTATAAACAAATATTTTGACAAATCTGTCCACTGATTTGAAGAGAGAAAACAGGAGAACTGATATCTGTAAACTAAGTAACAACAACAAAAATGTTTCCACATGTTTTCACACACACCTTTCTCCCCCTCTGGTATGAAAGCCAACTCAAGATTGTTGCTGTACAGTATTGTTCTGCACAACATGGGTGCAAAACACAAGCAAAACAAAATGAAGCACAATTTACTAGCCAGTATTTGCAATTTCAACAAAGACATTAATGTTTCCAACCATCAGCAGAATTACAACTACGGCACTTCCTTTTTAACATGTTTCCTAACAAGCCTTAATCAAAGAAGTATCTAATTCTAAATCATGATGATTATTATCTAAAGAAGAGATTCTATGGGAAGTTTTTCAGGATGTTTGGATTAATAAGAACTATCAAACCTCCATCGGCCAAGGTCAAGATAAACCATCAATATTTTTAATTTTAAAATTTTATTTTTAAATGTACATTAGGGTTTTTTTAATATGCCTTTTGAGAAAAATATATATCTAAAGATTAAGATACATTAAGGTTATTGTTAATGAATTAAAGATTAGTTTTTAATTATGTAGCTTGCATGAAGCTGTATATTCATGCAAAGTTTAAATATTTATGTAAATGCATTCCAATGTCATGACAATGCCATACTCTTACAGAGGTTTCTGTATGATTATTGGGCAGTTTTTAAAAATCTAGAATATATTATCACAGATCCTTGGTTTTACAGTTCTCAAAACTGAATTTGTGTCTGCAGAGATCATATGTCACTTCTGCACAGCAAAAAGTTATAAAATAAATATACAGAGTTGAGAAAACGATCTTCCTTTGCAAATCTAACTACACTGAATCAACCCCATACTCTTAAGAGCTATGTTTCAAAAATTCAATGAATAGATTATTGTTGGGAATGAAATAGATATGCATAAGAATTTAAGTGTGAGGATGGAGGGGCAAAGAATAAAAGTGAAATGGGTAACTGTTTTCATCTTTATCTAGAAAACCATGATTTAAATACAGTAATGTATTACTAACTAGCGATGTAAATCCATTCAATTTAAACCAGATCTACCGTGATATTAACTCACCGATAAAGATTGCAAACTGATTATCACAAGCCACTTTCACGGTTGGGTTGTGCACCACATGTAAAGTGTAGCGAGTCTGGCCGGTATCTTTGTTACAGAGATCCAGAGAAATGCTTTCTGCACTGGGGTTCTTGTTGAGCTGGCTTCGTAACAGAGAGTACTGTTGCCTTTCTTTGATAGCCTCAATCAGATGCTCAGTGCTGTTGAAACGGATAGGTTTGTCTTGTGTTTCAGCACAAAATTCCAAGATGCATAAAGCTGAACCTGGGACCTGCTTGATCTTTGTCATAACATAGATAAAGACAGGCAGAGCAAATTCTCTCTCTGCAGTGCCTGCTTCAAAGACTTGATGTATTCGAACCATCCAGCATTCCCGAGAGAAATATTTCAGAACCACCTTTAATACATGTGCTTGAGCCAAAGAGACACACAAATAACGGCCTCCAAATTTCAGGACCCGGCCAATTTCAGCAAACATTCTTTCCATCTTCATCAAAGTGGTATTTTCCTCATCAGTCAGAAGAGCATCAAGGGTGCCTTTGTCCAGCACCACCTGGAAGCTGCCATCAGGGAAATCCATCTGCAGCACATCCATGACCATGTAAGTCATCTTGGGTCTCAGGTGAGCACTGCGTTCCTGCATCTGTTTGACAACTATCTCACTAATATCCACATTGATGATATCTTGATAACCCTCATCATAGAGCTGCTCACTCAGTTCTGAGTTGCCACAGCCAACAACAAGGATCTAGTAGAAAAACACAGAAAAAAGATGTTTTAATACTTCCTGAATTGAAAAGACTTGCTGCAAGTAGAAAACTGGCCAGGACATTGAGATTTCCCCCCACCCACATACATCCTTTCTTTTTTAGCTCATTCTAAAAAACATGGGACCACCTGCTTACTTATACAGAACACTGAAAGATGCTACAATTAGAATACACAATGGAGAGAAAGAATGGTTTCCCATATGTAAGACAATTTGCTCAATCTATACACATAATATATCATTCAGAAAGTCAGGCTAGATTCAGAGGGAAGAACAGTGACCATTGGTGGAAGAAGAGGACACTGTCTTCCTGGCAGAAAGTAGCAATGACTTGAAATGGATGTTAGTGAGTGAAAAAAGAAAGTACAAAAGCAGGACCACAGTTGAACATTAAGAAGATAAAAATAATGACTAGAGAAGAACTATAGAACTTTAATGTTGACAATGAAGAAATTTAAATAGTGAAAGATTTTGTATACCCAAGTTCAATCATCAATCCAAATAGAGACAGCAGCCAAGAGTGGGACTTGGAAAAACAGCAATGAAGGAATGAGAAAAGATAAATGTAAGAATGTATCACTGAAGACCAAGACCATACAGTTGAAACTTGGAAAATTAGAATATTGTACAAATGTTCACTCATTTCACTTAAAAAGTGAAACAAATATATGAGACAGACACACTACATGCAAAGCAAGAGATGTCATGCCTTAATTCGTTATAATTGTGATGGTCATGGCATACAGCATACATCTTAACCTATAAAACCAAGGGTTAACCGTTGGAAGTTCGTATAGGTTCCTAAGCCTGGCCCTACTAACCCGCACCCACCCTTCGTGCACACGGCCGAACTGGGTCCGCAGGTCAACGATGGATTGAGAAATACGCCAGTGGGGCAACAGCCCCACAAACGCAAAAAAGGAAACAACTTCATTTCTCAATGTTCTTTGCACCGCGCCGCAGCCAATTAGGCTGAGAGGCGCGACCACAAAGAACATTGAGAAACGCGCCGCGGCCAATCAAAATTGAGCCGCAGGGGAAAAAAAGCACAACCACAAATGCATAACTACAAGCTCCAGAGTCCTGCGTGACATGAGCGCGCAGAACGCTGAGGAAGCCGGCGCCCAAAAAATTAAAAAACAACAACTCACCGCCTCACACCCACGCAAACACCAACCGCCCTTCTTTCCCTCACCAACGGTGCCTGAAGATCCCGATTGGAGTTTCCCCTTTAATATCAGTAAGTGGGGGGTGGGGGTGGCGAACCCCCTCTCCGCTGGCTCACCTGGGGTTGGGAGGTTTGTGGGGACAAAAGGAATCTGAACCCCTACCCTTCTGGACCCAGGAGACCAGGGAGAGTGGATCGATTCCCCCCCCCTCCTAAAAAAACCTCCGTCTTTAAAGAGAAGAAACCAAGTGGTTTCTTCTCTTTAAAAATGGAGGTTTTTTTTAGGAGGGGGGAAATCGATCCACTCTCCCTGGTCTACTGGGTCCAGAAGGGTTGGGGGGGAATACCCCTTTTGTCCCCCCCAACCCTCATGGACCTACGGGACCCGAGAGAGGAGATCGAATCCAACCCAAACCCCTGATATTAAAAGGGAAAATCCGATCGGAGTTTCCCCTTTAATATCAGTAAGTGGGGGGTGGCGATCCCCCTCTCCGCTGGCTCACCTGGGGTTGGGAAGTTTGTGGGGACAAAAGGGATCTGCCCCCCCCCAACCCTTCTGGACCCAGTAGGCCAGGGAGAGGGGATCGAATCCACCACCACCACCCCAAAAAACTCCGTCTTTAAAGAGAAGAAACCAAGCAGTTTCTTCTCTTTAAAAACGGAGATTTTTTTTAGGAGGGGGGCGAATCGAACCCCTCTCCCAGTCCCCTAATCATTCTGGTTGCCCTCCTCTGCACTTTTTCCAGCTCCATAATATCCTTCTGGAGGTATGGCAACCAGAACTATACACAGTATTCCAGATGGGGCCTCACCATAGATTTATAAAGAGGCAAAATAACACTTATTGACTTATTTACTATACCCTTCCTAAGGATCCCTAGCATTGAGTTTGCTTTTTTCACTGCTGAGACACACTGGGTTGACACCTTCATTGAGCTGTCCACCAGGACACCAAGGTCCCTTTTCTGGTTTGTTGCAGAGAATTCAGACTCCATCATTTTATAAATGTAATTGGGGGTTTTTGCCCCAACGTGCATCACTCTGCACTTACTAGTGTTGAAGCTCATTTGCCACTGTTTTGCCCACTCCCCGTGTCAAGAGATTTCTCTGGAGCTCCTCATAATCTCTCACAGTTTTCACTACCCTGTATAATTTAGTGTCGTCAGCAAATTTGGCTACCTTGCTATTTACTCCTACTTCTAGATCATTTATGAAGAGGTTGAAAAGCAGGGATCCCTTGGAGGACCCCACCCTTTACTTCCCTCCACTTGGAGAAGTGTCCATTTAGTGCTACCCTCTGTTTCCTGTCCCTTAGCCAGTTGCTGATCCAGGACAAGACCTGTCCCTTTATTCCATGACTGGTAAGTTTATTGAAGAGCCTTTGGTGCGGGACCTTGTCAAAAGCCTTCTGTAAGTCCAGATAAACAATGTCAACTGGATCCCAATTATCCACATGCTTGTTGACATTCTCAAAAAAATTCCAACAGATTAGTGAGGCATGATTTGCCCTTGCAAAAGCCATGTTGGCTCTCCTTTAGCATCGCCTTCTCTTCTACGTGCCTATTAATTCTATCTTTTAGGATGGTTTCCATCACTTTACCTGGGACACATGTCAAACTGACCAGCCGGTAATTTCCTGGATCACCCCTGGATCCTTTTTTGAAAATTGGTGTTACATTCGCTACCTTCCAGTCATCAGGCACAAAGCCTGATTTGAGGGAAAGATTATATATTTTGGCTAGGAGATCAGCAATTTCATCTTTAAGTTCCCTGAGAACTCGTGGATGGATGCCATCTGGTCCTGGTGATTTGTTAGTGTTTAGTTTAACAAGACATGCAAGGACCTCCTCCCTGGTTATTTCTATCTGGCTTAATTCTTCGGTTTCCCTCCCTACGAAGATAGGCTCTGTTTTGGGCATGTGGTCTCTGTCTTCTTCAGTGAATACTGAAGCAAAGAATTCATTGAGTCTCTCTGCAATCTCTGTTTCCTCTTTAATAACCCCTTGCCTTCCATTGTCATCTAATGGTCCAATGGCCTTCCTAGTTGGGTTCTTACTTCCAATGTACTTAAAGAAGTCTTTGTTATTTCTCTGAGTTTAGCTATAAGCTCCTCCAAGTCTTGCTCCTCCAAGTCTTGGGGTTTTCATAAACTGTAAGCCATAAGCATCAATATTATAACAAAGTAAGGCTTGAACTATCTCACTTTGCATGTGATGAGTCTATCTCACACAGTATATTTGTTTCACCTTTTAAGTTGCATTACTGAGTTCACTTTTTGAATAATAAGAATTATATGTCACAGGGGTGGGGGTGAGGAGGAATCAGGATTTTAGAGATGCGCAGATGGGGCATGTCCAAAAAAAGGTTGGGAACCACTGAGCTTATGATGTGAAAGCCGTGCTTAAGGACAATGCCTGCCTTATATTCCTGCCCAACCTGCCAAGACTGTAAAGCAGGTTCCGAGTGTTCCTATAACAGGACACAGCGCAGAAGTGATACAAAGAGGACCACTCGGGTCTCTAGGTCTGGTCCCGTGGGCTGCAGGGAAATGGATCCCCTTCCCCTCCCAGGGATCCACGAGTCCCCCCCCCCCCCGCGAGAGGACTGAGAGTTGGGCCCGCCTGTCGCGTGTGCCTTCCCCCGCCCCGGCTCCTTTCCTCCCTCGGATCCGGCTGTCCCTCCGTCCGAGCTCACCGAGTCCCGCGGGCGCAGGTACCGCGCCAGGGGGCTCCGCAGTTCCTCCCACGCCCCGTACCACTCGAAGACGCGCTCGCCTCGCGCCCGGAAGAAGCGCTCCCAGTAGCCAGCCGAGGCGAAGTCGCGCGCGCGCGCCGGCAGCAGCCGCAGCCCCGCCATTGTAGTGGCAGCCCCGCTGCAGGAGCAGGGCCCAGGCTCCGCCCCGGAAACGCCGCCTAACTCTGCTCCCCCCCTTCCCCGAAGCCCATTCATCCATGGAGGTATAAAAACATAGGAGATAACATGACGTCACAAACGTGAAGCCGACTAATCTGACAGTCCGCCATGTTAGTTGGCCCGAAACATTGCCTTATGGTGCTTTGATTGTGTGGAGTCGTGAAAGTAGATTGGGGATTCCCCTTTAATATCAGTGTGTGGGGGGTTGCGATCCCCCTTTTCACTGGCTCCCCTGGCTCCAGAAGGGTTGGGGGGACAGACCCCTTTTGTCCCCCCAACCCCCTCCCCCAACCCAAGGGGACCCAGGAGAGGGGATCAATCCACACGCACACACCCCTCCAACACAAGAAGCAATCGTAAACGGTAGCCTGCTAATGTTTTGGTCTACCTAATATGGCGGCAGGCCACGCCCACTAGCTTCAAAAAACTTACAGCATGAAACCTGGAGTGCCATCTCCTGTTTTTTATCCCTCCATGCATTCATCGGCTTGACTTCCTAAAACGCATCTAGAGCTGCGCTGGTTGGATTGGACTCGAGTCGGACACCGCCCCCTCCGCCGCAGCGAGTGTTTCCCAAAGCTCTTGGACTTCAATTCCCAGAAGCCTAAGCACTGTTCAGCCAATGCACTGGCTTCGGCTTCGGGGAATTGACGTCCCTCTGTGTGGGGGTGGGAACCACTGGCCGCAGCAGAGAGAGCACCGTATCCGCCCATTGGCCCAATGGGGGGAAGGAGGCGGGGGGGGGCGGGGCGGCGACGCGCGAGCCAACCAAGGGCTACTGGTTGCTGCCCAGCCCTGCCCTCATTTTGGACCCATGACTGGCGCGGGTCTCGCGCCGTCATGGCCGCGAATTGGGGAGCCGGGCGGAGCGTGGTGTTTGTCACCGGCAACGCGAAGAAGCTGGAGGAGGTGGGCAGCCAGGGCGGCTTAGTTTTACTCTCGGAGGAGGAGGTGGTGGTGGTCTCAGAGTTCAGCCTCCTAAAGAGCTGCCCTGTTCTTACTGAAGCGCCTGCGGTGGCTGAGTGAGCGGTTAAGACGCTGAACTTGACGACTGGAAGGTTGGCAGGGTAGCAGTTCGAGACCCGAGTGCTTTTCGGGTCTGTCCCAGCTCCTGCCAACCTAGCAGTTCGAAAGCAAGAAATTGCGCGTAGGTAAATAGGTACCACTTAGGCGGGAAGGCAACAGTGTTCTACCTACTCATGTCTAGTCATGCCTGCCACATGACCATGGAAACGTCTGCAGACGCAGACAGCGCTGGTTCTTTGGCTGTAAACCAGGGGTGCCCAAACTACGGCCCGGGGCCCAGATGTGGCCCCTGACGCCAAACGTCACTCCCAGAAGCGGAAGTACTTCCGCTTCTGGGAGCGACAAGGGTGGCGTGGGCCGGTTGAATTGGCATCAGGGGCTGGATCTGACCCCGGGCACCCCTGAACCATGTGACCTGTCCACGCCCCAAAAATTTTAGGCATCCCTGCAAGTGTAAACAGATTTGCACTGAGCCCTAGAGTTGGATACAACTGGCTTTCGAACAAGGGAAAGCTTTGCTTAAAAAAAAAAAACCAACCTGTTCCACCTGAGGGTAAGTTGGATGGTTCCACCCCCGGTCAGGTCAGGTCAGGTCAGGTCGGAGAGAGCAGCAGGGCTTTCCTCCATCCTCTGCCCCGGCACCAGCATTGACCTGAAAGGTTCAGTTGGCCTAGGTGTAGCTGCAGACTCTCGTTTTGGCTGTGGGCATAGCAGCCTCCTGGCCAAGGCTGGAGGTTTTTTCTTGTTCTGTGTCTAGACCAGACATCAAACTGTCAAAATGAAATTTTTGAAATGGTACCAGTTTAGTCTGTGTTTCAAGCATGTCAGAGAGTAAACAAAACAAAATGGCTATAATTATGGATACTTAAGGACAACCTCCGGGTTGGAGAGACAGGCAGGATATCTCTCAATATCATTTCCAGGGAATCCTAAGCAGGTGAAGGCATCTCTTTGGGAATAATGCCCTGAAGGAAATGGTGAGCCACTGTGTGAGACAGAATGCTGGACTAGATGGGCTGTGGCCTGTTCCAGCAAGGCTGTTCTTATGTTCTTATGTTCTTATGACATGACAACAACAATAAAGCCATTGTGGCACTTTAAAGTCTCCTGTATTTTAATGGGAGCTTTCATGGATCAAGTCCTCTTCATCAGACATAACAGTGAAATTTCATGGCATCAATTTAAGTACAGAATGGTTGATTAACATAACAGATAAGTACTGTATACAAATCAATGTGGCTTTTTACAACTGGTAATAGCAGAAGATTCTGGTTGGTTGTTCAGATTAATTGTAACACTTCACCCTGTTAAATTGCCTGATGTAGTTGATGCCATGAAGTATCACTCTTATGTCTGACGAAGAGGACTTGATCCACGAAAGCTAACATTTTAATACAGCAGTTAGTTTTAAAAGTACCACAACAGTTTTTTTTGTCTTTTTGCTTTGTTTACTTTTGCTTTGTTGATATGCCAAAACGAAAGTCCCTTTTGGTGAGTTTATTCTCAAATTCCTTTCGCCTGACCCAGTGTGAGAAAGATTAGCTGGCAACACAAGATTTCCATTATCAGGATACGCCTGATTGTGGTTCAAAAATACCACAAGAGCCACAAGGTTCTTTCTGTGGACCCCAGACTGGAGACTGAGGGCTTTGTCTCTTCCTCTTGCAGGTGATCCAGATCCTGGGTGACGCTTTCCCATATAAACTGGTTGCCAAGAAAATAGACTGTGAGTTCCTAAGAGAACGGAAGGATGGCTGCCTTCCCATTTGCTGTGTCTGGCAGCTGCTGATGCGCCCTGGTAGTTCAACCTCTGCCTTTTCATTTTGCAGTGCCCGAGTACCAAGGCGAGCCAGATGAGATTTCCATCAAGAAGTGCCAGGAAGCAGTTAAGCAGGTGCTTTCATTCCCTCCTGCCTTTTGAAGCACTCTGATAGGGGTGAATTGTTGTAAGCTACCCATAATGGTGTGTTTACCAGAAGGGTGAAGTATAAATAGGATGGATAGATTGCATTTTGGGGTTCTTCACAGTGGGTAAAGACTGTAGTAAGATACAAAAAAACAGAATATGAAGATTCCATTTAGGTGTAACAAGTGTCCCACGTGTTAATATCTGAAGAAAGCTTTGTGTCTCTAAAAGACATTTAGCTCAAAAGGCCAGGATTTGCCCACAAAAATAAGCCCCAAGAAGGGTTTAAAAAAATGGAACCTGTCTCTAGCCAGTTCCTGTTTTCATTAATAAGGGCCTCAGTAGGATTACTCCTTCTGCTTTTAAACAAGTAGAAAATATCTCTGCGATCGTTCAGTAATGTTTGAAGCAAAATGTTTTGAAGCAATGCTAGAAGTTTATTGGATGAACATGTGATACATTTTTTCCCTATAAATAAGTCACAAATTCATTTGCAGTGGGGTGAGTCTAATTTTTACCTGCCTTGTAATTTGCTTCATTAATTGCATATAAGTATTATGTTACTTTGCATAAAACTAAGAAACATTTATCCTTGTGTAACATATATAGTAAAACCCCAGTACATGACCACCTTGGTTTACGTTTGCCGTGGTTTACGACTGCAAATCCTATGAAAATGATGTCCCGGTTCACAATTTTTTTTCGCCCTCCGACCAGGAATTTCCCAGAGTGCATTGCACCTGAGGGGTATTTAAGACCACCCGCAGCCATTTTGGACTCTGTGGGTGGCACGATCGCAGTGGGGCGACCTTGCCTTGCGCGTTCATGGCACCTTTTCCAAAGGCACTGGATTTAAAAGACATCTGGCGCTTTAGCGGCGGTTCCAAGGTCACCCCACTGCAATCACCTCTCCCTCTCTTCGCTGCCCTGACCCAGGCATAGAAGTTGGGGGGAGAGATGAGCAGTTCGCCTCACCTGGCTGTGGCGTTTTCAGTGGGGGAGCCCTGGACGCAGCCTGCCCCAGCAGCCAGACAAACCGCTCCTGTTTGTCGTCTGATGCCAACCCTGAGGAAGATGTGCCGGAGCCCAGGCATGGTAGGGAAAGGTAGGGAGCTTAGCTCCCTCATTTATATTCCCCTTTACCGCACGTCCGACATTTTTATTTTGGGGGGAGGTCGGGAACATTTTTTAAATTTTCAATGCATTCCTATGGGGAAATGTGCTTCTGTTCATGATTGATCCAGTTTCCGACAAAACTGTCGGAACGGACTAAAATCATGAACTGGGTTTTTACTGTAGTTAAATACTAGAAGAGCATGTAAGCCTAGAATGCATTGCTCTATGATTCTTTTGAATACATTTACCTATTTTGTTATACAGTAATCATGTTCTAAAGTAATTCAACTACATAATTATTTCTTAGTTACATTTAATTATTCATTTAAATATTAATTTAAGCTATGCTATTTGGTTATGTTTTAATGTTCTTTCAAGATAATATGCTTTGTTGTTAATGTATCACACATATTAATTATCATGTTTGCTAAAGTTACTTAAAAAGGAACTTGTATCATTATTTATGCCTCTCAAAACAATGTAAAACTTTATTGGTTATATAAATCTGGTGTGAATTTTATAAATTTAAAAGATATACATCCTTCTTTTGCCTCTGATTATTTTCTTCATTGTATTCTCCCTTGACAGATTCAAGGACCAGTTATAGTAGAAGACACTTGTTTGTGTTTCAAGGCGCTTGGAGGACTCCCAGGGCCGTATATGTAAGTAGATATACAGTAAAGACATTTACATGCAAAAAATTGGAAATGTTTAGTAGATGTCTTCTTAAGAAAAAGTCAATTCCCAATGAATTCAGTCTAAAAATAAATGTTATGAAAATCGAATTCATAGTGATACAGTACAAAATAAGAAGTTAATAAATGAAATAAATGAGCCAGAATGAAAACATATGGGATGTTGACAAATATAAATATTTTAGAATTTGAATGAGAAATGGGATCACAATTATGCAATAAAATCAGAACAGAGATGGCCAGAGGCAGCTTCCTTATAATGAAGAATGTGATAGGCAACAAAATCTGAATATGGGTTTTGAGAATTTTCATTGTATTTTGTTCCAGCAAGGCTGTCCTTACGTTTGCTATCTGTTCACAATTTGATTTTGTGGCATGGAATTATGAATTTTAAACTAGATTACTATCAAACATAAGCTTTTGAAAATTGGATTTTTGGCAGGATGCTAACAAATAATAAAACTGATAATTTCAGAAATAGACAGTGCCTCTTAGTCCATTTGTTTTGTTAGTAATGATATTTTCTTACACTAGGGGCAAATACTAGTTAGCATAATCCAGTGGTTCACATTGTGGAGCCTACACCCCACAGGGGGATTTCAATTCCCAGAAGCATAAGTCGGTACATTAGCTGATCAGTGCTTTGGGGAATTGAAGTCCAAAAACCAAAGGTTGGGAAACAATGGCTTAATCCATGATAGTCGATTCCTCTGCCTGCTTCTCTGAGATGAATGGGAGAATACTGTCATAACCATTATCCATTTATTCCAGTCGTTCAAGGAAACCACTTCGGCATACTGAGCTGATTATTATAACATAATCCCATATTGTACATGGGATTAAATTTCATGTACTGAAATATAGTTTTTGGGCTGCTCTAACTGTACTAATTATAGAAATGTAGTGCTTAAACATGGCAATGCTTAAACAGCAGCATTGCAGGTGGCAGCAAGAGAAACCATACCAAAAGAAAAGAAGCATAAAAAAGCAAAGTGGTTGTCTGATGAGGCCCTTAAAATAGCAGAGGAAAGAAGGAATGCAAAAGTCCAAGGAGAAAGAAAAAAATACAATCACCTGAATACAGAATTTCAAAGAAAAGCAAGGAGAGATAAGAAAAACTACCTGAACGAACAGTGCAAAGAAATGGAGGAAAACAACAAAAGAGGCAGGACTAGAGATCTTTTCAAAAAAATTGGGGAAATCAATGGAACATTTTCAGCAAAAATGACCATAAGGGACAAAGAGGGAAAGGAGTTAGCTGATGCAGAAGAGATAAAAAAAAAGATGGCAAGAGTACACAGAGGAACTCTACAAAAATAACCTCAACACTCCTGATAATAACAATAATGAGAAATTTGAACTTGAACCAGACATTCTGGAGAGTGAAGTCAGAAAGGCCCTAAAAAGCACTGCAAACAATAAAGCTAGTGGAAATGATGGTATCCCAGTTGAATTTTTCAAAGCCTTAAAAGATGATGGAATCTAACTACTGCGTTCAATATGCCAGCAAATTTGGAAAATAAAACAGTGGCCACAGGATTGGAAAAGATCAGTGTACGTGCCAAATAATTTGAGAATGCTCAAATTATCAAATAATTGCGCTCATCCCACATGCCAGCAAGGTGATGCTCAAGATAATATAGGATAGACTTCAGCAACATGTGGAGAGAGAACTACCAGAGGTGCAGGCCGGTTTCAGAAGAGGCAGGGGGACTAGAGACCACATTGCCAACATACGTTGGATCATGGAGAAAACAAAGGAATACCAGAAACAAGTATATTTTTGTTTTATTGACTACACCAAGGCTTTTGACTGTGTGGACCACAACAAAATGTGGCAAGTAATTAAAGAGATGGGAATACCAGAACACCTCATATGCCTCATGAGTAATCTGTACACGAACCAAGAAGCGACAGTTAGGACAGAACACGGAACGACAGAGTGGTTTGGAATAGGAAAAGGAGTAAGACAAGGCTGCATTTTTCACCCTGCTTATTCAGTCTATACACAGAGCACATAATGCGCAATGCAGGGATGGAGGAATCACAATATGGGATCAAAATTGCTGAGAGAAACATCAACAATTTGAGATATGCAGATGATACCACCCTAATGGCAGAAAGTGAGGAAGACCTAAAGAACCTCTTGATTGGTTTGAAGGAGGAGAGCGCAAAAACTGGCTTAAGACTTAATATCAAGAAAACCAAGATAATGGCATCAGGTCCGATCAGTCCCTGGAAAATAGATGGGGAAGAAGTAGAAGCAGTGACAGATTTTACTTTCCTGGGATCTAAGATCACTGCAGATGGCGACTGTAGCCATGAAATAAAAAGACGACTGATTATGGGGAGACAAGCTATGAGAAACCTGGGGAATATAGTGAAAAGCAGAGACATCACCTTCAAAACAAAAATGTGCATAGTTAAAACAATGGCATTCCCGGTGGTAATGTATGGGTGTGAGAGCTGGACCATTAGGAAAGCTGAGCGCAGAAGAATAGATGCCTTTGAAATGTGGTGTTGGAGGAGAGTCGTGAGAGTACCCTGGACAGCAAAGAGAACAAATAGGTCAACATTAGAAGAAATCAACCCTGACTGTTCATTGGAGGGACAAATAGTGAAAATGAAGCTAAAGTACTTTGGACATCAAATGAGAAGGGAGGACTCACTTGAAAAGGCTTTGATGCTGGGAAAGGTGGAGGGCAAGAGAAGGGGTTGTCCAAAAGTGAGATGGCTAGATGGTATTGTGGACGCAATGGGCACAAAGCTGGGTGGGCTAAGGAGGAAGGTGGAGGACAGAGGTGCCTGGAGGAAAATGGTCCATGGGGTCACAAAGGGTCGGAATCGAGGTCCTTTTTGTAGAGTTCCTCTGTGTACTCTTGCCATCTTTTTTTGATCTCTTCTGCTCCAGCTAACTCCTTTCCATCTTTGTCCCTTATCATGGTCATTTTTGCTTTAAATGTTCCCTTGATTTCCCCAATTTTTTTGAAAAGATCTCTAGTCCTGCCTCTTTTGTTGTTTTCCTCCATTTCTTTGCACTGTTTGTTCAGGTAGTTTTCCTTATCGCTCCTTGCATTTCTTTGAAATTTTGTATTCAGGTGGTTGTATTTTTTTCTTTCTCCTTGGACTTTTGCATTCCTTCTTTCCTCTGCTATTTTAAGGGCCTCATCAGACAACCACTTTGCTTTCTTACGCTTCTTTTCTTTTGGTATGGTTTCTCTTGCTGCCTCCTACATGATGTCCCGTGTCTCTCCATAATTTTTCTGGTACTGTCTATCATGTACAGGACATTAAATCTGTTCATGACCTCCACCGTGTATTCTTTAGGGATGTTGTGTAGGTCATATCTGTCTGGTCTAATTGTTTTCCCCATTTTCTTTAGTCTAAGCCTGAAATTTGTGATCAGTAGGTTGTGATCTGAGCCACAGTCTGCTCCAGGTCTTGTTTTTGCTGACTGAATGGAGGTTCTCCATCTTTGACTGCAGAGAATGTAATCAATCTGATTTCGATGCTGGCCATCTGGTGATGTCCATGTGTAAATCCGCCTCTTGTGTTGCAGGAAGAGGATGTTTGCCTCTTGTGTTGCAGGAAGAGGATGTTTCTTGGTGTCTGTTCTATGAGGTGTTGTAGGTCCTCATAGAACTGGTCAACTGTGGCTTCATCTGCACTAGTGGTTGGTGTATAGACTTGGGTTACAGTGATATTGAAAGGTTTGCCTTGGATTCTGACTGACATCATTCTGTCATTTTTGATATTGTATCCCATTACTGCTTTCCTCACTATTTTGTTGACAATTATGGCTACTCTGTTTTTTCTGAGGTTTTCTTGCCCACAGTAGTAGATATGATGGTTTCTAGAGCTGAATTCACCCATCCCTGTCCATTTTAACTCACTGATGCCCAGGATGTCAATGCTTATTCTTTCCATCTCATTTTTAACCACTTCCAGTTTTCCTTGATTCATAGACCTCACATTCCATGTCCCTATGCAGTATTGTTCCCTGCAACACTGTATTTCTCCTCCCCCTTTCATATCCCTCCCCCTTTTCAGATCTGCTGTGCTGAGCATCCCCTTGTTTTGCCTTTTGTTTTGGTCCATAGGGTTCTCTTGGCAAACTTTGTGGCGTGCCTTGCCGGTCTCTACGCCAGTTTCTTCCCATCACACATGTTATCACAGTTTAAACAGTTTTAAAACAAAGTATTACCATGCACAATATCACAGTTTATCACATAGTATCAAAGTAAAAGTTGAACTAATTAATGAAGGGAAATAAATAAATAAAGAAAAAGTCCACTATATCAAGTCTCTATGTAAGTCAGTTTCTTGTACAGTCACTATGTCAGTTGCTATAAGCCATCTATGTTTAGTCAATTATATTATTTCAGTTCGATTACTTATCCTTTGCATGAATGTAGCAGTTCTCGCCACCCTTCGGCCGCATGGAGTTGGTGAAAGGCGCCGACTCGGGCCTCGCTGTGATGGTGGTTGTGGATGGTATCTCCTGGGGGTGGTCTGGGGTCTCCGGAGGTGTCTTCTCTCTGGCCCCAGGTCTTTGGATGAGGAGGGGCAGGATCTTTTACTCACCTCCCCCTGGGCCTCTCTGGATGGCAAATGGGCAGCAGAGTTGGACTTCTGTCTTTCTCCTGATGCCTTTTCCTTCTCTTTGGCCCCAGGTCTTTGGATGGGGGGAGGGGCAGGATCTTTTACTCACCTCTCCCTGGCCTCTCTGGATGGCAAATGGCAGCAGAGTTGGCTTCTGTCTTTCTCCTGATGCCTTTTTCTTCTCTCTGGCTTGTATCTTATATATATGGAAATGATTTGTACCTCACTTTTGATTTCAGAAAATGGTTCCTAGAGAAGTTGCAACCAGAAGGTAATTCCACTTTGGTTTTGCACACTATATACTACTGCTTTTCTCCTTGTCTTCTATTTATGAAGTGGACAGTGATAGCCTGTTGTAGCAAGCATGTTCTATAGGCCAACATTTTTAGCCCTATCATCAACACAGTACTTTTCAATTTTACTAATTTAGTTTTAAGCTATTATGCTTATTGAGTGGAGTATTAGCTTTGTGGGTCTGATTAGGGCTAAGATATTAGTTTGGCAGAAATCTATTACATTTCCTGCCTGAACACACACTTTTGGATATTATTTTCTAAACATACATTATATTATCTTAAGACCCTGTCAGTTTTTAAAAAATGAATACATTGATGAGACAAAGGAGCGTAGTTCAGTATTGCAGTGAGTGCTGGGATGGAAACAGAATTAACTGAATTTGGATTCGCACTTGCCTTGCAATAACATAGGATTCTCCTTCAACCCAGTCTGTATTTGTTGGCTGAGGGGTCGCAAAAACAGAACAGAGTAATTCTTAGTAGTAAAACAATAAAACTTTATTGGTTTTTTTAATTAGGGAATCACAAACACATAGAAGTGTGAAGTGTGTCTCTTTGAACATAAAGGCAGTTACTCTTTTATTGTATGAAGTGGAGTTTTCCAAAGCAACAAATGAACAAGGAATGCATCAATCAAAATATCAGAATGCAAATCTGTGTTCTGTTTTTGCAACTCCAAGCCATCAAACGCAAGCTGGGCAGAAGGAGAATCCCCTTCCCTAGGAGCATGTGGTGTCTCAGTAGTCATCCACATAGTAATTTTGTTATTGTTTTCATTTGAATGGTTGGATGTGTGGAACAATTACAGTACTCAGATTACAAACTGTCCATATTGAACTTTTTACTTCTACGTAAACATCAACTTTTGCAAATCTTTCTCCAGAATAAACAATATGACTTTTTTTTTACTGTGGCTTAGGTCTCTACAAACTGTTAGCAGGATTTGAAGATAAGTCTGCTTATGCTCTCTGCACCTTTGCCTTCAGTACTGGAAATCCAGAAGACTCAGTAAAACTATTCAAAGGACAGACTTATGTGAGTATAAAAGGTTTTGGAGTAACTGAATTGGTAAATAATGAAGCAGGAAAGAGCCACATTGCCTTAGATTGGGAATTAGATTAGGAGACATGTTGTTTCCTTCTACACCTGTATTGTATTAGAGAGCCTAGCTCAGGGTTGCCCAAACTATGGCCCATGGGCCAGATCCAGGCCCAGACACCAATTCATCTGGCCCACGGTGCCCTTGTCATACGGGCATGTTTTACTTCCAGTTCTGGGAGTGACTAGGGCGGCATGGGCCAGATGAAATTGGTGCCAGGGGCCAGATCTGGCTTGCAGGCCATAGTTTGGGCACCCCTGGTTTAAGCAGAGAAAATGGCAGCTTAAAATCTATCTCATTCTGTTGCAAAACAAATTGCAAGGCGTGTTTTACTTCCGCTTCCAGTGGGAGGAATCACACACCTGACCCGCTGAAGCACATGACCGGCCTGTGGTCCACCCCTGGCCTAGCTACATATCAAACTTTTCACCTCTAAACAGCCAAGTATAAGCAAGCCTCTGAATATTGAGTATCTCGAAGTTTCCACAAAAAAGATCAAATGTTAGAATGGATCATAGGCAAGTATATAGAGAGGCTGGAGTCACATATTACTTCTCTATAAAAGGTCCAGCGTATATAGATGTAAAAAGGCAGTCAGTAGTACCCTTCTGCACACAATCCACTCCTGCTCTGCTCTCTCTGGAGCACCTAACAATTCTCAACAGTCATAGCTTGGCTCGTATGTAACTTATTTTGACATAGTACCAGGCACCAAATGTGAACCTAGCATTGAAAAGTCTCTCCTATCTTATGGCTCAATTTACAGGGACAAATAGTCAATCCAAGGGGGCCAAGAGACTTTGGATGGGATCCATGCTTCCAGCCAGAGGGTTATGATCAGACGTAAGTGACTGCTTTCTTTCTTCTTTCCTTGATATTCTAAATAGCCAGTTTAGTAAGGTATCTTCACATGGTTGTTCCCTGCAAGTCTAAAGGAGATGTAAACTGGGAAATGTGTATTCAGCCTGTAAAAATTTACATATAATAGTTTTGATAGCAGTGCAAACATGCCCTACATGTATTCCACTACTGCTATGTGAGATACGAATAATTATTCATGTTAACTCAAGAGTCAGTTTAGGTCAAGAGCTGGGCCACAAATTTAATAGTGGTTCAATAATAGTTGTTACTGAATAAACAGACTGTCTCAGCCTCTTTAGGTGGTTTTATTACTTTCTGTCTTCCTTAGGTATGCTGAGTTGCCCAAGTCTGTGAAGAACTGCATCTCTCATCGATACAAAGCTCTGAAAGAGTTATCTAACTATTTTGTTCAACAGACCTCAACAGAGACCACATCTGGTCCCAGTTAGCACTGAGGGACCTATACTGGGATATGGTGGCTTTTGTTGAAACATTTGATCGATGTTTACTTGTCTGCATAGATAAGAGCCAATAAAATGACTTTCTTTAAAGATACTGTATGTGTCTAGCTTTACTGTTCCTGAAAAAGGTCTACAGGAGCCAGGATTGAACTAAGAGCTCCAGATTTACACCAGAGGTTATTAATAAACCCATTTCTTGAGATTTCAGGAGCAAATTCTGGGACATGGTGGGTCTTCATGCTGTCAGAGAGGTGCCATAGAATGGTTTGGAAGGGGAGTCAGAACTCCTGAGCACCTCAATGTGAAAGTGGTCACAAGGGAAGTCAAAGCAAAGGGTTCTGACTCTGGTTAAAACTCTTCTACCTAGATAATATGGCAATCCAGAACCATGATAAAAGATCAATTGTTTTTTTTTTTTTTGGTTTCTAGGTAAGCAGTAGTTGTGACCAGCAGGGGCAGTTATTAGTGTTCCTATCCTGCAAACACAATGAGAGTAGTGTTTCATTGTCCTCTGATGCTCTGAATTTGGAAAACTCACTACCAACCCATGATGTTTTTTTGTTGCATAAGACAAAGTTTGTACAAAAAAATTGGTTTCGAAATGATGACATTGGTACTCTCTGTCTTACTTCAAATCACATGACGACGCTAATTGTGTGCACTCACCAGCTGTTTCAAGTGCTCTCTGGCTTTTGGTGCACCAGCACTGTGTGCATAACGACATACAACACCTTGGCAGTAAGTTTAGTGAGTTTTGGTACCAGTTGGTACTGGATGGGATTTAGTGCCCAGGCTTTAAGGCCACCTCTTTCTGGAGACCTGGAGAGCAAAGCAATTCCCTGAGACTTTCGCTGGGATCTGGCAACCATCCTAGAATCTTTCCTGTCAGTGCTATCTCCTCTCTTGCAATCTTTCTCTGCCTTGGAACTTGTCTCTCTTCTCCTTACCAACAACATTAAAGCAATACAGTGAAGAGATCTGCTCAAGTACCAAACAGAAGGCTATCAAGATGATATATACTGTATAAATTTACTTATTCCTGCAGAGACAATTTCTTCCAAAATGTAGGCAATGTATGTGTTGTCATGTCATAGTGGAGTTAGATATAGGAGGAAAACTAACACCCTAACTAGAGAAACAACTTGTTTTGGTTTTATCCCTTTATCTCTTACTAAAAGGATTTTGCTAAAAAAGTGGATTAGGAGTTTTAATGTTATTTGTTGTGCATAAGAGAATGAACTCAAAGGAGATGGGAAAAACCAAGTCACCAGAATTGGAGGATAAATTGAACAATAGATTTTATTGACAAGAGAGTTGGTTTGTCTATAAAACATGGGCATCAAGTTGTTAAGAACTGCAGTTGTTGGCAAAGCTTGTTAGCCAAAAGAAGAGACAGTAGGTGATTCCAGATGGATGTCTTCTAGTACCAATCAAAAGTCACACTGCATTTTTTTCATCTTTTTGTCAATATTTTCTGTTTTGGCTTTTCTTTTCTTTTTTAAAAAAAGGCTGAACCAGCCATGAGTAAGTTTACAAGTGTTCTTCCCCTCTCCATCAACAGTAATATTGTACTGTAATATGCAGTACAGTACTGTGATTGAGGCAAAGTGATTATACCATTAAAAAAAACTTCCTTAGAAGCCTCTGGCATCCGAGGTTGCCTGAATCATTTCATAGCCCTTCAGACTCAAAGCAGGGGTAGGATAAATGGGTATGAACTGAATAAAAATGCATAATTGTGCAGATACAGCCCTCCAAAATAAACGTTTAACAATGAAAAATCCTGCATATTATGCAATATAAGTCTCAAATATAACTCAAAATTATGAACTCAGGAAAGATAGTACTACTCTGTTTTTAAGGTTTTTTAATCGTTTTATATTGGTTTTAACTTGTGTACACCGCCCAGAGTCCATTGGATAGGGCAGTATATAAATCTATTAAATTAAAAAAAAAACTAAAATAAAAGGGCTCTTGGTTGACATGCAGCCACAATATTATGTTGAGTGATTCTGCTGAGTGAATTAACCTTTAGGTAAAGGTTGCCCTTGCTTGAAAGTTAGTTGTATCCTACTCTAGGGTTCTGTGCTCATCTGTTTATAGCCAAAGAGCCAGCGCTGTCCGCATCTGCAATGATTTTATTTATTTATTTATTTATTTATTTATTTATTTATTCAATTTATATCCCGCCCACTCAACACAAGGCCGACTCTGGGCGGCTAACAACATAAAAAGTAACCCCAGGGCAACCCAAGGAGTTTACAGACAATATTCACAAATACAACAATAATCCTAAAAACAGTTAAAACAGTAAAAAAAAAGTTAAGACTACCCACCCCCTAAAAAGCAAGGGCTGCAGGATCGAAAAGGCACCATGGGGAAGAGTTCCTCTACACCAACCACCCCATGGTGGTTACCCTTCCACCCGCACCCCACACTTGACCTGCCAGCCAGGTTTTAAGATCCCTTCTGAAAGGCAGCAACTCCGTCCGAAGACGTAATTCTGTTGGCAGGAGGTTCCAGAGGGCCGGTGCAGACACGGAGAAGGCTCTCCTCCTTGTGCCAGAGAGGCGAGCCCCTCTGGCTGATGGAACAATTAGAGAGCCCCTCCGGTCCGCTCTGGTTGGACGGACAGACGTCCTCAGGGCGATGCGGTCTCTTAGGTAACCTGGCCCACTACCATATAGGGCTTTAAAGGTCAAAACCAGCACCTTGAATTGCACCCGGAGACATACTGGCAACCAGTGCAGCTCCCGGAGCAGTGGCGAAGCATGAGCATAACGGCCACACCCCATCACCACCCGGGCAGCCGCATTTTGGACCAGCTGTAGCCTCCGAATGGTCGTCAAGGGCAGCCCCATGTAGAGCGCATTGCAATAGTCTAGTCTGGAGGTAACCAGAGCATGGGTGACCATGAGCAAGGAGTCCCGGTCCAGGAGTGGGCGCAACTGGCGAATCACCCGAAGTTGGGCGAAAGCCCTCCTGGTCACAGCCGCCACCTGTTCTTCTAGCAGTAGCCGTGAATCCAGGAGGACCCCCAAGTTGCGCACCGGGTCTGTCTGGGGCAAAATAGCCCCATCCAGAACCAACGATGGAAGCTCCCGGATTAACGCAGGACCCCCTATCCATAGCCACTCAGTCTTGCTGGGATTCAATTGTAGCCCGTTAGCCCCCATCCAGACCCCCACAGCTTCCAGGCATCTGGAAAGGACTTTGACAGCATCACTGGGGTCCCCATGGGCCGAGATGTACAACTGAGTGTCATCCGCGTACTGATGGTACCGCACCCCATGGGAACGAATGATCTCACCCAGCGGTTTCATGTAGATGTTAAATAGGAGAGGAGAGAGCACCGAGCCCTGAGGAACCCCACATTTGAGGGGCCTAGGACTGGACCTCTCACTCTCCAACCACACCGACTGGGACCGACCCTTCAGAAATGAGGAAAACCAGGACCACACAGTACCCTGGATTCCCAAACCTCGGAGCCGTTCCAGAAGGATACCATGGTCAACGGTATCGAAAGCCGCTGAGAGGTCAAGAAGAGCGAGGACGGATGGGTGACCACAGTCCCGCTCCCGCCAGAGATCATCCATCAGTGTGACCAATGCCGTCTCGGTACCATATCCAGGCCTGAATCCTGACTGAAAAGGGTCCAGATAATCCGCTTCATCCAGTACCCCCTGCAGCCGACACGCCACTGCCTTCTCCAACACCTTCCCTAAAAAGGGGAGGTTTGAGACAGGCCTATAGTTAGTTAGGACAGCTGGGTCGAGGGAAGATTTCTTCAGGAGGGGGCGCACCAAAGCATGTTTTAAAGGTGCAGGAAACACCCCCTCCCGCAATGATGCATTGATCACAGCCCCAACCCAGCCACCTGTCACTGCCTTGGAGGTTTTCACCAACCAGGTGGGACAGGGGTCCAAAGGGCAGGTAGTGGCGCGCACAGCTGCAAGGAGCCTGTCCACTTCATCAGGGGCAACTGGATCAAACCGGTCCCAGATGGCATAGCAAGACTGTGCTCCGGCTCCCTCCGGACTCTCCCCATCCACGCCAGGATTAAACCCAGAGCGAATCCGATCGATTTTCTCCACTAGATGGTCAGCAAAGTCCTCAGCCGACCCCTGCCAACCGGGCACCGGGGTCCCCCTACCAAGGAGAGACCCGGTAACCCGGAACAGGGTGGCTGGGCGATTATCAGCGGAGGCGATAAGGGTGGTGAAGTATTGTCGCCTCACCACCTCCATGATTCCATGGACGAAACGCTGTTTACCTTCCCACCAAAGTGGTACCTATTTATCTACTTACAATTTCTTGCTATCGAACTGCTAGGTTGGCAGGAACTGGGACAAAGACGGGAGCTCACTCCGTCATGCAGTACTCAGGAATCGAACTCCGAACTTCCAGTCATCGAGTTCAGCGTCTTAACCACTTGAGCTACCGCAAGTCCCTGAATTAACCTTTACTGGATCGCTAAAAATTTGGAAGCAATATTATCTGGATCTCTAGTTTATATAATTATATGCCATCTATTGTGACTTATGACAATCTCAGTACTGTATAAATTTTTTGAAGTGGTAGCCGTGTTAGTCTGTGCATTTATTGGATTACTAAAATGATAGAACGGAACTAAAATGATAGAACGGAGCGTTCCGTGTGCTCTGGTGTCTAGTCATGCCTGCCACATGACCACAGAAACGTCTGCAGAAGCTGACAGCGCTGGCTCTTCGGCTTTGAAACAGAGATGAGCACTGAACCCTAGAGTCGGATATGACTGGCTTTCGAGCAAGGGAAACCTTTACCTTTAAAATTATAGAAAGTGAGCTTTTGAGTTGCCTAGAACCTTTTGTTATCCATTTATTTTGGGGTTTGAGGCCATAGAGACCCATGGTAAGACCTCACTCCATCAGAAAAGGGAGGAACAAGAGCATGGTTGAGCTTCTGTTTCAAAAACACTCCTTATTCGTCCTCCATGGCTGAAGAGTGGATCAAGAGTGGATCAAGGCAGCACATGAGTCAATTTTGTTCACAATTCTCTATCAGATAGGCGCAGCTGGCCCTTGAGTCCATGGGAATGAGCAAATTCTTTAGGTGCTATATCTCACCAGTGGCATACAGACCTGGAAAAACAAAGCAGAACTTCACCTGACGTCTTAATGCTTTAAAATAATGAGTGCTAGACACGTGAATAGATCAGAACAAAAGACTGAGTTGCTATACTGGCAGCTAATGTGCCAGAGATGCTCGTTCCTCCCTAGATCAAGGAAAGCACTGCACTTGGTTAGTGGCTGAAATAATGCATGGACCAATAAACATCTTAAATTCAAATTCTAAATTGGGATACCTTTATTACTGTTAATATGTTCCAAGAAGTTGATTCCAGTTAATGATTATTCTTCTTTCGTGTCTCAATCAAATCTTGGACTGCCAAAATGAAGCCACTTTCTTGGTTTTGTCATTGCCCAAACCCAAGTCCTCATCGGTGTATGTCTCTGGCAGCAACTGGCAGACCAGTAAATGGGCCAGACAGTGTGTTTCCACATTCACACCGTGTATTGTTGTCTGCCAGCAGTCCCCACTTGAGCATGTTGGTCTTGCATTTAGGGACTCCAGCCCTCAGCCTATTCAGGGTCCTACAAGCGACGTAGTGGAGATTGAGATCTTCAGCTATATCTCCCCAAGTTGTGATGACCCTAATGGATATTTTAGGTATGTAAAGTGTTCAAGGAATAGTTTATCATTATTATGCCTCCAATTAGTTTCCATGGCACAGTAAGGATTTCAACTCAATTTCTGGAAGCCAAGTCGACCCTAAGACATTGTACGAAAGCTTCTGGAGCTCAACTGTTTCCCCAAAAATAAGCCCTAGCATGATTTTTCGGGGTGGCATGGGTCGAATGAATCGCAGCAAACCCATTTGTGTGGATTCACGGGGGCTTGGGCTTCTGGGAATTGAAGTCCAAGAACATCTGGAGTGCCAAGGTTCGCCATCACGGGGCCAGACCTTTCCACTCCCTGGCCAAGGCTTCCCTGCACCCGCCCTTCTTAAGGAAGGAATTAGGGCCACGAGCCGAACCACCAGGCCACGTCTTCCCGCCCTTTTCAGCGAAAGAAGAGCCTTAGAGGAAGGGAAGACGGGCGGAAAAGGCTTCAGGCGAGGGTTGCTTTCGTCAACGCGGCGCAGGACCTCGCCTCCGCTAGGGAGCGCCGAGCGATCGATGGAGCAACAGCTGACGACAGCCCCGCCCCCTGGCGGTGCCGGCCATTTCCGTGCCGGCCCTGAAGGGGAAGCAGGTGAGGAAGGGCCGAGGGCATTCTGGGAGGGCGACTACGAGTCCCGTAAGGGGAGGGGGGGCGGACCGAGGGATTTGGCCGGGTGGCGGCCCGATGGATCTTTTTTTTTTGGAGGGGGGGGGGTTTGCCATGGTGAGTGCCATGGTGAGTTCCATGGTGTCGGCTGTATGGGTGGAGGAGCGTTAGAGAAAGGGCCACCCAGGAGCAGAGGAAGCGCAGAACGGACGGGGTCTTGTGGTTCTTTCTGATGTAGGTTAATTGGGTTTTAAGTACGACTCTGTGATTGGGAGGGAGGACTGCGGTGGCTGAGTGGTCAAGACGCTGAACTTGACGACTGGAAGATCGGCAGGTCAGCAGTTCGAGACCCCGAGTGCTGTACGACGGAGTGAGCTCCCGTCGTCTGTCCCAGCTCCTGCCAACCTAGTAGTTTGAAAGCAAGGCATGGCAAGTAGATAAATAGGTACCAGTTTGGTGGGAAAGGTAAACAGCGTTCCGTGCACTCCAGTGTCTAGGCATGCCTGCCACATGACCACAGAAACAGATGCAGAGAGTGCTGGCTCTTTGACTATAAAAGGAGATGAGCACCGAACCCTAGAGTCAGATACGACCACTTTGGTGGGAAAGGTAACAGCGTTCCCTGCGCTCTGGTGTCTAGTCATGCCTACCACATGACCAGGGAAACGTCTGTGAATGCAGACAGCACTGGCTCTTTGGCTGTAGTGTAAATGGAGAGAAGTACCGAACCCTAGAGACTGATACGACTGGCTTTCAAGCAAGGAAGACTTGGGCTGAAAACGTTGGGGGTGGAACTGAAAAAAAGCCCACTCGTTAAATACCTCAGTTTCCGTGAAATCAGTAGTGCTTATAATTGCCATATCACTTAGAGCAGGGGCAGCCAAACTAAGGCCCGTGCTGCCAAACCATGTGACCAGCTTGCTCAACTATGTGACTGGCCTATGGCGCAAAAAGGTTTGGCCACCCCTGACTTCGAGCAATCTCTGGTCAGTTCACAAGATAATTAGCTGTTGTAATGATCCGTGGGAGTAAAGGTGCTGAATTCAAGGAAGGCGAGGAGAGGCGAGTGTATGGTGGGAAAAGCCAGTCCCGAATCCTCGGGTGGTCTGTATTTATTCTATTCCTGGATCTCACACACACAGCCTGTGAGACCCCGCGACAGAAGGCTTGTTTTCCTAGCACCTTATTGGCTAAGTACATTTGCCAGTCTAAGAAGTTACTGCGTGCCTAGGTTAGCCATGGGTATGCTAATCTACAGGAACAGTGGAACTGACTGTTCTCGCCTATCTGGAGTTATTAAACTGATTGATTGATTGATTGATTGAGTTCTTGTAAACATTAGGCATCTTTGCTCTAGTTGTTTGATCTAACTGTGGTTTGGTGTCTCCTAGGATGTGACTAATCTTCCGCGTGCTGTTTACTAGTCGCTGCGACATTTGGGTGACACTTAACCTATATCCACTCAGTGCTCCCAGCCAAGGAAATATGGAGTCACTTCTGCTAATGCACTATTAGCCCATACTAATTTCCTCTCCTGTAAAGGCCGGTTGGTTTTCTGCTCGTGTGCGAGCTAGACGACCCAATCGGGAAAGGTAGCTGACCAATCAGTGACCTGGGCTACCCACAATTAGCACTAATAATTAATTGGTGGCTTAGTGTTTAAGACATTGAACTTTATTTAATTTAATTTAATAGTCACACTTATACGCTGCCCACTCAGGTGAACTTCACTCAGGGCGGCATTACAACAATTTTAAAAACACATAAAACCCCCAATTATCCCAACCACCCACCCCACCCACTATAAAAGAGAAAGAGAGGGCTCTTAATTGTTATCTTGTTATGAGCCAGCGGGTGGAGAGCGTATTCCCATTAGGGCCCACACCTGCCTTGCTAGCCAGGTCTTCAAACCTTTCCTGAAGGGCAGCAGTTCTGTTTGAAGTCTTAGATCTGTTGGCAGGACCTTCCAGAGGGCTGGTGCGGACACAGAGAAGGCCCTCTTTCGAGTGCTAGATAGATGTGCTCCTCTAGTTGATGGAACAATTAGGGAACCCCTCTGGTCCGCTCTGGTTGGACGGACAGATGTTCTTAGGGCGATGCGGTCTCTTAGGTATCCTGGCCCACTACTGTATAGGGCTTTAAAGGTCAAAAACAGCACCTTGAATTGCACCCGGAGACAAACTGGTAACCAGTGCAGCTCCCGAAGCAGCGGCGAGGCGCGGGCATATCGTCCGCACCCCATCACCACCCGGGCCGCCGCATTCTGGACCAGCTGCAGCTTCCGAATGGTTGTCAAGGGCAGCCCCATGTAGAGCGCATTACAGTAGTCTAGTTGGGAGGTGACCAGAGAGTGAGTGACCATGAGCAAGGAGTCCTGGTCCAGGAGCGGGCGCAACTGGTGAATCACCTGAAGTTGGGCGAAAGCCCTCCTGGCCACAGCTGCTACCTGTTCTTCTAGCAGCAGCTGCAAGCCCAGAAGAACCCGCAGGTTGTGCACCGAGTCTGTCTGGGGCAAGACAGCCCCATCCAGAACTAAAGATGGCAGTTCCCGGGATAGCGCAGGACCCCTTATCCATAGCCACTCTGTCTTGCTGGGATTCAACCGAAGCTTGTTGGCCCCCATCCATACCCCAACGGCCTTTAGGCACCCGGATAGGATTTTGACGGCATCACTGGGGTCCCCACGGGGATTACAGTAACATTTGGAATGCAAAAATTTTGCTATCCCGGGAGCTACCATCTTTGGTTTTGGATTGGGCTATCTTGCCCCAGACTGACCTGGTGCGCAACTTGGGGGTCCTCCTGGATTCGCGGCTGCTGCTAGAAGAACAGGTGGCGGCTGTGGCCAGGAGGTCCTTTGCCCAACTTTGGGTGATTCACCAGTTGCGCCCGCTCCTGGACCGGGACTCCTTGCTCATGGTCACTCACTCTCTGGTCACCTCCCAACTAGACTAATGTAATGCGCTCTACATGGGGCTGCCCTTGACAACCATTCGGAAGCTGCAGCTGGTCCAGAATGCGGCGGCCCGGGTGGTGATGGGGTGCGGACGATATGCCCGCGCCTCGCCGCTGCTTCGGGAGCTGCACTGGTTACCAGTTTGTCTCCGGGTGCAATTCAAGGTGCTGTTTTTGACCTTTAAAGCCCTATACGGTAGTGGGCCAGGATACCTAAGAGACCGCATCGCCCTAAGAACATCTGTCCGTCCAACCAGAGCGGACCAGAGGGGTTCCCTAATTGTTCCATCAACTAGAGGAGCACATCTATCTAGCACTCGAAAGAGGGCCTTCTCAGAGACCGCATCGCTCTAAGGACGTCTGCCCGTCCAACCAGAGCGGACCGGAGGGGCTCTCTAATTGTGCCATCAGCCAGAGGGGCTCGCCTCTCTGGCACAAGGAGGAGGGCCTTCTCTATGTCCGCACCGGCCCTTTGGAACTTCTTGCCAGTAGAACTGCGCCTCCAGACGGAGTTGTTGCCCTTTAGGAAAGAACTAAAAACCTGGCTGGCGAGCCAAGTTTGGGGTGCAGGTAGAGGGGTGGCTTCCGTTGGGTGGTTGATATAGAGGAGTATGCCTACCCCCACGGTTCCATCGGTATCTGCACCCCTTTTTAGGGGGTGGGTTTTTAATTCTGAATTTTTTTATCTGTTTTATCTATGATTGTGAACCGCCCTGAGTCGGCCTTGGTTGAGTGGGCGGTATAGAAATTTAACTAACTAACTAACTAAATAAATAAAAAGTTTAAAAAGCAAAACAAAATTAATTGATACTCATAATTTGTCTAGAAGAGAAATACAATTTCAAGGCTAGTTTTAAAATAAGAAATTATTTACATTGATTTATATTGATTCAGTGTGCTTAAATATAAAATAATTAATTATCAATTATAAAATAATTAATGCTGGTTTAAGAGGAATCTGAAATCTCATTCGGATTTCCATTTATCAGTTTAAATGAAAAAATCTATTTTGCTATAATTTTGACTAGTATCTTTACAGTTTGATGGTAAAATAAACTACAGATGATTGCTGTCTTATCTCTCTCCCCCCTCCCTGGTCTTTTAGGCAGTGGGTTTTTCTTTTCTCATATTGGATAAAGAAAAGCAACACATCTATGAAATAATGCCTCCAAAATTCAAACGCCATCTCAATGATGATGATGTTACTGGATCAGTAAAAAGTGAGAGGGTGAGTCTTTAACACTGTCTACTTTCTTTAAATGTTTTAATTGCGTGAACACCAATGGGGAAGATCTGCAGAGTGAAGACATTGGGAGGGACTCCACAATTCCTCTAGTACAGGGGTCCTCAACCTTTTTAAGCCGGGTGCCAGATCAACCCACCCCCCATCAGATTGTTGGCAGGCCGGATGGGGATGGTCCTGCTGGCGGTGGGGGTGCAGTGAGTACTCAGCAGTGCTGGTGGCGGTGGGACCACCCCTGAGTTACCCACCACTCCACCTCATGCTGCTTCCCTTCTTACTAGCCTGGAGGAGCTGCATGGCACCAAATCATCCAGCCCACGACCTTGCTCCAGCTGCCGCAGCTGCCTCAGTCCTTGTCCCGTCCGCTTGACTTAGCGTGTCCCTAATGGTACTCCGTAGCAGTGCAGATGTTGTAATCATGGAGGTAGAATAAAACAGGAGATGACATGATGTCACAAACTTGAAGCCGACTAATCTGAAAGTCCGCCATGTTAGTTGCCCCAAAACATTGGCTTATGGTGCTTTGATTGTGTGGAGTCGTGAAAGTAGATCGGGGTTTCCCCTTTAATATCAGTGGATGGAGAGTTTCGATCCCCCTCTCTGCTGGCTCCCCTGGGTCCAGAAGGGTTGGGGGGGGACACAGACTCCTTTTATTCCCCCCTCCAACCCTCCTAGACCCACAGGACTTGGGAGAGAGGATCGAATCCTCCCCACCCCCTGATATTAAAAGGGAAAACTCGATAAGGGTTTCCCCTTTAATATCAGTGGGTGGGGGGTTGCGATCCCCCTCTCCGCTGGCTTCTCTTGGGTTGGAAGGGTTGGGGGGACAAAAGGGGTCTGTCTCCCCAACCATCCTGAACCAAGGGGACCCAGCGGAGAGAAGATTTCTCCCCTGACACCCCATATTAAAGAGAAGAAACCAAGCGGTTTCTTCTCTTTAACAACGGAGTGTTGGAGGTGGTGGGTTCGATCCCCTCTCCCTGGTCCCCTGGGTTGGGGTGGACAAAAGGGGTCTTTCCCCCCAACCCTTCTGGACCTAGGGAAGCCAGCGGAGAGGGGGATCGCAACCCCCCAAACACTCCATTTTCAAAGAGAAGAAACTGCTTGGTTTTTTCTCTTTAATAACGGGATGTCCTGTGGGGTGATCCCCTCTCTGCTGGCTCCCCTGGTTCTGGAAGGGTTGGGGGGACAGACACCTTTTGTCCCCCCAAACCTCCTGGACACAGGAGACCCAGGAGAGGGGATCGATTCCACCCCCCTCCAACACTCCGTTGTTGAAGAGAAGAAACCGCTTGGTTTCTTCTCTTTAATAACAGGGTGTCTGCGGGGGGGCATCCCCTCTCTGCCGGCTCCCCTGGCTCTGGAAGGGTTGGGGGGACAGACCCCTATTGTCCCCCCAACCCCCCCCCCGAACCCAGGGGACCCAGGAGAGGGGATCGAATCCACACACACACACCCTCCAACACAAGAAGCAATCGTAAACATCTGCTAATGTCATGGAGGTAATGTTTTGGGGCATCTAATATGGCGGCAGGCCACACCCACTGGCTTCAAATAACTTACAGCATGAAGTCTGTAGTGCCATCTCCTGTTTTATTATACCTCCATGGTTGTAAGGCTTACAAAGTCCGCTTCGTACAACATCGAATTCATACATCATCTAATTTCTTGAAAAAAGTTGCCTCATACAAAGTCATCCAACTTTGTATGAGGCATTGGGTTTTCCCCAGGTTGCATTGCGCCTGTGCAGTATAAAAGGCAGGACACATGCGTGCATTGCTCTTGTGGGTTTTGCACAAGGTGAAGAGTGTTTAGGAGTGGTTTTGAGCGCGATTTTGGATTTTTTTGGATTTTTTCATCAGAATTTTTAGAAGCATTCCTGGGATTTTTGCAGCATTCTTCAGGTTCTTGGACAATCAGGGTTGTTTGACATGTTTTTGTAATGTATTTAGCCTTTAGACAATGATTTCTTAAAGTTCTGTCAGTTTCCTGTCTGTTTCCTTGACTTTGCCCTGAAGTCTGTGCTGTTACAGTACAATGTATCTCTATGGAAACGACGTACGAGGCATCACGGCAAGGATTTGGACGTTGTATGAGGCATCACAGCTAGGATTTTGAATGCCTCATACAAAGTCCAAATCCGTATAAAGTCCAAACTTGTGGAACCAAGTTTGGACGTTGCATGAGGTATCACTGTATTTAGTTGTGTGCTTCAATATGCAACAGATAGCATCCATGGAAATTTTCTTAACTTACTGCAAATTGCTTCTAACAATGACATGGTCCACCTAACAGGATTTGAGCCAGTACTTAAGTATATTTTCCTAATTAAGTATGTTTGCAATCTTCAAAATAGTTTACAGCAAATTTATTTGCGCAAAAATGAAACATAACATGAAACATAACAAGACACCCTCAGCTACAAGCAAGTTCATTCTCAGGCCAGTGCATGGGGCCAGAGCATGGTAATCTTCAATTGCCATTTTTCAGTTGCTGGGGATAAAGCCAAAAGAAGCTCTATAGTTACTGCTCCTCTGGAGGATGACTAGAGCCAGGCTTTCCTTTACCGTGCTGTAGTGTTTACTCTGGGAAGCAGACATTTCTGCTATGGGCCCTCAGGTTAAGGAATGCCAGCATGTGTTTTCCTGAAATCACAAGCAATAATCTGGAAACAATGGGAAATATAATGGTCTGGCTAGTAGTAGTGGACCTACTTTCCTAGTGCCCTTGACAAATGTATTAAGTAAGCAGCAGGCCAAATTTATAAGTACCAACTTTGTATACAATTTGCAGGCAAAGAATAGGTGCCTGTTTAACTCATGTTTGATTGGTCATTTATCCAAGTCAGATGTTGTCTATGAGTAATTTTATATAGCAGTGATTATTTTTCAGAACTGAAATGCCAGAATTACATCTCCTGAAAGTCAATGTACAAACCACAGAAGTCTTTTATATGGCTAAACTGTAGATTTTGAAAGCAGTGTTGACTGTGGCGTGGCCTGGATTGTTAAAATGAAAGCATTTTTCCAAGGCATTTTAATTTAAATAATCAAATACAGCAGTCTTGTAAAGTAGAAGGCATATGAATTCATGATTATGTTTTACAATAAAAAACAAAATTAATTTTTATATCATATTGTTTAGGTAAACTAGCAAACATTGCCCATCCCTACTTACCATAGGCTAAAGTGTACCATATCAAGGCAAATGTCTAAAATGGTTGTACGATATGCATAAGCATAAATGAAGACTTGTTAGAGGTAGGATAGAGAATGATACCTGACTGTGGTTCTGTACTTGGCTTCTTCATGGTCTAAGAAAAGCTCTCAGTTCCAGGGATGTGCCAAAAGTGATGTGCAGATAGCAAATGCATCTCAGAGAGCTACAATATGGCTTTCCTCTTGTGGCTTTGTAGAGAAATAAAGGAAGACTTTTTTGCTGCTGAGAAATATCTCAATCTTTTGTGTTTGCAGAGAAACCTCTTGGAGGAAGACTCTGATGAAGAGGAAGACTTTTTCTTGTAAGTATCTCCTAGACTGGGGGAGAGATGATGACTGAAAATCCAGTTTTCTGGAGTGGGTTCCCTACTGTTTGTGGATTTCTTTTTAGCATTGCTCTTAGCTATTTAGCATAATTCAATGTCAAGGTTTTATTTCGCAAATTAAGAGGAGAGCTTTAAGATTAATGAGAGTTCTTGCCTGCAGCAGCTGCTTTGAACATACTGTATCCATGTAAGGTTAATGATAGCCTCTATTCTGCAGCCTCAAAAATGTGCACTTATTCCTGGCTCCTGTCAGCCATAATACTTCAGAGATCCATCTCTTAATCAACAATATTACTTGTCACTCTTCCATTTGATGAGCAGTAACTGTCCCAAAGTTTTATCTGGTTATCTGTTCTACACCTTATGTTGTTTTGTTCCAGGAGAGGACCATTGGGTCCAAGGTTTGGACCCAGTAATGAGAAGATCAGGCAGTAAGTACTTTACAGCATTTGAAATTGTTCTTTTTAATTTTGAATATGGAATTTGTATAAAAATGCTGCAGTCTCAATTAAAGTTTTGTATTATTTTCATTTAATATAGAGCAGGAGTTCTCCACCTTTTTAAGCGAGGGCTGGGTCACACTCCCTCAGACAGCTTTGGGGGCCAGATGGCCATTTCCCACTTCCTCCACCATATGGCACTTCCTGGTGTGGTGGTGGTGGGGCCACATGAAATGGTTCCATAGGCTGCATCCGGCCCACAGGCCGCAGGTTGAGAATCCCTGATCTAGAGTTCCCAAGGAATGAGAGAGCTGATAATTTTTTTCAACAAGATAAGCTTTATTGTATACCAATAACCACCTGGCTGGCTACGCTAGTGCAGGGGTGGCCAACCTTGGTGCTGATCAGGGCTTCTGGGAATTGAAGTTCAGGAACACCTGGAGGACCAAGGTTGGCCACCTCTGCCCTAGAAGTTTAGGTATCTGGCTGTTGGGAGAAGAGTCAGCCTTTGAGAATTGAGCAAGCTGTACAGTCTATTCCCTAGAAGAAGGGAATGGTAACCCACGTCTGTGTATTTTCTGCCTTAAAAACCTGGAAAGGATCCCCGTAAGTCAGAATTGACTTGACAGCACACAATATTATGCCTGTAACCAATATAATGTACACCAGTAAAGACTTGTTGCTGAACTCTAGACCAGTATGATTTCTTCTTATGTGTTAGTGTTAAATAGTGTGTTTCTTAGAGGGCTAAATATTCCCCTCTCACAACACTGTGCTGTGCATAAGATCTTGGCACCCTACAGATCTGCCCTTCTCAGAGAGTGGAAATTAATAGGTTCAAAGCTATGTAAGAAACTGGCAGCAATTAAAACTTGGCTGGCACTCTCTAGCTGTAGCAAAACAAAAGAGAACAAGTCAAAACAACCTGAATGTTTTTGTCGGGAGCAATCTCTTGAGTCTGTTTGGAACTGTTCCTGCCGTTGAAGCAGAGAAAATCAGCTCCCTTCTGCATTCGGACAGAAGTCTTTAATTAGGTCACAAATATTTATAAACAGTATAGATCTGAGTATTTCAAAGCAAGATACAACAAAATATACCATACAACATAAACAATAGACAGAATTAAACATCTGTTCATGAAACAGGTGGCATACCTGTATTCCAGGTTTGTTTTCATTGTTCAAATGGTGGTCATCGCAGATATACTTCATATATCCCAGAATAGGGTTTGTTGGTCCAGTTGATGTAAGAGGTGATTTGAGTTGCCTTCTGAGACCAGAATTTCAGTGACATGTCACAGATGTTTCTATGGAGTGGGAGCTATTTTTGTTCTCTGCTTCTATTGAAGTGGAGAAACCTATGCACAACTGAATTTATTTATCAGGCCCATTGAATACTATTCACTATTATAGTCCAAATCCATGTTCATGTTTTTCACTAAAGTAACAGCCATATTTATTTTGACATCTGAATCTGAAGTTTTAAATGTCTTGTATGAAATATATTTTCAAATAATAAGTTGTACATTTCAGCATATGATGTGTGCTGTGGCCAGGAGTGGGTAGCAGTATCATTACTGCCAGGGAGATAGAAGCGCAGTTGCCTTCTTTTGCTGTCCGTAGCTGAATGGTGTGTGCAAGGAGCAGGAAGTTTTTCTGACTGAAAAAAGGGAACTTAGATAGAATTTGGTCAGGGTAAAATTCACAGCACTCACATAGATCATTCCAGACAGTACTCCTAAAAATAATGACTCCAACAAGTGTTAGAAATCTAATTTTCTCTGTGCCAGTGTGCTGGCCCACCCCAGTGGGCATGGTCACTGCACAGTGGCGCTACACAGAGAGTCTATTCAAGGAGAGCCCAGATAGCAAAGTCCAAAGAGCAAGCAGAGGTCTGGTTACCAGTAGTTCAAGCAAGTGTCTAGTCCAATGGATGTCCAGGGGTGTTGTCAGGGTCATGGCAGGCAGGTCAAGGTCTAGGCATGCTATCCAAAATCAAGCAGGGTGTCGGTCTATGCACTGAAGAATTGTACTGACGCTGGGAGACTGCAACAAGCTTGCTTATAAGCCTCCTAGCTAATCACTATCAGCAGGGAGCCTTCTCTGGTACTTAGTTCTAGCTTGCCTGCATCTCAGGTGTAGCTGCCTTCTGCACTTTGCCGTGAGGGCTGATAGATGTCTGAGTCAGACCTTTTATCTGACAGGTCATCTGCTGGGGGCAACAGACTTGGACCAGAAGCAGGTTGAGATTCCTGGCTCAGGACATTCTCAGGTTCGGGTACAGGCAGAACTGGGCTAGGCATAGGGAGTGCCCCCTGATCCAGGTCATCCTCAGCGTCTGACGAGGATAGGAACACAACAACCTGAAGACACAGGGATCTTCTGGTATTACTGGTTGTAAAAAGCCATACTTATTAGTAAACGTATCTATTATACCAGGGATTCCCAACCTATGGCTCATTGGCGGGCCCCGGCTCGTGATGCCATTCCAACTGGCCCGTCGCCGTCTCCCCTGCACCTGGAAGTAGAAGCGGGGATGTTTACATCAGCCAAAAAACATGCATGCACAAACATGCCCACGGCTGATGTAAACATGGCAGTAGGCGCATTTACATCAGCCATAAATGTGCCTGCTTCCACTTCAGGGGTTTTATGGTCCAGCCTGCTCAGCTGTTCTGGGGGCGTGATCAGGCCCGTGGTGCAAAAAGGTTGACCAGCCCTGTGTTATACTAACCAACCATTGAGTACCTCTGTACCTGATAGGTATAAATTAATGCCATGAAGTCTCATTCTTATGTCTAATGCAGTGGACTTGATCCATGAAAGCTAACGTTAAAGTACAGTAGTCTTTAAGGTGCCATGTTTTTGTCTTTTTGTCTTGTTGCCTTGTTGCCTTTCCATTGTGAAGAAATTATTGTTTGTAAAATTCAAAGAAGCTGAGTTATAGTTAGGACAGCAGGGTTTCCACTATAGGGAGTATTTAATTGCATAATTAATTTTTAGTGACCCTAAGAATGCCAAGGAACTCCAGTTGGCAAAGAGCTTCAGCTGGAAATCTGAGCTGCTTGAACGACAGTTACGATAGTAATTTGTTTGCCATACACTTTTTGTGTCTTACTAATTTTTGTGGACTTTTCTCCAGTTTGTTTCATAATCATAGAGAAGCTTCATAGTATTTTCTACTACAGTGGTACCTCATACAATAATTTTAATCCGTTCTATAGGGCTCGTTGTTGTACGAAACAATTGCTATATGATGCATGCATCATATAGCGATTTTCCCTATGGGATGCATCGTACAACGATTGTATTCGCTAAGTGGTTTTTCCCATTGAAAATTTGTTGTACGGATTTTCTCCATAGGGAAAATTGTTATGCAAGATGCCATTTCCTCCCAAAAAACTAATTGTTATGCAATTTCATTTCTATATGGGGCGATTGTTATATGAGGTTCCACTGTATTTTGTTTCAGTTTTTGTAGGAAGTTTCTTTTATTTCCTTATTACCATGTTGATGCATGAGCATAAGAAGAGAGTCTCTTAGTTATATTTCCTGTGGTTTTCAGTTCCTTAAAACATTTCAATAAAACACAGTGTAGGGATCCATTTGAATTTTTTTTTGAAGACGCAGAGTTGGCAAGAAATTCTGTTCTTAATATACTCAAAATCAAATATGAAGTAATGAGCAAAAATATCTGACATACTTTCTGATGCATATTTAACACATACATATCAGGAAGTTTTCCAGTGAGTAGATATAAGAGTAGATGCATGAGGCCATAGGCTTCACTCAAGTTCTGTCCAAAGCCATGATTCATTGTGTAGCCATGAGCACGTAATTTTAATCAGTTTAGTAGGAAAATACTAAATGAAATTGCTTTCTTCACAGGATATTTTAACATGCCTATTCAGCTTTAATTTTGGACCCCTTAGGCCAGTGTGGTGAGCCTATGGCATGCGTGCCAGAAGTGGCACTCAGAGCCCTCTCTGTGGGCACCCATGTGGTTACCCCAGCACAGTGTGCTCTGCCCAGCAGACCAATGGGAGCGCTTACTCCCTCCCCAGCACAATTTGCCCCGCCCCTTTGCCCAGCAGGCCAATAGGCCTGACTCCCCTGTTGCTGTGTTGGCACTTTGCAATAAATAAATAGGTTTTGGGTTGCAGTTTGGGCAACTCAGTCTCTAAAAGGTTCACCATCACTGCCATAGGCACTAGCTTTTGTTGCTGTAAATTGCAAATGCTTGGATCATGTGAATCACAATTGTGTTTTGTTTCATTCAGTGTCCAGAACCAAGTAGACGAAGTTATTGATGTCATGCAGGAGAACATCACCAAAGTGATAGAAAGGGGAGAACGGCTAGATGACTTGCAGGATAAGTCAGGTAAAAATGGTTTGTGGTGCTTCTCTCTTTCCTTTGTCAGCCTCACCACACCAAAGAAAAGGCTAATCTTGAGCTCTAGTGATTTCTCTGATGTTCCAAGATATAACAGGAGAGAGTACCTTCTCTCAAAATAATGCAGTGGCGTTAGGTTTCATCCAGGATGGTCCATGGAGTCATCTGATGATTGGAAAATTAGAAACCTCAGGTCCTCCATCTTAAGCGACTTAAGGTTTCCACAGTAAACTCGAAACTGCCTCCATCCTGTCTGAGCAAAAAGGTTCCTTGTTGGTAGAAAACAAAAAGCTACTAGGGAGGTTTTACCTGGTCCATACTGAAGTTCATATAATAGGGTTAAACACCGTACTGCATGTAATGTGAAAGCCATACGTAAAGCTGGTATAGTCATGGGTATCCCTTATGAATGTTGGCTCTTGTTATTCAAAGCGCATAACTTGATCTTATATTTGAAACTTGCTCCTACAGTTTGAATCTGGTATGTAGGAATGCATGCATGACAAACGGTTTCCTTCCAATAAATATTTCCAAATCTTTCTTTATTAGTTCTTCAAAAAAGAAAGACAGACAAAATTTCTTCATCATCTCATGTGTATTGCCAAATATTCTCTTTGTGTTCTCTCTCTTTTATCTGTCACAGAGAGCTTATCAGACAATGCAACAGCTTTCAACAACCGATCTAAACAGCTCAGACGGCAAATGTGGTGGCGAGGTTGCAAGGTGGGGACCCAGTGAGGTTCATTTTATTTCCAAGATGTGTGAATGCACAAAAGCTGATTGTGTCGTTCTTAATATGCCTAGTTGTATTGAGAACTAGCCGATTACCCGGCCTTGCCCAGGTTTTTTCTCCATCGACAGTCTGCCCCTATCCTTCCCATACATGTGTCCCCTTTGCATCCCTACCTGGGACTGTGACATTAGCCAGCTCAATTACATCACGATGATGGCACAATGGTACCTTTGGAGAGGTACATTGGGACACACACACACCCTCCTGTCAAGTATACTTCCCTTTGCAGATCAATTTAGGGGCATACACCCCCCCCATGGGGCTCATGACCCCCCCTCCCCCATGTACCTCTCCAAAGGCCAAGGTAGGCATGTGGCAAGTCTTGGCAACATCCGTTCAGAGGTGTGTGAGCCCATTGAGGAAAAATACAAGACCTCACCTCTGTTTTTTTATACACACACATACACTGTTCAAAAAAATAAAGGGAACACAAAGATAAGGCATCCCACGATCTGAATGACTGAAATAATGTATTCCTATTGTTATTCACTTACTGTAGTCGAATGTGCTGACAACAAAATCACACAAAACTTAACAATGGCAATCAAATTCATCAACCCATGGAGGTCTGAATTTGGAGTTACACTCAGAGTGACAGTGGAAGAAAACACTACAGGCTGATCCAACTGTGATGTAATGCCCTTAAATCAAGTCAAAATGAGGCTCAGTAGTGTGTGTGGCCTCCTCGTGCCTGTATGACCTCCCTACAACGTCTGGGCATGCTCCTGATGAGGTGGTGGATGGTCTCCTGAGGGATCTCCTCCCACACCTGGACTAAAGCAAACCCCTACTCCTGGACAGTCTGTGGTGCAATGTGGCGTCGGTGGATGGAGCGAGACATGATGTCCCAGATGTGCTCAATTGGATTCAGGCCTGGGAAATGGGCGGGCCAGTCCATAGCATCAATGCCTTCATCTTGCAGGAACCGCTGACACACTCCAGCAACATGAAGTCTAGCATTGTCGTGCTTTAGGAGGACCCCAGGGCCAACCACACCAGTATATGGTCTCACAAGGGGTCTGAGGATCTCATCTCGGTACCTAATGGCAGTCAGGCTACCTCCGGCGAGCACATGGAGGGCTGTGCGGCCAGGGAAATGCCACCCCACACCATTACTGACCCACCTCCAAACTGGTCATGCTGGAGGATGTTGCAGGCAGCATAACGTTCTCCACGACGTCTCCAGACCCTGACACGTCTGTCACATGTGCTCAGTGTGAACCTGCTTTCATTTGTGAACAGCACAGGGCGCCAGTGGCGAACCTACCAATCTTGGTGTTCTCTGGCAAATGCCAAACGTCTTGTGTGGTGTTGGGCTGTGAGCACAACCCCCACCTGTGGTTGTCGGGCCCTCATACCACCCTCATGGAGTCTGTTCCTGACCGTTTGAGCAGACACATGCACATTGGAGGCCCGCTGGAGGTCATTTTGCGGGTCTCTGGCAGTGCTCCACCTGTTCCTCCTTGCACAAAGGCAGAGGTAGCGGTCCTGCTGCTGGGTTCTTGCCCTCCTACGGCCTCCTCCACGTCTCCTGGTGTACTGGCCTGTCTCCTGGTAGCGCCTCATAAGAACATAAGAACAGCCTTGCTGGAACAGGCCACCGCCCATCCAGTCCAGCATTCTGTCTCACACAGTGGCTCACCTCTATGCTCTGGACACAGCGCTGGCAGGCACAGCAAGCCTTCGTGCCACAGCTCGTATTGATGTGCCATCCTGGATGAGCTGCACTACCTGAGCCACTTGTGTGGGTTGTAGGCTCCGTCTCATGCTACCACTAGAGTGAAGGCACCGCCAGCGTTCAACAGTGACCAAACCATCAGCCAGAAAGCAAAAGAACTGAGAAGTGGTCTGTGGTTACCTCCTGCTGAACCATACCTTTATTGGGGATGCCTCTGATGTCTACCTGTTGTCTCTTCCATTTGCACCTCCTGCTGAACCATGTGGAATTGAATGTCAATCGGTGTTGCTACCAGAGTGGACAGTTTGATTTCACAGAAGTGTGATTGACTTGGGGTTGTATTGTGTTGTTTAGGTGTTCCCTTTATTTTTTTTGAGCAGCATAGATAGATAGATGGCATTGAGCATAGATAGATAGATGGTATTGAGAAGTATACAGAAATGCTTATTTCCAAATTCTACAATTAAGAATGGACTGGAATGTTATTTATCTTTATTCTGTTTTTAAAATAAGATAAACCCAACATTAACGAATCAGAACCAAAACAATTTAGAACAGGGGCTCCCAACCTATGGCCTGTGGGCCAAACCCAGTCCACGTCACCATCTCATGTGGCCCACTGCCGTGTCCGTTGCACCCAGAAGTGGAAGCGGACACATTTACGTCAGCCATAAAACATGCCTGCGTATACGTAAACGCACCCGTGGCTGTCGTAAACACAGAAGTAGGCACATTTATGACAGCTATAAATGTGCCCGCTTCTGCTTTCGGCGGGCTTGGTCCGGCCCACTCAGCTTCCATGGGCTTGGCCAGATCCTTGGTGTAAACATCCTTGTACAGAGTGAACTGTGAGATGTTTTCCAAGCCTGTGAAAATTTCAATAAATTGCAGTGTTATTGAGGATAACCAGTAATGCTGTGGTTTGGGTTAGGGTTTAATATAATAAGTTTGTGCATTCAAGTTGATTCTGACTTATGGCACTCTTAGGTCTTACCTAGATGTAGAGCTGGAGTTCTCAACCTTTTAAAGCCAGGGGCCAGGTTACGCTCCCTCAGACAGCTTTGGGGGCTGGAGGGCCATTTTGCCCTTCCTCCACCACATGGCACTTCCTGGTGTGGTGGAGGCAGTGGTGGGCCACATGAAATGGTGTCGCGGGCCACAGGTTGAGAATCCCTGATTATACATCATTCCTAAGTTGTTTACCAGTCCCTCCTTCTGGTGATGCTTTGGGGATCATCCAGTTTGCCCAAGGCCAAACAATACAATATGTTTCCTGGGAAGCATATAAGGTGCTGATGCTCCAGCACACTGAGCTATGAAACAAACGCTTAAGGTTTAATGTACATGTCTCCTCTTGCTTGAAACCAATTAGCAACTATGCTGAAATAAGGGATGTTGTTTATATCTTTTCAACTCTCTTACAGTCCCAGATCACTTTCTTTTTATCTAGAACAGTGGTTCCCAACCCCTTTTTTTGGCCATGTCCCCACCTAAGGTCTCTCAAATCCTGATGCTCCCTACCTGTGTGGCGTATAATTTTTATTATTCAAAAAGTGAACTATTCATGTGGAGAAAGCCTAAAATACCATTAGCTTGGTCTATACAAGCTTGAATTGCCCCCCTTTAAAATCAAATTGCCCCCCTGTGGGGTGTGTGCCCCATGTTGGGAACCACAGATCTAAAATAAAACACCAGTACGTAACTTGGCCCCTGGTTATGTACTGGAACCCACAGTTCAGTGACATATGTCAGATCAGTGTGCTGTTCTAGAACTAAGGTGTGAAAGAGACAAGCTCTCTGTTTCACTCTCCAGATGAATTTGGATTAATGTGAACATCTTTATGTGGAACTAATAACCTGCCATATCTTGTATCTCCCATTTGCAGATGAAGGTCATTGTAAGTCTGGTGGTGCTGGCTGTCCTACTAATGATTATTGGTGAGTAACTCTTGCAGTGGATACTAAATCTTGTTGTTCCAAATTGGAAATCTTCCTGTAAAGTGGCTTGACATAGTCTATGTACTTGATAAATTTAACTGCTGTCCTGAAAGGAAACTCACAAGTTCCTTCAAATCTTTCTGCTTTAGGCTCCCTGTAATTAATTTTGAGTCTTTTTTAAAAAAATCCCATTATCCAGCAATAGCCAAAATCTTGTTGTTTAGTGTAAATCAAATCGTAACTCTCAGGTGTATCCCTCACATTTTTAACTGCCCCCTCCCTTATTATCAGGGCAACAACATCTTCCCCTCCCCAAGAATCACAGCAAGTATGGTTTGTAGTTCAGGAAGAAATAAACTAAAAAGTATAATTTCACTTATACTAAGTAATTTTGTTGTTTAGTTGCACTAAGTAATTAACCATTCTTTAACGCAAGAGCATTTTGGATAAGGACTAACTTAGGGCTAAGTATTCTGTTGTTTTTAAAAACAAATAGGTATAATCCTGCTAGAATGACCAGACAAGGATCAGAATGACTGGTGTGTAATTTGTGCATTCCAACTTGTGAGCACTTGGTATATCATTCAATGCAATGCCTCTCCTGTCTATCTTGGAATATAATGGTTTTATGAACTTTGAATGAGAATTGAATTCAAAGCTTGAAGTAGAAGGACTTACTTTTCCATCTTGACACCCTGTAGGGCAGTGATGGCGAACCTTGGCATTCCAGGTGTTCTTGGACTTCAATTACCAGAAGCCCAAGTCAGGACTCCTGCTGAACAGGACTTCCGGGAATTGATGTTCAAGAACACCTGGAGTGTCAAGGTTCGCCATCACTGCTATAGAGTAATCCAGGATTAGTTAGAGTTAGAGTGATGATACTTAGAATAATTGAATAACTAAGTTTGAAGGGTCCTGTGAATCCAAAGCAGGAATCCAATGTAGGATACTTCTAGAAATAAAGTATAATCTTTGTATACTTCAGAGATTGTGAGAGATTGTGAGGAGCTCCAGAGGGATCTCTTGACACTGGGGCAGTGGGCAAAACAGTGGCAAATGAGCTTCAACATTAGTAATTGCAGAGTGATGCATGTTGGGGCAAAGAACCCCAATTGCATTTATCAACTGATGGGGTCTGAACTCTCTGCGACAAACCAGGAAAGGGACCTTGGTGTCCTGGTGGACAACTCAATGAAGGTGTCAACCCAGTGTGCCTCAGCAGTGAAAAAAGCAAACTCAATGCTAGGGATCATTAGGAAGGGTATCTTAACCTATAAATCCAAGGGTTAACCATTGGAACTGGCTATAGGTTGCTATGCCTTGCCCTACTTGCCTGCACTCACCCTTCGTGCACACGGCCGATCTGGGTACGCAGGTCAACGAAGGATTGAGAAAACCGGCAGTGGGGCAACAGCCCTACAAACGTGAAGAAAGGGAAACAACTTCACTTCCCAACATTCCTTGCGCTGCGCCGCGCCAGAGCCAATCAGGCTGAGAGCTCTCGCACGGTGCAGCGTTCGGAAACGCGCCGCAGCCAATCAAAAGAAAAGCATTTTAAAAAAACGCAGTACAAACACAAAGCACCAACCCATAACTACAAGCCCCAGCGTCCTGCACGCCATGAGCGCGCAGAACGCTGAGGAAGCCGGCACCCAAGAAATAAAGCAAAAACAAAAACACCGGGAGAGCAAGTCCGCCAAGCCGCGGGGAACAAAGCCCCCCTCCCCAACGGCGCCTGAAGCTCCTAATCGGAGTTTCCCCTTTAATATCACAGGGTGGGGGGGTAGTGCTCCCCCTCTCTACTGGCTCCCCTGGGGTTGATAGGGTGGGGGGGACAAAAGGAGTCTGTCTCCCCCATCCTCCTGACCTCGGGACCCGGCAGAAAGGAGATTCCCTCCCCCCCACACACACACGCCCCATGTTAAAGAGAAGTGGTTTCTTCTCTTTAAAAACGGAGTGTGTGTGGGGGGGGAAATCCCCCTCTCTACTGGCTCCCCTGGGGTTCAGAGGGTGGGGGGGGACCAAAGGAGTTTGTCTGAGAGGGGATCCCCCCAGGACACCAAAAAACACAAAAACAAACAATCAAAAACATTCAAAAATACACAAAAACAAAAAAAATAACACCAAAAAAGTAAACAACAACAAACATTTCCAAACACACCCAGCCCCCAGCCAAACACCACAAAATCCAACCACCACCACCACCACCCCAAATAAAGAAAAACAGCTAACTCACCACCACACGACCTCATACCACAACGACTGGAAAAGAAATGAATAAAGAAAGAGACTACTTGCTGGAAGAAGCTCCACCCAGAGGCCACGAGAGAAAAAACAGTCAAAATACAAGATAACCCCTACCAGCAGCACTTGCTGCCCACAATAACAACAAAAATTCAAAAAGACACAATAGCCCCACACAAAAGGCCCCAAGAGTTTTTCGAAAAAGTATATCATCCTTTATTCTTTTTTTCATCCACAAAACCAAAACACCAAACAAAACTCATCACAGTTTAAAACAGGCCATCAAAAAAAATTGTATAAATAAAAATTTAAAAAATTTCAAATATAGATTAACCTCTTCTTTACAAACATTAACAACAACAACAACATCAAAAACTTTCCAACACCATTTAAAACAGCCCAGCAACGCCGGGCAACCTTTGCTAGTAGATAATAAGTCAGCAAGTGTCATTTTGCCTCTTTATAAATCTATGGTGAGGCCCCATCTGGAATACTGTGTACAGTTCTGGTCGCCATACCTCCAGAAGGATATTATGGAGCTGGAAAAAGTGCAGAGGAGGGCAACCAGAATGATTAGGGGACTGGAACACCTTCCTTACCATCTGAGGCTGCAACGGTTGGGCCTCTTCACTCTTGAACGACGGCGTCTAAGAGGTGACCTGATTGAAGTTTATAAAATCATGCACGGTGTGGACAAAGTAGATAAGGAAAAACTTTTCCCTATCGCATAACACTAGAACTAGGGGACACTCCATGAAACCTTTGGGTACTAGTTGTCAAACAAATAAGAGAAAATACTTTTTCACCCAGAGGATTACTGGTCTATGGAACTCCCTGCCAGAAGAAGTGGTGACAGCTGTCAGTCTTGACAGCTTTAAGAAAGGATTAGACAAGTTCATGGAGGACAAGGGTATCAATGGCTATAATTATAGATACTTAAGGACAACCTCCGGGTTGGAGAGATAGGCAGGATATCTCTCAATGCCATTTCCAGGGTATCCTAAGCAGGTGAAGGCATCTGCTTGGGAATACCCTGAAGGAAATGGTGAGCCACTGTGTGAGACAGAATGCTGGACTGGATGGGCTGTGGCATGTTCCAGCAAGGCTGTTCTTATGTATATATGAATGTGAAGAAATCCAGGCTAGCATCTAAAGCAGCTGTGGACAAGTTGGCAACCCCCCGGTTGCTGGCATACTACAACCTCATCAGGCTGCAGTTCACCAAAATGTGGAGGACCATATCTTCCTCATCCTACTTGAAATCAGGATGCAGTGGATCTGTGCCGATTCTGCTGAATCATGGGTCTTGGTAGCAAAATGCAGCTTCTTGAGGAACTTTACTTTGGAGGTGTGTGTGTGTGTGTGTGAAATAATTTATGCTGAAATGCTTGAAGCCAGAGGGATGATGATTTTGATCATTTGATTATGTTTTGAAGGTGTCGTGATATTACTAAAGCTGCGTAGTGTACAGTAATTATTTAATGGGGAGGGGGAGAGATTTGTGAGATCTGTGTAAGCTGAGGGGCTTTAATATTTCAATTGGACGTTAGGAGGAACTTCTGAACAGTGGGAGCCATTCAGCAACAGACTCTAATGGCTCAGAAGGTGGTGGATTCTACTTGACTGGAGAGTCTTAAACAGAAATGGTTTGGCCACTTGCCAGGGACCCTTTGGCTGTGTGTTTCCAGCACTGGGAGAGGCTGAACTTAATGGCCCTTGGGCTCCCTTCCAGTTCTACAGTACTAGGATTCTAAGAGTAGGGAATATATACAATTTATAATGTTTCCACTGGTTGTGTCAGACATGATGCAGAGTAAGGTGAATAAGAGTGCAGTTTCCTTCTTTTTATTCAGAATCCTTCCCCACTGTATTCATGTTGTTATTATTCCCAAGCAAGCTTGTCTAATAGGAGTGTGGATCATGACAGCTATATCCACTTCCTTGGCCAATTTTCATTCCATCTCTCTCCCCACTTATTATTAGTTGAAAAGGGGGATTGCCATTTAAAAAAACACCCTCCCGAATTGCTGATTTCTTCTTTAATATTTCTTTGAAGAGACATAAGCTTGCTTTAGTGCAGGGGGCCCTCAAATGTGGCTTTCCAGATGTTCTTGGACTTCAGTTCCCAGAAGCCGTGATCAGCAGGTGTGCTGACTTGGGCTTCTGTGAATTGAAGTCCAAAAACACATGGAGAGCAAAGTTTGAGGACCCCTGCTTTAGTGGATGGGCAGGTGGGCATTTCAAGAGATTTATCAAAACTAGAAGTTCTGTTCCTGTCTTGAAAAAATATAATATTTAAGGAGGCGTAGAGGAGCTGGCAAGTGGAGTGGGGTGGTTGAGAATTGGCTTCTAGCATAAGATGGCAGCCTAAAGATTGGACCGCTGTGTACAGAATGGCAGGGTGACTAAGCAAGAAAAGCTGTTTACACCATAATCTTGCAGTTCTTTCCATTAATGAGTCCCAGTGAAATAGTTTGATGAAACATATTTCCTAGACAGTGCTGGGATTGCAACCGTAATTAATATAGTACAGTAAAACCCCTACTTATGAAAAAAAGTCCGTTCCGTAGACTTTTGCTTAAATCACATTTTTATGTAACTCGAAGCATACCCATAGGAAAAATGAAATTTTTATGTAAATTGAAGCAAACCCATAGGGAAATGAATTTTTACGTAACTTGAAGCAAACCCATAGGAAAAAGAATCTTTATGTAACTCGAAGCAAACCCATAGGAAATCGTGTAAATCAGGACATGGTTTTAGCACAAAATCATTATGTAAGTCAAATTTTATGTAACTCGTGGCATTTGTAAGTCGGGTTTTACTGTATATCCAAACCACAAAATATGTGCACAGTTTTGTGTGAGGCTCTTACTGGGTCTCTTTCTATTTTGTCAATGCCATGGATGATGGGCATTGTATGCTTTAATTGGTTAAAATCCAGGAAGAGGAGGAATGAGTGAAAAAAGATGGGTTTTGTTATATTGGAATGTGGGAGAGAAACACCATGATTGCCAATGCGGTGACTTTGATTGCGAAGATGCTGAACAAGAAATAGCGTGCTTGTGAGTAAACAATAGCAATATGTAGTCAATTGTGTTAGCAGGCTAGCCCAGAGAAATATAGCTAGATATGCTTTTCTTGTTTTATTCTGGGAAAGGGACAAGTAAAAATGTTCATTTTTACTATTTTATACCTGATTCTGAACTTTTCTGTTTTTTCATCTAAATAAACCTGATTGGAACCAGAAGGTGTGTACTTATTCATAGAGCTTAAGCTGGTGGAAGAAATCTAGTTCCTTCATTTCATTATTGGCAATGCTACAATTAAGCTAATTCACACTGCATGTCCTACCTGATCTGGCTGGTTTGTAAGCATAAAGTCAGTGATTGAAACCTATTGTAGATTTTTCCAGCCTGGAGCAGGACCACAGGTACTTTCAAGCAGCACAAAGGTTTATGTGGACTTCCTGAATGGGTACAGGTCATTGGAAGGTGGAATGAGTCCTATGATAGTGGGATAACCTGGGCGTGTTATCCTTACAGTTGATAAATGCTAAATGTTAGTACAGAAACATAATGGCCTGAAACCCATTAGCAGTAGGTGTAAATATCATGGGCGAGTTGCTGCAAATTAAAAACTTAATGTACCCCTTCTCTGTGTACTAAGTCTGTGTGCAAGTGCAAGTGCCTCTGCTATCTTCCTAACTCACAGCAATTCAACATGATTTATATCAATTACCTTATGCTGGTGCAAAAACTCACATGGATTTTGTCCATTGTGTAAGAGGGTGTTCTGGATTTGTCTTTTTGCTAGCACACGGGAGGAGTAATGCTTCTGAAACAGACTAGTTAATGGATGGCACCTTTATGTATGTGCTTTTAAAAGTGAACTTTTCTGTCTTATGCAGTTCCCATCATCCTCAAATACACTTGACATGCTAATGAAGATGACTTCAAGAAGACGGCAATGCAAGCATCTGTGTGATTTCAGCGGAACAAAATGTGTACATAGCTTTGAAGTGCTCCCCCCCCCCCCCCCCCGAAACAATTGCTGGGTTGTAAGAAGGACATTCCAAGTACCTGGCAAATCACACACACACACACACACACACACACACACACACACACATATATAAGAAAAAGCTGGAACTAATTCTGGTATCAATATCAAATCCAAAATCTCTTTGCTGCTTTCTCAGAGAATATCAACTTTGGAGTCAGATCCTTGCCAGTATTTATTTCCTTTTCCATTTTAAAAGAGTTTATATGTATATATTGTTTGCTAACTGGTAATGATGTTATTTATAATTTAAACAGTTTCCTACTGTTGCTGACAGATCAATGCAAAACAAACAGGGAGGGAGGGAATGTACATATCATTGTTTTAAACCATTCTAACTATTCAATTGAATAACTGAAAATACTTTCTCATGTTTTAAAAAACATCATTTTTGCAAGCAGACTTTCTGTATTTGTCAAGGGGTCAGAAGCTCTGTGTTCTCAGTATTACCTGCTTATGAATCTAACATAAAAGCATTCCAGTAAAAACCTATTTTTGACTGTAACTGTGTAAAAATTTATGGGAAAAACACACATTTGAATGAAGAGAATGTAAATTGATTTATTTATTACATTTTTATGCCGCCCATTTGGGAAATTTCTCACTCTGGGCAGTGTAGATACATACAAATATCAAATAACACAACAAAACACACTTTAAATCTTGCTGACCTTGCCCAAAAAGGGGACATTTGCTACAGGTCATTAAAATCACTGTAGCTAGATTTGGCTTCTTGAGAAGTGGGTGAACAATGATATTCTTCAAACTGGAGGGCAGCTTGCCCTCTTCCATTGAAAAATTAATTATGTTTTATACTCGCTCAAATCAAATAGAAGAAAACAAGACAGGTTTTGGCCTGGGTAGGATTTTTTTATTTTATAAAGTAATTAACAGCCAACATGTCAATAGCCTAAATAAGTGTTAATATTAAAAAAGCCCTTTTCTTAAGAAATAAAAAGAAGGGCTGAATTTACTGACTGTTATTGGTACAACATCTAGCACTCTGCTGGCTTCTATATAACTTAAATTATTGCATATTCAGCAATAATTCTCCAAAAATGGAGATTCACTTTCAGCCTTCCTATTCTCAGCTGTGAAAACTACATCTGGACTGAGTATTGCCAAAGCCTTGAACAACAATTTTGAAAAATCCAGGAATCAAACATTGCTGGTTTCTTCCTCTCTTTTAAGCTGCGTAATGACCAACATACTAGGACCTTCTCAGACTTCTTGTACATATATTTCCAATATACAGAGTTGATTGACTTTTTTAAAGTTAGGCATGACTTAGGTATATAAAAGAAGTAAATAAAGATATGCTATAAACTAATGAAAAAACCAACACTTCATCATAGAAGCATTTGTCCTGTATTTAAATTTCTAAGCACTCAATTTGCCCAAAGCTAACCTTTAGAAAAGATCAATTTCAATTTGACTATTATTTGAAAACTCACTGATTTATTATTTTTGCCCTGGCTGATAAAAGCAAGAACTAGGGGTATTTCATTTTGAATGAAATTTTAGCAGAAAACCTTAAGACAGTAGTATGGAAACAACGGTGTAGTATTTTTAGTCTGTGATGCTATGCATGTTTATCTGCTAGGATACGCTTTGAGTAACTATGCATAGGTTTGTGTTCGCTATTCCTTTGCATTCTTTGGGCGGGTGGGGTGAGTCATACACCAAATTTTGTTTTATAATTCATTCCCCCAGCAATGAACAATATATTAAAAGCATATACTGTACAAATATTTTCGTAACAAGGTGAACATGACAAGGTAGAATAAAATTATAGGAATATTAACACTTCACACTATTCAAAGCAACAGAAAGACATTGAAGAGTGAAGAGGTGCAATTAAAAATATCCTTTTTTGTGCTTGGGAAATAAAATGAGTAGATACTGTAACCTGAAAAGTTAACATTAAGAACAAGCTTCCATCCCTGTGTACCTACAAAGCTACTCATATTTTATACATAACTAGCTGAGTACCCGGCTATGCTCGGGTGTTTTTTTTTCTGGTCGCTCAGTCAAGCTCCACAGGGGACGGGAGAGTTCTGCGTTCAAAGTGACACACTCCCAACAGTGCCCCTCCACCCATGTCCACTCCTACCCGCCACTATGACAGCTCCCCTCACACACACAGAGGCTCCCTCTCCTCATAAGGTGTGCGTGCACACAAACATTACCTCAGCGGCTTCTCTGTTTCTCAACCGCCGCCACCCCCTAGTCCACATACCCTTTCTCTGTTTCTTTGTGCGCATGGGGCTCAGACCAAATAAGCTGCTCCGCCAGATGTTTTGAGTCCCATCTGTCCTGGGCCGTCATGACCGATGCCTGTAGCTCTCCCAGGCTACCAGAGCACTGTGAGAAGCAGGGCTCGGCCTACCTCGCAAGTGACGTTGGGTTCTGACAAGGGTAGAGCCGTCTCCACCTTGCCTGCTGCCTCCTCGTCCGTCGCCTCGCTCGTGTTGCCTGCGCCACCGCCTCGCCCACTGCCTCCTCGAACAGCGGTTAGGCTGTGGGGCGGGGGCGGACTACCGCTTTTCCTGGTGTTTTTCCCCATAGGATGGGGTGTCCCCTTTGTGGCCCAATTTGGGGACATAAACCCCCAAATGGGTTTCGGGATCCCCACAGTGCTGATCTCGCAAGGCCAAGGTAGGTATGTGGCAAGTTTCAGCAAGTTTGGTTCAGGGGTGTGGGAGCCTTTTGAGCATTTACAAACCCACACCTCTGTTTTATATATATCGATAAATCATCTGTTAATCTGTGGAATCAATATGCTAATAGTCAAGCACACTAAATATAGTTTTTAGGTTATAAAAGATGACTTCTTTGTAATGAACTGTTATTTTCATAGAAATAGAGCAAGGAATGTTTGTCCCTCTACCTATAGCCAATTCCAGAGAACTGGCCTGTGGGAGGAAGGGCCTAAGCCAGTGTTTCCCAACCTTTGGTTTTTGGGCTTGAATTCCCAGAAGCCTAAATCAGTTCTCCAAAGCACTGATCAGCCAATGTACTGACTTAGGCTTTTAGTAATTGAATTCCCCCTGTGGGGCATGGGCCCCACATTAGGAACCACTGACCTAAACAGAGTTAAATACTTGACACATTTCAAGAAGCATAGCAAATTATTGAAAGTTTGTTTTTTGTTGCTATTTATAATTTATTTAGTTCTTTTATTATTTATGTCTAATTCTCTATTGTAAAGGTTTTTTTAAAATATCTTGCAAGCCACCCAGAGGGAAAATATTCCAGAAGGGTGGGTATAAATGTAATAAATAAATATAGCAGCAGCTAACTGGCCTATCCTACTTAGTTTAGCTCAGCTCCATAGCATAAACAGACTTCAGCAGCATTGCAGAGATATAGCCACTGGTCTTGAGCAATCTGAGTGGCCAGAAACTGGAGCATACTGGGATTCTTTGCCCCCCCCCTTTTTTTTTAAAAAAAAATCTTTTTTGCCTCCTTTTCAGATCTTTCCACCAATCATTACTCAGGGCTGACATAAGGTTTCAGGCTCAAGTAATGTCTGCTAGCAAGTAACAAGTTACTTGAGTCAGCTACCTAACTTCAGCTGGTACCAGTTACACTAACTGGCTATAACTTTCTCCTGACACCTTGGAATGTGTCCTAGAAAGGAGCTCCTTCCTTTTTTCTTGTTCAGTCGCACAATTTTAACCTTTTGTGACCCTATAGACCATTGTCATCCAGATACCTCTGTCCTCCACCATCCTCTTCAACCCGCCCAGAACTGCCCATTGCGTCTACAACACCATCCAGCCATCCCATTTTTGGCCGCCGCTTTCTTTTGCCCTCCACCTTTCCCAGCATCAAGGCCTTCTCAAGTGAATCCTCTCTTCTCATTTGATGTCCAAAGTACTTTAGCTTCATCTTTACTACTTGACCTTCTAAATCACATTTTTATTTTGTGGCTGCAGTCACCATCTGCAGTGATCTTAAATCCTAAGAAAGTAAAATCTGTCACTGCTTCTACTTCTTCCCCATCTATTTTCCAGGGACTGATAGGGCCTGTTGCCATTATCTTGGTTTTCTTGATGTTGAGTCTCAAGCCAGCTTTTGGACTCTCTTCTTTCAACCTAAACAGGAGCTTCTTTTGGTCTTCCTCACTTTCTGCCATTAGAGTGGTATCATCTGCATACCTCAAATTGTTGATGTTTCTCCCAGCAATCCTAACTTGTGATTCCTCCATCCCTGCATTGCACATTATGAGCTCTGTGTAAAAGTTGAATAAAAAGGGTGATAAAATGCAGGCTTGTCTTACCATATCTGTCAAGTATCCTGGATTGGCCGGGATTTCCCGTATTTTTGCGCCGATTTTTGCCATTTCCAGCCCGGAGCTGCCACTACCTCGTAATTTGGCAGCGGGGGAAAGGAGTTACTGCGCATCCCTTCTGCGCAGGTCCTTTCTACGCATACGTAGAACTCTTCTACACATGCGTAGAACCCTTCTACGCACGCGTAAAAAGCTTCTGTGCAGAAGGGGATGCGTAGAAGCCTTCTACGCATGCGTAGAAGTGAGCTGCGCAGAACAGTTCTGCGTAGGTCCATTCCACGCATGCGTAAAAACCTTCTACACATGCGTAAAAGCCTTCTACGCACGCATAGAAGTGAGCTGCGCAGAAACTTTCTGCGCAGGTCCCGGAATCTCCAGAGCTGCGCTTGACAGGTATGTGTCTTACTCCTTTTCCTGTTCCAATCCACTCCGTCATTCCATATTTTGTCATAACTGTTGCTTCTTGACTCATGTACAGATTTCTCATGAGGCATATAAGGTGTTCTAGTATTCCCATCTCTTTAATTACTTGCCACATTTTGTTGTGATCCACATAGTTAAAGACCTTGATGTAGTCAATGAAACAGAAGTAGACTTGTTTCTGATATTCCTTTGTTTTCCCCACATGCTGCTGCAGCCTAACCTGTATTATCTTGAGCATAACATTCCTAGCATGTGGGATGAGTGCAATTGTTCGATAATTTGAACATTCTTTGGCATTGCCCTTTTTTGGGATTGGAACATATACTGATCTTTTCCAATCCTGTGGCCAATGTTGTGTTTTCCAAATCTGCTGGCATATAGAATGCAATAATTTGATTCCATCATCTTTTAGGGCTTTGAAAAATTCAGCTGGGATTTATTTATTTATTTTGTCCAATTTATATAGCCGCCCAACTCAAAATGACTCTGGGCGGCTCACAAAGTTATAACCAACAACACAGTCTAAAACTTAAAACCCATAGGAACCCAATTAAAAGTACTACAAAAATTACCCAACAGCTAAAAGAGCGAGGGAGTGATATCAGCCATCATCTCCACTGGCTTTGTTGTTTGCAGTGCTTTTTAGGGCCTTTCTGACTTCACTCTCTAGGATGTCTGGCTCAAGTTCAATGTTCTCATCATTGTGATTATCAGAGGTGTTGAGGTCCTTTTTGTAGAGTTCCTCTGTGTACTCTTTCCATCTTTTCTTACTCTCTTCTGCATCAGCTAACTCCTTGCTGTTTTTATCCGTTATCATCGTCATTTTTGCTTTAAACGTTCCTTTGATTTCCCCAATTTTTTTTGAAAAGATCTCTATTCCTACCCCTTATGCTGTTTTCCTCTATTTCCTTGCACTGTTCATTTAGGTAGGTTTCCTTATCTCCCCTTGCTTTCTTTGAAAATCTGTATACAATTGATTGAATTTTTCCTTTGCCTTTTGCGTTCTTTCTTTCCTCTGCTATTTTAGGAGCCTCATCAGACAACCACTTTACTTTCTTACACTTCTTTTATTTTGGTATGGTTTTCCTTTCTGCCTCCTGTATGATGTCCTGCACCTCTCCATAATTCTTCTGGCACTCTGTCTATCAAGTCTAAGACATTAAATCTGTTCCACACCTCCACCGGATATTCCTTAGGGATGTTGTCTAGGTCATACCTGTCTGGCCTAATTGTTTCCCCTATTTTCTTTAGTCTAAACTTGAATTTTGCAATCAGTAGGTTATGATCTGAGCCACAGTCTGCTCCAGATCTTGTTTTTGCTGACTGAGGTTCTCCATCTTTGGCTGCAAAGTATGTAATCAATCTGGTTTCGATGTTGGCCATCTAGTGATGTCCATGTGTAAAGTCCCCTCTTGTGTTGCTGAAAGAGAGTTTTTGCTATGACCAGTGCGTTCACTTGGCAGAACTCTATTAGCCTTTGCCCTGCTTCATTCTGTGTTCCAAGACCAAACTTGCCTGTTCCATTTACTTTTTGATTTCCTACTTTGGCATTCCAATCTCCTATGATAATGAGGACATCATTTCTTGGTGTCTGTTCTATGAAGTATTGTAGGTCCTCATAGAACTGGTCAACTGTGGCTTCATCTGCACCAGTGGTTGGTGCATATATATGGATTACAGTGATATTGAAAGGTTTGCCTTGGATTCTGACTGAAATCATTCTGTCATTTTAAAGATTATATCTAGTGATGGGCACAATTTTTTTTACTACCACATTGTGGGCATGGACTAATTGGTGGGCATGGCCTAATTGGTGGGCATAGCTTAATTGGTGGGTGTGGCCTGATCTGTGGGCATGTGACTGGGTGGCCAATCTAGTAATGCCTGCCACATTGCTCATGAAAACATCTGCAAACACAGAGAGCACTGGCTCTTTGGCTGTAAATGGAGATGAGCACTGCACCCTATAGTGAGATATGACTGGCTTTTGAGCAAGGTCAATCTTTACCTTTACCTATTGTTAGATCCAAAGCTGCCAGTTGTATCTGACTCTAGGGTTCAGTGCTCATCTGTTTATAGCCAAAGAGTCAGCACTGTTTGTTTGTAGATGTTTCTGTGGACATGTGGCAGGCATGACTAGACACCAGAATGTTGTTACCTTTCCCACCGAAGTGGTCCCTATTTATCTACTTGCAGTTGCCAGGAGCTGGGACAGAGATGGGAGCTCAAACCATCATGTCAACCTTCCAGCTAACAAGGCGAGCTTCTTAACCAGTGAGCTGCAGTGGCTCAAGTGGCTAAGGCTCTGTCTGGAAGGTGGCAGGTCAGCAGTTCAATACTCGAATGGAGCAAGCTCCTGTCTTTGTCCCAGCTCCTGCCAACCTAGCAGTTCGAAAGCAAGAAATTGCAAGTAGATAAATAGGGACCACTTTGGTGGGAAGGTAACAGCATTCTGTGCACTCTGGTGTCTAGTCATGCCTGCCACATGACCACGGAAATGTCTGCAGAAGCGTGGGATATGACTGGCTTTCGAGCAAGGGAAACATTTACTGCTTCAATCCAAAGGTTGTGAGTTCAATCCTGACTAGGACTCTAGGTTATCTCAGCCTTCCATCCTTCGAAAGTGACTAAAACAATTACCAAGCATGTTGGGTAAGGTAAAGGTTGCCCTTACTCAAAAGCCAGTTGTATCTGATTCTAGAGTTTAAAAATTAAATTAAATTCAAGCTCATCTCTGTTTATAGCCAAATTGGTGGGTATGGGAGAGACTCTTTTGCACAAAAAAAAAAAACCTTAATGACTGTATTTTAGTGTTGGCCTTTGTGGATCAAGTCCACTTTGGTTTGATTTAGCAATTAGACCTTGCTGTTGCAGGATTGCTGTTGCAGCACCAACAAGTTATAATTGCTAAATAAAACCAAAGTGGACAGGATCTAGCGAGGCCCACACTAAAATAGTCAGTTAAAAATACAGTCATTTAATACATTAACATTAAAAGCAAACTCACCAAAACAATCCCTAAATGCTCAAGAATAACTGCTATATATTTTATGTTATGTGGACACTTGCCTTCGAAATATTCCAGATTTCGTCTCTCAGCAAGGCAATTTTCCCATTTGATTCCAGAGTAATATTCTTACTCTGAAATCAAATAGGAAAATTGCCTTGTTGAGAGACAAAATCTGGAATATTTAGGAGGGAAGTATCCACGAAGGATAACATTAAAATACAGCAGAAGACAATTTTAAGAAGAAACTAACAAAAACCTGGGAGGGTACCTACTTTGCAATGGCTCTTCTCCAGACCGACTCCCAGCAGGGATGGAAGGTCCCGGTGTGGCCGCCCCAGCCTCATCCATCGCCCTGTGTGGCTGGATGGGATGAGGAGGGTGGGTGGCAGTTTGAAATGCCGCTGTGCCTAGGGGCCTCTGCCGCCGCTCCACCTCCGTTTCCCTCGCCACCTCTGCCTCCCGGACCGCCACTGGATCCTGTGCCAATGCCGCTTCCGTCGCCACCTCTGTGTCCCGGACTGCTGCTGGATGCTGCACCACCGCCGCCTCTGCATCCCAGACCGCTGCTGGATCCTGCGGTGGCACCGCTTCCATCGCCGCCGCTTCCTTCATCGCTGCCGCCTCTGGATCCCGTGTCGCCGCCGCTTCCCTCATCACCATCACCGCTTCCCTTGGCGGCATCGCCACCGCTGCTTCCCTTGCTGCCACTGCCGCCGCCTCTGCTGGATCCTGCACCGCCACTGCTTCCCTTGCCACTGCTGCTGCTTCTGTAGCCGCATCTGGGTCCCGCGCCACCACCGGATCCTGTGCCACCACCGCTTCCGTTGTCGTCTCTGGGTCCCGCGCCACCGCTGGATCCTCCTGCACCGCCGCCACCTCTGGGTCCCATCGGGGGGTGTCCCTCTGTCTCCGATGAGGCCGCCACCGCCTCTGGGTGTCCCTCTGCCTCCGATGAGGCCGCTGCCACCTCGCCTTGCCTCCGATGAGGCCACTGAGGATGGTCTCAGCTCAGGCCACCACCACCACCACCACTGCCGCCACTCTGCTGCCAATGCTGACCCCACTGTTCCACTTGCCAGCCACCTCCATGACTCCCAAAATGGCTGCTTGGTGGCACACATGCATTTTAAGCCAAAATTGGCACATGCGCGCTGGGCACTGGAGGCGCGCATGCACAAGTGGGGAAGTGGGAAATTTTTACCACCACCCCGTGCGGACCGGTAGCTGCCCACCACTGATTATATCCCATTACTGCTTTTCTCACTCTTTTATTGACAATTATGGCTACACCATTTCTTCTGAGGTGTTCTTGTCCACAGTAGTTAGATATGATGGTTTCCAGAGCTGAATTCGCCCATCCCTGTCCATTTTAAGTCACTGATTCCCAAGATGTCATTGCTTATTTTTCCATTTCCTTTTTTACCACTTCCAGCTTTCCTTGATTCATAGATCTGACATTCCGTGTCCCTTACAACACCGTATTTCTCCTCCCACTGTCCTATCCACCCCCTCTTCTGAACTGGTAGGCTAAGCATCCTGTTTCATCTATTTTGCCCCCTTGTTTTGCCTTTTGTTCTTGTCCATAGAGTTCTCTTGGCAAACTTCCTGACGTGGTTTGCCGGTTTCTACTCCAGTATTTTACTGTCATACATATTATCACAATTTAACCCAAAGTAACAGACTAAAAAATTACATTAATTAATGCTGGATATATGAAATAAGAAGTTATATATGTAGTCAAAAATTTAGAAGTATCTTGTTAGTCATCAACCTTGATATGAAAAGGGAAACCTTGGTATGAAGAGGAAAGTTAACTACTGTATATCAAGTCAAGGAAAGTTCACTATATCAAGTCAACTACAACAATTCAATTACTTATCACATGCATGCAGCTATGAATCTTTGACGAAAACAGCCATCGCGGCAACTCTTTCCCTCCTCCTGGCTCTGGCCGCTGATTAGGCCCATGGTGGTGTTGGGATGGCCGGAGGTGGCTGGATGGTGGCGGCGGTCCAACTGGTCTCCTTCACTGCCCGCCCCTCGGCGACTTCTTCCTCACCTTTGGATGTTGGGATGGTTGGAAATGGCTGGATGGCGGCGGCGGCGGCCCCGCTGGTCTCTCACCACCCACCCCTCACGCCTTCTTCTTCCTCACTTCCGGCTGTTGGGATGGCTGGAGGTGGCTGGATGGCAGCAGCCCTGTTGGTCTCCTTTGCTGCCCGCCCCTTGGCGCCTTCTTCTAACTCACCTCCAGCTGTTGGGATGCCAATGCAGTTGTGTTGTGTATGTACAATGCTGCTTCATATGAATGTACAATGTTGCTTTAAGAAATGTATGAATGTAACCCAGCCACAATCACAATGTAACCCAGCTGTTAAAGGAACGCGAGCAAGCTGCCTATAGAGGGCAGCTGCGAGTGTTCAACTCACATGGTCATCATTCCTCAAATCACCTGCAGCCGCGGGAACTTCCCGCAGCAAACAACTACTACTGATCCACCACCGAAGATGGGCGTGACCCGGATGACGTCACGCTGGCAGCGGCCAATGAGCTACCATGCAGCCAAGTTCAAATGTGTTGTACCACTGTATATATTGTGAGATACCTCCGCCATTACCACATGTTCGTCCTGATCACCAACCAATAAACCTGTGTTAGTCCATACTGCGACTCCTTCTATGTCTCCTGGAACAGACGCTAAACTGGCGACGAAGGTGGGATCGATGGCGAATCCCAAGGTCAAGGCGTACCAGTTCGATGTGAGTGAGCCCGAACAATGGGCGCTCTACGAGTGCCAGTTTCGGCACGCGATGGAAGCCGCGGGCGTCGACGCCGCCGCGAAGATGCGCTCCCACTTCCTGGCCCAAGTGGGGCCGGCCACGCTGCGGATCCTGATGACCCTGGTGGCCCCCCGGAAGGTAGACCGTATCCTGGAGAGACTGGGTGAGCATTTCCAGCCGCCTGTCTCGATCTTCCCAGCACGGGTCGCATTCCACAGGCGAGACCAGCGACCGGGCGAATCTGTGTCCGCCTACTTGGCGGCCCTCAGGCTTGCAGCGGTCCACTGCCAGTGGGACAACCTGGACCAGGCCCTCCGTGACCGCATGTTGTGTGGTCTGAGGGACGAGGAGCTGCAGAGGAGGCTGATGACCCGCTACCAACGCCTCACGTTCAACGAGGTGCTGCGGGAGGCCCAAGCAGCCGAGGAGGCCAGGAGCGGGGTGAGGCTATTCAAGTCCCTAGGGGCCTCGTCCGAGCGGGCCAAGTCACCAGTACAGGCGGCCCGGCGGACACCAGCGAAGATGGCCTGGCGGGCCCCCAAGCCACCCGCCGGCACACCAACGTCGTCCGAGGAGTCGTCCACAACAGCGGACCCCTACTCCAGCGAGGAAGACGACGTCCGGAGGATCAAGAAGCGTGGTGAGAAGCGGCAGTCCCGAGAACGGCAGGACCGCCGTTGCGACGGTTGTGGGGCGTCCCATGACCGCACGAGGTGCCCGTTTCGAAAGGCCGAGTGTCACAACTGCGCCCGAAAGGGGCACATCGCCCGAGTATGCAGGCGCGGGCGAGTCGAGGACAAGAGGAGTTCCAGCCATCCCCAGACGCACCAGCGGAAGGCGACCGGCACCAGGAAGGTCGCAGCCAGCTACGATGAGGAAGGCGTGAACCGCGTGGGCCTGGAGCACCGGCGGTTTTTCGTAGAGGTACTGTTGCAAGGGGTCCCAGTGAGGATGGAGATAGACTCGAGGTCATCTTATTCCATCCTGTCCCAAAAAGAGTTCATGCGTATTCCCCCAGACAAGTGGCCCAAACTGCGGGCCATGAGGTCGCACCTTCGGGACGTGCAGGGAAACGGGATCCCAGTGTTGGGGGTGGGGAATTTCAAGGTGAAGTTCAAGGGCTACTCGGAGAAACTGCCTTTAGTGGTCCTAAAAGGGGGGAGGTGCTGCCTTTTGGGAACGCAGTGGTTTGCTCCCCTGGGAATCGAACTGTCCGGCATTAACGCCATCGAGACTGACCCAATGCGGGACGTGTGCAACGTGCACCCGGACGTTTTCAAGAAGGGGCTCGGGAAATACAAGGGGCCCCCGGTTTCCTTCGAGCTGGACCCAGAAATCCGGCCCATCCGCCTCAAACCAAGAAGGGTGCCTTTCGCCCTAAAGGACAAGATCGAGGCGGAACTGGACAAATTGGTGGGGCAGGGGATTTTGGTTCCAGTTGACTCGGCGGAGTGGGAAATGCCGATTGTTACAGCCCTTAAGTCGAACGGGGAAGTCAGGATTTGTGCAGACTATAAATGTACCATTAACAAGGCCATTCGGCCAAACGCATATCCAGTGCCCGTGGTCAGCCACTTGCTGGCCACGTTACATGGGGGGAAGTGTTTCGCCAAGTTAGATCTGGCTCAGGCGTATCAGCAGCTCTCTGTAACCCCGGCTGCTGCCGCCGCACAAATGATAGTGACGCACAAGGGGGCGTTTAAGGTAACGCACCTTCAGTTTGGCGTGAATTCGGCCCCCGGAATTTTCCAATCCCTCGTGGAACGCCTTTTAAAGGGGCTTCCAGGCGTCCTCCCATACTCCGACGACGTGTTGATAACGGCGGGGAGCGAATTAGAGTTGGCAAAGAGGCTAGATGGGGTCCTTTCAGTGTTCGAGAGGGCAGGCCTTCGACTGAGGAGGGACAAATGCGTATTCTTTGCGAGGGAGGTTGAGTTTCTAGGCTTTAAGGTAACTCCGGATGGGATCAAACCCTCTGAGTCAAAGGTTGCAGCCGTGAAGAACGCCCCTCGCCCCACCGCAAAACCGGAGCTACAGTCATTTCTAGGGCTCCTAAATTTTATCATACCTTCCTGCCTCGGAAGGCATCGGTCGCGGAGCCACTGCATGCCCTGCTCAAAAAGGATGCGGTTTGGCGGTGGGGGGACAGGCAGGAGAGAGCATTCAAGGAGCTTAAGTCACTCCTGTCTTCGGACGCTGTCCTGACCCATTTCAACCCGAAAAAACCAGTGGTTTTAGTCTGTGATGCGTCCCCAGTGGGGGTGGGGGCGGTCCTGTGCCACGTGTTGGAAAGCGGGAGGGAAGCCCCGGTAGCGTACTACTCTAGGTCCCTCTCAAAGGCCGAGCGCAATTACGCGCAAACTGATAGGGAGGCCCTAGCCATCATCGCCGGAACGAAAAAGTTCCATGACTTTTTATACGGCCACGAGTTTATGGTAGTGACCGATCACAAACCACTTTTGGGGATCTTCACTACCGGCAAACCCACACCGCAAATACTATCCCCCAGAATGCTGCGTTGGGCCATCTTCCTCAACGCCTACCAGTATGAGCTGGTCTATCGCCCAGGGAAGGAGATCTCCCATGCGGACGCACTGTCCCGATCCCCCCTCCCAAGTGTAGGGGACCCCACATGCGAGGTAGAGCAGGATCACCAAGTCCTACTGATCGAGTCTCTCGACTCACCCCCCATTGTCCCGGCCGACCTCGCCAAAGCCACGGCGGCCGACAAGATGCTGGCCCAAGTTAGTTCCTGGGTTAGGAAGGGCTGGCCCACGACTCCCCCTGATGAGGAGTTCAGACCATTTTTTAGGCGCAGAGTAGAGCTGTCGCTGGAAAGGGGCTGCTTACTCTGGGGCCAGCAAGTAGTTATCCCAGAGAAGCTGAGGGCCAAGGTACTGAGACTATTGTACACCAGTCACCCCGGGATCGTGCGCTCCAAGGCTCTGGCCAGGAGTTTCTTTTGGTGGCCCCAGATAGACGGGGACATAGAGCGTTTAGTGGGCACGTGCGAGAGCTGCCAGGGCTCTCGGCCCGAGGAGTCCCGGTTGCCCCATAGGGAATGGGATACGGCCCGTGGGCCATGGTCCCGGATCCATGTCGACTTCGCTGGCCCTTTTCGCGGGTCCATGTTTCTATTGGTAGTCGACTCCTATTCCAAGTGGTTGGAGGTAATCCCTATGAACAGCACCTCCTCCGCCGCAACCATCAAGCAGTTGCGCAAGCTTTTTGCCTGTTTCGGCCTGCCAGACGTCCTTGTTAGCGATAACGCTAGTACCTTCACGTCTGCAGAGTTCAAGACGTTTATTGAGCGGAACGCCATCAGGCACATCACTGCTGCCCCGTTTCACCCCGCCACAAACGGTCAGGTAGAGCGCCAAGTGCGCACTACGAAAGACGCACTGCGGCGCATGGGTCCCGGTGAGTTGAACCTGCATTTGTGCCAGTTCCTCATCTGCTACAGGACAACCCCCTTAGCTTCAGGATTTTCCCCAGCCGAACTCCTCATGAGGAGACGTCCGGTAACACTTTTTGACCGGATGGATCCGTCCAGGGTGGAGGATGAAGGGAGAAACATAAATATAGGGGGAGGGAGCTCCAAAGGTTTTTTGGCAGGGGACCCGGTTCACTGCAGGAACTACCCGGCGTCAGGGCCGGCGTGGGTCCCAGGGACAGTCATCGAGCAGACGGGACCAGTGTCCTACAGGGTTGAGACTAGCTCGGGTCTACTCTGGAGGAGGCACGCCGACCAGCTCAGAAGGCGGGTCACTAGTGAAGGGGATTCAGTGTTAGGGTCCTCCCCCACCCGCATTACCCAAGGGGGAGACACGGCGGAAACCGGGGATACAAATGCATATCCTCGGTTCTCAGCCACAGAGGAGGATACTTTGAAAGAGAGGGATCAGTTTGATGATTATGAGTTACGGTACCAGGGGGGTGTAGCGGAGTGGTCCCCCACCCGTCCTAGCAAGAAGAGGGGTTTCAGTTCAGCCCCTGGTACCTCCAGTCCCCCCAGTCCTTTTGTGTTAGAATATACCATAGCTCCAGCTCCCCGGAGGCCAACACCCCCAAGGCAGGCATCAGGGGGGAGTCCACCCACCGCAGTCCCCGGAACTCCCAGGCAGGGTACGGGGGGTGGCGAGACCACGAGGGTCTCTTCGTCGGTTCCGAGATTCGTGCTGGGGGGGACCCCTAGCTCCTCAAGCGGTAGGCAGGAGTTCACTTCCCAACTATTCATTCCATTCCCTTCCCCCAATGCAAGGTTACCACAGAGCCCACACCGAGCCATTAACGAGTCCCCCCTTTCCATTGCAGGACAGGACTCTGCAGAGCCAGGCTCCCCTGTATTAAGCCAAGCGGCCGCTCGCCCCAGGCGCACGTGCGGCAAGCCACAATGGTTGAGGGACTTCGTCCCATCCTAGGGGGGAGGGATGTTGTGTATGTACAATGCTGCTTCATATGAATGTACAATGTTGCTTTAAGAAATGTATGAATGTAACCCAGCCACAATCACAATGTAACCCAGCTGTTAAAGGAACGCGAGCAAGCTGCCTATAGAGGGCAGCTGTGAGTGTTCAACTCACATGGTCATCATTCCTCAAATCACCTGCAGCCGCGGGAACTTCCCGCAGCAAACAACTACTACTGATCCACCACCGAAGATGGGCGTGACCCGGATGACGTCACGCCGGTAGCGGCCAATGAGCTACCATGCAGCCAAGTTCAAATGTGTTGTACCACTGTATATATTGTGAGATACCGCCTCCATTACCACATGTTCGTCCTGATCACCAACCAATAAACCTGTGTTAGTCCATACTGCGACTCCTTCTATGTCTCCTGGAACAGACGCTAAAAGTTGTAATATCTCCAAACCTTTCACTCCAAGCTCTCACCTCTCCCTTGCCTCATAATGGAGGCCTTTTCATAATTCCCATCTAGCAACCCTCCTAGGGGAAAGCATAGTTGACTACATGTTCCCAATCTCTTGACAGTATATCCAGATTTAGACCTCTTACCTATAAGAGAAAGTTTATCTCACAAAATTAAATGTTGAAAAATAAATTCAATCAATATGTTTAGACTCACCTTTCTAACCATACACTATCCCTGCATTGGCAGCTGTTACCACTTTGCTCATGAACTCTGCTCTCCTGCACTTGGGGCTAAGCCCAAGGAATCCTGGCAGCTTTAGCTGGGTCAGTGCAGATGTTGGGAGCCCTACATTCCTTCAAGTTAATAAAAAAACAATTGCAGACTGAGAAGGGGACATGGGGAGGAGGTCTTGGACGTTCAGTTGGAGAGGGAATTAGCAACAGAAAACCACTTCCTGAACATCTCCCATACCTTAAAAATCCTACTAGGGTCCCCAAATTTTGGAAGTAGCATGATGGCATACATTGCTTTCTGATGTGGCATGATCAAGACAGGGTTTTGGAATCCTTGTGGTAAACATAAAGGTCGCCCTTGCTTGAAGGCCAGTCATATCCAATTTTAGGGTTCAGTGCTAATCTCCGCTTATAGCCAAAGAGCCAATGCTGTCTGCATCTGCAGGTATTTCTGTGGACATGTGGCAGGCATGTCTAGACACCAGAGTGCATGGGAACATTTTTTACCTTCCCACCTAAGTGTTACATATTTATCTACAGTGGTACCTCATACAACGATTTTAATCTGTTCCGTGGGGCTTGTTGTTGTATGCTATATGATATATGCATCGTATAGTGATTTTTTTTTTGCTTGCTAAGTGGTTTTTCCCATTGAAAAATTGTTGTACGATTTATTTCCATAGGGAAAATTGTTATTCAATTTCATTGCTATACGGGGCGATTGTTGTATGAGGTTCCACTGTACTTGCAATTTCTTGCTTTCAAACTGCAAGGTTTGGCAGGAGCTGGAACAGAGATGGAATTCACTCCATCATACAGCACTCAGATCTTGAACTGCTGACCTGCCAATCTTTCGATCATCAAGTTTAGCATCTTAACCACTAAGCCACCACAGTCCCCAATCCTTGTGGACACATCCTCTAAAAACAAAGTGTTACATATGGAAAATATTAGGCTAATGCTAATATACATACTGTAGCATGCAACAATAACTGGTTTGGCAGCCTAGAAGGGTTTACAAAAACAGGTAAGACTATCACCATAGGTTAGTGGGACAGAGTTGTAAGGGGGTTTGCCTGCAACCTTTATGCCCATTAGATCGCAGAGCCCCACTTATTTCTTTTTGCTTGGTTGTGCAATGAGATTTTTCGGCGGCCAGGCAGCTTGCTTGCGGTGCGCATCTCTTGTCCAGGTTATAACTGGCTCATGAGTGGGAAACTGGCGATCTGCAAAGTTACAGGTGTTTGGTAGCAATTAATAAGGGCAAATTGAAATAGTCCCATTATGCCACTTCCCACGCAACCAAACATACTTTGGAGAGAAAGATTGACCCTGGGACCATTTTAGCTTCAAAGAGAAGCGAGCCAAGTTGATAAGGTCCCAAGCCCAGAGATAATTACCCAGACTCCTCCTGTTGCATCCCTTCTTGATGGTGGCTTGAGAGAATGAGACTTTGTTGACTGTTCTTCAGCTGGGTTTATCTCTTCGGTGACTCCCTTTCTTCATGAAGTAAAACACGCCACTCAAAATCTCAATTTAGCAGCATTTATTGTGGCATGGCTAATTATTCAAAATGTACAGAGTAAATACTGTAACATCTCTTCTAAACTATACTGAATAAAGTAAAATAAAACAAAAGCTAACTTGATTAAAAAGCATTGCTAAAAAGCGGGCTTCTCGCTCTCATGAATGCAATCTGGATGGCTCCTTGCATTTCAAGGCATTTTTGGTTCAATAGGAGATGGGCTCCTGCCGTCCCTGGGAGACCAGTCTTGATCGACAAAATGTTGCATCTTTTAATCTTTTTGATCACTTCCCTTCCCCTTAGGAATTAGGAGAACATTCCAAAAAGACAATTGTTCTGACTAATTTTGCTTGTTAGGGACTAGCAGGTGTCTCCTTATTTCTCTTATCTCAATGTTCCATGTCTCTCGGAAGTGTCCATCCTTGGAAACATTACCCAAAAACTGATGCCCCCTTTTTCTGATTGTTTACAGGAGCATGCATGTTGAGAACAGTTGCAACTCCGGTACAATCTCTGGCGGAACCCTTCTCCCAAGGATGAGGAGGCGTTTATTTCAGACAAACAATATAAATCAAGTTTATTGAAAAGGAGTTAAAAACAACGCTGGCCAGGTGCTGGCATAAATCCTAGTCTCAATCTTTTTGTCTAAAATAAGTTTCCCCAGTGAGCAGCTCTTGTTGGGTTGTGTGCAAAGAGTGCTCCTCACATCTTCTACCAACGGATTTTTATACCCTCCACCCAAGGGAACTGACCTAGCTCTCTACTACTAGTCTATTAATTACAATTTTTTTTTTACAATGATTCAATCAATACCAGCACCCGGCTCTTTTGTTACAGTAAAAAGCTTAATCACATAAAACAATAGGTGGGTTGATAGGACAGTTGCCCTGGGGATTTACATAAGAAGAAACAGAGTTCACCGTTCAACAGCTGCAGGTCTTGATGTCTCCAATGTGTCATCCAATAGGAGCGAGGATTAAAAATGTGCACCAATGTGGTTCCAGAGTTCACAGCAAGAAGTTCAAAATGACCAATGGCATCGTACATAATAAGTTCAGGGAAGGCTGAAAGTTGGCCTATGTGAGGAGCTAGTAGTTGTTCCCAGAATCAATAGATTTGCAGTATCCACCCTTAACCCAGTTCTGTGTCTCTTAAGGATTTGCACATTCCCACCCCAAGGTATGCAGGTATTGGTAAAAACAATCTGTGGCAGGTGGGTTGAAGATTAAGAAGGATTATTTTGAGCTCCCAGGAGTCAGGGTCCTGGGTTAACAATAGGTGAAAATAATTGATGTCTTCCTGTGTAGGCTGGGAGGTATGCAGCATAGATATTTTTGTTTGGGAATTTAAAGCAAAACATGTTAGAATCATTTTTAAAATATTTTAGTAAGTTTTAGGACTTTTTAATAAACACTGCATAGTCAATTAATTAATCAGACATCCAATAATTAGGTTAGCTATATCAGTAGGCAAGCAAGGCTTCAAAACTCTTAAAACACAAGTTAACTCTAACTGCAATATAAAGGAGCCTTTTTGAAGCTTGGGTTTTTAAAAGTCTTTCTTGCTGCTGGCCTGCTGACACCTTTCCGAAGGGAGGCTGATCCCCCGCTTTCCTCCACAGCAGAGAGGCATAGTAAGAGATAAAATAAAATTGGGGTATGTGTGTTTCCCAAAAGTGGGGCTACAAGTATATACCTTCAAGTGAGTGTGAATGGGTGCATGGCCAGAGTGGTGCTTGTGTACACATAAGCCTAATCAATCCTAAACGTGGGTGGCAAAATGAAATAAACGAAATACCTTTATTGTAAAGAAAAGATAACTTTATTAATAAGAGATAGAAAAGGCAAAACATAAAAACAGGGTGTGCTTTTTTTCAAAAGAGGGGTTACAGAAACATGTCCAAAATGCTTTATCTTTGCAAATTGGCATCCTTGTTATCTATGCAGGTGTTAATGTGGGATTGTGTTTAGTCATTGTGATACAAAATGGCTTCGCAGCAGCTAACTTTCTAAGTGTTAAACTACCATTCTAAATGACTACAGGTGAACTACAGTGCTATCTAAATGAATACAAAGTAACTTAAATGAAAAGTAACTTCTCTATATGGATTCTCATGACAAGAGTAACACCCCCCCTGCCCCATATCCAGAGATGTATATTTTCTAGGGAAATACTTGGCATTCCATGTGGTTTAGGAGGAAGAAGCTGCATATAATGTCTTGAATAGTTTCTACTCGGAAGACCAGGACATGGGACTTTTGGCCTTAGATGTGTTTTGGCCAATCAGCCCGACCCAGGAAGGGGAATCATGGGCCAAAAAAAACCTGGAGAGCCAAAAGCCCCTCCCCCTTATGATGGAGAAGCCAATGCAAGCCCCAAAGATATGGTATCAGTCAATAGTATGCATAATACATAGCAGTAGCAAGGAACAGCAGTTACACTTTTATATCACCCTCTCTGGGTGATTCACAAGGTAAGTAACATTTTGCCCCCAACATGCTTAGTACTCAACCTTGAGCCTATGGGATCAAACTCAAATAACGAGCAGAGTTTTGACTGCAGCTTAACCACTATGCCATGAATGCTACCTGATACATAGGTAGGATTGGGCCCTGAAGGTAGCAGGACTGAGATTTCAAGTCTACATTGGCCGGCATCCTATGGCTAATATTGTACTGCCACCAGAAGTACAATATTTCAGGTACAATCCTGTTATCTCTTCAGAGGATGTTTGAGAGAAGCATACAATTTTTCTTTCTCCCACTCAGAAAGTGGAAAGGTCCACCCTTGGAGGGGTGATGTGATCTTACAGGCTTCTTCCATGAAGCTGCGTAAAAATCTTCCCCAGACATCAAGATTTGGTGCATATCTCTATCAAATTTGATCAAGTTCAGGCATGTTGGATAGGGGCCCAGTGTGGGCCAGAGGGTCCCGGAGGAGACTGGTCAAGCAAGACATGTGAGGCAAGATGGAGCGAAGACCAGTGTTTAATGATGACAAATCAGAAGCTTTTATGCCTGCCTAATCTGGCTGTGTGCATACGTTGTGCGTAGCGATACAGAGGAAGCCCTGAGTCTGCACATCATGTTTACACAAGTTAATTGAGGAAGTCTTCACCGGGGGAAGTTTCTTATCTAACTTAATTAACTACCAGGGACATGCATTGTTCCTTGCTATCGGGAGCAAACAAGTGGCCGAAGTTGACTCTCGGGCTTTAGGGCTTCTGCAGATGCGAGATTACCCATTAGGTGCCTATCGAGATAACCATCTGCGATCTTTAGCATTCCATTGTCCTAGCTGTCAGGTCAGCAATAGGTGAATCAAACTATATCTAATATTCCGCTCCCCAATTTCTGTCCCCTCGAAACCTGTGGCTCGAAGGAGTGATCTCCCATAACTGCGGTTCTGTCAGGGACAGCTGTACCAATTGTGTACGCGGAATCCACACTCCCCCTTTATTTGTTTAATTGGACCTGACAGATGGCTCGGCGTAAGAGTGGCATCAACTGACGTGGAGTGAGGACATCCTGGGGTTTCCTCCATGGGGGGCACATTTATTTATTTATTTATTTATTTATCATTCACATTTGTAACTGCCGCCCACTCAGGCAGAACCCGACTCAGGGCGGCATTACAGCAGCTCAAGAAAATACATAAAAACATTATAAAAACCTTATAAAACCCACCCAATAAAAAACCCACCCAATAAGAAAAAACCGACATCCACCCCCATTTAAAACCCATATCCCACTAACCCGTCCCACCTACCACACAGAGGGAAAGAAAGAGAGTCTTATAAAAGCCAGCCGGCGGGGGCCATAGTCCCGTTCGGGCCCCACACCTGCCCTGCCAGCCAGGTCTTTACTCCTTTCCTGAAGGGCAGCAATTCACTTTGAAGTCTTAGATCTGTTGGTAGGAGGTTCCAGAGAGTTGGTGCGGACACGGAGAAGGCCCTCCTTCGGGTGCCAGTCAAATGTGCACCCCTCGTTGATGGCACCACCAGAGAGCCTCTCCGGTCCGCTCTGGTTGGACGGGCAGTCACTCTTGGGACGATGCGGTCTCTAAGGTATCCTGGCCCCCTGCCATATAGGGCTTTAAAGGTCAAAACCAGCACCTTAAATTGCACCCGGAGACAAACTGGTAACCAGTGCAGCTCCCGAAGCAGCGGTGAGGCATGGGCATATCGCCCACACCCCATCACCACCCGGGCCGCTGCATTCTGGACCAGCTGCAGCCTCCGAATGGTCGTCAAGGGCAGCCCCATGTAGAGCGCATTACAATAATCTAGTCGGGAAGTAACCAGAGCATGAGTGACCATAAGCAAGGAGCCCCGGTCCAGGAGCGTGCGCAGTTGGCGAATCACCCGAAGTTGGGCAAAAGCCCCCCTGGCCACGGCTGCCACTTGTTCTTCCAGCAGGAGCCGTGAGTCCAGGAGCCGTGAGTCCACATTGACATCAGCGAGGGAATACATTGCGCGAAACAACAGACCGCTGTCCCCAATATTATCATCCCCACAATCACCTTGAGTGTTGTTTGTAGCCATTCCCATGGAAACCATGACCATAACGAATTCCACCCCCACCCCCCCACGGGGCATCCTCCTTGATATTCTTGACCAGGGTATGGAGATCTGTGAGCTGGCTCTGCACCTTGCGAGAGTTATCCGTGAGGTTAAAGCAACACATGCCATGGACTGTCTCGCAACCCAAATGGTGTATGAGTAGGAGGTAATCGATAGCCGCCCGATTATCCAATATGGCATGGTGAAGCTCCGTTTGTTCCTGATTAAGCATCGCTATTGCCGAGAAGGTGTGATTAATGGCTTTTGCCAAAGCGCAAGCCAATTGACCAATCCTGCGCCCGTTGCCTACGGCTAAGCCTGGCACACCAAACAAGCTGACTGCCAATGAGACATACTCAGCTTTGCTCAGAACCCTGATGTTACTGTCACATGAGCTATCTAACTGGGTGGCACGAACGTGCTGTGTGTGGGCAGATACATTAGCGCTTGGGGTAACCATATCCTTTGTGGGAAGCAACAGTGTCAAACGACTGATACAACAGAAGGAATCAGATACATTTTCAGGAATATAGTTCCAAGTGTGTTGGTTACATGTAAAAAACCATCCTGAAGGCAAAGTGACATGAACGAACATTGAGTTAATAGTCTCTGGGTTATTACAAGTCCAAGTGCTGTTGCCGGGGTCGAGGCAATGGTGATGTGGCCCTTCGACCGCGGAACAGCCGGTCATGCGAGCACAAGTTGAGTTTGGGCTGACCGCCACTCGGGGGGTGTACAGAGTGGCCGCATCAGCCGGTAGGACATTCGTGACTTGGGTTCCCCAGTGCGCATATGTCGAGTACTCAGTCTTGTGAAACGGGCCAAAAATCCGCTTCACTAACCAGTCACCGTTCCTGATGCGTGCTTCTGGGGAGTGACACACTGGGATGATACAAGTACTAAGAAGAGAGGCAGAATAGGTGGTCTGCCTCAGGCAAAAATCGGACTGATTGACGAGGTTCACCAATCTTTCCCAAACGTTGCAGTGCAGCCGGGCAGAGAGATCTCCACCGGGCATCAGGTTTTCCGCTTCCAATGAAGCGGCTTGAACCCCTCCCCCCAAAAGCAAGGAAAGGATCAAGATGATGGTCGTCAAGGAGTTAAAGGTGATCTGGGACAAAACTGCAACCGCGGTGTTCTCCGGCATCGGTTCCATCTTCTCCCGCCGGACGATGTCCGCCGCCTCCTGGCACAGGGACTTGGGCATCCCCCAGGTGATCTTCGGTGCTGGCATCTGCTGTCGCCGCCTCCTCCGCTTGGTTTTCCCTGTCAGGGTCAATCCCTCCATCTCCGGTAGCGGATCCAGGGACGCCTGGGTCCACACCATTGGACTCGAGATGAGGCTTGACACACCAGGCTGGAATCCAGATGACACCTGAAGGAGACATAATTGCAGCATACCCTCTTCCCCATGTTATGAGTGGCCCTTCCAAGAAGGATCTGGTGGCACTCGGTAACGCACCATAGGGCACGGGAGAGCCTCCATGCGACAGAAGTGCTTCTCCTGCAGAGTGTAATCTGAAAAAACATTGAGGTGATTGTACGTAAACAATACCTTGTTCAGACAATGCTGTGCCTGCCCTTGATTTTTGGAGAGGGCTAGTTCCCCCCTTTTTGTTTGTTTGTCAATGTAGGACTTAAGCGTCCGATTCACTCGCTCCACAATCGCTTGCCCTTGCGGATTGTATGGAACGCCAAAAGTGTGCTTAATATCCCAGGTGGCCATAAACGTGGCCAGCTGCCTGGAGCTATAAACTGGACCGTTATTGGTCTTCATGTGCCATGGTTTGCCCATGGCCGCGAAGCAGGAGAGGAGATGCTGCTCCACATGGGAAGCCTTTTCTCCCTTCTGACCTGTAGCCCAAATGATCTGCTAAAAAGTGTCAATGCAAACATGCATGTACTGCCATCTCCCAAACTTCGGAACGTGTGTGACATCCATCTGCCACACCTGGTTGGCCTCTGTCCCTCATGGGTTGACACCCCATGAGTGCCTCCACCACCACCTCTGCACAATGCGGGCAGGAACGGACTATGCCCTGGGCTTGGGAAAGTGGTAGGTTGAACTGCTGTGCAAGTGCTTTGGCATTTTGGTGAAAAAATGCATGACTTTAAATCGGAGACGTGAAGACTCCCAAAACTGACCTTTGCTGAATTTCTTTTGCGGCCGCATCCGCTCTACTATTGCCCATGGAAATCAGGCCAAGTAAATCCTGGTGACTTCTAATGTGGGCGATATAGAGCGCTTCGGTGCGATTCTGCAAATGAAATTGAGTCGTGAGGAAAAGACCTAACAAATTTTTGTCTATTGTGGGAGTGATGTAGGCTCCCGGTAGACTGTGAAGCAAATTCTGGACATACTGGCTGTCAGTAATGATATTGAGGTGCGCAAGGCGAGCTTCACTGCTGCCAATTCCGCCCGCTGCGCAGATTTCTGCAGAAGAGTCAGAAGCGTGCGCCAAGCCTGTCCCTCTTGCCCAGTAAGAACACCATATGTTCGACCCCCATCAGTGAAAACTGTCCTGGCCCCCTGAAGTGGAACCAGGGACAATAACTCACACAAACTGACTGTCTGCGTTTGAAGTGAGACGAGTCTGGGGTCTTTCGGCAAATGGTATGCCAAACATCCAGTGAATCCTTCCAATGCAATCGGAAGTGAGTCACCGAGCTGCATCAGCTGCTGGACCTGATCCTTGGTGAATGGAACAATGATTTTCGCTAAATCGTGCCCTGAGATATCCCTTGCTCTTAGCCTTCCTCAGTAAATCACCGCAGAGACCAGTTCCTGTGGAGGAATGATGTTTCGGGAAGAGGTATGTGGTAGATAACCTATTCCACGATACTCGCCCCTCACTCGGAGTCTACCCCTAGATCCGGTTCGGACTATGTACAAGTTCAGAACAGGAGCATATGGCCCCTGACTAATCCTGTCCACCCATCTCTGGCTGAGAACTTGGTTGACCTTTTCGAGAGTCAAGCGAGCCTCTCACGGAATGTGTATCCGGTCTGCTGGCTGCTTACCTAGCGTTAGCAGCGAGAAGAGCAGCTTCAGGAGTTCCGTATCTAGCTTGAAATACGGTCTAGCCCAATTGATATTCCCTAGAATCTGTTGCAATTCTACAAGGTTGACTGAATCTTTGAGGTTGATTTGTGGTAAAACTGGTGTCACGAAAGAACGGAGAAGCCAATGGCCCAAGTATGAAAAGGGCTCGGTCCTCTGAACTTTCTCCAGGGCAATGAGTAACCCTTTCTCCCCCAGAGTGATCTGGAGGTCTTTAAACATTTCGCTGCTAAGTTGCAGCATAAAATGACACACTAAGACTGTGGGGTGAAGGTTTTGAAACTTTTCCAGCGTGTCGTGAACATAAATTTGGCACAGGGTGGGCGAGTTGAGCATCCCCTGTGGCAAAAATTTCCATGCGTAACGTTGCGTAGGCTCTCTGTGGTTCACGACTGGCACCGTAAAAGCAAACCTTTCCCGATCCCTTGCATCTAAAGGAATGGTGTAAAAACAGTCTTTCAAGTCTACGACCAGGATCTCCCAACCCTTGGGGATCATGTTCGGATTCGGGATGCTGCATTGAAGTGGACCCATTGGCTGGATACACTTATTGATCTCTCTTAGATCGTGAAGGAGTCGCCACTTCCCTGACTTCTTTTTAATGATGAATATGGGTGAATTCCAGGGACTGGTGGACTGTTCTATGTGTCCTGTGTCTAGCTGTTCTTTGACCAGCTGTTTTAGGGTGACTAATATTTCCCCTACTACTGGCCATTGCTTTACCCAGACTGGCGTGTCGGTAAGCCATTTAAGCGGTAAAGCCATTACCTGAAGGTAAGAGTGGCACGGTACTGCTGTAAGATGTCTCGCCCCCAAAGGTTGACGTACACATCCAAGATGTGCAGCCGAATGATCGCTGTGCCGTCAGCTTCGGGGATCGTGACTTCTACCCAATCCTGGCTTCTAAATGCTTCCTGAACACCACCTACCACACACACATCAAAGACCGGCTCGAGAGTCCACTCACGCGGCCACTGACTCTGGCTGACCACGCTGATGTCAGCGGACATAGGGTGGTTGGAGCCTTGGGACAACCTGGCCATTACCCTTCTTGGATTGGCATTCTCTAGTGAAATTGTGACATGCTCCTTTGGTCTTGCCTTTGGATTTCCTACCGCCTTGCACCACCGCTGCCAACAGACCCATTTTGTAGGAATCTGTACCAATGTCGGCACAAGCCCTAATCATGTCAGTAAGCGTCAGATCGGGATGATTGCCCAGTGACTGCAAGATTTTACGGCAGTCAAGGTTGCCGTTGTCTTTCACCACCTTCATCATAAGCTCCTGTTGGGCTTGCTCGTTGTCTGTCTGCCTACTGACCGCTTCCTCCAATCTGTTAATAAAGTCCATGTAGGACTCCTGGGCACCCTGTTTGACTGCTGTGTAATTTTTGGCTGCTTTGCCAGCTGCCGGGACCTTGAGATAAGCCCTAAAGGCTGTCTCAGCCGCCAGATGAAGTGTGGCGAGTGGCAAGGTGATCTGCGCATCGATGGAGTCGAACTGTCCTGACCCATATAGCTGGTCAGGGATTACTGCTCCTCCCATCCTGGCAGCCCTTGCCTGTGCTTCGAATTGATACTCGCTGTCTCATAGCAAATACTGGCTGGGGTTGAGCATCATTCTCATGACAGCTTTCCAGTTGTATGGAATGAGCATCATTGTCTCGCACACCTGCTGAAGTGTGCCCCTTGTGAAGTGACTCTGGAGTCCTGTTTCTGTGATTGCCTTCTGTATTGCCATGAGCAATTTGTATGGAACTGGCGAATGGGTCGTTTGCTGCTGACCCGTGAGGGCATCTACCTCTATGTGGACTGGGCATATCTGCCTAAATTCAGGTAGTTCTTCCGCTGACAACTCCCCCTGCTGGTTTCTTCCTCTACCATATGCTGGATGAAACTCTTAGCTATCTGGGAACTTTTAGCTATCTGGGAAACGCCATACCTTGCATTCCTTCAGTGATGTCTGCAGCTGTCACTGAGGGAAAGCTCCCTATGCTGCCCTGCTTGAACTGAAGTGACAGATAAAGACCCTTCGGGGCTGATGGCTCTGACTGCACTGGGGGGTTCTCGGTCTCTATCCGGACTGGGTCTACCTCTGCTATGAGCTTTCTACACTTACTCCATGTGCTGATTACCTTAGCTGGAGCTCTAGGTTCTTGCTTAAAGCAGGTCCCTATCCTATCCCAAAGTTGTAGATTTAATGTGCCCGTTTCTGGATAAAACAGACAATGTTCCCCCAAGTACACCAAAAGATCCGTTAACTGGGCACTGTGAATGTGTGTACGATTTACCCTGGTCAGGGCCTTGAGTTCCATTAAGTGAACTCTCTGGTTAGCGGTCAGACATTGCCGCTGCGGACAAGTCCCCATATTACCTGCCGGTCCTTTGAAGTTTCCTCCGTGGAACGAGTCGACGTGTCTGCGTTAGGTAACTGGATTCGGTGTGACGAACCTCTGGGAAGGAGTCGGAACGTGGGCTGCTGCCACAGGCCCTCGGTGGCCTCTGCGATGGCGTCAGGGTTCACATCTGGCCTTGAGCATTCGGAATGCATTTCCAATGCGCAAGAGGCCTCAGAGCTTTGGAGCACGCTTTACCGCCTCTGGAATGCCTTGTAGCATAGCTGTCACTTGGATCGGATGGCTTTCTGACCGGAGCTGTTGCGCTGTCCTCCAGGAAGATTCGGACACGGTTCTGGCGTAGAACCGGACCAAGGGTATCACTACTCACAAGTAGAATCACGTCGGGGTCACCATATGTTGGATCGGAGCCCGGTGTTGGCCGGAGGGTCCCGGAGGAGACTAGTCAGGCAAGACACGTGAGGCAAGATGGAGTGAAGACCAGTGTTTAATGATGACAAATCAGAAGCTTTTATGCATGCCTGATCTGGCTGCGTACATACATTGCACGTAGCGATACAGAGGAAGCCCTGAGTCTGCACATCATGTTTACACAAGTTAATTGGGGAAGTCTTCACCGGGGGAAGTTTCTTATCTAACTTAATTAACTACCGGGGACATGCATTGTTCCTCGTTATCGGAAGCAAACAAGTGGCCAACATTGACTCTCGGGCTTTTAGGGCTTCTACAGATACGAGATTACCCATTAGGTGCCTATCGAGTTAACCATCTGCAATCTTTAGCTCTCCATTGTCCTAGCTGTCTGTCAGGTCAGCAATAGGTGAATCAAACTATATCTAATATTCCGCTCCCCAATTTCTGTCCCCTCGAAACCTGCAGCTCGAAGGAGTGATCTCCCATAATTGCGGTTCTGTCAGGGACAGCTGTGCCAATTGTGTACGCGGAATCCACACAGGCACACATGAGCTGGCATTGTGCCTCTCTGAGCATAGAAAGATCTCAAGAATGGACTGCCCCTTTAAGAGATTCCTGTTATTTTGTGCCTCTGCTGTTTCTGGCAACCCCCCCTCCCCCTTCCTCCTTCTCAACTGTATAAAGCCAAGGTCTCCAGCAGCTTTGTTTCAGAGTCAGCAAATGCCACTAGCCCAGTGTGTTCCTCTGATGTTACACGAGTTTAAAGGAGCAATAGTGAAGCCATGGAGATGTGGTTGGGTTGGCTCTTTTCTGTGTGGCTTATGTGGGGGACATTAGGAAGCACTGTGATTTTCCGCAAAACAAATGACTGCAATGGGACATGCATTTATTCTTTCAGTGTTCCCAGTACAAAGGAAGCCAGCTGTGCTGACCATGGTGAAGCAGTGACAGCTCTCCAGCAAGAAAGCACAGCCCCAGCGTCTAGAGCTGGAGTCTGCTACAGCAAGGCTTAACCTCTTGGAGAACTTGGTGAATCAGCTTCATGGAAGCCAAGCTAGAAGGAGTCACTCTTTTCCCATGGTGAGCTTACTTCAAAGAGAGGTGGAAAACCTGAAGAGGGAACAAGCCCAAAAAAATGCTCAGGTCCGCAGGCTGGAATCCACCATCAGCAACCTCTTTCAAGACAAGGCAACCTTAGAAGATGACAAGAAGTGGCTGGAAAAGGAGACAAATGAACTGGAAAGGAGGCTGGAAAACAGCATGCAGCAGTTGAGTTGGCTCTTCTGAGAGCAAGCCACTGTCCTCAGACTCGAGAGGCACCTGGTCAGCACTCTCTTCAAGGTTCTCAAGAAGGTACACTTCAGAGAACAATTAGGCAGAAAATATCTCTCTTAGAGACCTGCGAGTCAAGGGGTTGCTTGGGTGTAGCTTATTTCCTGGGTGCAATTCTCTTTTAGAGGGAATGTGGTGGCTTAGTGGTTAAGGCATTGAACTTGACGACTGGAAGGTTGGCAGGTCAGTAGTTCGAGACCTGAGTGATGCCTGACAGAGTGAGTTTCTGTCTCTGTCCCAGCTCCTGCCAACCTAGCAGTTCAAAAGCAAGAAATTGCATGTAGCTAAATAGGTAACGGCTTTAGCAGGAAGGCAAATAGCATTTTGTGCACTCCGGTCGCTAGTCATTGCTTGCCACATGTCGATGTAAACGTCTGCAGACGCAGATAGCACTGGTTCTTTGGCTATAGACCTAGATGAGCACTGAACCCTCAAGTCGGATATGATTGGCTTTCAAGCAAGGGCAACCTTTACCTTTACTTAATTCTCTTTTCCATACTGTGTCCGGACTTAGTACGCGGTCCTGTCCTCTCTTTTGAGATAGAAGAGTCTCCAAAATCTAAGGAAAGTAGCAGGTAAGGCTTTATGTCTCCCACTGTTCTGTAATACTGCCAGATGCAGAGGTAAATGGGATAAGGATGCTTTCTGAAAACTTTGGCTTCACAGAGGAAGAGAAGGAAAAGAAAAGCTACTGTGTATTTACTGTGTACTGTGTATTTACTGTGTACAGTATATTGTTTAATTATCATGTTAGCTGCCCTGAGTCGGGTTCCCTGATTGGGCGGCATACAAGTGCGAAAATTAAATTAAATTAAATTACACTTCTAACTCACAGGCAACATGTTTTCCCTATCACATAACACTAGAACTAGGGGGCACTCCATGAAACTTTTGGGTACTAGTTCTCAAACAAATAAGATAAAGTACTTTTTCACCTAGAGGATCACTGGTCTATGGAACTCCCTTGCAGAAGAAGTGGTGACAGCTGTCAGTCTTGACAGCTTCAAGAAAGGATTAGACAAGTTCATGGAGGACAAGGGTATCAATGGCTATAATTATGGATACTTAAGGACAACCTCTGGGCTGGAGAGATAGGCAGGATATCTCTCAATGCCATTTCCAGGGAATCCTAAGCAGGTGAAGGTAAATGGTGAGCCACAGTGTGAGACAGAATGCTGGACTGGATGGGCTGTGGCCTGTTCCAGCAAGGCTGTTTTTATGTTCTTATGACAGGCAGGATAATCTTGCAAACAGGAAACTAATGCCAGCATCCAGTATTCAGAGCAATTTATGTAATGGCAACTATTTTCCAAAAGATTTATCCTCCAGGATTTTGCCTCATTGTTTTGTTTTAAAAGCTGTACATTTACTGTTCTATGCCCCAAGTGGGCCATTGTGGAAAACAAGCCAGTAGTATTGTCACATAATATCATATTATTTACTATAGAATGTGAGGATTACTTAATTTCTCTCTGCCGTGAACCAAGTATTTCACTGGGTACAAGTACTGTACTCTGCAAAAGTGAGAAATTGTTCTTATAACCTTTCCCTTCATCTTGTACACTACAGGGTGTCCCAAAAGCCGCCATACATAGGGAAAATCGTAGCTAAATGTAAAATATTCATTACAAAATCTCAAACAAATATTTATAAAATATTCTCTACATGTTGACCACCTCCTTCTACACGCATGCATGCACACAGTTTTCTCCCCCTTTCATGACGAACACATTCCAAGAAATCTGTTATGTATGGTGACTTTTTGGACTCCCTGTATTTTGTAATCCTTCCATCCTGTTGTTGCTACATGCCATCAGGTCATCTCCGACTTTTGGTGACTCTGTGAATGAGAGATCTTCAACATATTCTGTCCTCAACCGCCCTGCTCAACCCCTGCAAATTGTAGTCTTGGGGAATCAATTTATCTCATGTTGGGTCTTCCTCATTTCCTGTGGCCTTTCACCTTTCCCAGTATCATTATCTTTTTCCAGAGAGTCTTGCACACTAATGATGTACACAAAATAGGGACAGTTCCAATTCCATTATTTTTGCCTTCCCAAATAGTAATAGTTCAGGCTTGACTTTCTCTGAGACCCACTTGTTTGTCTTTTTGGCAGTTCAGGGTATTTTCATCAACACCATATTTTAAACAAATCAATTTTTTTCCCTGTCAGAATTCTTTACTGTCCAACTTTTGCACCCACACATGGTGATTTGAACATGTGGGTGTGTAGATGATCTTGGTCTCTAATGATACATCCTTATTCTTGATGATCTTATCTAATTCCTTCATTGCTGCCCTTGATGAGTCTCTGTCTTCTTCTGATTTCTTGACTGTAGTCCCCATTTAGATTGATGATTGAACCTAGCTATACAAAATCTTTCACTATCTTAATTCATTTATTGTCTACATTAAGGTTGTGCAGTTTTTTACTGATTATTTTGGTCTTAATATTCAACTGTAGACCTGCTTTAGCACTTTCCTCTCTCACTTTCATTAAAAATAATTTTAAATAATTGTTGTTTTCTGCCAGTAAAATGGTCTAATCTGCATATTTAAATTATTTATGTTTTCTCACCAAGTTCTTGTTATATCCCTTCTTTATTTGTCGTCTTCTCAAACCAAAAAAGTTTAAAATGTGTTTGGCCTAAGTCCAATTGTGAATTTCAGCTAGAGTAGGCTCACTGAATCAATAGAATTTTTATATTTACTTAACTAATCAGTAGTTATGTGGACTAACAGTTGGATTTAGGAGACTGGCTAGTATCTTGAAACAAAATCATGTAAGCATCCCCTCTGTTTTGGAAGGATCTCGGTTATGTGCCTGGTCTCACATTGGCTATGAGATGAGTTGTGCAACTAGTATCTGATCAATTGATTGTAATTAAGATCTATAGATAATTGTGTCACACAGTAGGGAGTTTATTGGAGGCGAGGGATTTCCTTTTTGTGCCAAATTTAGTCAACACAATACTAGCCTTAGTCATAGAAAATATGCTTAAAATCATACATCATTTAAACTGCTCACTAGGATAATTTCTGGAGATGGGGGCAAGATTCAACCAAACCAACATTGCTCTCATTTTCTGTAGTGACATTCTGACTGGATGTTTAGTTTCCAATGTGCCTCTGAGTCCTAGGCTTTTGCAGTTTGAGACTTCTGGGTCTACTACTAGAATTTATAGCAATCTTCCTCAACCCAGAGTCCTCCATGTATGCTGTGCTGCAACTCTTCCACAAGCCCCAGTTGTTGGACACAATGTTTTGTCTGCAGTACAGCAGTTTAACCACTGTGCTACCAGGGCTCTTATAGGATTTGTGGTCCAAAATCCCATGTTTAAGAGATTCTAAATTACAGTTTTGGCAAATAGTAATTAAGGTAGATCTAACCACAAATAGATCGATCTTAGAAGAAATCAACCCTGATTGCTCCTTAGAAGCACAAATAGTAAAGCTGAAGCTAAAGTACTTTGGACATCAAATGAGAAGAAAGGATTCACTTGAGAAAGCCTGGATGCTGGAAAAGGTGGAGGGCAAAAGAAAAAGAGGGCGGCCAAAAACAAGATGACTAGATGGTATTGTAGATGCAATGGGCACAGAGCTGGGCAGGTTGAGGAGGATGGTGGAGGACAGAGATGCCTGGCGGGCAATGGTCCATGGGGTCACAAAGGGTCGGAGTCGACTGTGCAACTGAACAACAACAAAACCACAATAGAAAATTTACTCCCATCCCAGTAATGGATCAGAGGCTCTTTCTGGGGTGTTAATCCAATTGCCATAAATCAAAATCAAAATCAAATTATCCTCTCACCCAGCAGCTTTAAAAATAGTACAGTATAGTACTTTCTTGCTTTTTTGTGCTACCATTCTACTGTACTTGCTTTTTCACACTGCACTAACAGAGAGTTCCATGTCTAGGTCTCTCACACAGCTTAAGAGAAGAGGAGAACTGCCAGCCTCTTTGTCTTTGTCTGTCTCTTTGCCTTGTCTAGGAGCAATAAGGAAATGGCCAACCGGTGTGTATCAAGTAAAGGAAGAGAAAACCGATTGAGGCTGTACTGGGTCAACAACAATATTTTTATACTGAATGCAGTCATATCTTCAATAAATAATAATATCTGTGTTGTCTTCAGAGAGTTTATTCATGAGTTTTTTTTGTCTTCAAAGAGTTTATTCATGAGTTAAAAAGTCCTCTGGATTAGAAACTTTTTTCGAATACATTCTTCATCAGAAAAATATTTACTGTAAATACAAAAATGAAATGAAATAATGTGCCAAGTATTTTGAAAAAGACTGCATAAGCCAATAATTGTGATAAAGCCCATAGAAATACATGGCTGAAACATATTGAGGCATTTACAAATATGTTATAATGTTTACACAATAGTATACACAGTCTTATGCAGTTGTGGACCACATATTACCTTTGGTCTAATTGGAAACAGCTTTTTTCAAAGGCAGAAGCCTAAAGCTGTAGGAATCGGGGCCGCTAGGACGGCCGTTGGGTCCCGGAGGAGACTGATCAAGTAACGATACGAGGCAGTATGGAGCGAGATTAGATCAGTGGTTTATTGAGGGAAAAGCATCATCATATATAGATCAGAAGGCAAGGCAGGGAAAAACCGTCATCTGACAGAAAATCACATCACCCATTTACTCGGGTTAATGGGAAATCTCTCTAGGGGAAGTTAATTAACTCGGGCAAACACTGACAGGGGAAAAACCATTGTCTGAGGCTTACGCCGGGGTAAATATGGCTTCTATTTGCACCAAAGATTAGGCTGATCTGTGAGTCAGTGATTGCTTAATGGGTAACGGAGGTTAGCAATCTGCCCTCTCAGCAGAACCGCCGGTCAGGTCGGGTGTGGGTGAATCAACCCTTATTATTAATACACCCCCCTTAATTTCTGTGCCCGCAGAGCCCATGGGCCAGGAGCGTTCTCGACTGAAATGGCCTCTGCGAGGGCAGTTCCATGCCAACTGGGCATGGGGAATCCGCATCTCCCCTTTCTCTATTGTTTAGAGACCTGAAAGCGACCCTGCGTAAGAGTGGCATCAGCTGATGAGCGGGAATGACGCTTCGGGGCTCCCCCCACGAGAGACACCTCGAGAACAGTGAAAACAATGAGGGAATACATTGCATGAAACAGCATCCTGCTATGCCTAGTACTATCACCCCCACAATGACTTGAAGCGTCGTCTGGAGCCACCCCCACGGGAGCCATGACCATAACGAACTCCACCAATCCCATATCGAACCCTGCTTAATGTTCTTGACTAGGGTGTGGAGGTCCGTGAGCTGGCTCTGAACTTTGCGTGAGTTGTCAGTGAGATTAAAGCAGCACATGCCATGGACAGATTCGCAACCCAGGTGGTGCAATAGCAAGAGATAGTCTATAGCCGCTCGATTGTCAAGAATGGCATGGCGAAGCTCTGCCTGCTCCTGGTTGAGCAGCGCTATCGCTGAGGATGTATGGTTAATGGCTTTTGCTAATCCGCAAGCCAATTGACCAATTCTCCGAGCGTTGCCGACAGCTAAGCCTGGCACGCCAAGTATGCTGACTGCCAACGAGACGTATTCAGCTGGGCTAAGGACCCTGATGTTGCTATCACACGAGCTGTCTAACTGAGTGGCACGAATGTGTCTAACGGGTGAGGAAACATCTGAAACATTTGTGCTTGGGGTAACCATATCCTTAGTGGGGAGCAACAGTGTCAAACGACTAATGCAACATATAGCATCTGATACATTTGCGGGAATGTAGTTCCACGTATACTGGTTACATGTAAAGAACCAACCCGAAGGTAGGGTGACATGAGCATACATCGAACCAAGTGTCTGTGGGTTATTACAAGTCCAGTTGCCGCTGCCGACTTCAAGGCAACGGCGCCTACGGCCGACTGCGGAGCAGCCGGTCATTCGAGCACAAGTAGAGTTCGGGCTGACCGCCACTCGAGGAGTGTGGAGAGTGGCTGCGTCAGCCGGCAAAGTCATTGTCAGCCGCATCTCCCAGCAGGCATATTCCGAGGAACTTGCCGGGTCGTACGGGCTGAAAATCCGTTTCACTAGCCAGTCGCCATCCCTGGGGTGCATGCCTGGAGTGTGGCACACAGGGATGAGACAGGTGCTCAGGATTGAGGCAGAACCAATGTCCTGCTTCAGGCAAAAATCGGACTGGTTGACGAGACCCGCCAACCTTTCCCATATGTTGTAATGCATCCGGGCAGAGAGGTCTCCGCCTGGCATCAAGTCGTTGGCCTTAAGTGAGGCAGCCTGAACGCCTCCCCCCGCAAGTAGGGAGAGGATCAGGATGATGGTGACTGACACCGAGTTGGCAGTAATCAGGGAAAAGACTGTGGCTATGATGTTCTCCGGTGTTGGCTCCCTCTCCTCGTGCCAGATGACTTCCTGGGCCTCATTGCAAAGAGCCTTGACCATCCCCCAGGTGATCTTCGGTGCTGTCATCTGTGGCTGCTTCCTCCGACGGGTCCTCTCGGTCAGAGTGAGGTCCTCTATCTCCGGGATCGGACTCAGGTCGGCCTGGGTCCACGCCATGTGGCTCCAAGTGAGGCTTAACACACCGAGCTGGAATCCAAACGACACCTGTAGGAGACATAACTGCAGCATACCCTCTTCCCCAGGTTACGAGTGGCGCCGGGCCCCTCCAGGAAGGGTCCGGTGGCACCCGGTATCAGACCCTCGGTCACGGGAGAGCTTCCGAATGGCGGAAGTGTTTCTCCTGCGGCGTGCAATTGGAAAAAACATTAAGGTGATTGTACGTGAACAATACCTTGTTCAGACAATGCTGTGCCTGATCCTGTGACTTGGGGAGGGCTGGTGGCTCCCCCCTTTCTGTTTGTTTGTCAATATAGGACTTGAGCATCCGATTGACTCGTTCCACAATCGCTTGCCCCTGCGGATTGTAAGGAACGCCAAAAGTATGCTTAATATCCCAAGTGGCCATGAAGTTAGCTAACTGCCTAGAGCTGTAGGATGGCGTGTTATCGGTTTTCATGTGCCGAGGTTTGCCCATCGCCGCGAAGCAGGCCAGAAGGTGCTGCTCCACGTGGGAAGCTGTCTCCCCTTTTTGCGCTGTCGCCCAGACGAAATGCGAAAAGGTATCAATGCAGACGTGCATGTACTGCTATCTGCCAAACTGCGGAACGTGCGTGACGTCCATTTGCCATACCTGGTTGGCCTCTGTCCCTCGTGGGTTGACCCCCCACGAGGGCCCCCCCGGTGCCCCTGCACAATGCTGGCAAGAGCGAACTATGCCTTGAGCTTGAGAAAGTGGCAGATTGAATTGTCTGGCGAGCGCTTTGGCATTCTGATGAAAGAATGCATGGCTTTGAATTGGGGTAGTGAAAACACCTAACACTGAACGTTGCTGAATTTCCTTTGCCGCCGCGTCCGCTCTGATATTGCCCACAGAAATCAGACCCGGTAGGTCTTGGTGACTTCGGATGTGGGCAATATAGAGCGCTTCCGTGCGGTTTCGCAAATGAAATTGAGCAGTGAGGAACAAACTCAGCAAATTCTTGTCTATCGCGGGAGTAATGTATGCTCCCGGTAGACTGTGAAGCAAATTCCTGACATACTGACTGTCAGTAATGATGTTTAGGCGCTCTTTGGCGAAGGTGCGCAAGGCAAGGTTCACCGCTGCCAACTCTGCCCGCTGCGTGGACTTCTGTGGAAGAGTTAACAGCGTGCGCCAAGCCTGGCCCTCCTGCCAAGTCAAGACACCATATGTGCGACCCCCATCCGTAAAAACTGTCCTGGCCCCCTGAAGCGGGACCAGCGAGAGCAATTCGAACAAGCTGACTGTCTGCGTTTGAAGTGAGACAAGTCTGGGGTCTTTCGGCAAGTGGTATGCCAAGCATCCGGTGAATCCCTCCAAAGCAATTGGAAGCGAGTCACCGAGCTGCATCAATTGCTGAACCTGCTCTTTGGTGAACGGGACTACGATCTTTGCTAAGTCGTGCCCTGAAATGTCCCTAGCTCTCAGCCTTCCGCGGTAAACCACCGCGGAGACCAATTCTTGGGGAGGAACGATATTTCGGGAAGAGGTGTTCGGCAAGTACACCCACTCCACAATATTCGCTCCTTTCTCAGAATCTACTCCTAGGGCTCCGGTGAACATGGATCCTGCCCGAACTATGTACAAGTTCAGGATCGGGGCATATGGCCCCTGAGCAATCCTGTCCACCCACCTCTGACTGAGAATTTGGTTTACTTTCTCGAGAGCCAAGCGTGCTTCTCGAGAAATTTGTATCCGGTCTGCCGGCTGCTTACCTAGCGTTAGCAGCGAGAAGAGCGGTTTCAAAAGATCCGTATCCAATCTGAAATACGGTCTGGCCCAATTAATGTTTCCTAAAACCTGCTGCAATTCTACCAGGGTGACTGAGTCCTGTAAATTGATCTGAGGCAAAACTGGTGCTGCGAAGGAACGGAGAAGCCGATGACCCAAGTATGAGAAGGGCTCGGTTCTCTGCACTTTCTCTGGGGCAATGAGTAACCCTTTCTCCCCCAGGCTGGCCTGGAGGTCTGTAAACATTTCGCTGCCGAGTTGCGGCACTGCGACCAAGATGTCGTCCATGAAATGGCATACTAAAGCTGTGGGATGAAGGCTTCGAAACTTTGCCAGTGCGTTGTGAACATAAATTTGGCACAGGGTGGGCGAATTGAGCATGCCCTTTGGCAAAAATTTCCACGCGTAACGCTGCGTAGGCTCACTGTGGTTCACAACCGGCACCGTAAAGGCGAACCTTTCCCTGTCCCTGGGGTCTAAGGGAATTGTGTAAAAGCAATCCTTGAGATCTACAACTAGGATCTCCCACCCCTCGGGAATCATATTTGGATTTGGGATGCCGCATTGGAGCGGACCCATTGGCTGTATACATTTATTGATCTCCCTGAGATCGTGGAGGAGTCGCCACTTCCCCGACTTCTTCTTTATGACAAAAACTGGCGAATTCCAAGGACTAGTGGACTGCTCTATATGTCCTGCATCTAGCTGTTCTTTAACCAGTTGCTTTAGGGCGACTAATTTCTCCCCCACTACCGGCCATTGTTCCACCCAGACTGGCGTATCGGTGAGCCATTTAAGTGGCAACGCCATTACCCGAAGGTAAGCGTAGCACCGTACTGCTGTAAAATGTCTCGCCCCCAAAGGTTGATATGCACGTCCAGAATGTGCGGCCGAATGACCGCTGTGCCGTCAGCCTTTGGGATTGTGACTTCCACCCACTCCCGGCTTCTAAACGCTTCCTGGATGCCGCCTACCCCCCACACATCGGAGACCGGCTCAATGGCCCACTCCCATGGCCACTGGCTTCGGCTGACCACACTCACATCAGCTCCGGTATCTAATAGCCCTGAGAATGATTTTTTATTCAAAAATACCTCAATAACTGGGCGCTGCTTCCACTCAATGTTGGTCTCCACTGTCGCTAAGACTTGGTATCCTTGCACTGCCTCACTTGCACTCGAGCGGTCTGCTGACCCGGACTCTGAGCTGTCCCTGAGCCTTCCCTGGCTATCTGCTGGCGAGTTACAAGGAACCATAATCAGTTGCGCTAATGTGTCTCCTTTGTGAATTGTCTGGGGTAAGTGCGTCCAAAGCTGAACTTGGAGAACGCCTGAAAAATTGGAGTCGATGACTCCCGGAATTACAAGAATTCCGCGTGCTCCTGCTACACTGCGAGGCAAAACTAAACCTACAAAGCCTTTGGGCAGGGGTCCCATGTACTGGGAATCCACCAGATAGACTGTGCCTGGCAAGTCGCACGTGACGTCTGCCTGGCAAGTCAATTCTAGCCCTGTACTACCCTTGGGGCTGACCTGTGCCTTCGCAATGCCTGGGATGTGAATGGAATCTAGTCTAGCTCTGGCGCGCCCAGAGCAAGGGATGTCTCTGTTTGGACCGGGGTCAGAGTCGTGCCCGCGTTCCGGTTTCCCGAACTCGGACAATTCCTGGCCCAATGGTAGCCTCTCTTACACTTCGCACACGGGGTGTTCGGAGCCTTGGGACGGCCGGAATTTTGTCCGCCTCCCTTGGATCGGCACTCCCTAGCGAAGTGACCGACCTTGCCACAATTGTGACATGCTCCTTTGGGTCTGGGTTTCCTGCCTCCCTGCACCGCCGCTGCCAACAGACCCATCTTGTAGGATTCTGTGCCAACGTCGGCGCAAGCCCTGATCATGTCTGTGAGAGTCAAGTCGGGACGGTTGCCCAGTGACTGCAAGATTTTACGGCAGTCTAGATTGGCATTATCTTTGGCCAATTTTATCATGAGCTCTTGTTGGGCTTCCTCATTATCGATCTGCCTACTGATCGCTTCCTCCAAGTGATTGATGAAGTCCATGTAGGGCTCCTGGGCTCCCTGTTTGACTGCGGTGTAATTTTTAGCCGCTTTGCCAGTTGCGGGAACCTTGAGAAATGCCTTGAAGGCAGCCTCGGCTGACATTTGGAGAGTGGCTAGTGGCAAGTTGGTCTGCGCATCGATGGATTCGAAGGCCCCTGACCCATATAACTGGTCAGGAAGTACTGCACCTCCCATCCTGGCAGCCCTTGTCTGAGCCTCGAGGCGATACTCGCTGTCCCATAGCAAATACTGGCTGGGGTTGAGCATCATCCGCATGACGGCTTTCCAGTCGTGCGGGATGAACATGGTGTTCTCGCACACTTGCTGAAGCGTGCCCCTAGTGAAGCGACTCTGGAGTCCTGTCTCTGTGATGGCCTTCCGTATAGCCATGAGAAGCTTATACGGGACTGGTGAATGAACTACCTGCTGGGCCCCTGTGAGGGCATCCATTTCCAAGCGAATTGGACAAATCTGACTAAGCTCAGCTAGTTCTTCTGCTGGCAAATCCCCCTTCTTAATTTCCTCCTCAACTGTGCGCTGAAGGGCACTCTTGGTCTGGGAGCCTGTAACTGTCAGAGAAGCGCCTGCGCTCCTCATTCCATGCATTCCGTCGGTGACGTCTGCAGCTGTCACCGAGGGAAAGCTCCCTACACTACTCTGTCTAAACTGGAGTGACGGATAGAGCGCTGTGGGCGCCGATGGTTCGGCTGGCGCTGGGGGTTCTTTGGCTTCTACCCGGACTGGATCTACCTCCGCTAAGAGCTTCCTACATTTGCCCCATGTGCGAATTACGCGCTCTGGAGCTTTTGGGGGTTGCTGAATGCAGTCTCCTATCTGATCCCAAAGCTGAAGGGTTAACGTACCTCCTTCTGGGTAAAGTAGGCAGTGTTCCCTTAGGTACACCAAAAGTCTCGCTAGTTCTCCGCTGTGAAACCTTAACTGAAACACCCTGGCCAGGATTCTGAACTCCTCTTCATGAGTTCTTTGGCTAGCGGACGGATGTTGCCGCTGAGGGCAAGTCCCCATATTACCTGCGAAGGGTCCTCCGAAGTTTCCTCCTCGGGACGGGTCGACACGACTCGGGCAAGTAATAGGTTTTGCCGACGATTCTCTGGGTAGAGCTCGGAGCGTGGCCCCGTGCCACGGGCCCTCGGTGGCCTCTGCGCTGTCAGGGGTTCACAGCTGACCCTGAGGGGAACGCGTTTTTCCGTAACCGCAACGCCTCCGCGAAAGTCGGGAGCAAGCTGTAGGACACCTCTTTGGTACTGCCCCGCCGCTTGGGCCGTCTGCCCGATCGGCTGGCTTACCAACCGGGCTGCCGTGCTGTCCTCCAGGACGATCGGACGCGGTTCAAGCGCAGAACCGGACCGTGTGATCGCTTACTCACGAGTAGATCACGTCGGGGTCACCAGGTGTAGGAATCGGGGCCGCTAGGATGGCCGTTGGGTCCCGGAGGAGACTGATCAAGTAACGATACGAGGCAGTATGGAGCGAGATCAGATCAGTGGTTTATTGAGGGAAAAGCATCATCATATATAGATCAGAAGGCAAGGCAGGGAAAAACCGTCATCTGACAGAAAATCACATCACCCATTTACTCGGGTTAATGGGAAATCTCTCTAGGGGAAGTTAATTAACTCGGGCAAACACTGACAGGGGAAAAACCATTGTCTGAGGCTTACGCCGGGGTAAATATGGCTTCTATTTGCACCAAAGATTAGGCTGATCTGTGAGTCAGTGATTGCTTAATGGGTAACGGAGGTTAGCGATCTGCCCTCTCAGCAGAACTGCCGGTCAGGTCGGGTGTGGGTGAATCAACCCTTATTATTAATCCACCCCCCTTAATTTCTGTGCCCGCAGAGCCCACGGGCCAGGAGCGTTCTCGACTGAAATGGCCTCTGCGAGGGCCGTTCCATGCCAACTGGGCATGGGGAATCCGCATAAAGCTGCTTTGACTGTTCTTCTTCCCAGACTGTCTTTCAAAAGCAGACAGACCCTTTGAATTTTCATTCGCCACAGTGGTGTTGCATTCATTTTACCTGAGACTGGTCTAAGCATAAATAAAATAAATGACATAGATTCCCTCCCAACAGATTCCCTCCCAACATGTTTCAAACTGCCCAGTGCTATTAAAAAAGCCCAAAAACTAAACTCCCACAAGTTCAAAACTTTTGCAACATGTAAATTAGTAATATTTTCACAGTTTACTGGTTACTTGGATTATGTTTCTTGTTTGCTTGCCTGTTTATATTTTTTTCATGGTGTGTCATCAAAACAATTCTGAGTTATGGTGGCTCTTTCCAGGGTTTTTTATGTAGTGATTACTTAGAAGCGGTTTACCATTTGCTTCTTCTGGGAGTGACCTAAGATTGTGCAGCTTTCCCAAAGCCACACAGGCTGCCTCCGCCCTAGAGTCAAAGTGGGGAATCCATCTCCCACCCATACCTAAACCACTGAGCTATCCAGCCAGCTTTAATTATTATTATGATCAGGGACGTTAAATTTGATATTCTGCACCTGTAGTCTGCAATATTCAGAAATCTAAATGAGGCTGATTGCTCCTGATGCTAGTGTATGTGGTGACACAACTCAAACCATCATCTAAGCCCACCTTTTCTCTTTTCCTTTCCTTTCCTTTTTTTATTTCCTTTTCTGTCTTTTTGCCTTCATGGTCAGTTATTAAAAAGGCATTAAGCCTCTATAAATATGAGAGTAAGTCTGAGAATGTCTGAAAAGCTATCTTTGGCAACACTGAATAAACATTGTAAATCTTCAAACATGACATCAAGATCATAGAATCGTAGAATTGTAGAATAACTGAATTGGAAGAGGCCTTTAGGCCATTGAGTCCAACCCTCTGTCAATTCAGGAATCCAGATCAAAACAGATCTGACAGATGGTTGTCCAATTCTCTCTTGAATGCTTCCAATGTTGGATCACTCCTCACCTCTCAAGGCAGATGGTTCCACTGTTGTACTGCTCTAATCATTAAGACATTTTTCCTGATATTCAAAGGACAGATCCGGCCCTTCCTCTTTATGATTATCCTTCAGGTATTTGAAGAGTGCTATCATATCCCATTTCAGTTTCCTTTTCTCAAGGCTAAACATGCTCAGTTTCTTCAGTCTTTCCTCACATGGCTTGGTTTCCAGTCCTCTGATCCTTGTTGCCCTTCTCTGTACCTGCACTAATTTGCTTGCATCTTTCTTCAAGTGCAGTGGCCAGAATTGGACACAGTACTCTAAACTGGTGCTGAATAGAGGGGGACTTGTTGGAATGGGGCTGCGAAGCGGCCGTTGGGTCCTGGAGGAGACTGGTCAAGCAATGAGACACAAGACAAGATGGAGCGAAGACCAGTGATTTAATGAGGGAAAATCATCAGTATATATCGAGTAAGAAGGCTGCGTGTGATGAAACTGTCATCTGACAAGATCCACGTACCATGTTTACATGAGTTAATTGGGAACCTCTCCCGGGGAAGTTAATTAACCAAATTAAACACTGACAGGGGAACTCCATTGTTCCATACTATCTTGGGGTAAACACTGGCTGATGTTGGTTCAAGGCTTGAGGTAATCCGCGGGTGCGATATTACCTATTACATGACTAGCGAGTTAGTCATACAATTTCCTCCTGACTGAACTGTTTGTCAGGTCAGCTGTGGGTGAATTAAACTATGGCTATTAATCCGCTCCACAATTTCTGTCCCTTCGGAACCAAAGCTCGAAGGAGCGATCTCCCAAACGATGGTTCTGTCAGGGACAGTATGCCAATTGTGTGCGCAGATCCCGCAGGGACTAATACCTCACAGGTTTTGGAAACTATACTTCTGTTAATGCAGCATAAAACAGGGTTGGCCATTTTTGCAGCCACATCACACTGTTGACTCAAACTTAACCTGTGATCTACAACAATTCCAAAATCCTTCTTGCTTGTAGTATTGCTGAGCTAAGTATCCCTCATCTTGCAACTGTGCATCTGGATTTTAGGTGTAAAACTTTGCACTTATCCCTGTTAAATTTCATTCTCTTGTTTTCAGCCCATTGTTGCAGTTTCCCAGTGGCAGAGCTGGAGACACGAAGGTTGGTTTTCAATACCCCAGAGCTGCACTTGGGGACATGAAAAGAGCCTCATTTGGGTGTCCTCTGAGCGGAGTTTATCCAATAAAAATCCTTTCAACTCAGAGTAATTTCGCACACGAAATTATTATAGCCCAGTGTTCAAGCCTATCAAGATCATTTTGAATTTGGCTCCTGTCTTCCATTGTCTTAGCTATTCCACCCAGTTTTGTGTCATCTACAAATATAATAAGAATTCCCTGCACTCCCTCAACCAAGTCATTTATGAAATCAGCTTAGTCTGGAAGTATTTGTTCTTGACAAATCCATGTTGACTTCTAGTTATCACTGCATTGTTTTCAAGTTGCTTGCATTGTGACCCCTCATCAGAAGCACACAAAAGTGCTTTTTGGGTCCTTTCATGTCCTCAAGATCTTTTTCCACCAAAGTGGTCCCTATTTAGCTACTTGCAATTTCTTGCTTTCGAACTACTAGGCTGGCAGGAACTGGGACAGAGACAGGCACTCATTCCATCATGCAGTACTCAGGTCTTGAACTGCTGACTTGCTGACCTTCCAGCTAACAAGGCAAACTTTTTAACCGCTGAGCCATCACAGTCAATTAGGAATTGGGCACTTCTAAGGACATAAGGACATAAGAACAGCCTTGCTGGAACAGGCCACAGCCCATCCAGTCCAGCATTCTGTCTCACACAGTGGCTCACCATTTCCTTCAGGGTATTCCCAAGGAGATGCCTTCACCTGCTTAGGATTCCCTGGAAATGGCATTGAGAGATATCCTGCCTATCTCTCCAACCCGGAGGTTGTCCTTAGGTAGCCATAATTATAGCCATTGATAGCCTTGTCCTCCATGAACTTGTCTAATCCTTTCTTAAAGCTGTCAAGACTGACAGCTGTCACCACTTCTTCTGGCAGGGAGTTCCATAGACCAGTAATCCTCTGGGTGAAAAAGTACTTTCTCTTATTTGTTTGAGAACTAGTACCCAAAAGTTTCATGGAGTGTCCCCTAGTTCTAGTGTTGTGCGATAGGGAAAACAGTTTTTCCTTATCCACTTTGTCCACACCGTGCATGATTTTATAAACTTCAATCAGGTCACCTCTTAGACGCCGTCGTTCAAGAGTGAAAAGGCCCAACCGTTGCAGCCTCAGATGGTAAGGAAGGTGTTCCAGTCCCCTAATCATTCTGGTTGCCCTCCTCTGTACTTTCTCCAACTCCATAATATCCTTCTGGAGGTATGGCGACCAGAACTGTACACAGTATTCCAGATGGGGCCTCACCATAGATTTATAAAGAGGCAAAATGACACTTGCTGACTTATTTTCTATACCCTTCCTAATGATCCCTAACATTGAGTTTGCTTTTTTCACTGCTGAGGCACACTGGGTTGACACCTTCATTGAGCTGTCCACCAGGACACCAAGGTCCCTTTCCTGGTTTGTCACAGAGAGTTCAGACCCCATCAGTTTATAAATGTAATTGGGGTTTTTTGCCCCAACATGCATCACTCTGCACTTACTGATGTTGAAGCTCATTTGCCACTGTTTTGCCCACTCCCCCAGTGTCAAGAGATCCCTCTGGAGCTCTTCACAATCTCTCACAGTTTTTACTACCCTGTATAATTTAGTGTCGTCAGCAAATTTGGCTACCTTGCTTTTTACTCCTACCTCTAGATCATTTATGAAGAGGTTGAAAAGCAGGGGTCCCAGTACTGAACCTTGGGGGACCCCACTCTTTACTTCCCTCCACTTGGAGAAGTGTCCATTTAGTGCTACCCTCTGTTTCCTGTCCCTTAGCCAGTTGCTGATCCAGGACAAGACCTGCCCCTTTATTCCATGACTGGTAGGTTTATTCAAGAGCCTTTGGTGTGGGACCTTGTCAAAAGCTTTCTGAAAGTCCAGATAAACAATGTCAACTGGATCCCCCTTATCCACATGCTTGTTGACACTCTCAAAAAATTCCAACAGATTAGTGAGGCATGATTTGCCCTTGCAAAAGCCATGTTGGCTCTCCTTTAGCAGCGCCTCCTCGTCTATGTACCTATTAATTCTATCTTTTAGGATGGTTTCCATCACTTTACCTGGGACACATGTCAAACTGACAGGCCGGTAATTTCCTGGATCACCCCTGGATCCTTTTTTGAAAATTGGTGTTACATTCGCTACCTTCCAGTCATCAGGCACAAAGCCTGATTTGAGGGAAAGATTATATATTTTGGCTAGGATATCAGCAATTTCATCTTTAAGTTCCCTGAGAACTCGTGGATGGATGCCATCTGGTCCTGGGGATTTGTTAGTGTTTAGCTTAACAAGACATGCAAGGACCTCCTCCCTGGTTATTTCTATCTTGCTTAATTCTTCGGTTTCCCTCCCTACGAAGGCCTTCTGCCTTTTATATGTAATAAAAGATTGGCCTTTATCCTGCATTAACAGCAAAAATAATGGAGGAATACATGACATGACCTACTTCACCTAAAATTATAACTTCTTGCGGTTTTGCCTTTCAGCAGTTTTTCTAACTTGAAAACCATTCTACTTGGATGGTGAGCATATTCTACCTGAATGTCATGTCCTTAGTGCAGACTTCACCTCTCCCTTCTTTTCCATGGCTAATAGTACTTCTCAAATACAGTGGTACCTCGACTTACAATAAAATAATTCCTCGAGTTCTGATTTTTTTTGGCAATATGAAGGAAGTTCCCTATAAATTACATTTGTATGGAAATTACATAATGCATGGAAACCAACCCACAAAGTAAAAGGCACGCATGCATTACACACGACGAAACTCAGTTCCCTACCTTCCAAACGCTTGAGAAATGCACTGTTTTCAACAGTTGCAGTAGGCGCCATTGTGCCATTTTTTCAGCTGTGTCGGTGGCGGGTGACGTTGCACCATTTTTTGGCTACTTGGGCAGCTGAAATGCAGTGGAAATGCAATGAAAAATTCCAAAAACAGAGCGGAAATGCTCCAAACTGTGGGAAGCAGTGGAGGCTACCCAAGCAACTGGAAAAAATATGACAATTGCACCCACCGCCACCAAAAACGAACCACCAGGAGGAACTACAGCTGATTGTCTGGGATAGATCTGGCACATTACCAGAGCTGGCCACTAGAGGCCGCTGTCTGAAAACCCAACTCCCCCCCCAAGTCATGTTGCATTGAAACCCAATTCCAGTAATACCTCATACAAAGTCCGCTTCATATCGAATTCATACAACATCGCCTAATTCCTTGAAAAAAGTTGCCTCATACAAAGTCGTGTGACTTTGTATGAGGCATTGGGGGCTTTCCCAGGATAAAAGACAGGACACATGCGTGCATTGCTCTTGTGGGTTTTGCATGAGGCAAAGAGTGTTTAGGAGTTGCAGACATCACAAGAAATCTAGATAGATTGTTAGAGAGAACTGGGAACGAGCCAGTTGTCATGGTACACGTTGGTACCAATGATGTTGGGAAGGCCAAGCGGTCTGTCCTGGAAGCCAAATTCAGGTTGTTAGGAAGAAGATTGAAGTCCCGGACTTCCAAGGTAGCATTTTCAGAAGTGCTGCCTGTCCCTCGCACAGGACCTACCAGGCAGGCAGAGCTCAGAAGCCTCAATGCGTGGATGAGGCAGTGGTGTCAAGAGGAGGGTTTCAGATTTGTCAGGAACTGGAGAACATTTTGGGACAAGCCAAATCTGTTCAGCAGGGATGGGTTGCATTTGAACCATGATGGGAGCAGATTGCTGGCACTCAACATCCAAAAGGCTGCAGAGCAGCTTTTAAACTGATAACTGGGGGAAAGCCGACAGGAGCTGGGCAGCATCCAGTTCAGGAAAGTGTGTACTTGAGTAGTGAGGAGGATGCAAAAATTACTGAGCAGAGCAAGGAGCTAGTCACCAGCACTCTAGCAGAAGGATGCAAGAGGCAGTCTAACAATGCAACTGGACTCAAAAGACTGTATCAGGAAAGCATATATAAATGCTTGTATACAAATGCCAGAAGCCTCCGGAACAAAATAGGGGAGCTGGAATACTTAGCAATAGATAAGAATATTGATATTATTGGTATCACTGAAACCTGGTGGACGGATGATAACCAATGGGATACAGTTATCCCAGGCTACAAACTGTACAGGAAGGATAGGAAGGGGCAAACGGGAGGTGATGTAGCCTTGTAAGTCAAAGAAGTGATAAAATCGTATGAATTGGAATATCTAGGTGATTTGGAGTCACCATTAGAAGCTCTGTGGATAAGAGTACCAGGCCACAAGGATGGTCTAACAGTAGGCATATACTATCGGCCTCCGACTCAAACTCTTGAGGGAGACTGGCAGTTGGAGAATGTTGTAAAGGAGGCATCCAAGAAGGGAAGCCTGGTTATAATGGGGGACTTCAATTACCCTCACATAGACTGGGTGAACTGTTGTTCAGCACATGATAAAGAGATAAAGTTCCTAGATATGCTAAATGATTGTTCCCTGGGACAGATGGTTGAAGACCCAACTAGAGGTACAAGAATCATTGACTTGATCCTGAGTAATACTCAGGATCTGGTGCAAGATGTTAATGTGACTGATCCAATAGGGAACAGTGACCACAACTCAATTATGTTTAACTTGATCATAGACCGCAAGTCACTGATAAAATCTAACACAGAGACCTTAAATTTTCAAAAAGGAAATTTCCCAAAGATGAGGAAACTAGTAAAAAAAAAAGCTGAAAGGGAAAATTGAGAGAGTCCAAACACTCCAAGAGGCATGGAGGCTGTTTACAAAAACAATAACAGAGGCCCAATTGGAATGCATACCCAAAAGGAAAAAGGGCACTGCCAGGTCCAAGAGGACTCCAATGTGGCTTACAGGAGCTGTTCGGGAAGTGATCAAGAGCAAGAAAAGCTCATTTAGAAGATGGATGGCTTGTCCGAATGATGACAGCAGGCAGAAACATAAATTCTGGCAGAACAAATGCAATGCAACAATCAGGAAAGCAAAGCAAGACTTTGAGGAGCGTATAGCTAAAAATACTCAGAGAAATAACAAAGACTTCTTTAAGTACATTAGAGGTAAGAACCCAACTCGGAAGGCCATTGGACCATTAGATGACAATGGAAGGCAAGGGGTTATTGAAGAGGAAACAGAGATTGCAGAGACTCAATGAATTCTTTGCTTCAGTATTCACTGAAGAAGACAGAGACCACATGCCCAAAACAGAGCCTATCTTCGTAGGGAGGGAAACCGAAGAATTAAGCCAGATAGAAATAACCAGGGAGGAGGTCCTTGCATGTCTTGTTAAGCTAAACACTAACAAATCACCAGGACCAGATGGCATCCATCCACGAGTTCTCAGGGAACTTAAAGATGAAATTGCTGATCTTTCCCTCAAATCTTTCCCTCAAATCAGGCTTTGTGCCTGATGACTGGAAGGTAGCGAATGTAACACCAATTTTCAAAAAAGGATCCAGGGGTGATCCAGGAAATTACCGACCTGTCAGTTTGACATGTGTCCCAGGTAAAGTGATGGAAACCATCCTAAAAGATAGAATTAATAGGCACATAGAAGAGAAGGCGCTGCTAAAGGAGAGCCAACATGGCTTTTGCAAGGGCAAATCATGCCTCACTAATCTGTTGGAATTTTTTGAGAGTGTCAACAAGCATGTGGATAAGGGGGATCCAGTTGACATTGTTTATCTGGACTTTCAGAAGGCTTTTGACAAGGTCCCACACCAAAGGCTCTTGAATAAACTTACCAGTCATGGAATAAAGGGACAGGTCTTGTCCTGGATCAGCAACTGGCTAAGGGACAGGAAACAGAGGGTAGCACTAAATGGACACTTCTCCAAGTGGAGGGAAGTAAAGAGTGGGGTCCCCCAAGGTTCAGTACTGGGACCCCTGCTTTTCAACCTCTTCATAAATGATCTAGAGGTAGGAGTAAAAAGCAAGGTAGCCAAATTTGCTGACGACACTAAATTATACAGGGTAGTGAAAACTGTGAGAGATTGTGAGGAGCTCCAGAGGGATCTCTTGACACTGCGGGAGTGGGCAAAACAGTGGCAAATGAGCTTTAACACTAGTAAGTGCAGAGTGATGCATGTTGGGGCAAAAAAAAACAAATTACATTTATATACTGATGGGGTCTGAACTCTCTGCGACAAACCAGGAAAGGGACCTTGGTGTCCTGGTGGACAACTCAATGTAGGTGTCAACCCAGTGTGCCTCAGCAGTGAAAAAAGCAAACTCAATGCTAGGGATCATTAGGAAGGGTATAGAAAATAAGTCAGCAAGTGTCATTTTGCCTCTTTATAAATCTATGGTGAGGCCCCATCTGGAATACTCTGTACAGTTCTGGTCGCCATACCTCCAGAAGGATATTATGGAGTTGGAGAAAATGCAGAGGAGGGCAACCAGAATGATTAGGGGACTGGAACACCTTCCTTACCATCTGAGGCTGCAACGGTTGGGCCTCTTCACTCTTGAACGACGGCATCTGAGAGGTGACCTGATTGAAGTTTATAAAATCATGCACGGTGTGGACAAAGTAGATAAGGAAAAACTGTTTTCCCTATCACACAACACTAGAACTAGGGGACACTCGATGAAACTTTTGGGTACTAGTTCTCAAACAAATAAGAGAAAGTACTTTTTCACCCAGAGGATCACTGGTCTATGGAACTCCCTGCCAGAAGAAGTGGTGACAGCTGTCAGTCTTGACAGCTTTAAGAAAGGATTAGACAAGTTCATAGAGGACAAGTGTATCAATGGCTATAATTATGGATACTTAAGGACAACCTCCGGGTTGGAGAGATAGGCAGGGTATCTCTCAATGCCATTTCCAGGAAACCCTAAACAGGTGAAGGCATCTCCTTGGGAATACCCTGAAGGAAATGGTGAGCCACTGTGTGAGACAGAATGCTGGACTGGATGGGCTGTGGCCTGTTCCAGCAAGGCTGTTCTTATGTTCTTATGTTGTGGAACCAAGTTTGGACGTTGTATGAGTTATCACTGTAATCTGTTCTGGAGGTAAGAAAAACATTTTTAAAAAGTCTGTTATCTGTTTAAAACTCTTTATAAAGTGGCGGAAACATGGCAAATAATTTCAAAGTGCACTTTGTAAAGAGTTTTAAACAGATAAAAGACTTTTTAAACTTTTATTTAACCTCTGGAGTGGATTAATTGGTTTTCAATGAATTCCTATGGGAAACTGCACTTCGATTTACGAATTTTTTGGTACACAGAAGGTCCCAAGGAACAGATTAATTTCATAACTCAGGGTTCCACTGTACAGGTGTTTGTTTGTTTGGTTCAGTCGAGACAAGGCCACATCCCTTGCCAATCCAGGGTTCCACTGTACAGGTGTTTGTTTGTTTGGTTCAGTCGAGACAAGGCCACATCCCTTGCCAATCCAGGAAGCTGAGAACTTTGTTTAATCCCTGGTTTAGATCACATGGTCCTGCAGGTTTTGATATGCTTTCCCATCATTGTCCATCAGATTGGTTGCTTACCATTTCAGTTTTCTTGGGCACCTTATTTCTGGCCTTCTAATTTATCTTCCCTTCTCCTCAAGCAGGATCTAAGTGGAACACAGAAAATTTGGGCTACCAAGAGGTCAGTTCAGAACTGACGGAAGTTTCTGCAGCCCATCTCTTCCCGGAAATCCCAGTGATGCAACGTCCCAGTGAGGCCAACGTGATGCAAATGTTGGGGAGCCAGGTACAAAACCATCGACAGTTCCTGCTTCTCTTTGAGTTTTGTTGTGCTCTTATTTTCTGCCCAGTATTTGAAGAACTCTTCTTATTTACTTACTTAAATTCACAGAATCTGAAAAAAATCCCTTCTTATTTTGTCTTAATTTTAAAAATGGAAGGAAATATCACCTGTACTACCAGTCTTGTATTTTAAAAGCAGAGCTCGGACTGAATGCTACAGCTCCCAGAAACAATGGTGGGGGCAGGGCAGTGGTGGGATTCAATCTTTTTTACTACCTACTTTGTGGGCGTGGTATGGTGGGCATGGCCAGGGGAAAGCCCTGGTTTGCACCAAATTAGGATTTCTTTATTTCAAAACTTGGAAAGGCGGGGCCAACACAAACCTGCTGAATCCCACCACTGGGTGGGTGGCAATAGTTGCTCCACCTGGAAAAGTTCAGAGATGATTGAGTAAAGGCTCAGTTACATTGCAGTTTATTCCACTGATTGAACTACATGCCATTGACTACATGTCATACAGCTTACTGCAACTACTTCTCTTTACAGCAGGAACATTCTCCTCTGGTGAACACTCTCATTGTTACCTGAATATTTTTCTAATTATTAAAAAACTTCAAAGATAACAATACACACCTTCCTAATTGACTTCCCAATTAGGGTTAGTTGCTACCATATTTTAATTCAGTGAATGGAGATGTTTCTCACTGGGGGGGCATTGGATCTTTCTCCTATATTTTTGATGATGATGATATTTAATAGGAAAATATTTGGGGAAGTGGGAACATGCAATCATGTACACATGTTTTCCTTTCTTTTCTTTTTGATATATGTACTAGAGCAGTGTTCCCCAACTGTTGGATTGGGGCCGTGAAGCGGCCCTTAGGGTCCCGGAGGAGACTGGTCGAGTAACGACACGAGGCAAGATGGAGCGAAGACCAGTGGTTTATTGAGGGAAAAGCATCAGCATATATAGGAATAGAAGGCAACGTGTGATAGAATCGTCATCTGACAGAAAATCACATCACCCATTTACCCGGATTAATGGGAAATCTCTCTTGGGGAAGTTAATTAACTAGGGCAAACACTGACAGGGGAAATCCATTGTTCGTCGCTTACACCAGGGTAAACATGGCCACTATTTGCACTAGAGCTTAGGCTCTTCTGTGAGTGAGTAATTGCCTAATTGCTAACAGGAGTTAGTGATCTCGCTTCCCTCAGCAGAACTGTCGGTCAGGTCAGATGTGGGTGAATCAACCCTATGATTATTAATCCGCTCCCCAATTTCTGTACTGGCAAGGGCCAGTGACCAGGAACCTTCTTCGACCGGTGTAACCTCTGCCAGGGGCCGTATTATGCCAATTGTGCTCGCGGATCCCGCACCCAACCTGTGGGTTTTGGACTTCATTTCCCAGAAACCTAAGCCAGTACTCCAGAACACTGATCTAAGGGCTCAAAAGAGATTCCTATACACAACCAGGAATGTGAAATGGCAGTGTTCTTTTTGCTGTTTCAAGGGGAACTGACAAGTCCTGGGAATTTGTTCATGACAGAATTATCCCAATTCATATCCATCCGGTAATAGTGAGGCAAGCTGTGTGTAGGAGGCCAACAATTCTGAACAGTGGTGGCAATTGCATATGCTCGCCATCTGTGACATGTCCTTGTTATGTTGTGTTATTGCTCAGCTGCCACCCAATGTCCTCTTTCCTTTTCTTGCAAACAGATCCTGCCTTCTGTTTTTGCTTCCAGGGGAACCATTGCATTTCTCCTCCGGTTCCCTTTTGCTTAATGGGTCAGTAATAATAACCTTGATATCCCAATAAATTAACAGTATTTCACATATGTTTCAAATTTGGAACTCCACATAAAAATTCACTACCTATGTGAGGACTTTTTAAAGTGTACTTAGACCAGGTGTGGCCAAACTTTGTGCTCCAGGTGTTCTTGAATTTTAATTCCCTGAAACCCAAGTCAGCACTTCTGATGATTAGGGCTTCTGCGGTTTGAAGTTCAGGAACACCTGGAGTACCAAGGTTGGCCACCACCAATTTGGACTGTTGGTTTGTATGAAAAAAAATCTGACCATGATTGTTAAACGATATCTGTCCTCATCAGGAAGACAATTTGAAGTGTAACAGGCATGAATGCACAAGGAACATCTGGTCTGTAAGAATACAGTGCACCCAGAGTAGGAAAATATCCCAGATGGGTGGGATAGAAATCCAAAACAGATTTTTGGCCAGGAAGTTAAAAACTATGCCCCTAAACTAACACCATTGAAAACCAGTGTGTTGCAGTAGATAGTATGTTATCGTGGTACTCGGAAGACCCGGGTTCAAATCTCCATTTATCCATGGAAGCTCATAAGAGGGTGGCAATAATGAAATATATCAGGAAGAATAGATTTAACAGTACATATGCACAGACAGTTATAACTCTATTCTGAACTTTAAAAGATCTGGAGTTTGAGACACAATTTTCACGTAATAACTACAAAATTTTCTATGACATTTTAAATACTAACAAATGTATTTGAGCTAAAACTTTCAAGGGCTAAAGTCCATCCCATGTGCCATATGAAATGTTATTCTAAGTTGGCAGCAGCAGTGTAGTGGAGCCAGGATTTGGAGGTTTTAAGGCCTGGGAACCTCTCCCTAGCAACGACGGTGACAATGTCATCCGTTTCTCCCCTCCCATTTCATCCCAGGTTTCTCTCTTTCTCCTGAGTTTAGCTCAATATCACAATAGGTGGCTGAAGAAAACATTTCTAAAGCAACATTGTACTGTGTAAGTGTAAACTATCTCTGCATCATTGCAAAGCATTTGAGGATGTTCAGACTTGAATGAGGAAATTTAAGAGCTATTAGTTTTTTAAAAAAATACCTGCTCCTCATTTGTCTATATTGACTCAGCTGGCTAGATTTTTTGGGATGTGGAGGTTGACTAGGGGTTCTGTTTATGCTGAAAACCTTGACATCCAGATTTACCACTAGACCACTGGATGGCAGATTTTCATATGGAGGTGGTGAAGAAGGACTGAGTTAATCTCTCCTTAGCCTGCCCTACAGCTCAGAATAATTACAGTGGCAGTTAGACGATCGAAACTTCACTTTGTATTCAGAAGTTTCTAGATTTAATTCTAGCCATCGCTCAGGATGTTGATTCCATTATTTGCTTTGAGAATTCATAGCCCACCATTTAGGTATTCCTGGGAGACTCTGAGGCTGCAGACTGATGTTGCCCATTGGGAGCTGAATATGCCTACTTGGATAGACTTGGAAGACCTCAGGAGCTGAGAAGCAGTATATACCTTAATTTTAAAAAATGGCCTGACTATAGCAGCTATGTATGTTAATATATGTTCCCCATGAATCTTATTTCAAGAATTAAGACCACTGTCTTGCTTTCTTTTTCATGTTTTTCGGTTCGAAGGAACAATCTGAACCTAGGCAATGGCCTTTTTTTAGTTTTGACTGCAAGGCATGCCAGTCATTCACAAATTCATTTTCTGTCACTGGACACTCTAACTAGCTTACTTATTTCCTGAAACAGGCTGTGGAACACTCCTGTGGGTTGGTGATCCAGTGACTTTCTGCAAGGCTGAGACCGTTGCTGGCAAATATGGTGTGTGGATGCGGGATCCACAATCCATGCCTCCATGCACCCTCAATACAACTTGGAGAGTTGACACTGTTGGCACAGATGTCCACCAGGTTTTTGAATATGATCATGAAGACCAATTTATGAAAGGCTACCCTTCTAAAGTGCATGTATTGCCCCAATCCATGGAGAGCACATGTGCTGTGGTTTATAGGGGTGCACTTTATTTTCAGAAGTGCAAGTCCAGAATGTTATTGAAGTATGACTTGAAGAGAGAATCCATTACAGTTCAGAAGGAACTGTCCAATGCTGGATACCATGGGCAGTTTCCCTACTCATGGGGTGGATATACAGACATTAACCTAGTGGTTGATGAGATGGGTCTCTGGGTGATCTACAGCACTGGAGATGCTAAAGGAGGTATTGTGCTTTCTCGGTTGGATCCTGGAAATTTGGAGATTGAACAGACGTGGCAGACGAACATACGCAAGCAGTCTGTGGCGAACTCCTTTATGATCTGTGGCTCATTGTATACTATTAGTAGCTACTCATCCCCTGAAGCTACTGTGAATTTCATCTATCGCACCAACACAGGAATCAGTGCACCACTGATCATCCGTTTTGAGAACCGCTACAGATACAGCAGCATGGTGGATTACAATCCCATAGAGAAGAAACTATTGGCTTGGGACAACTTCAACATGGTCGCTTACGATATCAAGCTTTCAAAGATGTGATTTGCTTTGAGAGAGAAGATGTCATGCACCAGGAAGACTGCTCTAAGGCATGGTGTTGCCTGGGGCAGAAAATCCACATGGCCAGCTTTCTTGCTGTGGATGAAAAACTTTAAGAGCACAAAAATGTCTCCTGAGCTAGCATCACTACAATAAACGGGCATTGTTTAAGAACATGACTCTAAAGCTCTTTTTTTCTTGCACAATTTCTGTTCCTTTTCAATGGGTTTTTGTGGTATCCGCGCACACAATTGGTATACTGGCCCCGACAGAACCCCGGTGATGGGTGATCACCTCGTTACCAGGGGTTCCTGAAGGGACAGAAATTGGGGGAGAGGAATATTAGATAGGGTTTAATTCACCTACAGCTGACCTGACAAGCAGCTCGGACAGTAGGAAGCTAATGACTAATTCGCTAGTCATGTAATAGGTAATCTCGCATCTGCCAGCCACATGTTTACCCCAGATAGCTTGGAACAATGGAGCTCCCCTGTCATTGATTAAGTTAGTTAATTAACTCCCCTGAAGAGTTTCCCAATTAACTCGTGTAAACATGGCATGTGGATCCTGTCAGATCGCAGTTCTTTTGCATGCAGCCTGTACATGTTAAATACTGATGATGTGCCTTCATTAAATCACTGGTCTTCGCTCCATCTTGCCTCGTGTCTCATTGCTTGGCCAGTCTCCTCCGGGACCCAACAGCCGCTTCGTGGCCCCGATCCAACAGGTTTTGCATAGAACAACTCCCCATGGATTGTCTTGTTTTCCATTTCAGCTTTCTTCCAAATGATAGGTTGTTTTTGCATACAATACTCTACAAACTTGGTATGCTAGAATTGAAACACAAAGAAAATCCTGACATCCATTGCAACATATTCTTCTCCTTTTAAACAAGTTCTTCTAGGCTCTCAGACTCTGCTAAGAGAATTTAGGACTAGTTTCTTAGCTGGCAATCAGGGGGATGAGTTATGGCTAATGAGTACATAAGAACAGCCTTGCTGGAACAGGCCACAGCCCATCCAGTCCAGCATTGTCTCACACACTGGCTCACCATTTCCTTCAGGGTATTCCCAAGGAGATGCCTTCACCTGCTTAGGATTCCCTGGAAAGGGCATTGAGAGATATCCTGCCAATCTCTCCAACCCGGAGGTTGTCCTTAAGTATCCATAATTATAGCCATTGATACACTTGTCCTCCATGAACTTGTCTAATCCTTTCTTAAAGCTGTCAAGACTGACAGCAGTCACCACTTCTTCTGGCAGGGAGTTCCATAGACCAGTAACCAAACCAGAGTAGCTAGTTAGCCGTACCTGAGAATAGTTAGCTCAGTACATAATTGTGTCAAGATAGTTTTAGTAGACAGAAAGGAGGAAGGCTAATGTCTGTCCCTGACTTCCAAAAGGAAAATAACAGAAGAACCTGGGAACTACAGACCAGTCAGCCAGACCCAAAGCCTAGGGGAAAATTCTAGAGCACATTATGAAGTGGTTACTCTGCAAGTACCTTGAAAACAATATAGTAATAACTAGAAGCCAACATGGATTTTTCAAGAACAAATCCTGACAGACTGATCTCATCTCAGTTTTCAATTGGATAACTTCATTGATAGATGGTGGGAATGCTGTAGATATATCTTATATATTCATCAAAGACAGTAAAGTCCAACATGGCAGACAGACTAATAGGATAGATCCTTGCCCCCAAATTAACAGAGGAAGAGCGGGGTGAAGGGAGGGGTGATTTCAGAACCAGTATGCCATAGGTTAATAGGGAATTTCTATCTCATAGTGGTTTACATGTCAGATGGAGGAGTTAGTGTCTGTTGGTGGTAGACAGAGATAACTCTTTCTATTTTACTCTCAGCCATCATTGCTTGTCAGTTTTCCCTCCCCCCCCCCCGGTTGCAGCCACTCCATCTCTTAGGCGAAGATCACAGGTCTTCACCTAATTGCCTATGCAATTGCCTATGTGTTGTGTATTCGGGTACATTTGCAAGTAACGCGGGCAGCACCTTTGCAAGAGAAAAATGGCAGTTTCCCACCATCCAAATTAGAAACAGAAAGTGGCACCCCTGCACAGGGCGCACTCATTATGCTAATCAAAGTCCTGTCATTGGCTACAGTTTTGGATCCTGTTCTCCATTGGTTAAATACATATATTCCCTGTTATGATTGGTTAGTTAGGGTTGTCTGGTGAGTCGCTACTTTGTATCAAGAAGCCACCACCGGGGAGACACTATATAAACCCTACGGGTAAACAAGGGTGGGGCCGGACCGGATCTATACTTCCCTCTCCGTACAGGTAGCCAGCAACGTGCTAGCCTGGGTCTCCTCCATTATGCTACAATCCTAATGTAGCTACAAATTGCCTCCTGCCTTGGCACACTCCGGAGGAACTGATTCCATGGGACCGTATAGCCATCTCCGTGTCCCATGTAAGCTCATCTTGAATAGACTGTTAAATAAAGACTTGTTGCTGTTTTGTTCATCATTGTCTGGACTATTGCTTGCAAGGGCCAGACATAACACTATGCAATTGTTTCAAGGAACATGGAACTAGAATGTTTTCTCAAAGTCCTGCTTGCCTGAAATGAGTCCTCCACATTTGAAAGCAACTGCTTGCTCTTGAACTGTGTTGCCCTCAAAGCCAGGTCTTCCTCCATGTTGGATGTTTTCAGTTGTCCCATCTGTTCTCTCTTCTTTTGGAGTCAGTGACAGCAAATGAAGACCTGTTGGTAGGGAACAGATGAGCAGTAAACTCTTATTCCCAGCCCTGCTGATATTCTGACAGTAGCTGTGCTGTTGTCCTGCATTTTTATGAACTAAAAGTACTTCCTATAATTAAGATAGGAATTGGTGCTGCATCTCAGGGTTTGGTCATTATCTGTAAGTGACATTTTAACATTTCCTCCATCTCATCATCTCCCTCCAGCTCTACTGTTATGACAAGGTGACCCATCACTCACCACAAATTGGGGTGGTGGTGGTGGTGGTGGTGGTGTCTGGACTTTGAGACTTCTAGCTCTCTCTGGACTGGGGCCATGAGGATTTGGAGTGGGTGGTTTTTTTGTGATGATAGAGGAAAAGTTGGAAGAGGAGTGAGGAGTTAGACCAGTGGTTGAGGAGGCAGGGAGGAAAGAGATAATGGAGATTCAAGAAGGGATAGAACTGCTGGGATTGGTTGAAGAGGAGAAGCAGGAAGGAGAAGGAAGGGAGGATGATGGGGCACCAAAAGACTGAGAAGGAGGACTTACACTTGCCATTGATCTGGACCATCATCTTCAAGGACAGTCTCCGGACAGGTGAACTAGTGTGGCTGTGAGTGCCCTTAGAGGAGGCTGAATGGCAGACATATGCCAAGGTAACCAGCAAGCCCTCATACTGTGGGGAACAGGAATGGTGGGAGCAATGCTGGGCAGTAGCATGGGAGGCTCACCCACTGGAACAGATTGTCAGAGGATTGGATGAGCGAGGTTTCAGGGGGATGCCCTGCTCAATGCCCACATGCCAGTAGCATGTGGTGTGGCATTGAAGGGACTGAAAGATTCTGTGGAGTCTGAGCAGTGAGGTAACTGTCAACCCCTTTCTCTGTTTGTAAGTAGTTATGTAATCAATCACACCTAAGCCAGGCTGAACTTCCTGTGTTGAATTACAAAAACCTGTGCCAATCTTCCCCCAGTAACAATGGATGGACCACACCTTACTTGCCAAATGATACTAACTTTTACTCCAGAATTTACCAGGTGTCACCTCTTAGCTCCTACATCCCAGGATATGGGCAAACTTACCTTTTGTATTTACAGCAGAATTAGCTTGACCAGAAGTGAGAGAGTACTACTAGGCTATGTCTGCGTTGGAAGTAACATGGCAACTCTCCCCTCAAACTGTGGAGCTTTGGTACACAAGTGTGACTTCATCAAAGACTCCTAGCTAGCCAATCAGAATGAACGACTGATGACAAATCCACATGGCTTGACCAGAATGGGCACCAAGATAGATCATGCTCTGAAACACCTCAGCTAAGATTAATGGAGTTTAACAACCTGAGTGTAGTGATGCCACAGTGTAGCCTGAGAAAATTTCTGGTGTGCGGAGGGTTAAAGCCATCAAGGTGGAGTCATCCCAGCCACAGCTTGGAATGTAAAGAAACAACCAGACAGTTTCATGGTCCTCTTGGGACAGAGCTTTAACAGTGAGTCTCTTTCTTCAAGTTTGTTAATGTGATTCTTTAACGAGATGCAAGTTGTGTGGAGAATGTTTTTCACAATAATGCCTAGTTTCAAAAGGGAGACAAGGATTTAAATATTTGACAGGTGTGCTGGGAAACTGGCTTAGAAGAAGAGGCCAGGCTGAAAAGCTAGTGGTTACCTGAAGGGATGGGATGGGGGATTAATGGACAGAGCCAATCGGAAGGAAGCTTGCAGGACCCAGGTTTCACAACCCCACTGCAATTGGACAAGAGTTGTGCTCTTAGTTGTATGGTCATATATTTCAACTAAAACTTAAAATGCTAGAACGTTCTCTCCAGTATTGTATGTTCAACTTAAAAGTATCATTGGCACAAATCGCTTGGGATCTCTTCCAGGGGCTAGCAGGGACCTTACATTGTACAGTGGTGCAGAATAGCCACCAAACAATCAAACAATGTGAACTTCTTCCCCATACACACCTCCCTCCACAGAGTAGTATTTAGAATAGGCAGGTTTCACCAGCAGTTACAGGTTGAGCAGTGAAACTCTGGGAAGTGGGACCTCAACATGCTGAGAGTTGGACAGGATGAGGTCTGGTCAAAAACAGTCACAGTCATACACCAGTAAAGGCAGAACAGGCTTTGAGATACCCAAGGCAGGGAAACATATAGGAAAGATGAGAGATTGCAGATCCATTGGAATTATCTGTAAATTATCAGAGCACATTTGCCTAATGCTGAGCTTGCAACTGTTGAGGAGGAGTAATCATCCTGGAAATTGGTATAAGGCAAAATGACTTGCTGTTTCTTATGTTAGAAATTTCATTTGGGAGTAATGTAAGAGGAAAAGGATGTCAAAGTTAATCTATAGAAGTCTCTACAGTTGTTTATGATTGCAAAATCTACTGGCAAACATTATGAAAGAAGCCAGCACAGGCTGTTTCTATAACAAGGCACCAACAGAAGGTGGAAAGAAATAAGCTTAGAATACCAAACTACATGTACAGTTAGAAGAGACAAGCAGCTGGATATAGCTGGTCAAAATAAAGAAAAAATGGATTATTATCTTTAGACATTTTAAAAGCTCTTGATTCACTTCAATGGGTTACAATTAAAGAAATTATTAAAAATTATGGTTTTGGAATCAAATTCAGCAGTTATGCTAGAGTGAGAGTAAATGAAGCTTTTACGGAAGATGTAAAACTTGAAGCAGGAACTAGACAAGGTTGTCCGTTGTCTCCAATATTGTTTATAATGGCCATGGAGTTACTGGCGAAATCTATAAGGGAAGATAAAAAGATTGAGGGAATAGAAGGCATAAAAATTAGTTTATGTGCAGATGATATGTTGATCATAATGAAAAATCCTATAAAAGTAATAGAACGGGTTCAGATACATCTTAATAGATTTGAAGAAATGATGGGATTAAAAGTAAATTGGGAAAATTATGAGGCAATATTTTGTAATGTGGGGAAGAGGAGCAGAAGGAGATAAAGGAGAAATATAATATACAGGTCAAAAGTAGAGTTAAATATTTGGGAATAAACATTTCAAATAAAACTGATGATCTTAAGAAACTGAATTATGAGAAACAAACATTGCAAATTAAAGAGAAGATAAAACAATATAGTAAGTTAAATTGTCTTTGTTTGGCAGGGTTGCATTGTGTAAAATGAAATTATTGCCAAAATATACATTTTTGTTTGATGTCCTACCAATCCAACTCAAGGAAAAGGAGATAGCTGCTTTTCAGAATATGTTAAATAGTTATTGCAAATTTTTTTTTTGGGGGGGGGGTAGAGAAACCCAGAATAGTAAAGAGTTTATGGTATTTATCTCAGAAGGAGGGGGGGGTTAGGACTTCCAAATGTTAAAAATTATCACATGACATTTCAACTAAAAAAAACATAGTAAAGATTTTAACAAAGACTAAGGTGATTTGGGAAGAGATTGAGATCAAAGAATTACGACAATTTGATAATGCAATTTTTTAAGATAAAGATGTGAAGATAAAGTTAAATAATAAGATGACAAAACCAATGATGGAGGTTTGGAAAAAAAAATGGCTCCTGATGTACCCCCGATCTTGGAGATGGAAGATGTAAAGATGTTTCCAGTAAAAATTGATAGAAGGATAAAGGATATATTGAATTGGTTTCAAGTTATGTTAGTAAAGTGGAATGAAAGATATAAGGAAGAATGTAACTTTGGGAGAGAAAAGACGGAGTTTGAGGAGATACTTTGTAAAATAAGGAAGGGTGAAATGGTGATAAAGGGTCTGGTGAGTAAGATTTATAAAATTTTGAATAAGGAAGATAAGTCACAGGATGCATTAAGAAAAATATGGGAAAAGGATTTAAACATAAAATTTTTGGAGATAAATTGGAAAGATAAATGGAGGAGAAGAATTATCAAATGTTTGTCTGTTAGGGTAAAGGAACATAATTATAAAATGTTATGGAGGTGGTACTTGACTCCAGTTTGGTTGCATCAAATGGATAGTACTAAAACTAGAAATTGTTGGAGATGTAAAAATAGCCTGGGGACATGTGAACACATGTGGTGGAGTTGCAACGTGGTTATGGCTTTTTGGACAAAAATAGAGAAATAGTTAATGGAGATTTTGGATGTTGATTTGAAGCTAGAGTCAGGTGCCTCCTTATTGACAGAAATAGATAATTTAAATGTGGATATAAATAAAAAAGATTTGTTGTCTATAATTTAATTAATTTAATTTGATAGATTTATATACCGCCCTATTCAAAAGACTCTGGGAGGTGTACACAAGTTAAAACCAATATACAGATAAAACAATCTTTTAAAAAAACCTTAAAAAATAACAATATCCCCCCCCGCCGTGCTATCTATTATCTAAAAACAAATATAAAATCTACAAAAACCTTTAAAAATAATTACAGGAGGGGGGATGATCTCACCCAGCGGTTTCATGTAGATGTTAAAGAGTAGGGGTGAGAGGACTGAGCCCTGAGGCACCCCACACGTGAGCTGCCTCCGACTCGACACCACACACCCGACCCACACCGACTGGGGCCGGCCACTCAGGAAGGTTAATGTTAACTGTGGCGAGACAATGTATTGCAAGAAATTGGAAAAATGATTTTGTTAAAATTGGAAGAATGGTATAAAGAAATGTGGGAAATTGGATTGTTATGTGATATTTGTATTGATTATTTTACTGTATTGTTTATGTGACATCTTGTTATATTCTGTATTTTATTGTAATTGTATTCTTTTTATGTTGTAATGGTGCTCTGAGTGGCGCTCGCGCCAGGAGAGCAGGGTATAAATAAACTTATTATTATTATTATTATTATTATTATTATTATTATTATTATTATTATTATTATTATTATTATTATTATTATTATTATTATTATTATTATTATTATTGTTATTGTTATTGTTATTGTTATTGTTGTTGTTGTTGTTGTTGTTGTTGTTGTTGTTGTTGTTGTTGTTGTTGTTGTTATTGTTATTGTTATTGTTATTATTATTATTATTATTATTATTATTATTATTATTATTATTATTATTATTATTATTATTATTATTATTAAATTGCATTAAATGATAAACTTACATGGGAGTTGAATAAAAAGAAGGGTATAATTAAAGAAAGTAAGTTTTGGGAAATATGGATTGGAAACCCTTTGTGGAACATACATTGGAAAAGGATAAATAAAGGAGGTAAACCAGTACCAGATCAAATGAGTTTTTGAAAATGATAGAAATGTGATAAAACTTTGGTTCTCAGGGCTCTGTAAATATCACAGGGTGTAATTATTATTTTTCTTTGATGGATGAGAAAAACGAGACTAGTTTAAAATGATGAGTAAGATAAATCATTTTTATTAGGTATTGTTTTGTATTTTGTATTGTAAGAAATGTATTGTGTTTTGATTTTTTGTTTTGTGATTACTTTGTTCTGTTGTTTCTCTTTTTCTTTTTTAATTTTTTAAAAATAATAATAAAAAAATGAGATCCACACTTGGGCCCATTTATCTGTCCACCATTCCCTTGTTTCCTACCAATAGTTTAAGTTCTATTGAAGGAGTAATGAACTTTTGGCACTCTAGAAATTTTAGATTACAGCTCCCACAATCCTTTATCATTGGCAGTGCAGTCTGAGTATTCAGGGAGATGCCGTCTGAAATATCTGGAGTGCCAAAGGTTCATCATCCCAACAGAATCAGGAACAGAAAGAGCAGGTGCAGGAGTGTGGTTGGAGGGTATAAGCTCATAACTGCTGCACACAAATTTATCTAATGTTTTATCCACTAGGCTGGAGGGTCTGAAGGAAGCATAAAGTCAGAGATGGCTGAGATAGCAGGCTGACAGAAAAGAGGGTAGAGTAGACAGAGTCCTCACAGTTAAAGCACACTTGAAGGGCAGGGCTTGTTTGAAGCAGGACTTCATTGTCGTGTCAGTTGGCAGTATTTAAGGACACAAGTACAGGTGAACATGGGATGTGTTTTGAGACCTACTGTGAGTATCTAAAACTGCAGATAATGGTGAACCTTATATTTTATATGAGAGTGGTTATAGATAGGAGATGAAGTCAACATGCTGAGGTCCCACTACCAAGAGTTTCAAAAACCACAGATACTGAACATGCAGATATGGACAACCATATCAACCCTTTGAATCACACAATTTAATAAAGTAGATTAACCAAGACATGAGAGCATTAGAGACCAGGTGCTGAGAGCCACGGTGTGAGGCATTCTTACATAATAATATACTGCAATTAATATGTATAAAGTTTTTAAACCTCTTTCTTTCAAAATTTTCTGAATAGTTTTCAATCCTTTAGATTGTTTACATAAAAGGCATCCGAGTAAGGGCAGGTGGGGTGGGGTGGGGAATCTTTAGCCCTCCAGAAATGTTTACTTCTCCCCCCACCCTTTATTATGTTGGTGGGGGTGTTGGGACTCAAGGGTCAAAAATCCCCTATTCCTGCAATAGAGGAAGTAAAAGAAGACGGAATAAATGTTTTAGGGGTTCAGTAAACCTAGCTGCAATAAGGGAATGAGGACTTGTTTGCAAAGGCCTCATAATAGCAGCAGGCTTGGTGGGTATAATTTTTTCAAGAGGTGCTATCAATAGGTTCTAAGCAAGAAGGAACTTATGGGACTTTCAAACACCTGATGAAGGTGGCAAAGAGAGAATTAATATAATCGACTATGAAGATATACCTGTAGATAGTGGGAGGATGGAGTCATGGAAGGCTCTAAAGGCAAAGATGTCTCATGCTGACTAATCTATTAAACAGTTAGTTCAACAGATCTAACAAAAGGGGCTGCAGTGGCTCAGTGGTTAAGAAGCTCGCCTTGTTAGCTGGAAGGCTGGTAAGTCGGCAGTTCAAAACCTGGGTACTGCATGATGGATTGAATGTCCATCTCTGTTCCAGTTCTTGGGGACATGAAAGGAGCCTCATTTGGGCATCTCCTGAGTGGAGTTTCTTCTGCAAAAATCCTTTCAACCCAGAATAATTTCTGATATGAAATTATTATTTTAACAGGTCTAACAAGCCATAGAAACTGCCAACCTTCATGTACCTTACAGAGTTATTTTTTTGCTGAGAAATTCCAAGTTTGTTGTAAACAGTATTTCATTACGCAAAGGTTGCCCCTCCTATGAGGAAAAGCTTGGTGTTGGGTGTGGTGGATACACTATTCCTAAATTATACTTCCTCGGGTTCCACAAGACTAGCAGGTGCTGCAAAACAGTGGGACCTGCCACCACACAATAATGCAAATGTATAAACTTGAGTGTGGCAGAAAGTGTTCCAATCTCAGGTTGGGAAAGGCAAATCTTAGCTGTTTACTCCATCTTGTAAAAGAGAAAGAATACTTGCAAAGTTATTCTGAGGTAAAGTAACCTCATCACTACTAAAGTATTGTGCACAAATTTATCTCATGTCTTATTTGTATCTAATCTGAAAGGGAAACTGAGCAAGTAGCCATGACACTGGCCAAATTAAAGTATCTCTAGAATGTTAGCAAAGTCAGTAAACCTGAAATCTAGCCATTTGAATGTTTCCCATTTCACCTTGACAGGTTAAGCCTCAATGGACTATGACTTGCTGTACAGGCCCACAGAAATTGGATGTGAGATGTTTCTGCACACCTCAGTTACATTCTCCCCTATCCTATACTTCTCCTTCTCTCACCAATGGCATCTGTAAGGTATCTCCTCCTGATCCAGTGGGGCAGCCCTGTAGGTGTGCCTGTCATTCTCCAAGATTTCACCACAAGTCATCATGCCAACTTAGCCAGAGCCACACACAGTATCCTCGAGGGAACCAGGCCTTTTCTACCAATGACTGGAGGTTACACCCACACTTCTGTAAGCAGACTGCTCCAGCCTATTCCCAAAGAATCCCAAGCACCACACGTTTTGGAAGATGCATTCATTCTCACCCACAGTGGATCACAGTTCAGGCAGGTGAGAGTAGTGGGCAACCTGTTTTCAGCAAGTGGGCTGCACTCTCCAGAGACTCAGTGCAAGAGGCAACTGATTTTGATGAGCATCAGCATACAGGTAGCAACTGCACAGTTTATTCCCTTGATACAATGGACTTGAATCCCGTGTGCCAACATGGATGGTGTGTACCTTCTGTGCCAAAGCATTATGCCATTTACTCATCACCAGTTTCCTTCAGCTATCTACAAAGTGAAAGTGGTCACAGATTCTCAAATAATGTACCACCAGTTCTTGTTGCTGTGTATCCTAACAAACTAGGCTCACCTTGTGTGGAACAACTGGCCCAAATTGACCGGACTCCTGTGCCTTCTGTTCCAGATAGTCACTTCATCTTTTCCAGATATTAGAACACATTTAAAACATGGGAGCATCATAAATTAATGGCCATTTTCTGTACCATCATGCCATGCATCTCTTCTTGCACTACATAAGCTTGCTTTGCTTCATATTACTTCTTTGGTGTGACAGCTCCATGTTCCTGAGCAACATCACTGCAGAGATGGATTGTTAATTATGGCCTGGAGAATTTCTACTGCAGAACTTGCCTTCTTTTAAAATAAAGGGGAGGAGTAGGCAAAAGTGGTCTCTTTCAATGTTTGTCCTGGGTCTATTCCTTGACTCTGTCTAGTACTTTACACTGATTTACCCTACATTAATTTACTCCAGACAGTATTTTACGACTAATTATGACAGTTATTCTTAAGTGTTCAGTGTATTGACGAACACTACCATAGTTTGCTCTTTATGGACCACCATGTTTTCTCATCTTGTAGATCAGGGGTTCTCATCCTACAGCCCATGGGCCAGATCTGGCCCACAGCACCAAATAATCCAGCCCCTGACCTTGCTCCAGCCACGGACTCATTTACGGCCATCGTAAACGCATTTGCTAGCAGTAAATTAGTCCATGGCTGTCATATGCATGTTTATTACAGCTGTAAATGAGTCCGTGGCCATCATAAATGTGTTTAAGATAGCTGTGGATGTGTTTTACAGCAGCATTTATGGCAGGAGGAACCACCAGTTTGGCTCACTCAGCTATCTGAGGGGGCATGGTCTGGCCCGCAGCTGAAAAAGGTTGAGAACCCATTATAGATCACCATGCAAAAAGACCATGAAAGGCTCCCATTTAAAACTCCGCTGCTGCTGCATTCCCGAGTATTGCAGGATGGAATGAGCTCTTGTCTTTGTCCCAGCTCTTGCCAACCTAGCAGTTCGAAAGCAAGAAATTGCAAGTAAATAGGGACCACTTCAGTGGGAAGGTAAACAGCGTTCTGTGCGCTCCAGTGTCACATGACTGCCACATGACCATGGAACTGTGACTGCCACATGGCCATGGAAACGTCTGCAGAAGCAGACAGCGCTGGCTCTTCAGCTTTGAAACAGAAACGAGCACTGAACCTTAGAGTCAGATACGCCTGGCTTTCGAGCAAGGGAAACCTTTACCTGTGGCATGTGGGAAGAAGGCAACAATTCTTCCTGTACACCCCACATAGCAAACTGTGTAGACTGCAGCTTCCTCCAAAAGCTTTTGCTGTTGGCACAACCTGCATTCCCAGCATTTTTTTTTTAAAACCTAGAAATGGAATCTTCAAAAGCCATCTTCAAATAGGCTCTTCCCTTTTTTTCCATCATGGCCTCGAGAAACTATTGTTGAAGAAAACATGCAGCTGGTGCCTACCCATCTGTGGGGGGACATTTTAACTGCCAATAAATCTGTAGTGTTTTGTAGTTCTCTGGATAGAAAGTGTCCATAAGCCATAGCTATGAGTCCTTTTCTTTTATCAGGGGTTCCCCAGTCCTCGACGCCATCCCATCCCTGCCTCCACTGCACCCAGAAGTGGAAGCGGCGAGCTTACATCGTCTGTAAAATGAACCTGCGTATGCATAAACGTGCTCGCAGCTGTTGTGAATGCGAAAGTGGGTGCATTTATGGCAGCTGTAAATGCATCCGCTTCTGCGTCCATGCATGTGGTCCAGCCCGCTCAGCTCTCTGGGGGTGTTGTCAGGCTCACAATATAAAAAGGTTGGCCATCCCTACTTTATAGTGATTTTCTAAGTATGTAGGAAAGAAATGTCAAACTGAACAGCAGTTTTTGATTAGATACCAGGAATGGGTCAGAGGCAGTACTGCTTTTAGAAGTGAAAAGCTACTAGTGCAGCATGTACTTATTGTCTTTTACAATCCCAGGATCCACCAGTCAGGGACAGAAATATAACATAAAACAACTCTGCGTACATGCATTCGAGCATGAAGTCTATGGTTCTTTCCAACTTTCACTATAATTTTCTAACATATGTGTGTTGCTGCTTTTGTCAAACATTAGAGAGGTAGAGATGCTTGCGTCCTTCCTATGGAATCTCAAGGCGTACTGTTACTCTTAAAATAAATATGTGAGCTTCAGAGATGGAATCAGCCTGGAGGCTGTGAGGGTCTCGATGGGGGACGTTGGGCTAGAACTGAATCCCGGCAAGACTAAGTGGCTGTGGGTAAGGGGCCCTGTTATCCTGGAAGTTACCACCTTTGGTCCTGGATGGGGCTGTTTTGCCTCAGATCAGCATGTGATTTGGGGGTCCTCCTGGACTCACGACTCTTGCTGGCAGTCTTGGCCAGAAGGGCTTTCGCTCAATTTCAAGTGATTCACCAATTACGCCCGTTCCTGGACCAGGACTCCTTGCTTATGGTCACACATGCTCTGGTCACCTCCAGACTAGATTATTGTAACACGCTCTACATGGGGCTGCCCTTGATGATCATTCAGAGACTGCAACTGGTGTAAAATGCGGCTTCCCGCATGGTGATGGGGGTGTGGCCATTATGCTCTTGCCTTACCCGTTGCGAGAGCTGCATTGGCTGCCGGTCTGCCTCCGGGTGCAATTCAAAGTGCTGGTGATTACTTTTAAAGCCCTACATAGTAGAGGAACAGGTTACTTAGGAGACCATGTTACCCCAAGGACATCTGCCCGTCCCACCAGAGAAGACCGGAGGGGCTCCCTAATGGTTCCATCGCCTCTCTAACACTAGGAGGGCCTTTTTGGTATCTGCTCTGGCCCTGTGGAACGTCCTGGTGACCAAACTACGCCTCCAGGCAGAGATATCAACCATAAACTTGGCTGGCTCAGCAGGTGTGGGGTGCTGCCGGTGGGACAGCCTCCCGCTCCAACTGGCTTATATGAAAGGCTGTTTGGATTTTAGTTTTAACCTATTGTGAATGTTGGGAGGATATTTTAATGGCTTTTAAATGTTTTTATGATTTTAATTGCTGTAGGGATGTTTTTATACTTGAGTGTTTTTATGGTTGATTGTAAGCCGCCCGGAGTCGCTTCAGCGAGGGGAAGGTGATAGAAATCAAATAAAATTAAGAAAGGCAGCTTGCCTCAACATATGCCTAGCAGTGGAAAAGTCCCTGGTTGTGGAATTGATTGCCTGAAGAAGTATGGATGATGAAGTATGGGTATTGGTGTCAGGTTGCATCCATGAGAAGACCGTTTCATTTTTCCAGGCTATTTCATTCATGTCTCTTGATTGCTTTTGGATTGCAACCATCAAGATGAATAGAGGCTCATGTGAAGCATGTCTGATTCATCCAGTTAGAGACGGCCATCTCACTACCTATGTTTATGACCGGGATAAATCTGGGGCCTTCTGAATGGAAAACATGAGCTGTACCACTGAACTGTTGAGAAAAACACCTTCTTGATTTTTGTGTTTTTCATTTAGGTTTCCTTCAAAACCCTGCATAACTTTCTCATCTGTCACTACTAGGACAGCTTTCTGAAGGTTACATCCTCCAGAACCAAGATAATACAAACAGAATCCCTGGAAGACAAGATGGTTTTAAAAAGCTATAGAAAGGCCCATTACTGCACTAGCCTTTCAACTGACATAACAAAAACATAGTTCTAATCATTTTATGTAGACAATATTTTATTAGTTTTTGTAATCAAACTCATGTAAATAAGACCTTACATATTTAATACACTGTTACCCCTGTACAAATGAAAAAGTTTAAACATTTCTAGACCAATATGGCTGTTAATTTCTGTACAATGCCAACTCACAGTACAAGTGGATATCTCTTCCCCAAAGCTGACATCACAGCTAAGTTTCCAAAAATTCAAATTATAATATTTATATAAAAAAAGATAACCGATAGCATTTTACTAGGCATCAATAGCAGCAAGACTTTCCCAGCTTCTGCTGTCACCTGAACAAAATTATACACATTAGACTTTTAGCTCACTCTTTGTTCCAGAGATGTTTGGGGAAGGAACAAGGACATAAAGGAAATTATTAGAAAAAACAGTCAGTTCTGCAACTGTTGTGGCATGTGGTGATCTTGATAATTTCCAACTATTGCCTGAAAAGTCTAGAGTAACATCATTGAACAGCTCTGCTATAGCACAGTCACAACTACATATCATAAGCAGGTATGGGATATTTTACATTCACAGAAGGTATCATACAGTACTCTCCTACAGCTATAATACTAGGATACAATTCAAGAAGGCATTATTTGACTTGATTCTATTCCCCACAAGAGTGAGCAAGGAGGAGGTGCGATGCAGCTCTGATATAAAAGAATGTGCCATTTTAGAGGATCATCTCTTCTGACACAATAACCATCTGAAGGCCAAAGGCTACCTTCCCCCCAGTACTAATTGGCAATAGCTCAAGGTGAATGAAGATACAACCCCTAAAGAGTGTCTCATGTCTGGTGTGACGGTAACTGGCGGGGCTCAAAAGCATTTCCCTCCTCAGTTGAGATCAGCATCGTATCAAAACATAGCAGCTGCCACATCCTGCCTTTTACGCAAGTCTGACAAACAACATTTATAGAATGATATATGGGGGGCGTGCTTAAGCTGCTCTGTGTGACTTACTAATTGCTTTGCGTTCTCTTGATTCATTATAAACATCCCAACCAGATATTGAGTAACATAAAAGAAAGCTCAGTGTTGTCCACTGAGGTCTTCTGTAAAATGCCTTTCTTTCCAAAATGAAACAGCAGCTACAAAGAGGAGAGTGTTTACCTTCAGCTAATTAGATGCGCCTTGGGAAAATTTGCTCTCATCTGACATCCTTAGAAAGCAGAGGAGCCTCCATTCAGAAAGATCATCTTCAATCACGTGGTGGCAAGGAAACTACATGTCCCAAGATCCCCAGACCTTCAAGTGGTTCTTATCTGCATCTTTTTATCCCACACACAGCCTTGCAGAAGCAGGCCTTGCTCCTCTGAGGCTGGCTGGCTGCAGGTCTGCGCTGCTGTCATGTTACACACCTGCACCCCTCCCCTAATATTAACCAAATGCACCCATTTGGCTTAGGATTTTGATTCTTCTGTCTTGATGGCCTGAGGCTTGATGGGTCCAGTCCGAACTGGCTTGGGTGTTGTTGCAGGTACAGGACTTTGCTTCTCCTCGGCTTTGTCTTGACAGGCTCCCGGAGAGGTGTCAGCCAGTGGCTCAGGACCTGCATTCACATTGTCACCCACTTTGTGGATTTTGCTTCCGGCGGGCTTGATCTGCTGCTGCTGCTGCTCAGAAAAGAATCTTTGTGTCGACTGAAGCACTTCAGCTCTCTGCTTTGCCTTAATGAAACAATAAAACAAAATTAAATAAAGCACAGATCAGAAATTAAAACATTTTATTCTATGTGCTCAGGATTTCAGTGTCCTAGCCAATAGCCTCCAAAATGAAATCCTATAGCAGTGTTTCCCAACCTTTGATTTTTGGACTTCAATTCCCAGAAGCTTGAGTGAGTACATTGGCTGATCAGTGTTTTTGGGAATTGTCTTAGGCTTCTGGGAATTGAAGTCCAAGAACCAAAGGGTGGGAAACACTGGTCTATAGTAACAAATTCGCTCCCCCCATTAGTGGAATACCAGACAAAAAAGTTTAGTGCAATGCTCAGTATTCTCCAATCCCTGGAATAAAAAACTCAGTAAGTGGAGCCTGAATGGCCATCCAGTCCACTCTCACTGTCTGAGCCATAATCATCCTCCACTTTCCAATGAGCTCAAGGGGTGCTCGACAGTAAACAACATATAAAGTTGTAGACCGTGGTCCTATGCACGTTTATTAAGTCCCATTAGGTTGTAATCAGTTTTAATTCCATGGATCATCTTTGAATTGTAGATTTGTAGAAACCGCAATTCAAATGTGCATTATGAAGCCCATTTTTAAAAAGAAGAGATGTTAGGTAACAAGAAATACCTCTGTTCAACCACTGAAAATTTGTTATAACTGTGAACGTCTAAATCAGAAATCATAATTCCCTCAGCCGGCCAACCCGGCTGAGGGAAGGAGCAGCAGCTGTGCGGTCCGGCCAGCCTTAAAAACAACGCCACTGCCACTGCTGCCACCACCACCGGACGCTCCCTCAGCCGGGCTGGCCTGGAGGGAAGTGGACATAGCTGGTGGGGATGAGTTTGAGGTTTTTTTTGTGTACTGTTTTTGAAGTGTTTTTGAAATATTTTGTATTATGATAACTTGATACTTTGTAATTGTGGGATTTTCCCCCCTGAAATGTTTTTTGTAATGTGATACCTCGTAATTGTGATATTTAGTTTCTTTGTTAGCCGCCCAGAGTTGCTTTGTGAGTGGGGCGGCATACAAGTTGAACAACAACAACAACAGGAGTTGCTACTTTTACTTATTTAACAATCTGAAGAATATTTTAATAAAGTACGGATTCTCCTATAGTATAAACATGCCAAATTGCTGGACAAAGTAATGTGGACATCCTTTTGGAACACCAAAGACCAGGATGGTCTTACTCAAGGTTATCATCTCTGCAGGTTATTTAAAAGCCCTCCTCAAGTGGGGAGAAAACCAGAAAACATTGAGGACGTCTCTTCAGTGGTGGAAGCAAAGGCGATTATAGGCCCTCGAAGAGACTTCTCAACTTGAATATACAGTAGCTGGAGAAAGTTTGCTTAAATTAAAAATGGGGATGCAAATAGGAGGATTCTTCTGCTCTATAATTGGAGCCCTGCTTAGTGCCACATCTGAAATATTTCCTAAGCCTGAACACTGTCCAGGCCACAGATTACAAAAATGGCTAAATTAAAAATCTTATTGATTCCAGTTTTATCAGTCTGCTGAAAACAGGTTTCTTCTGAGGATTTAATATTCGATTAAATGTTCAAATTTACTGGTGTCTGTGAGCTCCAAACTGAAATTAATTCACTAAACCAATAAATATACACCAGCCATAATGGCTATATATCAGTTGCAGTTATCAGCATTGGAAATATGGGGCAACACAAGCAGGATGACACTACTTCACTTATGTACAACATGTGGTCTTCCCAAAGACACCTGGTTGGCCACTATGGAAACAAGCAACTATTAAGTATGATCCAAAATGGCTCTTCTTATATTTTTAACACACAAAGATCAACAATTACTTGGATAAGTAACAGAACTCATTTAATAGAAGTTCTTGGGTATTATCCTGACTAGTTGGGTGGGTGGGAGGGTTGGGGGGGGGGGGAAGAGAATCTCAGAGAAAGACTTTACTTGTGAATGTATACAATCAACATGTTACTGATTGTCTAGGCTTACTGATTTCAGGCTCCTTTTGATTTCATGTTATTCTCACAGACTCTGCATCACAGCTCACATGTAAAGGTTAAAGCATCTTAATTCATCCAGAAGGGTCTCCAAGTGTTTTTAAACAATGTCATGCAGTGAAATGCAGCTATGGTTAGATTACTCTAACTAATAAGTTTTCCTGTAATCAAACAGAAGAGTATTGCACAGTGCAATTGGCTTAGTAGCAGACTACATTCAATGGGCAGTTTCTAACAATGTGCTTCTGTTGGCAAAAGTAGAGGGTAGCTCCTCCCAAATACCCTGAAAACCATCTTCCTCTGAAAGAGGTTTTCACTGGAACAGAAGTCTATCAGGCCCAGTGGGATGGAGAAGAAGCTTCTATACTAGTACCACATTGGAATTTGCCTACTATAAGCAGGCAAATTCTCCAAAGGTGCTGGAATTTTGGCAGTTCATTGGGGCCCTGCTTCCTTTTAACATTAAACTATGACTACAGATACTTTTTGTTTGCAAGATGTGATTTTGAGTTTTTATTTGGCCATTGCAGAAAGAAACATCTGCATCTTAAAGAAAGACTAGTGACTTGCCTTGTAAACCTTTTAAGATTCAACTGTGGTTAACACAGCCTGGCCATTAAAAAAAATACTGACCTTCATGTCTTGTTCGGCCTTCATCGCAGCCTGGGCCTGATTGCCTCTGACTCCAGAGAGCGATCCACAAGGACCCCTGGCCACATGTGGCAAACGAGGGTGGCTCAAAAGGCCTGTGGTCATCTGAGGTGGCATCTGACTAGCCAGTGCCATTGGCGGCCTCTGAACAGGTGCTGGGAAGGTGTTAGTATGTGGGGCTCTTACCAATGGAGGGACCAGGTTAGGCTGAGAGAGAATCTAAGTGGGGGGAAAACAACAACGACAAAAAAGAGAGAGATTTAGCTGTTAGCAAGCGGCCAATCTGATCACAGGGTGACTTCTCTGAAGGAGTGTGCTTCCACTACCACTGGATGTCTCAGTGAAGAATGGCAATATTTGGAGGACTTGGCAGGGTAAATCCTAAATAGGGTACTGTGTTTAAAAACTGCCATTGCACATTCGTGTGTGTGTGTGTGTGTGTGTGTGTAGAATGGCAATGGGGAAGAAGAGAAACATACTCAAATATATGTGATGGGATTTGAAAGATTCAAGGCAGTCTAGGGTTAAAAGCCTCCATTTCATCTCTCCTTTTTAGGCACATAATAGCACCGGCACTGTGGAAGTCGTGCCCCATCTAATGGGGGCTGGTTTTCAAAGATTATGAAATGATCTTGGAGGATAGCCCCACAGCTGCATTTCAGGTCAGCAGTTAAAAACAGTGTACACCAGGAAGTTCTATGCAACCCCAGTGAAAGGAAGAGAGGCTGTGTGCAAACGGAGCCTTGCCAACTTGCACAATTCCCATCTTTTTCACTGGAGGTCACCCAGGAGACATTCTTGGTGCTACATATCTGAAATGTATTTTGGGAGGCCTGAGACACACACTGGGACCCTTCTCTTTGACACAGATGTTCTCCCTTTGCTTGCAAATGTGGAACATTCAGCTGTTTTAGAAGCTGCATGGAGACCCCTGTGGGCATCTGTCTGCATCAGAGTTGCCACAAGTCCTCAATGTGAGGAGCACAGATGTAACTGAAAATAAGGCACTTTCCTCCAGGTATCAGAAAACTGGTATTTGAATTAGATTTAGGGACACCACATTTAATTGCATTTTCTAATAAACACCCTTCCATTTAGAAGTACTTCCTTTGAAACCCTAGTTAATGACACATGACAAATCCTAGCCCTTTGGCAGAAAAGCAACTACTGCCCACCTGGGGTGCAAACTGAGGAGGAAAAGGCTGGGTCATCCTCACAGCTGCCGACTGAAATTGCTTCTGGTAGACAATAGTATTCATTTTATTGGACTGACTGTTCGGACTTGTAGAAGCAGCCCTTAGAGAGAAAACATTTAAGGTCAGTTCATATATGAGATCGGCTATTGGAAATACATCGTGTGACAATATTCATATGCAACCTCATTCTGGACAATAACAGGGCATTATTTGTTAAAGGCTATCTGTTGCCAATGCTAGGAACAGTTTACTGTATACCACTACGAATGAGCGGTATGTCAAAATTACTTTTCATACAATGGAAACAAATAAGATTAGTTATACATACTTTTGTAATGTTTTGGTAATTTCTTCCAGATTTAGATGAATATACAACTTAATTTAAGTTTTTGCTTAATAAAAAGGTTACACAGTTTTCACATTATAGACAAGCAGAGTACATAGCGACCATATCATTTCTAAATGAACAGCAACTCAGGGCTGGGCATTTAACTTAGCTGAAAATCCTGAAAAACAGAATACGTAAATCTGTAAGACATTTTTACTTAAATCTATAAGACATTTTTAAAAAAGAAGCCAGTTACACTGACTCCATGACTGCATCAAATTCTGTTTCAACAGCAGTAATGCAATAATAAATGGACTTAATATTCTTCAGCACCAGATACAAATGATTTTGTACATGGGTTTTGATTTCTGAACTGTGTTCCTCTTCTTGTGGCAAAAATCTAATTACAAAGTCCACCTGTGCAAAAGTTTCAGTTTCTCTGTCACAATAATAGCTCCGCATGGCTTAACAGAGCCAATGACAGAAAAAGACAACAAAAACCACTATTTCAACATGTAAAAAAGGGCACCAATGCCTCCAAAAAGGATCCCTTGGTTCCACACAAAATGTGATCCTAGTCGTAGGACAGATTGTTACTGAATGGAAAACCCCTAGAGCAATGGTGGCAAACCTATGGTATGCGTGCCAGAGGTGGCACTCGGAGCCCTCTCTGTGGGCAACCATGTGGTTGCCCCAGCACAGAGTTTGTCCCGTACCTCTGCCCAGCAGGAGAGTTTCCTACCTCCCATGTTGTTGTGTTGGCACTTTGTGATAAATAAGTGGGTTTTGGGTTACAGTTTGGGCACTCGGTCTCTAAAAGGTTCGCCATCAGTGCCCTAGAGGATCTAATAGTGCCATCAACTAGGGGTGCACATCTATCCAGCACCCGAAGGAGGGCCTTCTCCGTGTCCGCACCAACCCTCTGGAACCTCCTGCCAACAGATCTAAGACTTCAATTGCTGCCCTTCAGGAGAGAATTGAAGACCTGGCTGGCAGGGCAGGTGTGGGGCCCTAATGGGAACACGGTCCCCGCTTGCTGGCTTATGTAAACAATTAAGAACTCTCTCTTCTTCTTTTCATAGTGGGTGGGATATGGGTCTTTTAAAGTGTTTTTATGTGTTTTTAGAACTTGTTGTAATGCCGCCCTGAGTCGGGTTCTGCCTGAGTGGGCGGCATATATAAATATGACTATTAAATTAAATTAAATACACTCCTACTTACATAGAAAAATGTCACTAATGTCTCTATTAGGCACAGATTATTCTTTTATAGAGGCATATAAAACATAATCTGGACATTTAGTGGAAGGAAGGTGTCCTGAAATGAATAGGTTGTGCTTTTCTAGCAACTTAATGCATGGTACTTGAGAAACTTTAGGAAGAATTTTTAGGTTATGCCCAAGAGATTCTAATTCTCCTGGCTGTGTGATATCATCCATTGAACAACCATGCAACATTACATAAAATAATGATATTTCAATCTATTGAGAGTAGATTAACTCCGAAATTAGTAGTGTTCCTGACTGACATTCAGTGGTGGTAATATAAAAGTATCTTAAGTTTCTTAGATCGAACCTAATCAATTCAAATCATTTGACACTAGTCTTTATTCCAGGGGTGGCCAAACTATGCCCTGGACCCCGGCTCCAGCTCCTGATGCCAATTCATCTTGCCCACGAAGCCCTCGTTGCTCCCGGAAGTGGAAGTAAAATGTGCCTGTACAGGTGCGTTTTACTTCCACTTCCGGGAGTGATGAGGACTTTGTGGGCTGGATGAATTGACGTCAGGTCTGGATCCAACCCCCGGGCTATAGTGACAAGCCCCCTGAACCACGTGACCAGCCCATGGCCCAAAACGTTTGGCCACCCCTGCTTTATTCCACGAGAGATGAGATCTAGCCGAAATACAACAATCCAGGTTGGCTTCCATTCCATTCAATTTGTACTCCGCACAATGTTAAAAATCCAACTTCTAGTTGGGCTATTGTTGGACTTAATGTAGCTATTTATACGAGCACACAACATTCCCACCCTCAAAGGTGTATTTTGGCTGCTTCTGAAACTAAGGGGATGGAGTTAGCAGTTTAATGAAATACAGTCAGTGCAAGCCCACTTTGTGATCTTGAGAAGATGTTCTGGAGCCACCTGCCAGTTACCACAATCCTTTGCTGTTTCAAACAGAGCGCTTTTGTTTTCTGCAGAAGCAGGACATTCCAAAAATGCTAGAAGTTATGCCTTACAACTGGTTGGTAGAAGACTACATATTTTTGTCTCTGAGACCTATTAAGCCTTAAGTGCAAGCATGGGATGTAATCATAAATCTGCTACACTTGCTTTACATGTATAATCGGAAGTACACATTGAATGGATGTAGGGAGCTAGAGATTGTTTAACTGAAAAATACATTCATTATGTGCCATCATGCTGGAACTGACTTACAATTACCCTAATAGGGTTTTCTAGATAAGCAAAGTATTTAAGAGTGGCTTTACTAGTTCCACACCCCCAGTGAGCTTCCATGACTGATTTGAACCCAGACCTCCTTAGACCTGATCCATCACTCTAACCCAGGGGTAGCCAACCTTTTTATGCTGTGGGCCAGATGACGTTCCTGGACAGCTGAGTGGAGCAAAAGCGGGCACATTTATGGCTGTCATAAATGCACCCACTTCTGCATTTATGACAGCCACTGGCATGTTTGCACATGCGCAGGTGCATTTTATGGCTAATGTAAACACGCCCGCTTCCACTTCTAGGTGTGGCAGAGGAAGCAACGGGCCAGATGGCATGTCATGGGCTGGATCCGGCCCACGGGCCATAGGTTGGGAACCCCTGCTCTAACCACACCACCACATGGGGTATCCAGAAAATACATAATGAAATGAAAATGTAGTGTAAGTAGCACCCTCTTAATAAAATTCAAGAAGCTTTGAACTCCCACTGGCAGCATATAAAAATCAATTAATCACCAAACTCCTTGTTGTTATTCACATGTATATGAAGCACAATTCTGTGGAAACACACCTGTTCAACCTCTGCTGGAATAAAGGGGAATTGGGCAAGTATGCAGCCATTCTGTCTTCATATTTCCTGCAAAATAAATTGTCCTGTTTCCAAACAGTCTTCCTTTCCACCTGAACCCAGAGTTACTCAGCCGAGCCCTCCAGCCTCAACATTAATGACACACTGCCTTACATAGGAAAGGAATTAAAAGTCTGAAGCAAAATAAGGCCAGATTGTGTATAACTGATATTTTAAAAAGCATACATATTTCAAGCCAATACTATGCACTTAAAAAAAACATAGGGCAGGACAGATTGAGTCAAAGATGAATGGTACAGCCTTTTTGTTCCATGTTGTTAGAGCCTTGTCTATTCTTGGAACAGTAATACATGTTCTGCACAAACAACTTATTTTAAATTACAGATAGATCTTAGATCTTCAGATTATATTAGACTTTATTTATCAAACATTTCTATCCTTCCTGTATATTTTCTAGATGGCGTTTTCACAGTTTAATTCAGTATCTGTATTTTTTAACGGAACTTTTGCATTTTAGAGTGCTAACTACTTTGAAAATACTAGTTTACCGGAAGGGACTAGATGTTGGAGTTGTGCTTCGACCAGCAATTGGAGGTGTGCCTGGTTTATCAATGCTGCTCCCAAAGGCCTTCAGGTCCATGTCTGACATCTAAAGAAAAACAAAATTAATCACTAGTGTAAAATGAAATGCTGATTTCCTCACCAAGGACTCCACCAAATTTAACTAGAGTATCTTTACTACACTGGTAATAGGTAATAAAAGGTAATCTACAGACAGCAGGCCAATTTTGAAATGTTTGTACAAAGCTGCGTATTTACATACTCAATTAGATGCATTTACCCCAATATGCATGTGACCTAAGTAATTCAAACGATCGACAATAGAACTAAGTATAACATAACAATTAAGGGTTCTGCATCAACCAGAAAACTCCATTGTAAGACATCTGTGCAAAAGGACACATTGCTAATTATTTATAATCTCTTATTCTCCTTCAGAGAAAATTTAGTAATAATGCATATATACAATTTGTTTACATGCCTGTCCTCCATCTTTTTCAAAATAAGAAAAGCAGTTCATTTTTCAGGGACAATTTATATGTATACACACAGACATAACATGAACAAACAGTTCTGTGAATACTACAATGAGACTTGCGTGCAAACATCAACAGGAGGAGAGAAACACTCTCTCTCACGCCTAAACTAGGGGGCACATGTCCCCTCAAGTGTGGGATGGAGAGTTTCCTTTTAAGCATGCACAAAAAGGAGATCCCTTGCTGGGACTCTCATTAACTCCCTATACATATTTTACATCTCAGTATTGTATTTAAACAAAATAGAATATGCCACTGTCCTAACACATACTTGCACACAATAGTCAAAGTGTTAAGATCTCTTTAACTCCCTTCATTTCAAAGAAAAAAGAAAACATGCCACTATGTCCCACCCACCCCCACCAAAACCTGCAGGGTTCAGATGTGCTTCACTTTGGCTAAACAGTGTCAAGCATCTATAAACGGAACAAATAGGATGTTACTGCCTATCGCTTGGGTACTCCAGGGGCACAGCATGACCTTTCCAACACACTACTGTCTCTTTCACTCATCTATTTATTTATCAGCTTCCACGGCTAACTGTGAACAACTGGCTGCTTAATTGTAACTGCTGTTCTTTGAGCGGTCATCTATCACACAAATGGGTTTGTGCATGCAGAGCCACACTCCAGAACAGTAGCCCCGCCCATACTCACCCGTGTGCATATAAAGGCATGACCTGACTGGCAGTCATTAGTTCCATCTGCCAAAGAGAAGAGACAAACAGGATACTGAGGAGAGTGGGATGTTTGAATCTACAGATGACCATTCGAAGAACAACAGTTACAGGTGAACAATTTACCTGTAAATTGGTCCAGCTGATGGCTCTGATCGTGGGCTTATTAGGTCACGAGGTCTGGTCTGATGGTTGTTGTGGATAAACTACAAGCTAACTAACTGGAGACAAGAATGCCACTACAGAATAGATGACAAAATGGTTCTTCTAAACCAGGTATTATCTCTGACTCCCACACCCAATTGATAAGGCTTGATGATGGCAGATGATTGGGACCAGGTGGAAGGTTTGCACACATTTTTGAGAGGAATGCCCTTGAGAACGGCTGCAGAGGAAGTCTAAGCTTTCATTAAATGTGCTTTCAGATGTATAGGAGTTGGAAAGCCTGATAACTGATGAGCCAAGGTGATACATTCTGTCACCCAGTGCGCCAAATGCTTTGATGATAGCAGAGCACTTTTTGTGGAACCTTCATAACAAAGAGGTGGTTTGACTTATGAAAGAGAACATGATGTGAGACACAGAAGCAAGTGCATGTTAAATGTCCAGTGAAAATTGAGCATGTTCCAAGGGGGAAGCTGGATTTTGGAAGACAGCCAACAATACTATGTCTTAATTAAGGTGGAAAGTTGAAACAATCTTAGGAAGGTAACTGGTGATGAAAATATTCTAATTTCTCCCATAGGAGTTGATATGCCACCCCGGGTCTAAGTAGCTGCTAATCTATATTGTCAAAGCTGCTGAAGAATAGAATCTGTGTCCTATAAGGTTGAGTTTTTCTCTCTCTCTATCTACCAGTGAGGAATGGGTTTTCTGCTTCCCTTTAGTCTGGGCTGCCTCAACTACAACTTGACTAAAAGAAAGGGGGAGAACTGATCTATAGAAGATGAGTTGGAGACCTTTCCCTTGTAACCAGAAAGTATCAACAGGGTCCACCAGGAGTGCAGATGGAAGATAAGGTTGTGTGTCCATCATGTCTACAGCTGCATAACCAGGACCAGTGGAGATCTCATCAAACAATATCGGAGGTAATGGTGGTACAAGAAGTGTTCTGTCAAAGTCAAAAATTTAGTGATGAAGATGGGGCATGTGCAACAGACAGTATCAGTGGCATAACTAGATGGTCAATAGTGAGTGTTGATATCAGCAGGGAAGCTTGAGTAGAAGCAAAGATGTTAAAACTTGGTGGTGTAGTGAGACCACAAGTTTGTAAAGAAATCTATTGGTAGCAGTGGACCATTTTGAGCAATGTCCAGCTGAGCAGCAAAAGGAAGTGCAGAATGAACTCACCAAAGGTGGCTTCATTTTGGCAGTTTCACATCTGGTACCAGTGAAAATGTAGGAGGGTATGATTCTGCCTGTCTGTGATGGTCCTTTTCTATCTTTAGATGTAAGACTTTAGAAGTTTAGAACCCTGCGTCTTCAATTTTGGGGCAGGCTTGTCTCTTCCTGCAGAAGAGATGAAAGAGGCCCAAGAGGCTGCAGCAGCTTAAGATATAACGTAAAGGCCAATCTCAAGTGACTGAGTTGGGTCTATCCTGCCCATCAGAAACAGAACCTTCTCTTGGATGTGGAGCTGGAATTAGTTAATACTGGAGCCAAGTATACTGTGGGACATTTGTAAGGCATCTTTAGCCAGCAAAACAGGCTGTGTGTAAAGATACATTTTGAGCTGCCTGCTTTGCAGCCTTGAGCGACTGCTCTCAAAGAAATAGCCTTAGCTTAGATTCCCTAAAGCACAGACCCTGGTTGAGAAATGTGAAGCTCACTGAGGCAAAAACGGCATTTAAGAGTGATGATCAGTTGGGACTTCCACAGGGAATACATTTTAAAATAAAGCTTTAGAGGACATATGACCAGGCAGAGCTCATGGTTGTGGAAACTAAATGAGGATTAACAACAACAACAAATTAACTTAGATAAAATTAACACAGAGGAACAACTGAACAAATAGGACCAAACAAAATAGGACACAATAAGGTAAGTTGAAGAGGAATGACTGTTGAACTTTGCTTGAGGTAAGAATTTACTCGTGTAGTGGAGCAAAAGGAACTGGGAGTTGCTGATTGGAGCATGCCTTTGCATGCAGGAGGTGCGCATGGGTATTACCACTAAAAGCTTAGCAGGGGGACATTCTGGAATATGGCTCTGTGAATGAACAAACCCATTTGTGTGATTCACAGAGAACCACAAAGAACACGGATATAAAGATAACTGATATGTGAGTTAAGCAGCCAGAAGAGATTCAGAATGACTAGTCGTGAAATGTGAAATATAGTGTCTTCACATGAATTGAGAACTAATTCTTGTCCGTGTGATTCAACCTGGAACATCAGAACAGAACATTCCATGTATGTGCTGCCAAATAGCAGAAGTCATGCCATAACATTTACCTTCCCAGGTATAATGCTGTGCTGAGTTCCAGCTGGGATGAGTCCTCTGAATGGCTGACCTACTTGCGTTGGCCGACTCAGATTTTGAGCCTGAGGCTGTGGTGGTGTGTGCTGCATTGGAGGTTGAAGGGACTGTGGAAGGGCAATTAAAGGCTGGCCAGCTGATCCAAAGTTGGGCAAAGAAAGCTGTGATCCTGGTATAGGTACTGTTACCTGGAGGAAAGAAGAGAATGTTAAACATCCATAGCTCAGCAATTTAAAGACATCAAAACAAACCTGCATTTAATCTGTTGAGAAATATATATATATAGTACATTTAATCTGATGAGAAACATATGTATATTGTGCTACTATAGCTATAACTATGCTTTTGCATGGGGAAACACTGAACAGCCCTCAACAGGAAAATGCAAAGCAGAAACAGCAATAAGGTACATAGTCTGATAGAGCTGGATCAGTACCTTGTTCGGCTGCAAAATCCATGAAAATGATTCACTTGGCCTGATAGGACCAATAAATTGTTGATTCCTGATTTCTACCTGGGGTATTCAGGACCCTTTAAAAACAAAACAGGCCATACCCTAATTGAGGCTGTGCATGTTGCAATGATGAATTTGAAAATCCCTCCCTCTGAAAGTGCTTTTGGAGATGACAGCAATTCAAAATACACCCCAGGGAGATGTGGTACAGCACCAGAAACCACATCTAGTGCAGCCATAAGGGTACACACACCTGCCCCATTACACGACCTCTTGAGAGCTATCTTGATCAGATAACAAGTAGAATAAGGACCTGAATCTCATGAATGAAGGTGGTGAATGAAGGTGCTCTTCAGAGCTAGACAGTCCCCAGTCACTTTGAAAGTGAAGAAGCCCATCTCTAGGTCATTCATTTGCCCGATGAAGAAAATTTGCATTTGTCTTCCCTTGTCAAATGAATGGCAACTGGAAACACTTGATACATCGTGCACAGGTCCTGTAACTCCCGAGGATTAATTTGCATTTCCCCCACTGGACTTTCTAACTGTTCAAGGATGGTTTTGTGACCCAGGGGAGATAAAAGAATCTAGCTTCACCTATGGTAAAACTGTGTGTCGAGTTCTGCACTTTAGGATAGAAAATGCCCTTTTGGAAAGAGAATATCTTCATTTTTTTTTCACAAGGAAAAACCTATGTGGGAAACCTGTGAATGATCTGCATTTTAGATTTGCAAGGTCTCTCTGATCATGGCATTAAGGGTGGTAAGTCCAAGAAGTCTCTGACCAGAATCTGGCTATACCATAGACCTGTAAGCCAAACAAGGTGTGATCTCAACTACTGCTTGTGTTCTTTCTACACAGAGCAGACCTTCTGACTAAATCTTCCATCAGCGCTAGCTGGGAGATGGGCTAAAAGTCATAAATGCAGGTTGGCCAGAAGTAGGTTTCCCCTGGATGTGAAATCAAGTAAAATGTTTCACCAGGAGCACATTGAAGCAAAAAAAAAGATTAACAAATAAATGGAAAATTTATGTTAAGATTAAAATAAATTAAAACGAATACAGAAAATTAAAATGAATAAAAACAAGTTAGCTTTCATGAGAATGCTCCTAGATACGTCCACTGTGTCAATTAATAATAAACAAACTAGGAAGAAACATCAGAAGTTTGAATGTGTGTTTTAGGCAGAATATAGTAAATATTTCTTTGAGGAATTAACACATTTGCATGCTGAAGTCTTCCATAAAGGAGGCTGCTCCTTTTTTGCCCCTTGGTAAGCATGGGGTGTGTGTGGAGTGCTTCCATCAAAACTTTCAGCTGTAGAATGTTCTAAAGGAAACTTTGTAGAAATATGATACACAGCAACAATAAGGAAGAAGTTGGTTTGGCACCTCAGCTCCCCACATTACAGAGCGAAGGAAAAGAGGCACAAGCACTGTATCTCTAACTCATCTCCCTCACCAAGCCTGCTTACACTTCTGGAATGTCCCCCTCGAAGAGAGGCAAACCAGCAGTCTATCAACCTAACACTGAAAGGACAGGTTGTACTTACCACTAACTGTCGTTCGTCGAGTGATTGTTTGTGAAGCCGCACTGATGGGTTCTGCGCCTGCGCGGGAGCCAGTATCGGAGCTGAAAGCTGATTAGCTAAAACTTTTAAACTAAGACCGCCCACCATCTCCACCCGCCCTCGGCGCTATTTCCCTCCGTTCCATAACAAAGCTGACCACTAGACAAGAAAGAGGATCTCATCAGTACAGCTAAGAGGGGAGGATGGGTGGGTTGTGTGGCTTCACAAACAATCACTCGAAGAACGACAGTTACTGGTAAGTACAACCTGTCCTTCTCCTTCGTGTTGTTTGTGAACCCACACTGATGGGAGACTAGCAAGCTCAATTACTTGGAAGGTGGGCAGTCGATGCAGTGATGTTGGAGGAGATGGTTTATGAGCGGGGTGCGCCCAGAGTATCCGACGACCTGGAAACCGCAGTCAGGACGGATCAGCCCACTTGAGTCATTGACAGCCCTCGTGTCAAGGTGGTAATGGGAGACAAACGTGGAGGTAGCAGCTCACGTGTCCGCCCTGCAGATGTCATCCAGGGGGACTATTAGGTGTTGTGGTCTGGGTTCGAATCATGCAGAGTTAAGCAGTTAGCTTTTGGCAGCAGCGGCGGTGCCCGTGTGGTTTTATCTCTCTCCCAGACAATAACAAGCAGAGATGCAGAGTAACAGTGCAACAGAAACAGCTTTTACTCAGCACAATCGTTCATAAAGATAACATAAACAACAGATTCCTCTCTGGCAGATAAACAGTCTGTAAGTCCTTGTGAGCACTACTTTAAGTCCTGAGGCACAATAAAAGTACTCACTGCAACTCCAGCCTTCTCCTGGCTGGCTGTAGGTTGGGCAAAAAACCTTTTTGTCCTGGCTTGTTCCTTCAGTTGAGTTCCAGACCTCTGAAGACTGCTCTGGCTCTTTCTCTCCTCCAGAGAGTGTCAGCAAAGCCAGCAGCCTTTTCCTCCAGGCAAAACAGTGATGTCCAGTAAAGCTAGCAAGCAGTCCGGCTAGCATGCATCCAGTAGTTTAGGCATACAGCAGTTTTTGGCACAAAGCAATGTGGCTTTTGAGAAGCCCTAATTTATACATGATATTTTGCTCAGTCATCCACTCAGTGAATTCAGCTGGGTGCTGCTCTGTTGAAAACCTTTAAAAACATAGTTTCATGTATCTTATACAATACTACTCACATGGACACATTACATCCCTATCAGGGACCCCTTCCAGGAAAGCCGTGGAAGTACCAACAGACTTAGTGGAATGTGCCCTGACATGACGAGGCGGGGGTTGAGATGCCAGGCGATATGTGTGGTAGATGGTTTCGCAGATCCACTTTGACAGACACTGAGCAGAGAGAAAGTGTCCCTTAGTCCACCCGCCATAGGAGACAAACAACCTATTGGACTGCCGAAAGTTGGCGGTCCTATTGGTGTAGAACAGCAGAGCGCTCCTGACATCAAGAGAGTGCCACAAATGCTCCTGGCCATTGGTGGGTTGTGGAAAGAACATAGGTAGAGTGAGGACTTGAGCAAGATGAAATTCAGTGATGACCTTAGGCAGAAAAGCAAGGTCGGGGTGGAGGACCAACCTGTCGTGAAAAACTTCAGAAAGGGGGGGTCCCTCCGCAGTGCTGCCAGCTCACGGACCTTGTGGGTAGAGATGACAGCAACCAGAGAGGCCATCTTCCATGAGAGGAGACGGATGTCAGAAGTAGCCATGGGCTCAAAGGGTGGTCGCATGAGGGCCTCCAGAACTGTGTTGAGGGACCACTGCGGACCAGGCCGCTTGACAGGAGGGTAGACATTCTTCAGGCCCTTCAAGAACCACTTTACAGTACTGTTGCGGAAGGTTGATGAGAGAAAAGGGTGATGAGGGGCAAGAGCGACCACAGCAGCCAGATGCACCCTGACTGAGGAATGAGCTAGGCCAACTTCCACCAAAGTCAGGAGATATTCCAGAAGGTCCTCTAAGGAAGCCGAAGTGGCAGACTTTCCTGACTGGGACAGGAAGGTGCAGAACCTTCTGAACTTGGCATCATAGGACCTAGCAGTGGAAGGCCTCCTGCTGCTGGCCAAGATATGGCTCAGTCTGGGGTTATAAGCCATGCTGTCAGATGGAGGCTCGGCAAGTCCGAGTGGAAGAGCCGGGGCCCCTCTAAGAGGAGATCTGGAACACCGGAAAGTTTCAGCGAGTCAGAAGACAGTCTGGTGAGCAACGGATACCACTGTTGATGTGGCCAAGTCGGAGCGATGAGAATTGTGGTGGTGCGTTGTTGGCGAAGCCGGACGAGAACCCTCTGCACCAACGGAATGGGGGGAAATGCATACAGCAGGCCCGTGTCCCAAGTAACCATGAAGGCGTCCCCCTCAGACCCGGGGCCCTTCCCCGTCCTCATGCAGAAGCGAGGGCACTTCACGTTGGTGAGGGAGGCACAGTTTGTCAAAGATGGCCTGATTGAGCTCCTATTCGTGTGTGACGTAAGTCCTGCGGCTCAGGCGGTCCGAAACTGTGTTGCTGACTCCCTGTATGTGGACTCTAATTGGAAGAATATGGAACCAAAGACACCACTCCCACATTTGGACGGCGAGGTAGAGTCTGAGACTTGGTACCTCCCTGCCTGTTCAGGTACGCCAGTGCTGTTGTGTTGTCCGATGCTATCTGGACCACACAGCTGGAGATCATGGGCTTCCAAATCGCCAGAAGCTCCAGAAAGTTGATGTGGTGAGCCCATTCCGTAGGTGACCAGAGTCCGCCGATGTTCAGCATGCCGCAGTACGCACCCCAACCCTTCTGGCTCGCATCCGTGGTGACCTAGACTGACGGAACGGGTGGGTGGATCTGTTTCCCCATGGCAACAAAGTGTCCAGTTATCCACCAACTGAGTTGCTCCCTCAGCTCGGGGGTCGGAGTCAGGGACTTGTTTGGAGCATCCCGGAAAGGGTCGAAGTGGTGTAGAAACCAGGACTGTAGTGACCTCATCTTCAGCTTCGCGAAGGGGATAACGGCAGTCGTGGAGGCCATGAGCTCCAGGAGTCTCTGCACTGCTATGGCCTTGACCTTGCGACTGTGTTGCAAATGCAAGACCATGTCCAGGATGTGTGCGAGCCTGAGGTTCGGGGCATAAGCTTGGGCCGTCAAGGATTCCAGAACCGCCCCAATGTAGTCCATTCTTTGGGTTGGCAGGAGGCGAGACTTCTTGTAGTTGATCTGCAGACCGAGATCCTCCATGATAGAGACAGTGAGACACACCGAGATCCTCCATGATAGAGACAGTGAGACACACGTCTTCCACCGCTTGTTCCTTTGTTGGAGCGCATATGAGCCAATTGTCTATGTACGGGAACACCTGCACACCCCATTGGCGTGGGTGGGCAGCAACTGGGGTCAAACACTTGGTGAACACCCTGGGAGCGGTGCAAAGTCTGAACGGGAGGCAGGTGTATTGAAAAATCTGGCTGCCAATCACGAACCGGAGGAACTTGCAGTAAGATGGCCAAATGGACACATGAAAATAGGCATCCTTGAGGTCGATGACCGCAAACCAGTCCCCCGGATTGAGAAGAGGGAGAATGGATTGCAGTGTGACCATGCGAAACTTCGTCGTCATGATATATTTGTTTAGACGTTGGAGGTCCAATAGGTGGCGGAGACCCCCATCTTTATTGTCCACCAGGAAATATCTGGAGTAGAAACTGTCTGAGGAGTTGGCGGATTCAACGGTTTCTATGACTCCCTATTGAAGAAGCAATGACAATTCTTCTTGGAACGGGGGGGGGGGGATGAATCCGTGGAGCGGATGCGACCGGAAGGAGGCCATCTCTCAAACTCTAACGCGTAGCCATCATCCAAGATTTTCAGAACCCACCGATCAGTAGTGATGGAATCCCAGAAACTGATGAAGTTTCGCAGTGGCAGATACGGAAGAGGGTGTGGGGGAGGATCGTTGGCCAGAGCGGAGCCAAACCTGCTGCTTTTGCTTCCGATCCGTACGCTTGTTGGGCTGAGCAGTGGATTGGTCACGAGAGTGTTTGAACTGCCTCTGCGCCTTGTAAAATTGCTGCTTGGAGGCGCCCTGTTGGAACTGTTGACGGTGTGGAAAATCCTGGTTGTAGGATTGGTTGGGGCAATGCCGAAAGGTGGAAGAAGTAGTACGGAGCTTATTGAAGGTGGTAAGGTCCCTCTGAAGCTCATTCAGGGTATTGTCAGTCTCCCCGGCAAAGAGGCCCTGTCCGTCGAAAGGCAGCTCCTCTATGAGCTTCTTTGTGTCATCGTTAAGATTGGCTGACCTGAGCCAGGAATGGCGACGGAGCTGGATCGCCGTAGCAATAGACTTGGCTTCCGAATCGCAAATGTGGTGTGCGGTGCGGATCTGTTGCTGGCCAAGGTGAACTCCTTCCATGGCCAAAACCTCGAATTTGCTGCGGAGGTCAGCGGGAAGTTTGTCCAGAGCTTCATGTTGTAGGCACCCATGGCTGTGGCATAGTTGGCTGCCCTTAGGGAGAGAGAGGAGGATGCAAAAGCCCTCCGTCCCAGGCATCGAGCTTCTTACCCTCCTTGGACAAGGGAACATGCAAGACCATGTCCAGGATGTGTGCGAGCCTGAGGTTCGGGGCATAAGCTCGGGCCGTTGAGGAGTCTAGGACCGCCCCAATATAGTACATTCTTTGGGATGGCAGGAGGCGAGACTTGTAGTTGATCCGGAGACCGAGATCCTCTATGAAGATGAGGACGGTTGAGGTGCCAGTGCTTTCTTCATGAGGTAGGCCTGCAGACGATTCTTTCTATTCTTCAAAGCCATGCGGGAGAATTTTCTGCAGGTGGCACAAGAATGGACCTGCTGGTCTTCCCCAAGACAAGACACCTGTCGTGGGTATCAGTGCTGGGGATTTTAGCCGAGCAAGAGGGGCACTTCTTGAAGGCTGCTGACAAGGCCATCCAAAGTCCAAACAACACTGGAATACCCGAGAGGGAGGCCTCTCTATGAGTCCAGTCAAGCAAGGAAATATCAACGGAGAACAACTCGAAAAGGAAAATCCTAAAGAGCTGCTGAAGACCAAGACGGGAAACCTGACCTGGTCAGAATATTTTTTGCAAAGGTGCTTTTCTGAAAACAGCGAGCACGAAAAACAGTCCAAAGGACAAGCTCCTCGAAAAGGCTCCTGCTGAGGCAGCAGAGAAAAAGGAACTGAGGGAAATGGCGCGCAATGGCATCGAGGGTGGGTGGAGATGATGGGCGGTCTTAGTTTAATTTTTTTTAGCTAATCAGCTTTCAGCTCCGATACTGGCTCCCATGCAGGCGCAGAACCCATCAGTGTGGGTTCACAAACAACACGAAGGAGAACAAATGTTACTGAACTAAGTTCTCTTACAATAAGCAAGAGCTCATTAAGCATACCTGTTCATTGTAATGGAATCTATTTTTAATTTTGTTCTTAAGTAATTTGATTTTAATATATGTTTTAGACATTCATTTATACAATACTAGCATATTTTGCCCGGCAGTGCCGGGCTTTGTAAAATTGTGTTGGATAGTAAAGTTTTTTTTTCTTGAACCAATGGTGCTGGAGCTGTTTTAAATGGTGTTGAAAGGTTTTATGATTTTGTGGCTTCGAGGCGCTGCTTCCGCCTGTGGCGGACTTGCGCTCCCAGTGTGTGTGTGTGCTGTTGTTTTTTTGTGCGCCGGCTTCCTCAGTGCTGGGCTCTTTAAATTGGTTTTGGAAGGTTTTTGTTTTATGTTTATGCAAATTTTATTTAAATTTAATTTAATGTTAATTAAAAATTTTACTTTAAAATTTAATTTTGGTTTTTTAAATCTTTATTTTTATGAATTTTTTATTTTTTGTTTTGTTTTTTTTTTTGAGTGAAAAGTGATTGTTTTTTTTTTGGTATTTTTTGAGATTAGTGTGAATATTTTTTGATAACTTATTTGATTAATTAGGAAATTAATTTTATAAGTTTCAATATTTTTGAATGTTTTTTCTCTTGTGGTCTCTGGGTGGGGGTGGTGAGCTTTTCTTCCTCTCTATAATTTTTCTCTTCTGTCCTCTGGGTGTCGCTTCCGGTAAGTATTTTCATTATTTTCTCATTTGAGTTCCGGCCGTCATGGAGTGAAGTCGTCTCTGTGTAAGCTCTCTGGTTTTTGTGTGTGTGTGTGTGTGTTGAGTTGGGTTTGGGGTGTGTGTGTGTCTTTGTGATGTTTTTGTTGTTACTCTTTGAATGTTTTTGTGTTTCCTTTTGACTGTATTTGTGACTGTTGCAAATGGGCGGGGGGTGGTCTTTTTTGGGGGGAGGGGGTTCGCGGGCCAGGCTCGATCCCTGGCCCGTGGGCAGAAAAGGGCGGAGGTGGTCTTTCTTTCTTTTTTTTTTTTGGGGGGGGGGTCGCGGGCCAGGTTCGATCCCTGGCCCATGGGCAGAAAAGTTGTGGGGGGGTATTTTTTGGGGGTGGCGGTTCGCGGGCCAGGCTTGCTCCCTGGCCTGTGGGCAGAAAAGGGCGGGGGGTGCCTTTTTTTTCACGGGCCAGGCTCGATGGCTGGCCTGTCGACAGTAAAGGCAGCGGCGGTGAGGTTTTTTTTGCGCGCTGGCTGGCCCATCGAAAGGAAGGGCAGCGGGGGTTTTTTTCACACGCTGGCTGGCCCGTCGAAAGGAAGGGCAGCGGTGGCGGGTTTTTTTACTTTTATTTTTCACGTGCCGGCTGCCTCAGCATTCTGTGCGCTAATGGCGCGCAGGACGCTGGGGCTTGTAGTTTTGCCTGCGCGTTTGCTTACTGCAGCGGTTTTTTCCTGCGGCTTTTTTAATTGGCCGCGGCGCATTTCCAAACGTTCCTTTTGCTGCGCCGCTCATCCTGATTGGCTCTGGTGTGGCATGGCGCAAGGAACGTTGGGAATTGAAGTTCCCTTTTTTTGTTTGCGTCCGGGGGCCTCTTGCCCCCCGGCCGAAAATTTCAACCCAACAGTTACCTGTGAACCCCGTTCAGGCGAGTGCACGGAGGCTCGGACGGGGCTAGTGGGGCCTGGTGCAACATCCTTTGTCACATTCCAACGGTTAACGCACCATTTTATAGGTATAGATAAAAGTAAACATCATTTATTTGGGAGGTTCTATGCTAGATAAATTCTTGGGGGACCAACTAATGAGAATCACTATAGGTTTACAGATCCACATTCGTTTAATTAATGTTTGTGACTGCACTATGAATAGCAAGCATGGCAAGAATAGCAAGCCCAAGATTATTTAGTATTCTGCTAAATACTGGTCCTGGAACAGAATTCTGTACAACTGGTGTTGGCAACAATTGTTATGCTGGTTCATTAGAAATGTTACTTGCCAGCCATTGATTTGAGAATACAGTTAAAGAATGTCAGTTTTTAGTGTAGTAGCCTTTTTTTGTATTTTTATCTTCACTACAGTATTTATTTTTTAAAAAAAATCTTGTGATTGGCCTTGAGGCTCAAATTGGGGGGAGGAGGGGGGAGTGGGCTATAAATATTTAGAATGCAATGTGAGCTATCTTTTCCAGAGAAAAAAATAATTTTTCTGTGTGAAACAATTGCTCTGGCCTTTTATAATTTGGTTTGATAGCAACTTTCTGATAAAATAACACAATACTATCTCAACAACCTATCATGTTAACAATGCATTACTATAGACAACACACACACACACACACACACACACACACACACACACACACACACACACACACACACACACACACACACAATAAAGTAAAACTGAAAGCAATTTACCATGCCATAGTTTACCTGCTGGAGAGCACTGGGAGACGGAGCAGTGTTATAGAAGCTTGTCTGAGTGGGTTGTTGAACCTGTCCAGAATACAAATTTGAGGCCTGGGTAAGAGTAGCTCTGGCCTGAGAAGAGAGAGATTGACATTTTCTAGATGACTTTCTATGCAAGGTTAATTTAATTTGAAAATAGTACTACTATACAGAGACTGTATTTTGAACCTGATCATACTCCTTACTCTATACTTTTTTTTGGATAAGCAACATACAGTAAAAAAAATACTTTGAACGCTATGTTCACATACTGCTATTTAAAAGACATATTTTGAAACCACTGAGCTCCCACATAAAACAGCAAAAAAAACCCCCAAAAAACCACAGCTAAATATAAGGAAAGGCTCTCATAAAAAGTGTAAACTCTAAATCAGTGGCTCCCAACGTACAGCCCACACTCCACAGGGGGACATCAATTCTCAGAAGCTTGTCAGTACATTGGCTGAGCAGTGCTTTAGAGCAGGGATTCTCAACCTATGGCCCGTGGGCTGGAGGCAGCCCACGACACCATTTCATGTCGCCCACCACCACTCAACCACACCAGGAAGTGCCATAGGGTGGAGAAAGGGCAAAATGGCCATCCGGCCCCTGAAGCTGTCTTGACGGAGCGTGACCCGGCCCCCAGCTTAAAAAGGTTGAGAACTCCTGCTTTAGAGTATTGACTTAGGCTTCTGGGAATTGGAAGTCCAAAAACCAGAGGTTGGGAAACA